>OZ005651.1:75210032-76410032 GCA_963930645.1 Salticus scenicus | reverse complement strand
ATAATTTCAATTTAAAAAAATATTTTTTTCCATTGTTAAGTTAAAAATTCTTAAAACTAAATTAAATTATTATTATATTAAAATTGTGTCTTAATGTCTTAATTGTGTCTGATTTTGATTTCGATCAATTGATGGCGTCACTACCGTCCTACCGAATAGACAATGAATAGACAATTATTAAATGTGAAATGCCTTATTTTAAGACATATCACTATATTAAGGCACCTTATATTAGTTCATTTACACTACCAGTCTGTTACGACAGAAAAGCGTCTTAAATTAAGATATCTATTTTGGCTAATTTCTGTATTAAGACATTTACGTGTCTTAAAGTCCATTTCAGTCGTCTTCTTTTTTTACTTTAAGACGCCTTTATTTGCAGCGTATATCTATTTAAAATCTAATCTTCTCTGAAATGTGACATTGGGAATTTTTGGATTGAAATGTGTTGAAATATCATAGATAAAATCTAATTAATATATCCGTCTTTTTTTTTTTTTTTTAACTGCTAAGTGTCTGTTGGACTTTGAGGGAATATTAAGCTTGAAAATTTTAAATTTATTCTCTGTCTATTAAAATATATTATCTCTCATTTTAATTTTGTTATATTATACACTCTAAAAAAAAAAAAAAAAAAAAAAAAACGCACCAAGAAGGAGGAGTTATCCGTATAGGACGAAAATTGGTAGATGTGATATCTACACGTAGAAAAAAACAAATGATTACAGTTTCAAAAAAATTTAATGATTTAATCAAGAGAAATGGCCTCACAAAGTAAACAACTCAATAACGCAGTGGTCCACATCTGATCCTTATGTAAGCAATTATTCGGTTTGGTATTAATTGATAGAGTTCGCAAATGTGCTACTGCGAGATATCATGCCAAATTCTGTCCAGTTGGGGCTTTAGATTGACAAAATCCCGAGCTGGTTGTAGGTTTCTTTTCAGGATGCTTCAAACGCCCTTATTGGGAGAGATTACTGGCCAAAAAATGTTAGACAAGCAGGAAAACAAGCAGGAAAAACTCTGTGCGTGGGCGAGTATTATTATGCGGAAATATACGATCAATATTGCGTGATATGAAAGAAAACACAACGGTTCATAGAATGCCGTCGGCGTTCCGCTGTGCTGTAAAAATTCCACGGATGACAACCAAAGGGGTCCCGCTAATAAATGAAATGACATTCCAAACCTTCACACCTGGTTGTCGTGCTGTATAGCTGGCGACACTCAAAGTGGAATCCCTCCTTTTTCCGGGGCGTCTCCGGACGCGTCTTCGCTGGTCATCGGGGCTCAGATCGGAGTGGGACTCATTACTGGAGACAATTCTACTCCATTCAGTGACATTCCAGTTCGAACGATCCTGAAATCTCTAAGAACGTGCTTGTCGTTCAATAGCAGTTTACATAAGGAGCTCCGTGAGCTCAACCCCATTTCTCTGAGCCGCCTGTTAATGGCCTATGAAGTCACCGAAGTACTAGTTTCCTTTAGGATCGAAGATAATGATGAATTGAAGCTTCGAGTACAGCTCTGACGATTCATTGGTTCTCACGCCCTGTCCTCTGTGCAGGTCGACCGCTTCCTCCTTGACGCTGTGTTTAGCCATGGTTCATCCATTCCTGTCAATATCATCGTTCCTATATCCAATTGTCAAACAAAACAATTCGCAGATTGAACCAACCGGCTTCTTTGAGCCCAACTACACACCTTTCTCAAATGTAGACATCTTCGCATATTGTTTGCGCACCTGTATGCGAGGCATAGTTACTGTCTACCTGAGTAGACGGAATAAAATTTTCGAAGAATATATGATCTAGAATAGAAATTCTTCATTTTTAATATTCTTCCAATTGCGCAGTTAAGATACGCTGCAGCGTCGCATGCTCATACGATGGTAGCAAACTTTAAAATTTTGCATTTTTCATCTAAACCTGTATGCATGTGAATTTTTGTTTGCATTATTCCTTCTTTTTGTCTTAGAGTGTATACATTACCTAGATCAATATTGTCAGATTAACTTAGAAAACAGAAAAAATATAATATATTTTGACAAAGTTGATTCATGTTGACAAAGTCATTTAATGCCCTTTATAATATTATAAAAAATCAAAAGTAAAATTAATAAATAAAGAGAGTAATTGCTAGTAAAAATGTTTCTCTATATATTTTTAAAAAGTAACTGTCGCTGGCGTCAATGTTTTTTGCCTGCGACAGCATCTTCTCGCGGAGGACAGGGTCTTTCGCGTCACGAGAGGTATCAATGTGTTCCGAATACTCCAAGGATGACATTTCAGCTGCTTAGAAATTTCTATCATTTTAATTAAAGAAGTTATTAACTAAAAACGACAGGTTTATGAAGGTACTCTATTTGCCACCTTGAAAAAAGTTTCTCCCAGTGACGCTGTTCTTCTGTCATGATGTCATTTTACACGGGAAAATTAAAATATGATCCATGATTGTAGGTATGTAGGTTGGGTTTAACGTCTCACCAGTACTGCGCTATGGGTAATTGGCGACGGTTTGGGACACACCCGTAGGTATGTTCCGGAGACATGCCATCACAATTTTGATCCTCCACGGAGGGGATGGCTCCCCCGCTTTGCTGATCCCCAGAGGTATAGTTTTGATGGGAACATGGAGGACTTTGCGACCATTGCGGATTTTATGTGCACCAGCCACCATTAATGTACCCGACGGTCTTTGTCCGGTTCAAGTATGCAATCGGCAATCTTCCATTTATGAGCTCGGTTCTTTACCTACTGGGGTACAACGTCCCGGAACCATGGTTGTAAAAATAAATAAATAAAATAAAGTCAATGCTGCTATTAGTAATATTTTTCTCTACTTTTAGAAAATTAATTTTCTTACACGGGAAAATTAAAATATAATCCATGGTTGTAGGTAGATAGGTAGTTAGGCAGGTTGGGTTTGCGAGACGTCGTACCATTACTGCGGTATGGATAATTGACGACGGTCTGTGACGCAACCTTTGGGATGTTCCGGAGACATGCCACCATATTTTTTGTCCTACATGGAGGGGATGGCTCCCTCGCTTCCGTGATTCCCAAAGGTATAATTTTGATAGGAACATGGAGGATATTGCAAGCAACCACGACAGATTTTACGTGCATCAGCCACCATTAGTGTACACGACGGTCTTTGGCTAGCTCGAGTAACGAACCCGCAATCTTCCAAATACGAGCTCGGTGCTCTACCGACTGGGGTACAGCGGTCCGGATCTATGGTATAAAAAAAGGAAATAAAAAGGGCCATATACTAAAGCTGTAATGCAAAATGGTCTAGATATTATGAATTTCTTTCCATTCCAATATATATATATATATATATACTGATTTTCAGCATCATTTTCATAAAAATAAATAAAAATAAAGAATGCGCTATTAAATATTATATATTTCTATTTGACATTGAATGTGGGGATTTTTGTAATAAAATTTCTGCTTTTGTCTTGTGTTATGCACTATTAATATTCCTATTCAGTGAAAGGAAAGCAGCTAATCGACGGGTAGAGCTTTGCATGTGTTAGTAAGTAAAGTGACTCGGGGGTTGGTGAGCGGTGCGAGCAGGGGGCAGAGCCCCCTAGTTTCATAAATTTATGTAATCTTCCTCCAACATATTTCAAATGAACAATTTAGCGCAGAAAATACCTATAATATTCAAACAATCAATGATCGCATTTTGTCTTAAATAATCTATCCTAGTTATTAAAAAAAAAAAAAAAAATTAAAAAATTTGAAAAAGGTTGAATTTTATACCAAATATGTGAAAAATGCCAGAGCCGGGAAGAACACCTGGGCACTCCACTTATCGTACGGATTCTCCAATGTCGTTAGAGAGATGAGATTGGGAAATTTGGAGGAACAGAATGAAGAATAATTTCAGAAAACAGAGACACCTAGGAGAGGCCCTCACCTGCAGTGGATTGATAAATCTGGAATTGATGAAGATGATTTATATACGCTTCTCGACATAGAAAATGCAACACCATGAAGATTCAGTCGTATAAATATGCACATTTCAGAGGTTGCGCAGCTGAACAAGTTTTGCAGATGATCTGATGTGCAAGTTGGTCACGTGATTATAACACGGGATAAAAGGGAAGGAAACGGTAGGTGAACGAACAGTCGCTTCTCTCTGTCGCCTGCTGAATCCAGAAGTTTGAGAAGTTTCTATTTTCAGAAGGTACGTGTGGATAAAGAAATGTTGGGGAGACGACACCGAAGGCTGTTCCAGCAATCGGATTATTTTACGAGGTGTCAAATTGTAGGCTTGCGTCAGGCTGGTTGGTCTTACCGTCGTATCGCTATTGAAACGCACGTTGATGCTTCCACTGTGCACAGAATTTGGTCCAGATAGATCGAAAAAGGAAATGTGAATCTCCGCAAAAGACAAGGTCTAACTAGGTGTACGACAGGACGCACAGATTGACACATCAGAATGGAGGCGGTAACGGACCCTTAATCATCTACTTTCGACATTTTGCGAAATATGCAGGGAACTTTGGATACTCCAATATATGGGAGAACGGTTTCAGACGCGGCTTGTGCACAAGTCGGCCTATGAGAACACTGCTATTGATGCCAACTCACCGACATGAAAGACTGAGATGGTGTCGGGACCGAGTCACTAGGACGACTGAATGGCACAGTGTAGTGTTCAGCGACGAATCTCGGTTCTGCTTGCCCGATGACAGTCGCTGGGTAAAAGTCTGGAGACGTTGGGGAGATAGAGCCAACCAGACCACTACTGCTGAATGCCATACTGCTCGTGAGCGTGGCATAATCATTTGGGGCACCATCAGTCAATACAGCAGGTCTCCCCTGCTGGTACGCATCAGAGGCACATTGACGGCACGACAATATGTTGATTAGTGCTGCAGCCGGTGATGCTACCCTACATGCAGAGGCTGAAAAATGGTATTTTCCAGCAGGACAACGCGCGACCGCATACGTCAATCATTAGCAGGCAAGCCTTGCAACATGTCCAGTTGCTTCCTTGGCCTGCAGTGTCACCAGATCTCTCACCCATCGAGCATGTGTGGGATATGGTTGGCCGTCGTTTGTCTGCTTTGACCCAACTTCATTCGGAGGACGAACTATGGACTATGGTTGACAGTATATGGGCTTCCATTACTCAAGACCCTATGTACACACTAATTGGATCAGTACCTCGTAGAGTTGCTGCTTGCATCACCGCGAGAGGCGGTCCTACATCCTACTTCCTACTGATCAACCTGTATTTCATCGCTGTATATCTCCTTCTCAATAAAATAACTTATCAAGATATGCATTCTCTGTATCAATTTTCATCATATTTTACCCACTCTATCACAATGTTGCATTTTCTATGTCTGGCAGTGTATTTATTGAGCACATACATTATAGTAGGAAGAACAATCGATTAAATTTTCAGGAAATTTGGAGTAATATATCCTGAAGAATCAGTACATGAAACAACGACTTTGAGGAGCAAGGCATTGATTCAAACAGCAATTGGATGACATGTACGGGTACAGCACTCCATGAACCTTCAGCACGATGCCACAGTTCATCGATCTTAGCTACTGGTGATTGGTGGCGTGTCAGTCGCTGTTTAAGGATTAAACAGTCACTTTCATTGGTGCGATATCAAAGGAACGCGCTGACTAGAGCAACAAACGGGTACATTTTGCAACATGAAAGATCCGGACAATACGGACAATTTGTTGTCGTGCATTGTCCTGCTTAACTGCTGCGTTGCGGAGGCCTCGAATATAGGACAGAGCGACAAGCCTTAACTCATCTGAAATGTAATGACTGCTATTCAGAGTGCCAGGAATGAAAACTAGAGTTGATCGAGAAGTGTATCCAGTGGTACCATATACCATCTCTCCAGGTGTTGACCCAGTATTCGGCTACCAAAACTTTGGTTACCCTTAAGATGCATCACTGATATGGGCGCATTTAATGATTGATCAACGGTGAACCTGGACGCAGAATGGCGTGATGTCGTCTTTTCAGATAAATCATAATCCTGTTTACAGCATCAAGAATACTGTATCGTATTGGGCAGCTTGTGAATGATGCACATTGCCATATTGACACCGTCATACTGGCCCATCAGCTGGAGTGATGATATGGAGTCCCATTGGATGCACGTCTCGATTACCTTTTGTTCTCGTTCCCAGCACTCTGAATAGCGGCCATTGCATTTCGGACGAGTTAAGGCCCATTACTCTGCCTTATACTCGAGGTCTCCATAGTACGACATTTAAGCAAGACAATGCACGTCCGTAAGTTGTCCATGTTGTTTGGACCTTTCTTGATAGAGACTGTGGATCTAGCCAGCGCGTTCTCCTGATCTTGCACCAATGAAAACGGCTGTTTAACCGGTGAAAAGCGAATGGCATGACACCACTCACCAATAACTACGGTCGATGAACTGTGTCACCGTGTTGAAGCTTAATGGATTACTATACCCGTACATGTCATCCAATCGATTCAGTGCTTAGGCAGATAAGTGCTGTTATTGCTCTTAGAGGTCGCTGCTTTATGTACTGTTTTCTCAGGATATATTACTCAAAATATCCTGTAAATTTAATCAATTGTTCTTCCTACTATAATTATATGCCCATTAAAAATCACTCTAATATTTGCATTCCTTCCTGGTGTCGCAGTTTTAATGGCCAGAAGTGTAATTAGCTTTTGCTGAATGTTTTAAGCATTTATTTAATATTTTTAAAATAATGAATTCTGTGAAACTGTCTTTAAGAAATACTGATTTCTGAAAAGTCGCAAAGAAAGTATAAATTTCTAAAATTATAAACTCCAATTAAATTTATTATGCTTAATTTAATTTAATTTAATAATGAATTTATTATACTTAGTATTTTTATTTATTTATTTATTTATTTATTTATTTTAAGAATGAATTTATTGTTTGTCGAATGTTATTTAATCTTGCGGTTCAAGAACTGTGGTTTATTTAAAAAGAGGTCTTATATAATCTTATCAATATTTACGAAAGTGAACTTGATATAAAGGGAAATTTAATGTAGAAAATAAATAAATAAACATACGCACGTCTTAATGATTAAAATAACGTTTTTTTTTCCCTTACGGTAACAATATCCACGAACTTTCATACATTCAATTGACTATTTGAAAGAAATATATATTCTGGCTTCTTAGGTTGATATACCTATTGATATATCTATTTCTTAATTATTTTTTTAACATGCAGATAAGGATATAAGTAATTTAAAAGCTACTTAAATTAAAGTTCTGTTTTTTATTCTAAATTTAAAAACTTTAAATGAAATATTTAAAAAATATTTTAACAATGTTTATATCGCATAAAATCTATTGCATAAAAGAAAAAAAAATCACTATTCTCAAACTGAAACTACTCATTCTGCTTCATATTTTATTAGTTTTTTTTTTTTATGTTAAAGTTAATTAATTTAAAAAATGTTTAATAAAAACTTACATTAAAATAACTATTTCTCTAATTGTGTTTTATAGTATAAACAAGTGAAACATATGTTAACAAACATACAATTGGACAGTTTTATGATTACGGATTACATTTAATACAGCTTACTCGAAGTTTTTCCGTCATTAGAGGAAAGTCGTTTTAAGCTTTCTAAGTAATTATGGATGACTAAAGTACGTCGAGAAATGTCATTGTAGTGCCCTTAGAGACACAGAAAATGTATTCCAGTTCCAATCAAAACTGACAGTGAGCATTGTCTTAATTTTATCAATAAATCTCTTCTGCCATGTTTTGTCTTTCTGGATTTAGTAAATTTATTTCATATAAGATGACTTTCCTACAGAAAAAAAAAATGTATTGTTACTTTAAGGTTTTACACATAAATTAGGCCAAGATAAGTATTTCTTTTCTTCATTGTGAAATAAAATCATAATTGATCGTAAATTGATTTTTCCACTGGATTTTACTTGATCGTAACTTATTCAATTGCATCCAAATTGTGTTGATTAATGTGTCAAAGAAAATAAAATTTAAATAAATGTATGATAAATGATACAGAAATACAGATCTTAATGTGGCTGATTTTTTTTTTCGTACGGTTCATGCATATGTTTCATACAAAATATATCCATTCATCTGATTTTTCTCATGCATATATTTCGTACAAAATATATCCATGATCTGAAAACTTATGCCTAAAGCTCAATTTCTTTGTCTAATTTACCATATTGTCAGTTTTAAATAGTAACATTTTAGACTAGAAAAGGTATTAAGACCCAGATTAATGCTTTATGAAGAAGACTTATCACATAGTAGAAGAAGATAACCAAGTTCGTATAATGGAACCGAACAGTGCTGAGAGAATTTCATTTCTTTTAAACATCCTAGATAATGATTTTAAAATAAAACTTAAATCACATTGAACAAATATTTGAAGATGCAATACTGCTATGGGAAAAATCTTGTCTCAAACATTCCTCATAATCAACTAAATTTGGTTTAGGTTTTAATGTTAAATACACCTATATTAACTAAACGGAATTGTTTAAAAATCTGGTTTTAATAGTTTTGATAGGCAATTAAATAATGCTTCAAACTTTTACACGGGTTATTCATAAATCTTTTAGCATTAGATTTTTAAGTTAGGAAGGTTTTTAAAAAGTATTATTTTATTTGTGCAGCTGTTTTTACGATGTCTTTTATTGTATATTAAAAATTTATATTAGTTCAACCAATCAAATATATAACTTACCAGGCCCTTCCATTATTGACCCAATTTTTTATGCTGTGGGTTTTAATTGCGATAAATAACTGTGCTAACTATGGTAGCATTCTCTTTCAGCAAAAATATAAAAAATTAATTGGAACAGGAGCAATTTCGAAGTTTTATAGCATTACTCTAGTGAAGAAATGAAGAAATGATGAAATGCCGAGTTTCAGAAAAAGTTGTAACCTTTTAGGGTTTCTAAGGTAAAATGAGTAATTTAAATAAGTTCTAGTAGCTTGTACAAAAAGACAAACAGAATAAGCGCTATCTGATTTTTCACAGATACAATTATTAAAGGAGCCATATTCCCTGGGGAAAAAAATCTGAAAGTTTGTTGCCAAAATATGTGTGGCATTGAATTATATAAGGCGAGATAAAATAAGGTCCATAAATTCGACAAGCAGTGAAAATATGCGTAATATTTGGTAAAAACAATAACCGAAAACTGCTTTTAACAAAAAATAGTTAAATTAAAAAACAAAAAACAAAAATGAAGGCAAATCTACTAGACATGTTTTTATAGTGAAGAAGAATATAAAATTGACTGGAAGTTACGTCAACTTCAATATTGGTTACTGTTAAAGGCAGGTCTAGATTAAATGTTATAAAAAGTATAGACTAAAACGTTTTTAAGCTTAGTTGTAAGTTTTCTTCTTCTTCATCATCTTTTTTTTTTTTTTTTTTTTTTTTTGTCGAATAAAAAATTTCTAGAAGTTGCTCAATGCATCTAGTGTTTGTTCACAACGTCTATACAAGCAGTGATAGAAAGTTTTTAAAAACATTATTTTAAATAAATCTACTAGGCCTATATTATGATAATTTCAAAGTAATGTATGCATATTAGAAATTAAAAGGCTTTGCCCCAATATCATAGCATTTCTGACAGAGTGGAGTGAAAAAATAAATAGCAAACAACACTTACATGATTTTGAGATTTGTTTTCGCATTTAATTCAGATTATAAAGAAGTAATTTACATATGCTATACTCTATTTAATAAGTTTTAACAAACTAGTGTCTTAACGAAGAAAAGCAGTTACAGTTAGGATTAATATTTGCCTGCCATAATTGCAAGAAATTAAGTATACATGTCTATGCCTGTCCATTTAGCTATTGATATCCATGTCTATCTATGCATATATGTATACAGTTTATATTACGTAATTAACCAAGACTATTTTTTATTATTTTAGACACTTTTCATCTTTGATTTGCGATTTAGAACTTATTGTACGCTCAATCTACATGACCTTCAAACATGTGTTGACCATGTTTCCTATGAATGCATACTGAATACCGTTAAGGGTACAGGGAACATTGAAACTTGTGAAAATCAATGCAATTAAAATTATGCAGATAATTATTATAAAATGCATAAAACTCTATAATATTTTTAAAATAATATTATTCTACACTTCCTCAAGCATTATTTAAAAGCTTTTACAAAATTTAAATATATTTTTGGGGTTCCAAATTTTGAGAATAACTAGTCAATTATAATAAATGCTCCATGCAAATTTGTTTTTAATTACAATCAAGAAAAATATAGTAAAAAAAGCAATGGAGATTTAAAATAGTTTAGAATTCGAATGGAGCATTTTCTAGTTAGGCATTATTTTGTATTATTTTCTCCATAAAAGAGGTATTTCGATCTCTAAAATTATATTTTATCGTTTAAAATATGCTCTATGGATAAAAAATAATAGATGTCATAACAATACATGATTTAAGATGCGATAGAATGCATAACAAAAATAATTAATTTTAACGTCTCTGTCCCTTTAAATGATATATATGAAATTGTTTTGTAAAATGGCAAATAAATTTAACAAATTAAAGTGACTTTATACTTTAAAAACTTGTTTTAAAATTTTATTTTGGAAATTTGATCTTTTTTATTCTGCCAAGTTTTATCGATCAATATGGTTTAAAACTATACCCTTAGGCAGATTGCTGAAATATAAATTTTGAGCCTGCTTTGCATTTCTTGGCAGGAACTTTTAATTAAAAAAGTATACATATATATTCATTATTTTCCTTTAATTTTAATTCATCGGTATAATTAGTGCTTGAAAGTATACATATACATATATACATATATATATATATATATATATATGTATATATATATATACATATAAGTATTTAAAAGGAATAGTTTATCATAGATCAGTAACACTAATAAAGAAATTTACCGTAAAGTTAAAACAATCTAAGCATCTTAGAGAATTTATTGCTGGGATTTATTAACTTATTATCCAAAATTTATGTTGAAAAATTTTAATCATATGTGATATAAATCTTTTTTTGTTTGTTTTCGTTTTTTAAATATGCTTGTTAAAAGCATCATTAAAAATAATAATAAATATTGGCAGTTTTTCTTAAAATAATATGCTCTTATTAAACGAAATTTAGATTTTTCTGAAATAAATTATACATTTTATCTTTATATATATATATATATATATATATATATATATACATAAACTTGCATATAACATGAAAAAAAAAAAAAAATGAGTAAATAAAATTAATTTTTACTGAATAATTAAAAATATTTTATTAATTACAATAAAATATGATACATTGGATAAATAAAGTAGAATATTATATTAATAAATAACAAAAATATAATAAAATATATTTATTATATTACATAGGATGCCATTGGATTATTATTATTTTTTTTTTCATTACGTCTCATTAGCATAAATGTTGGTTAGATCATAACCCAAGTACGGTATGTGCCGGTCTTGAACTTCAACACGCGTAATGAATCTGAGGTAATATACAGTCAGCAGCAAAAGTATCCGAGCACTAGCGAAAATTCCCATGTAAAAAAGTACACTGAATACTGTTTTGTTAAATAAATCCTTGTTGAATCATGTTCTTAGATTGATTAGCAACAGGACTCGACAAGCATTTTTTTTTTCCTTTTTAGGCATTTTTGCTAGTGCTCGGATACTTTTGCTGTCGACTGTAGTAGCGAAGTATCATTTACATTGCAAGATTAGGATCCTTTTTTTTTTTTTTTTTTTTTTTCAGTAATTGGAAGTTTAAGTGATTTGGTTGGCCGTTATTTTCTTACCTAACAAGAAGATTATAATACACTTTCATGAGATAGAAAAATGTTAGTTTTATTTCAAAATCTATTACACAACTCTACTTGAAAAAGACATTTTACACCTATTTTCCGTACTCTTTTAATTTAAAGGCTTGTATGAATAAACATTCAATATCCGAGTTATCTGTATCTATGCATGCCTGTACTGCTGAAGTTGCTTATTAACCCGTTTTCGCCACGCGAATTCGTAAGGAAATCCCCGTCAGGCCCCACCCGCTGCTTAGAAACGCTGGTATTGCGGTATAGCAATGCGTTTTTATGTTTACCGTGTTTCAATAAAATCCTTTAAAATGCCTTAATGATATAATCCTGTAATAAATAAAAATTAGGCAAATTTTAAATTAAGTTTCAGTAATTACTTAAAACATTGTATTTTTTTTTTTTTTTTTTTTTTTTTTTTAGCTTTATATCATATTTTTCACTATCAGCCACCGGTGGTTGATGCGGCCAAAACGGAAAGTTCAGTGTCAGCCGCCGATGGCTGACATGGCACTCAACGTGTTAAAGATTTTCCCACTAAAGAAAAGAAATCCTCCCAAAAAAGCTCAAAATTTGCCAGTTCTAAATACGCAAAAACCCTACAGGGTACACATTAAAAGTTTAGCTAAAAATATAAATAAATAGTTTATATATATATATATATATATGTGTGTGTGTGTGTGTGTGTGTGTGTGTGTATAAGTAATATGGCAGAATATTTTGTATATACAGTGCGTTGCATGAATATAAACGCACCTTAGCTTTAAGAATTAGAATGGTATAGAAGTGTAATAAAAAAATATGAATGGATGACACTTGATGCAAACTGTATGTGTATGATTCAAGAAATGAAAATACGAGTCAAAACAATGAAAGACCAATATTCTTTTTTAGAAAACAATTTCATTGAATTTATGACAAAAGTACATGTTGCATGAATTTAAACGCACATGTAAAAAATAGATAACTGAGTAACAAATACTGCATCTAATACTTTGTAAAGCTACCATGGGCTTCTAGAACAGGTCTAAATGCCTTGGCATTGACTGATATAGTGGCATGAGGTAATCCAAGCTGATTGTCTTCCAAGCTAATTAAATGGCCGATTTTAGTTAATTTTCGTGTTAAACTGCCTTCCGTTTACGTAAACACGGCGAACCAGAATACCCCATACGTTCTCTATTATGTTTAAATCGGGGCTTTTTAAGGGCCAATCCAGAACTTTAATTTTATTGTCACGGAATCATTTTTTCACGATATGTGCTGTATGTACAGATACACAGTCTTGCTGAAAAATATAATTTCTTCCAACTTTCTTGACTGCTGGACGGCGGAGGATCCTTGTGAGCATCTGGACATAATCTACAGAGTTCATAGTGTTCTCTACGAACTCTAATTTGAAAGTCCCTTTAAAACCTATGGCTGCCCACACCCTGACAGACCCACCTCCAGATTGACGTTTTGAACAGTACATTTCTTCGGTTCTCAAATCGTGCCAGTAGCTATGAAATCTGTCCGCGCCATCAAGATTAAACTTTTTTTCATCTTAGAAGATGACGTTTTCCCAATTTAGTCGATCTAGAATCCATTTTCTTCCCCATTCCATCTGCATATCTTTGTGCTTCTGAGTGAGGGGTACTTTTGCCTTCATTTTCTTAAATTTAATCAATGGTGCAACTTTGATTGTTCTCCATATGGTTGTCCGATGAACACCCAGCATGTATCGAGCCTTTATCTTCACACAGGAAATATTCTTATTCTTTGCAGCGTTGCATATTCGATGTTTGGCGTAACTGGTGAGCTTTCCTGTTCGCTTCTTATACGCTATTTTCCCATAATTTGCTCATTTCTTTATATAACTTCGCACAACCCTCTCACTTCTTCCTATTCGGCGCCCAATTTCATGATTGCTAAAGCCTTTACCACGCACGAAGTCGATTTTTATCCTCTCGTCTACTGCCAAAGTTTTCCCTCTTGCCATCCTAAACAAACTCCGTAAATTTTGCACTCAGGCATTAAAACTATTTTTGGAGAACTTTAGCAACACGACTATCTATGTTTTAATTTAATTCCGATGGCTCTGTTAAATTTTAAGCGCAAAATACAGAGTGCGTTTAATTTCGCGCAACAAACGAAAAACAGTGAAAATAAGAAAATGCTTAGACACTCATTTACATAAGCTTGTATGAGCCTAAGCGTATGTGCTCAAAGCACCTTATTCAGTTGTTAGTCATATGCAATAACTGTAAGTCACATTCCTTCCTTTAAAATTAAAAAAATTCTATTTCTGGTTATTGGAAAAGGTGCGTTTATATTCATGCAACGCACTGTATTTAACATGTTCCTTGAATATAAAATTATTGATGTGTAATTCAATGTTTTTCAAAGAATAAAATAACCAAAAATATAAATGTAAAATAATTACAGTAATATAATTTAGAAACTTTAGAAGTAGCACTTTTAAAAATTACATAGAATATAAATTCCTGAAACAGAAACAAATAATCGAATAGAAGTACAATTTATCTTTATCGGAAATTTAACAAACCATTTAATAATTTTTCAACATTAGACAGTAAAATGCCTTAAACTATTTTTAGAGAGATTTAATTTTCTTTATCATTGCTAAAAGATCCTTTAAAACTTAGATATAACGAATTCTTTTGTCTAATGCACGTAAAAGATTTTAAATGGTTTCAGCAATATTACCTCACTTATGTATTTCTCAATTTCTTTTCAGTTTATAAAATTGATTAACGTTTTCACTATGAAATGTGGTGAAAGTTTAAAAGAAAGTAATTAAAGGGCTTCTTTAGTAACTATTTCTTAATATGTTTTGCTAAAGATTAATTTTGTGCAGTTTTCAATTTTTCTTTTATTAGTTAATAATTACGTTTCTAATGGGGCCAATAAAACACTGGAATAAAATGCAACATGTGCAGTTATTTTAAACAATGCATTTATTAAACATCTTCGCTACTTATTTTTTAAACACCACCACTGTTGTTAGTGAACTTAATTTGTTGGTACTAATCTTGTATTTTAGAATGATTCTTAAAGACTAAATATCATTTAATTAATAATAAAAAATATGTATGTACTAAAATATGCTGTATTTTATTTTATTTTATTTTATTTTAAACTTTATACTTTAAGTGCTATAATTTTTTAACGCATAATTATAATAAAATTATTATAAGGGAAATAATATTTTAAGTATAATTTTCAGCGAACGCTGGCACATAAAATAATTCAAATAGTTTCAATAATACAACCTTACATATAATTTCTGAATTCTTCCTGCTTTTAAAATGGATTGGAGTTGTCACCATGAAGTGTGTTGAAAGGAAAGTGATTAAAAAGCGTCTGCAGTCACCATTGTCTTCGCGTTTTGCTAATGATCATCTTAGTTCAGTTTTCAAATTTCCTTTCAAGTACATTCCTAATTGGGGCAATAAAACTCTGTGTAGAGTAAAATGCAACATATGTAATTTGTTTCAAACAATGCACTTGTTAAACATCGCGGCTACAAGAATATTTTTTGTCTTTCACCATGACTTTTACTAGCCAGTGTAATTTGTTTCCCTTATTTTTAATTTTGGTTCTTTAAAAACAAGTTTTAATTTATCAATGGAAAAAAATATATATACGAAATTTTGTTGAGTTTTCACTAATTAAAATAAATTTATATTTTTAATTATAGGAATTTTAATAATATATTTTTCAGTTAAAATGATAAATGTTTAAAATAGAGATAAAGGAAATGAATAGAAAATAGAGAGCAAAGTATATATATATATATGTTTTTTTTTGTAAGTTGAAATTAGTTAACATCTTTTTTAAGTCTATATTTAGTTTAAAAAACAAAATTATATATTGATTTTAATTTCTTTTTATGTATTTATTTTAAAAAAATTTCTCCTAGTAAAAATTAAATTGCTTTCTGTTATAAAATACAAAATGACAATAAGGCCTTTACGGTATTATTTATTTAAAAATATATAAGATTCATAATTATGCTTTTTTTTCAGTTTATAAAATATTTATTTTTAATTATATTGAGAGTTCGTTATGTGCCTTTTTTACGGATTAAGAAAATGATTTTTAATAATAAGGAGAAGTTTTATTAGTTTTTTCTACGTATATAGAAATGGCTACAAACTTATGAATTTATCATTGATAGTATTACATATTGGTATTTTAATAGTTTTCATGCGAACAAAAAAAAAAAAAAAAAAAAAAATTCAACACACTTTGTTCTTTCTTTAAACAAAAACTAAGCTGTAAACTTCAATTCTACTGATTTTTTTTCTCCTGGCAAATTTCTCAGGATATAAGTTAAGATAAAAACATCAGTATACCAGTAGTGGACACTTTTAAATTTAAACTTGGAAAATAAGCTTTCTAATCCTTCTGAAAGTTCAAGCAATGTTCAGTAAGGAAATTATAGTTCTCTACTATTAATATCTATAAGTACAAATAATTCCGACCATCATTTTTAGAGTAACGTTACTTTAATTAAAACAAATATGCGCTTTTTGTCATTTTGCCGTTTTTTACTTTCTCTTACCCATATACTGGAGAAAGTATTGTTTTTGGGTCAAATTTTCGAACGCGAGATTTTGTAATATTTACACGTTTTGAGGTCCCCTGAATACGAAAACCATGTTTTTAGCAAATGGTCTGTGTGTATGTCTGTGTGTCTGTGTGTGTGTCTGTCTGTTATCAGCATATCTCAAGAACAAATAGTAGCAGACATTCCAAACTTGGTATTCTAAATGTGTATCATATATAGATGCTACAGTAAGCTTTTCGTTAAGATCAAGCAAATGGTTCGTGTACAGGGACAATCAAGAGAATTCTAATACATTACGTCTATGGGGAAAATTACAGGTAAGTAGAGTTTAACGTCTATAGACTGCACTAAACCAAATGAAACGAATATATATATATATATATTGTAATAGAGATAGTAAACTGGAAAAAAAATTGTGTATGTAGGAGCCTCACCTCCCCCCCCCCCTGGGGGGAGGAAGTCCCCCCTCGACGGGAGTAAATTTTCATTATGGGTACCTTTCAAAAGAGCTCGTTAATACCTTTAAAACGATTGGTTGAACCATCGATCTGCGATAATTTAAAACAAAGTTATCGATTTTTTTTACTTTTAACGGAAAAAAAAAAAAAAAAAAAAAAAACAGAAAAAAAATCGTATTTATTTATTTATTATTATCACTTTTTAATATTGAGAATAAAATGGACTTTTTTTGGATATTTGGTGTTATACTACTTCTCTACTATGGAAATCGTCTGCATTATCATAATAGATAATTTTTTAAAATAATAATTTTAATAAATTATTTTTAAAAAACAGAATTATTTTTTAATAACCGAATTATATTCTATATAAATGTAGGTGCATTAATGAAACGAGGTGTTGAGGGGGACGGTAGCCCCCCTCACACAGAACTAATTATTATATAAAACTCCTCAGAAGCCTAATTTGAATTGTTTAACATAGGTTTACATAACATCGTTATCTTACCTCTTAATCTCCAACCTGTATTTATAGCATTAAATTTCAGGGTAAGAGAAAGCCGTGTGAGTGACACACCAGATTATTTCTTATCGTTTTGAATAAGGAAATAAAATTTTGTTTGCTTTGTCTCTGTTTATTTTTAACTGATTTCTTCTATCTTTTGCTTTTGTATGACTAAATTAAGTATGCAGAATTCATTTATTGTGCTGTTTTTTCACTTCACGATTTTGAATAATAAATGCACTGTTAAAAATTTCTGTAAAAATACAGAAAAAGGATTCTGAATCTCCGTAAATGTACATGAGTTCACTGTTAAAAGCAGTGAATCAAGAAACTCGGTTCACTGTCAAAAATTTCTGTAAAAGTACAGAAAAAGTATTGAGACTCTCGGTAAATTTACATGAGTTCTCTGTTAAAAGCATTGAACCAAGAAACTCAGTTCTTAATTTACAGATACTTCCCTTTTCAAAACAACGTTTTCCTTGTAGGGATTTTGACTGATACATTAAATAAAAAACTATGTAAATGCATAACCTTAAATTATTTTTATATTAAACTAAATACCTATATATATATATATGACTAGAAGTTTTGAAGGCAAAAATATACTGAATAGTTTGTTTCATTGTAGTGTACTATTACGTAAAAAATGGGGGGGAGAAGGGAACGTTAGGGAAAATTAGGTTGTTTCTGCGGAATGTTTATCTTCGTATCTACACATTAAAAGTTTGTTGTTGTTGTCTGTATTGAAGAACCTAAAGCAATTCATGTTTTCATTTGCAATTCATAATTAGGTAAGTTAAATTTTATATAATCTTTTATCCTATTTTAATAATCAACAAAAACAATGACTGTTCATATTAGTTATATTAGCGGTTATTTTTTTTTTATATTTAAATCCTGAAACTTATAAACATAGTTATTCAATTTAAAGATACCTAGAATCTAGTATGTAGTATCTAGCTTCGTATTTCTGTTACATAATACTTCATGTATTTACTGCGGAGGGCAAAATTATAGAAATAATTTCTTATAATCTGAGCCGCTTTTTCTTCTATAGTTTAGAAGAAAATTGCTTTAGCAGAAGATATACAAAATAAACATAGATATATTAATTTGTTAGAAAGCAGTTATTGTAAAGGATGAAAAAAGTGTGTGTGTGTGTGTGGGGGGGGTGTTAAACACAGTTTAGCACATCCATAAAAACAATTTAGCACATCCATGAAAACAGAGAAACATTATTACAAATTATATATGAATATTTGATGTTAAACACTATTTTTTCGGGGGAGGGGAGTTGTACATCAACCCAGCAATGTTTTTAGTTGTTGTTTTTTTGTGAGTATTAATATTTAATATATAAATTAAGAAACAATGCAAGAAAAACGATAAAATTATTTTTTTTTCCACAGCGATAATACTGGAAGGGGAGAGGGGAGGGAGATTAGATTAAATTTCCAAATTAGTAGCACAATCTACTCACAAATTGATGTTTAAAGATCAAATGTGTAGTTTATGAATCAAGCTGAGTAGAGAAATGTTTAATACTAAATTTTACACAGGCTACATTCTGTGAATAAATTCAAATCGAAGTTTAAAAAAGTTCAATTTAATTCGGAATTATTTTGAAGTATAAAAACAAATGGATTGTCGAATTACACTAGATAAATGTTTCCTAACCATACGTTGCCGAAACTACACCTACACGCTTATACAGCGGGGCGGAGACGTTGATTACAGGTTAACTGCAATTAAAAAAACACTTTTTTGTTGAAATAAGTCAAACTTACACTGTCCTATCAACACAAAGTCCGAAAACTTTCCGAGAAGATTTTGGTATGAATTAAAACATTGTTTCTTAAGCGTTTCTTTTCTTTTCTTTATTTTTTGAGAAGAGCATATGTCTAATGCCCAGAAAAGTTTATTAAATGAGCAATGTTTTTCTCCGAAAGGAATAAGGTTAAATTTGAATCAGAACCATAAAGACCAGAAATATTATTACGAATTATATAGATCTTTGATGCTAAAAATTTTTTAGTGTGCGTGTGTGTGTGTGTGGGGGGGGGTGATGGGAATGATTTGTATGGATACCAACACAATATATTCAGTTTTGTTTTCTGAGATGTTTGAAAATCTGTTTGTGTGTACAATATTTATATATTTGATCTAACAAAGCAGAAACAAGCAACATAGAAAAACTAATAAAATTGTTTCTTTACCCGCAGCGGGAATGAATGGGGAAGGAGTTAAATTACACTTTCAAACTTGTTAATTTTCTGTGTACAAATTGATATTCAAAGATTGAAAACATAACATTAAGTTGTACGAAGAAATGAATGCTTAAAAATGAATGCTTGTTTAAATGAATGCGAAATTTTATCAAGGTTACATTTTTCGAACCAATTCAAAACTACAACTTTCAAAAGTATAACTAATGCACATATGTTTTTTGTACTTTTGTGCCGTAACTACAGTCATGACAATATTTCGTCCACAAATTTATTTTGTAAGGCAGAGATAGCTGAAATGACAATTGGCTGTAATTTAAAACTACTTTTTCGATAAAATAGATCTAATTGATACTGCCCTATCAAAACTGGGCCAGAAAATACACAATTAATTTTTTACATACACACACACACACACACAAAAATCATGTTAAGCATATTTTTTTTTTCTTTGTGAGGTGTGTGTGTGTGGGGGGGGGGGATTTTAAAGAACCAGAAAATTTTGTTCTGAGGATTAGGCAGTTTAGACTGTTTTTAGAAAATATCTGTCTCTGTGTGTGCGTATCACAAATTTTGTGGACGCTGTATCTCACGAACCAATCAACGAAATTTAACCAAACTTGGTGTTTAGTTGGACCCTGACATTAAATAGAGCTGATTAGATTTATGGAACAATGGCTCAACAGGTGGTGCTGTGATCGCATTTTTCTAAATTTTCAACATGACAATATAGGACAAAATTTCGTATAAATGTACATAATGAGAGTTATTTTAATCGTGTGATTGTAAAATTAATATGAATTATTGATAATAGCAGTAGTTAACTAGGGGAAAAAAATTTGCATGGGGGGCATCGCTCCCCCCTGGGGGTTAAGTACCCCTCCCCAGGGGGAGTAAATTTTCAATATGGGTATCTTTCGAAAGATATCGTCAATACCTTTAAAACTAATGGTTGAAACTATAGATCTGTGATAATTTAAAACAAAGTTATCCATTTTTTCCTTTTTTGTTTCTTTTAACGAAAAAAAAAAACTTGGAAAGAAGTCATTTCTTTTGATTTGGAATAAAACTGACATCTTTCGGCATTTAGTGATAATTCTATCAGATAAAAATCTTCTGCATTTATAATTGAAAAGAATTTGATAATTTAATAAGTAATTTTTATTGTATAAGTTATGTGTAATATTATATAGAAGAAAGTCATGTGGTGGCCACATCCTACTAGTTTTTAGTTTAATATCGTCTGAAACTTCTATATGTTTTCTTCTATATGCTTTTTACAGCCTCTTCCTGTCATTAAAAGTGTTTGCTGGCATTTGCTGAAAGACTGAAAAATAATATAGATTACCTTAAATCAAAATAGTAGGAATTGAGGAAAAAGTAAGTCATTTCCACATTATATAATTAATAGTTTAAATAATAAAAAATAAGTAAATTTAAAAATCGAAATACAAAATAAAGATTTTATTGATGGGAGTTTTATCCGACAATTTTTTAAATTATTTTTTAAGGGAGGGGAGGACGGTTTGTATTCTAAACCGTCCAATGTTATTAATTTTGCTTTCTGAAATTTTTGAAAATCTGCTTGCGTGTGTATATGTATGCATATATATGCACAAGTTAAAAAACCACAATGTAAGAAAAAGAAAATTATTGTTGCAGTTGCCGAGCAATGGTAATAGAGGGGTGGGTTGGGGGACAAATTAAATTTTCTGACAAGTTAATATTTTTCAGAATACAGTTTGATATTTAAGAATTCAAAGTACAGAGTGTATATTAAAATGAGTGAGGAAATGTTTAAATTAATACGAAATTTTATCCAGGCTGTTATATGTTGCGGACTAATTTATATCTCAAAATAACCGATCCCCATATAACTTTACTTTTAAGTACAAAATCCAACTGTATTTTTGAATTATCCTGGATGAATATACCATAATCATAAGCATGCCAAGACTGCGGTTACATGTTTATGTAGGGAGGCGGACGCAGACGATTGTGGAGCAACTGCAATTTAAAAATACAGTTTCACTGAAATATAGCTAATAGACAGTGTTGCCAGACTTGGGGACTTTTTTATTCAACTATCACCAATAATTTTGAGAAGGGGAATTGGACATAATAGTCGATTATTCTTCGAAGTGATTAAGCAACTGTTAGAATAAAAATTTAGAGGTGAATGTTGAATAAAAATGTCCCCAAATCTGGCAGCGCTGCTTAATGCATTGTCAAAAAACTTTCAGACAAGTTTTTGCATTGACAGAAATAATTTTTCTTAAACATGTTTTTTCTTTTCCTTCTTTGTAAGGAGAAGTTTTTAATAACTGGACAGTTTTTAATTCGGAGTATTATAAAGTTAAGAGAGTGCTTGGAACTAAGGCCGAGTCCCCCAGTTTCTAACATTTGTTAAAAAAAGAAGAAGAAAAAGAGGGGAGGAGGGTGCTTAAATATCGTATGATTTCATTATATAAGTGATTTTTTCCTGTATTAATGATTTAAAATACCATGTATATCTACTTTTATTTTCTTTAGATGATTTTTTATTAGATTCTATTTAGATGGAGTATATAAGATACACTTTAAAATTCACTTATGTATACTTAATTTTTTTTTAGTGCCATGGAATCACAATTCTTTCTTTTCATTATTTGCTTAAAATGCCATAGGATGCAGATTTCGTTTTAAAAATTTATAGTTAAGGTGTTTTCCTACAATAGTAATTTTTCACCCTTTTTCTTTTTTCTAGTTATAATGGAAATTGATCTTGATATAAGAAACGAAACAAGTTGTCTAAGAAATATGAAAATAGAAAATGCCGTAAAATACCCTCATCAAAGACATTTACAAATACCAAATATTTATCCTGTTAAAGACTTTTTCACCATTTATCTTTTATTAATCTCATTTAGAAAAACAAGATACATTCAGTGTCATGTTAGTAAAATAAAGTTTAATTTAAATCTAATTCAGTATGTTTTATTTTTTAATTATTTTTAATTGTATGTTTTCTTTGCAGCAAAGATGTTTATCTTCTTAGTGAGCTTTTTGCAATGATTCTAGTAAATTACCAGGATGCTGCTTTCGTGTGTAAAAGCGTAGAATTTGTTTCTTCTTTAGATCCTATTTTGTAGAAGAAAAATGTTTTAAAATTTGTTTTTGTAAAGAAAAAAAAAAAAGTCAAAATATTTTTAATTCAAATTAATCTAATGGTTTCTTTAACAAAAAGTTATATATTTTAAAAATTTGAATTTATGGAACTAGTGACGAAAACCAAAAGAGTACCCGGTTTTCATCTGCATTGAACCCTAAATTAATTAACCGACTTCAAAAAAGAAGGAAGGTTCTCAATTCAAACCGTATGTTTTTTTTATGTTTGTTAGCTCATAACTTCTGACCGGATGCTCCGATTTTCATACTTTTTGTTTTGTTGAAAAGGTCTTGGTCTGCAATAGGTCCCATTGTAATATCATTACAATCTAAAGAAAATACAGGGTGCCCAAAAAAATCAGTCCCAACTCTTTTAACTGTTAAACGGCTGAAGCTATAGTGTTAAAAATGCTATGTAAGTATAGCGAAGTGGCCATGCAGTACACGATTAAACAGCTTACAGCACCACCTGGTGGAAAATAGCGGAGTTAGTGTTACTATCTAGAAATAGGTTCTAGGGAAAAAAGTGAGTTACAAAGTTGAAAAGTATCATCGATTTAGTACAAAAAGATAGATTAGACATTCATGCTAGCGTTCCTATCTCGGAAACGGTTCAAGACAGGGGGAAAAAGTGAATTATAAAATTGCAGGGCATCATCGATTTAGTACGAAAAGATAGTTTAGACATAGATGCTAAAACTACAATGCTAAAAACGTGCATTTGTTTGTTCGCAATTTCTTACACTATGTACACTTGAGCTATATTGCACACATTGTAGCGTAGCTGGTGAGACATACGTTGTATAGTTCAAAATACGGTTACTTGATACTTTTTGTTTTGTTGTAAAGATCTTGGTCTGAAGTAGGTCCCATTGTAATATCTTTACAATCTAAAGAAAATAAAACGACATCTGGTGAAAAACAGCGGAATCAGCGCTCCTATCTCAAAAACGGTTCAAGATGGGGAAACGTTAATTACGAAGTTGTAGAGCATCATCGATTTACTACGAAAAGACAGTTTTTAGACATTATTAAGGAAATACAACTAATTAGATAATATAAAGGCTCCCTAGTTCAAAATACTGTTACTGTAAGAGGTCACACCGATTAGCGCAAAGTCGTTTTCAACCAACTTCAGAAAATAGGGTGTTCTTAATTCGAGCTATATGTTGTTGTTGATGTTTGCAAGCTTATAACTTCGTATGAGATGCTCTAATTAACCGTCTTCAAATAGGAGGTGGTTCTCAATTCACACCGTATGTTTTTTTGTTTTTATTTTTGTTTGTTAGCTCATAACTTCTGAAGAGATAATCCAATTTTGGTACATTTTGTTTTATTGTAAAGGTCTTGTTCTGAAATAGGTCCCATTGCAATATCTTTACGATCGAAAGAAAATACAGGGTGCCCAAAAAAGTCAGTCCCGACTCTTTTAACTGCTGAACAGCTGCAGCTATAGTCATAAAAGTGGTATGTAGGTATAGTAAAGTGGATATGTGCTGCGTGATTCAACCGTCTACAGCGCTACCTGGTGGGAAACAGTGGAGTTAGCGTTCTATCTCGGAAACAGTTCAAGACAGGGGAAAAAAGTGAATTATAAAATTGCAGAGCATCATCGATTTAGTACGAAAAAATAGTTTAGATGTTAATGCTAAAAACAGAACGCTTAAAACGTGCATTTGTTTGTTCACAATCTCCTATTTTGTGCATACTTGAACGACATTACGTATGTTATAGCATAGCGGGTGACATTTATGCTATGTAAAATTCAAAGTATGGTTATTATAAGCGGTCACATCGATTAACGCATAGACGTTTTAAACCGACTTCATAAAGGAAGAGATTCTCAATACAAACCATGTTTCTCATTGTTGTTGTTGTTGTTGAAATTTGTTAGCTTATAACTTCGTAAGAAATAGGATTTAATTTTAATACCTTTTATGTTGTCGTAATGATCTTGGCCTGAAATAGGCTTCATTAGAATTTCATTAAGGTATAAACAAATTACAGGATACTCACAAAGTCTGTTTTCACTTTAACTGCTGAACGCATGCAGCTACACTGGTAAAAACAGTGTGTAAGTATCGATGTTGAAACTTCTGTCCGTCAGCTGCAATGCATATTTTGCTCTTTGTTTGAACTTTACGCTGCGCAAATTCTAGCATAGCGGGTGACACGTATTCACTGTAAAATTCAATATATATGCCTAACAGAATTTTTGGATACGAATACAGCGTATCCGTTCTTTGCATTTCTAAAGACTTTTTAACTTAACGTATGTTCATTCAACAGATAGCTTTTTGCTCATATCCGATAAAGGCAAGAAAAGTGACACAACTTAAAAATGCAACATTTGAGAAAAATCAATTTAAAAATAACTTGACTAGAATAAAACTGGCACAACTTGTCTCTCGAGTGGATAACTTTCTAGATGGAGATGTAACTTTTTTGTTCACATTGGGTGCATTTCATGTATTTTTCAGTGACATGAAACATTTTTTGAGTTATGTCCACTTTTCGTGGAAGTTGTGATTTGTGAATCTGCCGTCGAACGTCTTTTGATGTTCTGCTATATGAATAAGTTTTCACTGAAAAGAGAAAAATAAAATCTTTTTGTAAAAAAAATAGAACCGACTCCAAAAAGCAACTACTATTCAAACAAAGAAAAAAAATTGTATGAAATGAAACTAATTGCGCCTAAAAGTATAAAATAATTTCCTTCGCCAAACAACCTATAACACTACAATTAATCATAACTTTTGAAGTCGGCGCAAAATTAAATAAAAATTGATACTTTTATTCAATACAAATATCAAATCCTATTGAAAATAGACATCTCACATTGTCACCTGCAAAACGCAGCCGAAAAGTATTCAAGAAAACAAATAAGATTTCGTAAGCAGCAAAAGTTGGCGAAGATGCTGGTATCTGACGTTGGTGAAAAAAAAAATCGCAAAATTATCTGGCAAACATATTTAATTTCTTTGGGATATCATGATTAATTTGATAAGGTATATTAAGAGAGTAATCAAGAATATGAAACAATACTTCGTACAAAATATATTATGAAAATATACATCTTGCGTGTATATTTTTGCAATACGCTTTGAACGCCAAATCCAAAAGCCACCAAGGATTATAGTTATCAAAGTTATATCAAATTTGCAAAGGAAACTCTAACTTCGTAGAAACATAAATACCGCATTGTGAAGAATGTTCACTGTTCTGTGTTGATGCTACCAATGGACCAATTATACACAGTGATAAAATAATAAAGGAAACATGAAAATGGATCATTCTAGACAACAGCATTTGTTGCTACCGATCTAAAGACAAACCTTTAAAAACTAATTAAATTTTATATAATTTTGCGCCGACTTCAAAAGTTATGATTAATTGTAGTGTTATAGGTTGTTTGGCGAAGGAAATTATTTTATACTTTTAGGCGCAATTAGTTTCATTTCATACATATTTTTTTCTTTGTTTGAATAGTAGTTGCTTTTTGGAGTCGGTTCTATTTTTTTTTACAAAAAGATTTTATATTTAAAAATATCAAAAGCTCTATATTCCTTTATATACTATTTAATACGTACGAACATTTTCTCTCCACTTGCCGTCTATTTAAAAATATTTATATCCCAGAAACTTAAGTAATTAAGGAAATTATTCTACACATTACAATGAATTAATTATAAAAAATAAAATTATTTAGGTATCGAACCTTTAATATGTTCCTATACTTCTACGATTACGTATTAGAAATCTGATCTGAAATGAGAATTTTTATTTTCTAATAAAATAACTTTTAGAAACCAATTTTATTAAAAACAGTATATTAAAAAATGTTCAAAATTTGTTACAGTTTGAAATAAAATTTGCATCAAATTTGTTAGTCTTGTTTTAAGTGGCAAGTTATGCATTGCAATAATATGTTGCACAAATTTACTTTTTTAATAAACTACCAAAATTGTATGCATAGTTTTTAGAGAGACCTTTAAATGGAAATGAATTAATAATTATTTTTCTTTAGCTAATATAAAAATCAGTGTGAGTATTTAAAAATTCAAGTTCATTTAATACACTACCTTTCCATAAATGACCGGACACTTTCGATTTCAGATGTGTTTTAAAGTAACTCAAAAAGTACTTAACAAATCATCTTGAAAAAAACATGTTATACCTCATGTAGTTCAGTTATTTGTTTGTGCCAAAAGTGAAAAGAAGACCAGTAAAAAATTAAAGAAAAATAAGAGTATTTGGCATCATTCAGTATAAAGTAATGCTCGAAATACAATCTGGCTGTAGCACATGATTATGGGGCTCATCCTCATTTTCCGTATAAACTTTTAAGTCTCTACCGCATGTAATCAGGGAGATATAAAGATTTCTTTAAAAAATTGCTGAACTTTTTTTTTTTGCTATAACATGCATATTAAATCCAGTACAAAGCTATATTCGGGAAACCCAATATACAACATTAGACACAACATACTGCAATCAGAATGAAAAAAATATTAAATATATAATGAAATGTGAGCATTTTTACTAAATAATTTTTAACTGCGTATGACTAAGTTTTAGCTAAATTTCATTTATATAATTTAGTAGCCAAATGCATTAAACTACTTATATAAAAGCTCCAAACAAGTATTGTGTAAACTTAAAAAGTTCTACGCCAAAGAATGAACTGGTCTTCAGTTTCTCTCGAAGAAACGCTAAAGTATAAGGAGTTTTACTCACATTTTTATTTTAATTCGATGAACGGTAATGCAATTTTTTGTAATTGTAAATAAATATTGGGAAAGCCTTCTTAACAATTTCTCTGTTGGGGAAATGCTGAAATTCAGTTTATTCTATGACGTAGAACTTTTTGAGTTTACACGATTTTTGTTTGGCGTTTTTACATAAGTAGCTTAATAAATTTGACTGTTAAATTTTGAAAAGGAAATGTCACTGAACATTTACGCATGCGCAGTTAGAAATTTAGTAAAAATACTCATATTTCATTAGATATTTAATATTTTTTTCATTGTGATTGCAGTATGCAGTGTTTATTATTGTATGTCGAGTTTCCTGAAAAAAACTTTGCACTGTCTTTTCATACTTTGCGTGTTATAGCTAAAAAAAAAAAATGGAAATTTTTTGCAAGTTTTTAAAGAAACCTTTATCTCCCTGATTATGTGCGGTAGAGACATATAAACTTAGAGTTAATGAGAAAGAGTCCTATAATCACATGCTACTACCAGATCGTATTTCAAGCATTAATTATTACAGGGTGAAGCCAAATACTTTCATTTTACTTTAATTTTTTTTACCGGTCCTCCTTTCACACCTCTGAAGTTTCAAAACGATTTGTTTAACATTTTTTGAAATACTTTAAAAAATGTCTGAAATCGAAAGTGTACTGTCATTATGGAAAGGTAGTGTACCTAACAAATTTTTAGTACTTCTTCCTCCCCCCCCCCCCAATTTAAAAAGTTTACACCTTTTTAAGAGCATAATGCATTTTAAACGATTAGTGTTTTAATTACATTCTTAATTGTTTTAAGTTAATATCTAATCAAAATGTAATATATATATACATATATTTGTTAAAATATTTTTTTTAAGTGTATTTACAAAGTGGATGTATGTTTTGAATGAAAGAAACTGAGGTTGTTATCACATATCTACAAATATAATGCTGGCAAAATTTAATTTATTTTAGTTGATACCTATATTTTTAATGTGCTGAAGCCGAAAAGGAAGCCAATTTTCCTCTGTTACACATAGCCTTTGCCCATACAGGGTGTCTACCGACACAATTCCTTCTCTTTCGGTAGTTTCTAGTATGATTCCATGATTAATTGTAATCAATCATTGAATCATACTATAAAAGTAACCGTATAATTATATTGGTGGAAGAGTCATGAAAAAAAAAAAAAAAAAAAAACAGCGCACCCTGTATTGATAAAAATATGTGATAGAGTAAAATCTAGTTTCGGTTCCAGCCGAGCAAAAACCATCAATATCAGTCATAATTATCAAATCAATATTTTAGATTTAGACCTGTGAGATCTTTCACTATTGAGTCATATTCTACATATGGAGTCATATTCTACATAAATGAGGGAATTAAGTTTTTATTATGGTATGGACTAAATATAACCGAGCAATATTAAGCAAACATATGACATATTTTGCAATTATTTCTGATAATTTTATTAGAAGTACCATAATATAAATCAGCTTCATTTTTAAATTTTTTATTAAAAGTTTAATGTATGCAAAATGTACCACAACATTAATAAAAATTGTAGTTAAAAACCTGTTAAAGCGCATCATTACAAATCATACCAAAGGTAATACAAGCTTAACCAACTTTATACCTCTGAATTTTAATGTAGTTTTAATAAAAAATATATAGCATGTCTATATATATACTAAATATACTATATAGTCTATATATATATACTATGTCTAGTCTTCTTGTCCCATCAATTTTCGAGGAGTTCTTATCTCAAAGTTTGAATGTGGGAGGTGCGAAGTTCGATCTCAGGTTGAGATTTTTTGCCTACCCATTCGAAATTTTCCAAGGTTTTCTTAAAAAACTTTTGTAAATAAGGGATAGAACACCTTAGTATGACCTACACATAAGGCATTCTATACAGGCCTAGAACTCTGGAGTAACCAATGTGATTTTACCACCACAATAATATTATAATATTAATATATTTAGAAGCCTATTCAAAACACTCTAAACTGACGCGCATTTAAAATAAATCCCAAGGCTATGAATTTACAAGTGCAAAAACATCCAACTTTTAGTTTCTTTTCTTTAAGTTGAATAAGAATCTGTACTTATGTAACGTATTTACTAGATTATTACCTATATTCATGAAGATAAACTTACTGTTGGATATTTTTGTACTTGTAAATTGATAATAATGGAATTTATTTTAAGTATGTGCCAATTTAGAGTGTCTTCGATACGCTTGTAAACATACTAATATTTAATCGGCGTTAGTTAAAGCCGATTGGATGTGCTAGGTTTCTAGACCTGTGAGGATTGCCGTAAGTGTAGGTCTTTCTAAAATGTCTTATCCCATATTTATACAAGTTTTGGAGAAATCCTCGGAAAATTCCGAATAGGTAGGTCGAAAATCGCAACCTGAGATCAAACTATGCACCTCCCGCCTTCAAACGTTGAGAGCAGAGCTTCTCAGCCAATGGTGGGCCTTCAAATATTAGGTATTTTTACATGGATAAATAAACTGAGGTTTTCATAATATTATATACGAAATTTACGGAGACTTGGATGTTCTTACGTATGTAATTTTACAGAGACTTGGATGCTCTTCCATATGTAATTTTACAGAGATTTGGATGATTTTACATATGTAACCTTACAGAGACGTGGTTACTTTTACAATGGTAAATTTACAGAGACTTATATGCTTTTACATGCTCGAATTTACGGAGACTTGCATATTTTTACATATGTAGATTTACAGAGACTATGATGTTTCACAGATTTAAATTTACAGAGACTTGAATATTTTGATCTATGTAAATTTACAGAGACTATGATTGATTTACAGAATAGTTTCTCTGCATTTTGACAGAATCTCTTTTTATTATTCTCTGTAAATTTACGTAAGACTTAATATAATTAATTACCAATAGATTCTCTGTAAATTTACAGAAAAATTTTTAACAGTGTGTGAGAATACTAAGACGACCAAATTTTCTAAAGTGAAAAAAGTGGGGACAAATTAGCACGGTGTGTCTAATTTCAAAATGAGAAATGACAAAAGCAGTACTTAAAAAAGCGCACTATTATCAATATTGAATTATAAATTGAAAGTGTTTATGCAGGGAAAAGAAAAAAAAACTACAACATGTGGGAATTGTCCCCACAAAATGGAGACGTTAGGTTGCCTTAATTTTAAAGCAAAAATTCAAAGAGGTCTACTACTGGAACAAAAAAGGGTCCATTACTGGGTTTTAGTGTGTTCATTACTAACTCATTTTAAGCTCTCCAGAATTTTGTTTTTTTTACATATGTAAATGTAACATTTAGCAATTTTCGTGATACAGTCAAGTAAAGAAAGAGTGTGAAACATTAATTACATTTTGAGTCTCTAAAATTTAGAAAATTACACAAAAAAATGGCCAGAAAATATACTTAAAGTGTCCACAACTGGTGCTCTCACCCTACATAAGAAAAGTTTTTTTTTTTTTTTTTCATTCTTACTTAAAACATGTAAATGTATGCATCTGTCTAAAGTAGTTTAAATAAAAGATAAAAACAACGAACATTAATAGAGAAATAAAAATTTAAAAAGTACAGACACTGTTTCGGATAAGGCTTGGACACACTTCGTTAGTACAATTAAAAAGGACTGTATACAAAGAAAAAATAACAGCGGTGCTATTTATAAACAAATACCGGGAGTAAAGTGGCAGTTTCTGCTTAGACATTCGACATTGAACATTTATTTGACATTTATTGAGACCTATAGTTACAATGACTTTCGTCCCGAATGATCCATATTTTTACAGAAATTCACAGAAATACGTGTCACACAATATTGTTGAAGACATAGGACAGCACAAACATCCATGCCCGAACCGAGATTCGAACTCGGAACCTGGGAACCCAGAAGGCAATGCTCTGTCCTTTACCCATTCCTTTTCGACTGCTCTGACAAGGGGTCTTATGGCTAATCCCTAAACAGCTGTCTTCTCTTTTTAAACCTTTTATATATTCATTAATAAACGCAGTTTTTATCTTGCATTTTAATTATATTTATTATATAATGCTCCAGTCAAGAATCAAACAGAGAATAATTTACTTCTTTAATGATTTAAATAATAAATAAACAAGAAAGAAAAATCATGCAGTACGCATATATTAGTAACACTTTCCAACTGGACGCAACTGTTGTATCGAATAACTATTAATATTCTTTGCCTACGTTATCGCACAACAGACAGAAGACTGAAAAACATACAGAGAAACAAATTGATTTTAAAAATACTCTTAGGCATTTTGGAAAGTGTTAAAAAGGCTTAACACAAAAGAAAATGCAGCCGTTAAATTATAATCACAGCTTTTAAACTCTCTGAATATTTTACTGTAGCCCTGTAAATCTGAAAGTTAATCTCATCATATTCTATACAAAACAATATTTTAGAATATTAATAATACATGTCAATGTTTTAAAGATTTTTGTAGTAGAAAGTTTTTTAAATATAACTTTTAAAAAATTCTGTCCTAAAACGTAATGCATTGGCTTTTTTTTATTGTTGTTTTTGTTGTCCCTGTAAACAAACTAGTTGTACAGGACCTATTAATGACATTTTAGATAGGGAATATTCCGTAGGGAACATGAGTGTATCATTTTTAAAAAATTCTCACAATATTCACGGATGATAGGAGCCGGAGACAAACAGATAGAATGGTAGACAATAGGACAGACAGATGCATAAATTGAAATCATATCCCCACTAAAATTATAAGAAAGTGTTAAAACGCTCATGTAAACAAAAGTGCAATTCCAGCAAATTTTTATTAATACCTCTTAATGTAACTGATTATTTTTGTGTGGCCCTGTAAATCTAATGCTAACCATACTATATTACACAGAAGGCACACTTTTTTGTGCATACGAATATAAATTTCAATTGCATTAAGCTTTGTGGAAGATAAAATTATTAAAATTTAGTTTATCAAAATAACTCTCATACAACACAATGCTTTGGAGTACTTTCAAGTGCCCCTGTACACAAACCAGTTAGAAATGTACTCTACTTTACACAGGAAACAACCGATAGGGAATTGAGTAACATATTTAAATTTCATAAAATTTCCTATGCTATAAAGGTATTAAAATATGATTTATAGAAACTCCTCTCATAGAACACAATGCTTTCGAATACTTTTCGGTGTCCCTGTACACAAACCAGAAGAGGTATCCATTCCATTTTGAATAGGGAACATCCGATAGTGAGGTTCAATAAAATATATCGGATTAAAGAAATTCCATAAATATTTACGGGAATTAGAGCGCAGAAAAACAGACACAGAGACAGACAGACGAGACATATACACAAATTGAAAATATATTCACACTAAAAAAATGATAGAAAGTGTCAAAAACGCTTAATGTAAACGAAAGTACAATTCTAGTAATTTTTTATTAATAGCTCTTAATATAACTGAATATTTTTGTGTCACCCTGTAAATCTAATGGTAACCATGCTATATTCTATGTAAGTCATTGTTTTGTGCATATAAATAACATATTTCAATTTCCTAAAATTTCGTGGAAAGTAAAGTTATTAAAATTTGATTTATAGAAATATCTCTCATAGAACGCAATGCTTCAGAATACTTTTGAGTGTCCTTGTGCATAAAACAGAGTTGGTATTTAATCCATTTTATACAGGAAAAATCCAACAGTGAACTTGAATAACATATTTCAATTTCATTAAGATATGTGTACAGTAAAGGTATGAAAATATGATTTATAGAAATACTTCTCATAGAACACAATGCTTTGAAATACTTTCGGGTGCCCCTGTACACAAACCAGTAGATGTATAAACTCCATTTTCAACAGGGAACATCCGATAGTGAACTGAATAACTTATTTCAATTTCATTAAGATATGTGTACAGTAAAGGTTTGAAAATACGATTTATGGAAATACCTCTCATAGAACACAGTGCTTTGAACTACTTTCGGGTGTCCCTGTATACAAATCACTAAAGGTATAAACCTCATTTTGAAAAGGGAACATCCGATGGTGAACTTGAATAACATATATCAGTTTCAAGAAATTCCACAAATATTTACGGGAATTAGAGCGCGGAAAGGCAGACAGACAGACAGACAAACCGAAGTCATTAACACATTTCAACCTTGTTGGGAAGTGGTAAAAATGTTAGAAAGTGTTACAAACGCTTAATATAAACGAAAGTAAAATTTTAGCAAATATTTATTAATAGCTTTTTATATAACTGAATATTTTTGTGTCACCCTGTAAATCTAATGCTAATCATGCTATATTCTATGCAAAGCATTTTCTTTTGTGCTTATAAATAATACATTTCAATTTCATAAATCTTCGTGAAAAGTAAAGTTATTAAAATTTAGTTTATAGAAATATCTCTCATAAAACGCAATTCTTTGGAATACTGTTGTGTACCCCTGTACACAAATCAGTGGTAGTATTTGTTCCATTTTATACAGGAAACATCTGATAATGAACTTGAATAACTTATTTCAATTTCATTAAGATTTGTGTACAGTAAGGGTATGGAAATATGGTTTATAGAAATGCCTCTCATAGAACACAATGCTTTGAATTATTTTAGGGGGTTCCTGTACACAAACTAGTAGAGGTATAAACTCCGTTTTCAACAGGGAACATCCGATAGTGAACTGGTATAACATATTTCAATTTCATTAAGATTTTTGTACAGTAAAGGTATAAAAATATGGTTTATACACTGTTGTTTGTAAAAAATGCAGCACCAAGAAGGAATGAGAATATCGTAATGATATTTATTGGGCACATTCATTATAGTAAGAAGAACAATTGAGTAAAATTTCAGAAAATTTGGAGTAACATGTACTGAGAAAACAGTACATAAAGTAGCGACCTCTGTGAGCAATAACAGCACTTATCTGTCTAGGCATTGAATCAAACAGCGATTGGATATCATGTACGGGTAAAGCACTTCATGAACCTGCAACACGATGTCACAATTCATCGATGGTAGTTACTGGTGAGTGGTGGGGGGCCAGTCGCTTTTCAACGATTAAACAGTCATTATAATTGGTGCGAGATCAGGAGAACGCGCTGACCAGAGCAACGGTTGAACACATTATGTATTAAGGAAGGTCCAGACTATACTGACAACTTGCGGTCGTGTATTATCCTGCTTAAATGTGGCGCTGCGGAGGCCTTGTATATAGAGAGGAGTTGCGGGCGTTAACTCACCAGAAATTTAATGACCGCATTTCAGAGTGCCGGGAATGCGAACAAGAAGTAATCGAGACGTGTATTCAATGGGACCCCATACCATCACTGCATGTGGTGGACAGTGTGACGATGTCGAAACCCAGCTGGCATTGTGCATTATTGACAATACCGTTAAATACGGATAAGGCAATCTTGATGCTGTAAACAGAATTGGGATTGTTTCGAGCATTCGCACAATTCCATCTCCTGTTTATATGTGAATATCATACGCAGTTTTTTATATCCCATTTCAATATTTCCTTTCGTATTAGTATTCTTCTTTTTATTCATATATCTAAGAAGTGACATTTGGTGTGCAGTAAACAGTTCTTGGGCTTTCCTTAAATTACACCTTACGGAATTTACTTCTATTGCAGCCCTCTCATAATCTTCTAGAGTAGATTTAGCTCTTTCAGTATGTCTCTTGTAATTTCACACAATTTTTCCTGAAATATTAAAACTTGCATTAAACTTTATGCCGGGTCAAGTAGTAATATTCTCACAACGTGCCTCCTACACTTCGTCACAACTAGCCCCGAGTTTTACCATTTTGAACTTTATTCATTAGTTTCTGAAAGGCTGTCATGATTGACAAAGGAAATACATAGAGAAACAGCTCAAAATGTAAGTATTTATATAATGTTAGGGAAATTTATATGGCCACTATCCCTCGGGGCAATAACGATTCCAATGTAAATCACAAAATTTACTTTTGCAATAGAAAACACGATAAATATTTTATTTCGAAAGCAACGCAACGTTATACTTCCAGACATACACAGCACACTAAGATAATCAATCTGTTTACTCACATGACGGGACAGGTACTGCAACCTATCGGCTCAGTCGGGAGGCTCAGTGTCACTACTTTCCCCTGGCACAACTAACCCCTGTCTCCCCTACATTGCTTCTATGGACCACACGCAACTGATTTGCAAGTAAATAATTAATTTTTTGTACAATTTTACGGAACATTTAGAACTAGTGAGAAATATACAAGCAAACATTAATAATTTTATTTTTGTAATTATTATGTAAATACATGTTTCGATTTAATTCTAAAAGTCATAATTAAAAAATAAAAAAAGCATGTATAACCATTCTCGTTTAAATAAGAATGACATATTCTATGTTTGTTCACAAAATCAATCCTTGATTTTTTTTTTCCTTTATTCAAGCAGACAAATCAGTAATCATTCTAAAGATGTCTTTTAAAATACCTAAAAATAAATGAGCAAAGACTTGTCACTCATTACGCGCAATGATTTTTTTTTTTTTTTTTTTTTTTTTTTTTATCACATAGAAAACTTTTGTAAAAAAAAAAAAAAAAAAAAAAATGCAACATTCATATGCTTAGAATAGTTCAAATGCTAAGAATGAACTCCTTTAAAATAGTAAAAGTGGAGATAAAAAAAAAAAAAAAAAAAAAAGAAAAAAAAAAAAAACATAAAATGATTATTTTGAGATTTAAAAACTTTTTGGAACTTTTTTGAAGATACTTTAAAAGGTTTTATTTCCACAAGAGAAAAAAATAATAAAGATTATTTTTAATTTATTTCATATGATTATTTATATACTCCATATAATATTATTTAAAATAATATTTTAGATAAACTGTTTCACTACATCACCCAAAAGGATTGAATAAAGTCTGATGAAAATTGATTTATTAATAACTATGATAATAAAGAACATATAATCATATATATGTATGTCATTAAAATTTATCTAAATTTAATTATTGGCGAACATGTCTTACATTCCAAAGCTGAGGTTAATGCTGAAACTATGAATGCCAGGAAAAGATTCTTAGCATTAACACTCCATTTGTAATAGATGTGTAAAATGTACTTATCGTGCATGCGTCGTTAAAAAAATGAATAAATAAATAAATAAAAGACTATATTTTACAAATATTTGAGAAAAGAAAAAAAAGGGAGGGAGAAACGTGTATTTTACAAGAGTGCATTTCAAACATTTTTCAAGCATGTATTTTAAAAACAGTCACCATTAATTATACATAGGTGTTAATCACATTGGGTTAATCACTCACATTGCATTAACCCAAAATCTGAAGTACCATACATTTTTTCTTTTTTACTTCATTAATGCATTTACAAAAATAATCTCGATATTTTGTTTTAAGAAAATGTATTGGTTTGAACATTATATGCCGACATGTACTATAAAAACTTTTATTATGCAAAAATAAATACGTTTATACATTTAATAATTTTTTTTTCACCATTTACATACAGTGATTTATATTATGGCCTGCAATAGAGATAACAATATCCTCTCAAACTGCAACTCAAACAGTTTAATTTAAAAGCTCTTAATATGTTAAAAGCTCATTAAATGTTGTCGTCAATATCAGCATGATCATTAAATGCTATCGTCAATTTTTTGTACAATAAAAGTGTGTTACGCGTAAAAATTATAAATAATGTTTTAAAAATAAGCTCAATAGATATCATACAATGCTGAGACAAATCATTAAAAATATGTGATATGTCTACCAGCAAAAGCTATGAAACTTTCACTGTGTTTTTCCAAGTAGCGCATGCGCAAAGTGTTAAACAATTTTCCAAAGTTTCAAAAACTCATTTTTTTATCTTTAAAAAATTTAATTTACAGTACTTTTTAGTTAAAAAAAAAAAAAAAAAAGATATTTACTAATAATTGAAAAGAGATGTTTAAAAATTTACATTAATATTTTCAATAAATTTGAAAATTAATGTGTTTGAAAATGACATTTTTATTAAGTCACAGTTTACATGAAATTTATAAAATGATGTTTCTGATTAAGCTATAATGAAGTTTGTAAAAAAAAAAAGTTGGAACATTCTGCGCAGAATTGATGAAATGTATAAGAATAAGATAGCTGTCATTTATTTATCTCATTTTTCATCTATATATATAAAAGAGTACTTCCACTCACTCACTCACTGACTCATCAACGCACAGCAAAATCTACTGGAGTCACTGACTCGAAACTGGGTCAGATTATAGAACATATAGTGTAAGCACCCACTAAGAAGCGATTTTGCGAAATTCGCCCCCCAAGGAGGTGTAGGGGGCAAAATGTGATTTCACAAAAACCTTCATATCTCATAGAAAAAAACAGATGTCCGTAAAATTTTTGCTTTAAAATATAGCTAATTTAATTATCTAAAAACCAATTTCTGGAATTTTAGAAGTTCGGTCCCCAAGGGGGGAAAGGGGGCAAAACGTGATTTCACATGCGGAAAACGTGGTTTCACATACTCCTATATATCTCAAGCAGAAAAACAGATATATGTGAAATTTTTGCTCTAATATATAGCTAATACAAATACCTAAAAACTAATTTCTGGAATTTTCGAAATTCAGCCCACAAGAGGGGAGAAGAGGGGGCAAAACGTGATTTCAAACAATCCATTATATTGCAAACAGAAAAAAAAATATATGTGTAAGATATTTTTGCTCTAAAATGTAGCTCCCATAAATACATAAAAACTAATTTCTTTAATTTTAGAAATTCGTCCCAGGTGGGGCGGGAAAGGGGGGCTATGTGGTAAAAAAATAGAAATATTGTTAGACCGTTCAAAATTGGTACAGATAGGTTTTAGAGATCTGCAAGTCAAATAAGGATATTTTTGAATGTGTAAAATTAGTAGGATCGTCAGAAAGGTGTGTGTGTGTGTTTGGGGGGGGGGGGGCGGAGGGGCAAAAAAATAAAAATAGTGTTAGAATGTTCAAAATTGGTACATAAAGGTTTTTGATACCTACAAATCGATTGCGGATATTTTCGAATTTGAAAAGTTATTAGGAGGGGCGGGAGGAGGGGACGGAGGGGCAAAAAATAAAAATAGAGTTAGGTCGTTCAAAATTGGTACATAGAGGTTTTTGATACTTACAAATCGATTGCGGATATTTTCGAATTTGTAAAGTTATTAAATTGGTACATGGAGGTTTTTGATACCTACAAATCGATTGCGTATATTTTCGAATTTGTAAAATTATTAGGATAGACGGGGACAAAATATATAAATAAGAGTTAGAGCGCTGAAAATTAGTGTTGTTAAGTTTTGAGACCCGATAAATCGATTGCGGATATTTTCGAAAGTACAGAATTATTACGAAGTGCGGAAAGGGATCGGGAACAGGGGTCAAAATAAAGAAATTCAGATAAAATGTTGGAAATTAGTATCATTATGTTTAAAAGACCGAGAGAACGACTGCGAGTATTTTTTAAAGTCTAAAATAATTAGGAAGGGCGGGAACGGTAGGTGCAGGAGCATGCGAGCCTTGCGCGACTGTGTGCGTTGCCGCAGGCATTGGTTGCCCGAACCGATTATTCCACTGATGGGAGAATATTTTTTTTATTTTATTTATTTATGTTTTTCGCTTACGGTAATATAGTGATTCATTAAGAGTGTTGAACATAAATGTGCGCGTGCAGCGCACAATTGCCTGCGCTGCCAAGGGAAGTGGGGAGCCGTTGCTATATTTTTTCCAATCACATTTATTTTTTCTATTTTTTTTTTCTTTCTCAATATAAAATTTGGTGTAATTTTGAGAATTCATTAACTATAGTGATTCATTTAAAAATAGTGACCAGCGAAGCGGGCATAGCCTGCTAGTTTAATATATTATCGTGTTCACAAAGTTTTATGCAATAATGGTATTGAATTTATGTTTAACACTATAAATTTATTTTAAAAAGGCATTCATTCGCATTATTTTCCGAAAATGTCCTAGAAGTAAAGTAGCTAACAAGAAATAATGTAGCTAGTACTGAACAAAATTGTTCAATTAAAAAAAATATAGAGATTGTTTCAAGCTACAGGGTAACTCCATAACTCTTTTCAGGGTAACTCCATATATTTCGCAAATAAATTATGTAAAAAAAAAAATTTGTTAAAGTTTGCGTATGTGCAGTTAAAAATTATCTAGTAAAATATTTTATCACACATTTAACCCTACAAGGCACCGAGTTCCATATGTGGAACACCGACTTTAATCGTTCCTATAGCTATAAAACTATTAGTAGCGACATCTCTTGACATCTTGATAGAAGCTAGTGACATTTAGCAATGTAGTAATACGAATCTTTACTTAAAGATGTCGTTCGTGTTTTTGTTATAGTGCACTCAGTGTGAAATTTGAATGAAAGTGATACGTTAGTCGTTTGTCTGAATTCAAAAATAGAAAAAGAATAGTTATTGAACAGTTTTGACTCGAAAAAAAAATACTGTGTGTTATAACGAAGTGTATATTTTGCAGAGGTAAGTTTTTTTTTTTTTTTATATTACAATAGTAAATGTATTAGTAAATCATATTTTTATGTATGTTCCACATACAATACGTTGAGCTAAAAAGTTGATTTTTTCGTAAAATATGGTTTTTATTTTTATTTTTATAAGTTTTCCCTATCTTCTGATCACTAATTACAACCTATATATTTTTGTCGCGCACTAAAAAAAATTGAGCCTTGTAGGGTTAGTAATTTTATAATTTTATTGCAGTATGTTGTGTCTAATTCAATATTTCAAGATCTCTATAAATGACATTACATTGGTTTGACGACCCTACAAGTTATAAACAAAACAACCTTCAAAAACATATTCTATTTTGTAAAAGAAACTTTGCATTTTCATGAATATGCCTGTTAATAACATATAATGCATAAAAAAGTAAGAAGATATATCAAATGCTACAGCACATGCTACAGCTATAACGCATTTCAAGTATTACATTTATAAGATGCCTCGTCATAAAAAATAAAAAAAAATCGTTTATATATATATATATATATAAATGTATATATATATATACATGTATATATATATATACATACATACATATATACAGGGTGTCCTAAAAATATTGAAACTCGGTTTAATTCTTTACCTGTTAAAGATGAGAAGGTAATGTAAATTGGAAAAGCGTACAAAATAAGATTGGAAATAAAACTACGCTAATAAAAAATAACTTCCTGTTATTTTTCAAAAGAATACATTTTTTTTTAATTTTTATACGACCCCTGTAAACAAATTCGGTCAATTAGAAAGTTTTAATTTTCAATGCAACAACATCATTACAAAAAACCGCATTCTTGTATCTTTAAAACTGAATGAATTACATACTTAATTGAAAACTGAACTCTGATTATATGGACCATATATCAAAATAGAAATGTAAATTTGTGTAAATTTGTGTATTATTTATTTACTTGGTATCCAGTCAAAAATTGTGACATTAGTTGACTTTTATTTGCAAAATTTACTTAAAACAGTTCTTATGTTTAGCAAAAGTGTCATAAGGGATTTTAGCAGCATTTTCTTCACTAAATATAATGTCTGTAATACATATTTTATTTTTCTAAATAGCAATGGATAATCAGGATAAAGTACTCGTTACAAAAAATAATTGTACGTCAACAAAACTATTTATAATGATATTTTTTTTAAATAATGGAAATTGGCAAGAGGTAACTTTATATGTATATATATATATATATAGGCTTATGTGTTATGTTAGTGTTATTTCTCTTCTGCGTAAGTACTTTAACTTGTTTTACTAATCATTGGTGCTTAAATTAATTTAATACTGTGAATAATTTTAATCGCCATAAATATCAATTAAAATTTATTTGTTGGTATTTTCATCTATCTTTTGTCTGCTGAGTGTTGCAATGGTACTAAAACATTTCAAATTATATATATATATATGTGTATATGTATATATATATATATATATATATATATATATATATATATATATATATATATATATATATATATAGGAATAGCTTATCAATGAATAAAATAAATTATCAATGAATAAAATGAAATAAAACCCGAAAAAACACTGAGGTCTTCATCAGAGAGGCCCCTCAGTGTAGGGGTGAAAGAGAAGTTTCTGAATGGACAGTAGAAATTAGCTAAGAAATATCCTTAGCCCCCAACTTCTCACCAAACAGAAAACCACCATTAACTGAAAAGAAATCTGACATACATATAATTTAAAAAATCCAAAAACAATTATAAAATTACCAAATTACAAAAGTAGTACAATTACAACAAATCAACATATATGAAATATACAAGAAATTACAAAGTACATTAAAATGAAATACAATAAAATGAAATGAAACCCCCTACCTGATAAACTAACCCTCTTCGGCCGACGGGGATACTCGTGAGTACTTAAATATCGCCATTAATTTAGGAACTAGAACAAACCGAAAGAGGAAAAAATTGGAAACACTCGGTTAAAAAATGAGTCGGGTAACAGTTAACTTGCAAAGTTTTTCTTAAATCTTCAAGAGCATATTTTAAATCATCATCATTATTGCAAATAGTGCGAATTCTTTTTAACTGTGCGAACATGATATTTTTCAAAACTTTTCTACTGATATAATAATATCAGTAAACTAATATCAATATAATACTTATATCAGTAACTTTTCTACTGACATACTAATATCAGTAGAAAAGTTTTTAAAAATATCATGTTTGCACAGTTAAAAATAATTCGCACAATTATTTCTCCTACCGCGCGATCTCCTCAACCTTAATACCGTCTCGTCAAATTTTCTCTTGAATGCTATAAATGCTGCCGAAGGAAATAAGCACCTGAAAAAAATGACTAAAAGTATTTGAAAAATGTATTGTCACCGTGTTCTGAGCTATCCTGAAAGTTTCAAATGCCTAGCTAGTAAGGAAGTTAGTTAAAAATCGATTGCAAGCATTGTACTGGCAACGCTGCTGAAGTCAGTGGGAACCCGAAACAGTTGGCTAAAAGTATATAAAAAAAATGCATTTTCACCGTGTTCTGAACTATTCTGAAAGTTTCAAATGCCTAGCTAGTCGGGAAGTTAGTTAAATAAAATTTCTGTCGAATCATATAAACGCTACCGAATTCAGCGGGACCTGGAACAGTTGATTAAAAGTATTAAAAAAAATGTATTGCACCATGTTCTGAGCTGTCCTGAAAGTTTCAAATATCTAGCTAGTCCTGAAGTTAATTAAAAACCTATTGTAAGATTTGTACTTGTCAAACAAACATACAAACAAACAACAAACAAACAAATAAACAAACAAACAAGAATCGAAGTTAATAAGGACATGGTAAAATATAAAATTTAATGATTGAAAATTTATTAAATATTTGCTTAATTTTTATTTGTTACAGGAGGAATCATCATGGAATTTTAATGGATTTTAAGAATTTGCGTGTCGCTCAACGTGTTAAGCAGCCGACAGATGCACAAAACTTGAGCATCATACTTGAAAATACTGGAAAACTAAACAGATATACAATAACATTTAAATGCTTTGCAATAAATTTTACATAGGCTAACATTAGCATTCGAGAATTATCAGAGGTGTCTTATCAGAGGTGTGGCTTTTGTCGATCGTACCACTCCTGAATAATGCTCAATTTCGGATTCTGGGATAGTCTCCAAAAAGATGCGACATATCGAATGTGTTGAACTTGTTCAGTCACTTGTAGTTATTATTTCATGGTACAGTTCTAGATATTCAAGAAACTCATCCTCCTTGTTTTGTCATTACCAATAAGCTGCAAAATCTCTATTAGTACAGAATTGTATAAAAATGAATGCGCAATCTCTTCTAAATAGCAAAAGCGCAAAATCTCCTATTTTAGTAGGAGAGATTGCACAGTGTTTTATAAATAACAAAAAAAAAAAAAAATTTTAGAAAAAATCATGGTGCTCGTACCATTAGACTAGTCAAGTAGCATATGAGAAATGGTTTAAATTAAAAATATTTTATATTACTACCATTGTATTGAAATTCGTAGGAAGGGTTATGAAAATTCAAGCATTTATTTTTCAAACGAAAGAAAATAACCACGTTTTATCTTACACTCTTAAAGCAATCAGCATGTGCATTCAAGTCGGCACTTCACTACTGATGTTGTACAACCGCCTAAAATTGCAACTTGCCCAGTCTACTCTTCCCCGCCGATCCCGTATGAGCGCAATTCCTCCTACCGCACGATCTCTCCTAGCTTTACATTAATACCGTCTCGTCAAATTTTCTGTTGAATGATATAAACGGTGCCGAAGGAAGTAAGGACCTGAAAAAAATGACTAAAAGTACTTTAAAAATGTATTGTCACCGTGTTCTGAACTATCCTGAAAGTTTCAAATGCCTAGATAGTAAGGAAGTTAGTTAAAAATCGTTTGCAAGCTTTGTACTGGTAACGCTGCCGAAGGTAGCAGGAACACGAAAAAAATGGCTAAAAGTATAAAAAAAAAAAAAAAATGCATTTTCACCGTGTTCTGAACTAGTCTGAAAGTTTCGAATGTCTAGCTAGAAGGGAAGTTTGTTAAATAAAATTTCTGTTGAATCATATAAACGCTGACGAAAGCAGTAGGGACCTGAAACAGTTGACTAAAAGTATTAAAAAAATGTATTGTCACCGTGTTTTAGCTATCCTGAAAGTTTCAAATTTCTAGCTAGTCAGAAAGTTAGTGAAAAATTGATTGCAAACTTTGTACTGATAACTCTGCCGAAGGCAGCAGGAACCCGAAACAGTTAGCTAAAGGAATTTAAAAAATGCATTTTTACCTTATTCTGAACTATTCTGAAAGTTTCTAATGTCTAGCTAGTCGGGAAGTTAGTTAAATACATTTTCTGTCGAATCATATAAACGCTGGCGAAGGCATCAGGACCTGAAACATTTGACTAAAAGTATTAAAAAAATGTATTGTTCTGAACTGTCCTGAATGTTTCAAATATCTAGCTAGTAGGGAAGTTAATTAAAAACCTATTGCAAGATTTGTACTTGAAAAACAAATATACAATTAAACTAACCATCAAACAAACAAACAAGAATCGAAGTTAATAAGAACATGGTAAATTATTACATTTAATGATTGAAAATTTATTAAATATTTGCTTAATTTTTATTTATTACAGGAGGAATCATCATGGAATTTTAATGGATTTTAAGAATGTGCGTTTCGTTCAACGTGTTAAAAAGCCGACAGGTGCACAAAACTTGAGCATCATACTTGAAAATACTGAAAAACTAAACAGATATAGAATAACATTTTAATGCTTTGCGATAAATTTCTCATAGGCTAACATTAGCATTTGTGAGGTATATCTTATCAGAGGCCTGGCTTTTGTCGATCGTGCCACTCCTAAATAATGCTCAATTTCCGTTTTTGGAATAGTCTCCAAAAAGATGCGCCATCTCGAATGGGTTGACCTAGTCCAGTCACTTGTAGATACTATTTCCTGGTACAGTTCTAGATATTCAAGAAACTTATTTTCATTGTCTTGTCGTTACCAATAAGCTGCAAAATCTCTATTAGTACAGAATTGTATATAAACCAATGCGCAATCTCTCCTAAATAGAAAAAGCGCAAACTATCCTATTTTAGTAGGATTGATTGCACAGCACTGTGTAAAAAAATTATTACTTTTAGAAAACATTTTGGTGCTCGTACCGTAAGACTAGGCTAGTAGCATATGAAAAATTCTTTAAATTAAATATATTTTATATTACTACCATTGTATTGAAATTCCTAGGAAGGGTTATGAAAATTCAAGCATTTATTTTTTAAAACGAAACAAAATAACCACGTTTTACCTTACACTCTTAAAGCAATCAGCATGTGCATTCATGTCGGCACTTCACTACTGATGCTGTACAACCTCCTGAAATTGCAACTTGCCCACTCTACTCTTTCCCGCCGATCCAGTATGTGCGCAATTTCTCCTAACGCGCGATCTCTCCTAGCTTTACCTTAATACCGTCTCGTCAAATTTTCTGTTCGTTGATATAAACGGTGCCGAAGGAAGTAAGGACCTAAAAAAAATGACTAAAAGTATTTAAAAAATGTATTGTACCGTGTTCTGAGCTATCCTGAAAGTTTCAAATGCCTAGCTAGTCAGGAAGTTAGTTAAATAAATTTTCTGTTGAATCATATAAACGCTGCCGAAGGCAGTAGGGACCAGAAGCAATTTACTAAAATTATAAAAAAAAAATGTATTGTCACCGTGTTCTGAGCTATCCTGAAAGTTTCAAATGCCTAGCTAGTCGGGGAGTTAGTTAAAAATCGATTGCAAGTTTTGTACTGGTAACGCTGCCGAAATCAACAAGAACCCGAAACAGTTGGCTAAAAGTATTAAAAAAATTAATTTTCACAGTGTTCTGAACTATCCTAAAAATTTCAAATATCCAGCTAGTCCGGAAATTAGTTAAATAAATTTTCTGTCGAATCATATAAGCGCTACCGAATACAGTCGGGACCTAAAACATTTGACTAAAAGTGTTAAAAAAATGTATTGTCACCGTGTTCTGAGCTATCCTGAAAGTTTCAAATGTCTAGCCAGTCGGGAAGTTAATTAAAAATCGATTGCAAGATTTGTACTGGACAAACAAACAAACAAACGAAAATCGAAGTTAATAGAAACATGGTAAACATCAAAAAAATTCCCATCCTTAAAATATTTTTTTGTGTTTAAGTGATGATGTTAATATGGTGAACACAATTAAATTTATATGTATGTTCGATTACATACATAAAACACGCTGTAAACTAATTATATTTCAAATAGTCTAGAATGGCATGGAGCATCTGAAATCGAGTGTTGCTTTGTATATATTTCTTCGTAAAAGAAATTTTACGCCTCTAAAATGAATTTTTTTCTCCTAAGACATGCTTTAGGTATAATTATTATTATTTTCTATGAATTCTCAAATCATTGTCATCGATCTACCATTTTTATACACACAGTTGCCAACATTTTTTAATTTTTTGGAGCATTGTTACTTGGGGCATTTTTTTTTTTTTTTTTAAGAGTAATTTTCTTTAATAAGTAACTATGATTAAATAACAAGAAAAATATCCTACAAAAAATTTGAAAAGAAAAAAAAAAGGGTAGTTACTAATAATGGTTCGTAAAAGTGAGAAATACTGTCAACTCTGGGTATAAAAAAGGCTAGATTTCATTCCAATACAGTATTTATGAAGCAATAGAACATAAACTGGTGGGCAATTGCTAAGGACGTATGACAATAGAAAAGCTGTCTAGACATTTTTTTCGAATATGGAAACAAATAATTCACGATTTCTCTTGAAATTTTAGGGGTAAAAAACATGTTGTACCACATATATTCCAGCGAAAGTCTTCTCCCGAAGGCAAAATGACACAAATTAGCCAAAAGTATATAATCTTTGGGATCACCCTGTAATAAATAATACTTAGAATAAGTTGTAGCTATAGTATATGATTATGAGACATTTTTAATTATAAATATAAATTTATATGAGAATTTCACTTACATTAATGGAGATATAAATGTTTCTTTAATAACGTAGACAAATTTTCATATATACATACTTTGTTTATAGGATGCAGCGTTTAAAACCAAAGCAAGTCACTTTTAGAAAACTTGACATACAATGATAGACGTCATATACTGTATTCAGAATATAAATATATCGTATATCTAAAAAAATTTGATAATTTTTACTAAATAATTTTTATCTGCGCATGCGCTAGCGCTAGCAAATTTCCTTTGCATAATTTGTTAGCCAAATGTTTAGACTAAATTCAAAGGAATTCTCCAAGCAAGTAGCATTAAAAGTTAGAAATATATCATCAATAGAAACGATGATTTTTAAATACTTTCAAAAATATGCGAAGTGCTAAGGGGTTTTACACATATTTTGATTTTGAATCGTTGCATATTCATGGACATAAGGGGCATTTTGCCTTTTCTCAAAAAATGGTAAATATATTTGAAAACCATTTCTTTTAATAAACCATATTTTTTATGTAATCATTAGTATCTTATGTATAATCAATAACAATTACTATACATTTTATTCTGCCTGATATTACAATTACTGTACTTTGTTTTTCTGTAATTTTATAATTTTGAAAATTAATTTACTATTTTGTAGTTATCTTTATAATATTCTAAAGATTATATAAACAGTTGTTGTAGTAAAAATAATGGTTTGCAAATATTTTCTGTTTTATTTTTACTTACTTATTTATTTATCTTAATTTATTTTTATTTATTTTTCCAGAAAACACATATATCCATCCTTAACATACATCCATGACTGTTCGTCAATTCAAAATAAATGCACGGGTGAAACCTTTTAGCGTTTTGTACCTTTTTAAAAGTATTTGAAAATCAACTTTTCTATCGATGATGACTTTCTGAATTTTAAAGATTTTTGTTTCGTGATTATCTTTAAAGTTATTCTACCTTTGGCTAATAAATTACTTTAAAAAAAAAAAAAAATTCTACGCTTGCGCATGCGCAATTAAAATTTGTTTAGTAAAAATACTCATGTTTCATCAGATATTTGATTTTTTACATTTTGATTGCAGTATGTTGTGTATAATGTAGTATGTCAAGTTCTCTAAAAGTGATATTGCTTTGGTTTTAAAACTCTGCATGTTATAATAAAAAAACGAACAAAAAGTGTCGATGTTATTTAAAAAAAAAAACTTCATATCTCCGTTAATATAAGTGCAATTCTCATATAAACCTATACTATAATTTAGCAAAAGGCTCAAAATCATAAACTATAACTAATTTTATTCACTATTTTTTACAGGATTCCAAAGGTTATATATTTTGGCTTATATATGACTGACTTTCATTTAGCTTTCTGGACAAAACTTTCACTAGAATATATGTGGTATAACAATTTCTTCTTACCACTAAAGTTTCAAGAGAATCCATGATGTATTTCATTAGATATTCGAAAAAACTTCTAGATAGTTTAGCTATTATTATACTTCCTTAGCAATTATATGCCAATGTAATAATAATAATAATTATTATTATATAAATGTCCGCTGTCTCTTTAACTCACATGCCACACTGCAACCGTGATATTAACCTACAAATCAGACACTTATTTTTAAAACTGGTATAAAAATGTCGCATAAACTGTTTTAAATATTTTGCTGACTTACATGTTAATCACAAATTCAACTGTATTTATTTATCTTACAAAATTACAAAAAAAAAAAAAAAAAAAAATTGGCAGTTAAAATATTATCCCAATTATTTTATTATTTTACTTTGTAGCAATCTGTTTATTCTTTCACTAATAATTTGGTGCATTCTTATGAATTTATTTATTTATTTATTTATTTATTTTTTAAACAATGACTAAGTATTTCAAATTTTGCGTTTCTTTTTTTAGAGATTTATTAGGAAAATTTTAAAATACATCATTAAACCTCTGGGATATTTTCCCAAAAATTCTTCATATTTTGTTTTAAATTCTATAAAATAATAATAATAATAATAAATTTTACATCTGCAAACAATAAACTCCCACGTGAATCTGAAGTGCAGCAAGTAATATGTATAAAAAGAAACTAAATGAACAATTCAAAATATCACCATTCGATGCACATAAAAATTATAAAAGATACACTTTACTTCAGTCAAATCCTCGAGGACACTCCTAAGAGATTACTTTCTTTCGAGAACACTTATTTATTCAAAACAAAGAATTTTCATGTTTGAATAACAAGCCTTTAAAAAATGTGGAAAAGAAAAAAAAAAAAAAAAAAAAAACAGATTTTTTAAAATAATTTTTGTGGTTAAAAAAAAAAAAAAAAAAAAAAATTATATTCATTCCTTTAAAAAAAATTTTTGAGGAATTTAAAAAAAAAATCGCTATTTTTCGAGTTAATAAAAAAGAGAAATAAAAACAAACAAATTTCTTAAAGAAAAATGAAGAAAAGGGATCAAAATTTATACGTTACGCCGTATAATATGTGTAATCTTTAAAAATTTAAGAACTTTTTGAAATAATTATTTAAAGTCATAAAATATTTGATTTAGAAGTTAAAAAAAAAAAACCTTTATGTTATTATCTTTTTTTTTTTTTTTTTTTTTTTTTTTTTTGAAATAATCTTTCTCGTTTTAATTACTATTTTTAAATCTGTTATCTTCGTCGTGAAAAAGCAGGTATATCGAAAAAATGTAATGAGCAGTGAAAATTTTATTATAATAATAATTTTTAAAAACATTTTAAATACCATGAGATGTGCAATGACTCATTGGAGAATTATTAAAAATTTATTATAATCAAAATGTTTAAATAAATAAATAGCTCCAAATTCTTGTACTATATTTCGTAGATGAAAAAGACAACTGTCTTACGTTTCGAAAAAATACTTGCATTTATTAATTTTTTTATCTTTACGTTATTATTATTATTATTTGTCGTACTCTAGACAGATTATTTACAAAGCAATTAAAAAAAGAAGAAGGAGAGAAAGAAACAGAACATTACGTGATAAAATCAGAGAAAGGAAATTCTAACAGATGTAGATTAAAGTTGCAATAACCATTTTATACAGCAAAAAGAAAACTACCTTGCTCGTGGTAAAATAATGCGATTAAAATAACGATAAATTAACGAATGAATCTTGTTGAAATTTCTGAAAAGCAGAATGGGACAATCAGAAAAAAACACAGACATTTTACAGATGATTATTAAATTCTTAGATAAGCTTATTGTACCTCAAAAAATGAATTGATATCTATATAACAAATTGCCCAAGCGAAATAAATCTTTAAAATATTAATCTTCGAATAGTATGTGGACGGTTCTTTATAAAAGTTGTGTAACGCCATATTTTTAAAATATTTATATTTTTGTTTAATTGTATCACATTTAGTTTTACATTTCATTATAAATGTGAAGAAACTCGAATAACTGCACTAAAATCCCATAAATGGCATTACTTGTTATTTTCAGAAAACTATAACTTCTATATATTCGTTATAAAAATGAAGTTTCTAAGTTACTTTAAATTTTATTTAATATAATTTATAAATTCTTATAATTCTGAGTTGTATTAAAAAACAAAAAAGTCTATAACATTTACTGACACTTGCCTTTTTTCTATGCGCATAAATTTACAAAAAGCTCGTTATTTCAAAATCCATTTACAAGGGCATAATTCACTTTTACAATGGAAGACCCATATATATACATAGTGTTACAATGATTATAGAATGCTAGGAAAAGATGATGAACCAAAAATCATATAACTACAAACAATTTTTTATTAAAGATATGAACAAATCCAAAATACTCACTTGATTGTTTTCCCCAAAATAAATTATTTGTTAAATATCAATTATGTAATGTTTTTTAATTAATACTTGTTAGTTTAAGTCTATTATTAATTACTAGCAGGCTTTGCCGGTAGTCACTATATTCAAGGGAATTTAAAAAATAATATTAATAATCACTATATTTTAAACCACTTCATAAATAAGAAAAAAAAAAAAAAATCCATTGAAATCGCCTAAAAGTGGCTTCGGTTCTCTGCTGACCTGGGCAGAGTATTTCCTACCTGCACTATTGTTCCCGGGTTCCCATTCCTTGTATTTACGCCATAACTAGACATTTCATTTTAGGTGCTAACTGAACGATAAGTGGAGTGTTATTAATCGATATTAATCATATTGAAGTCTTTTCGTAGTAAATATCATGCTGAAACGTTATATTTCTGAAATCTTTGTAAGACTATGAAAATACCTTTTAATTTAACATTATATATATATATATATAATAAAATAAAATAAACATTACCTGTAGCTAAACGGTTGAAGTTATATATATATATATATATATATATATATATATATATATATATGTATGTATTTAAATGCCGTATTTATTTTTTGTTTATTTCGTAGAATGTTGTGAGTTGTGATGGTATGTGAAAACTGTAAGAGATTCCTAATTTTAACGTTCTGAATCTTTGCTTGAAGGAATGCGTTTAAAAAATATGTAATAAAAAGTATAGAAGTAAAAAAAGAAAGTTCGATGTTTATCCTAAAGAAGAAAATAAGTCGATTTAGACGTTTTCGTTCTGTTTTCCATATTAGTTGCGTTTTTCGATTATTAAATTTATAAATAAAATATTTTTCAATTTGCATTTGCATGTTACACTAAACAAACTCATAAACTTAAAACGTCTAGCTAAAAAGTTTCAGGATTTTATTGTTAATTTTATTTTGTTTTTATTATCTGTTCATGGCTGTTTGGAATTCTGTTTTGTAAAAATCGATTGAAAGTCAATTTTGTTTATTCATGCATGCGTTTGTTCTTTAAAATAATACATGCTTTTTTCAAATGTTCTCTATAAATTTTAGATGCTATCTGAAAAGATTTGGTTTATCTCATACTGACTTGTGTCCTTGCAACTTAGGAGAAGTGCAAAACGTTGAACATTTACGGTATAAATGTCGAAACTCACTAAAGGCAGAAAAGAACTACTTATTAATCCATTGAATTCTATAAATATTAATTTTCCTCCCCCTCTTGCTGTTTTTCTTGAAAACAAGTTCGCATTCGCGGCGTTTTGCAACTTTATTCATTACGTTACTTTTGTACCTTTATAATCTATATATTTGATTCTGTTCTTGTACTTCATTTTATGTATTCCATATGCACGTATGTTTATTTTTCTTTCTTTCTTTTCTTTTTTTTTTTTTTTTTTTTGTGTGTGTGTGTGTGTGTGTATAAGTGCATTTTGTGTTTGTATGTACGTCCTTTTTTTTTGTGTGTATGCTTTGCTTTTTTTTTTCTTTCTTTTTCTTTGCTTTTGGTTTTCTGTAATTGGCTGTTAACTACTTACTTCTGTAAGCCTCATGCTATACTCTGTGGTGCACGAGAAGTCGATAGATAAATAAGAAAAACTTAAAAAAACTGTTTATTTTTGTCTTTAAAATTTTGTTTTGTAAAACTCTGTAAGAAAAACATTTTTCTCTAAAACTCTGTAAGATGTAAATGCATCTTCGTTTATTTACATATCATTTTTTTTTTTTTTTTTTTTTTTTTTTTTTGTAATAAAATTTACAATATATAATAGGTAATTTCGAAATTATTAAAAAATTCAATTTTGAAAAATTTAATTGCCAAAAAGTATCATATATTTGTTTCAGTTTATATTTCCTTTCTTGTGTTAGAAAAATCTTTGTCCTTTTTGAAGAATGTTAGCTTTTTAATATTGATACAGATATGAAGAAATGAAAATTATTTTAAAATTTATAAAAATTAATCTGTAGAAGAAAAATTAACATCGTAACGTGTGGTTTAATATAGATGTGCAGTATATTTTATTGTAAGTAGTTTTTCAAGCTCTAGTGATCTAATATAAAAATATAGGTTTTGGATTTTACACACTGAAAATTAAAACATGCATAAAATTTAAACTAAACAATTAATGTCAATAAATGTTAAAAATATACTATGAAATTGATTATTTAGTCACTTAAAAACCTTAAAATGCTTCAAATATAATCAACAAAAATTTAGTATATTCTTTTAAGTAAATAGCGATGTTTCTATCCACTTTGACCAACCCTATATAAAAAATATATAGATTTTTAACATTATAAAATATAATAAGGTTCTAAAAAATGTTTAAAATGCTTTTGAAATTAGCCTTATAACTTTTTTTGGTGATACCCGATAACATATTTATAATACAGGGTTGGCAAAAAGACCTTGACACTTTTTTAACTTCAATATAAAATTACGCATTGCTTCTTACGAGGAAAAGTTTGGTTTAAGGAAGTACAGAAATTTGTTCAAAAATGCTTACTCAGATGGAGCGAATTCTCATTATATTAAATTTATGCTGCGTTTCTTGTAGTTTCGCTAGAGTGACCTCAATCCTTTAGCCCCTGTTTGATTTTTTCTTGTAAAATTATATGACGTGTATGCGTTCCCTGTGGCTGACATTGAAATATTGAAGAGGCAAATAACTGATGTAATCTAATCACTTCCAAAATCAAAGCTAGCAAATGTGTGGATTGAATTGGAATACCGTTTGGATGGGGTTTGGATTATAAAGGTAGCACATAAGAGAATAACATAATTAAAATACTTTAACGAATTTCGTAAAATAATTTTTTTTTATTGTTTGCCTTGCATTGTTTATGTTCTTAAACGTACAGCGTTATCTATGAGCAAAATTTAAACTAACTTTTATATTTATTTCAAACAACCTTTTCATTGTAAGTCTTAAGAAGCATTTTTGTACAAACAACAATCTCGTATTTTAGATATTTGATTTTATGTTAAAGTTTAACTGAATTACGTTAACAAAAAGTAAATTTAAAATAAACCAACAGTTATACAGTTTTCTACCAGAGTCGCTTTTAATCTACGTGGTTTTTTTTTTTCTTTTAATACATGTAGAAAAAAAGAGTTATTCTTCAAAAACCGATGAAAAAATTTTGCAGTTTTTCATATTTTGTGGAACTTTTATTAATTTTGCATTTGTTTATTATAATGTATTTGGTTAACATGTTAGAATAATCTATTCATTGCCATTAATTTTATTAAATTTAAAAATTGACAACTGTTGTTTTAAATCAATAAAATATTATATACTTTTGACAATTTTAATTTTATTTTTTCATATGATAACTATATTCTTTTTAATGATTCGATATTCTTTGATTAATTAAGTACTGAGATGTTTATTTTATATTTATTTCTATTCTACCCTTTAAAAAAATATTGATGTTATTTTCCTCTTATAATATATATGTTTACTAAAGGCTTAGAATAAACTTTTCTTCCTCTTTTCAAGAAAAAAAAATATTTCTCGCAATTACTAGGTGCAGTTAAATATAAATTACTGCTCAACACCACGCAAAGGCAAGTTTGATACGTGAGTTGCTATATAAGTAAGCAACTAATGACCGTATTATTATGTGCCTTTTTCTTCTTAAACAATTATGCAACATTTGGTATTCATGAGAAACTGTTTGCTTATATATATATATATATATATATATATGTATATATATATATGTGTGTGTGTGTGTGTGTGTGTGTGTGTGTGTGTGTGTGTGTGTGTGTGCGCGCGTGTGTGTGTGTACAAAGGTGACGTTTTCCACTTTTTAACAAATTATTAAAAACAAATAATTTTTTTATTTAAAGATTCTATAAATAAATAACGATTTTCATTATTACAAAGGCGCATGTCAATAAGCATAAATTTCATTTTGCAATAAATTACAGTAGCTTTCTAAAAGAGTTTTACTTAACATAGTTTGTTATGCAACTTTATTTTTGTACGCATGGGTTTTAATTCCTGCAAACTTTAAAACTATAGTAGTTCCCAGCAAAAATATGATCTTGAAAAGAACAAACAAATAATTTTATTTTAATAGAAAACTGTTTTTATTTTTTGCATTTTATCCCTTGTTCATCAGGCAGTCTAGATTATAATAATCAAATTAGGAGGCGTTTTAAATAAAGAATTAATGATCACATATGAAATATACACAATGAAATAAATTCTAAACCTCCTACTGCATACCATATTCAATCTTTTAATTTTCTAAAGCTAACAATATTTATTTTGCTACTACTATTTTTTATTTCGATTTCTGTTAAGCCTTTGGACATAGCTGCCATCTTTTCCGTTTTATCAGATTTTATTATTATTATTATTATTAACCTTTAATTTACTCAGGTTAGAAAATAAATAGAAGAAATTTACAATAAAAAATTATAGTAGTGAACCTTTTTCCTAGAAAGGTAATGTCGGTAGCTACCATTTTGTACTTACAAAAATTTGGCTGACGATATTTTTGCAGCGTCTTTTATGTCTGATGCCTGAAAGTTAATCACGTAGACTTTTCTCTTCCTTGTTATTATTTATTTATATTTTTTAGGTTAATTTCTATTTTGTTATTGGTTATATGCATTGAACTTTATTAACTTTAGATTACGCGATTAATTTTAATGAACTCTCCTCCTTTTTTTAGCTTGACATTTGCAATTTATTTATTTACTTACTTATTTATTTATTTATTTTGTGTGTGTGTGCATTTCCATTTTACTGTTGTACTTGTGTCACTTTTTATTTACTTACTGACTGATAATGCTTTATGTTTTATTACAAATATTTTAGCCTTTATCAACCAATAACAATACTTTGGAATATTTATTTGCCTCCAAAAATAACTGTGTGGTGTTTTTAAGTAAAATCATCTTACAACGGAGGGTCACCAACTTTTCAAAAGGTATTTTAACATGTTATCTATAATCTTAAAGGTCACACTGAGATCATAACGGAAATATCTATCTTATCGGCAAAAGCTTCCCTAGCGTGAGTTATTAGGAACTAAACGTTGTAAATTACAGATTCCGCAGTAATGTACGTTAAAGAAATTCTATTATTATAATCAGTTTTGTAATAAATTATTATTCCAAATACGACTGTATATATTGTTAGTACTGTATATATTGTTAGTGTTTTACTCTATTAGTTATTTTTTGGCAATAAAAAATTTTTGAATACTAAACTATATATGAAAAATATTACCATGAAAAACGCAACAAATACTAAAAGAAGCACTTGTAATTTTTATAATAATGAATAAAATTAATACTTTATAATATATGTATATATTTCATTATAATTGTTATAGTGTATGTAGTAACATAATTATTAATTAAAAAATAATTTTCTTCTTGCTTTTTTCCGGTTGCTATGGTAATGAATTAAATTTTTTAAATATTTTTTTTTTCTATTAAGGCATGATAAAACTTATCATCTACATTCAAAAGTAATGCTTTTTGGGATGAAAAGAGATATTTCTTCTTTTTTCAATGAAGCAAACAAATGGAAAATGATATTCTCTAAAAATATACTTGTGCATCTTAAACAACAATTAAATAAATCATATTTATTATCAAATTGGATTTATTATCAGATTATCAACTATCAAGGACAGAAAATGAGCTCTGTGAACGTATATTAAAACGTATATTAACTGCCATTATTAGTTTAAATGCAAACGAAAATTTTAATTTTGATGAAGAAGAAGAATTATATGAATCCCACTGTAATTATGAACTTGAAGATACTATGAATTTTCCCCCCATGTAATAGCCATGTGAATAGCCACAATATCGATTATGTCGATGTATAAGATAATCTTTCTGACTACGAATATTTCCTATATGACTACATATGTAAAGTATTGGATTTTATTGACAATCATCACAGATTGAAATTCTGCTCGATTTAAAACCGATTCAAAAGAATTAGACATCAAACTTACATTTCAAGATTTAGGAAATATCGTGAGAATATTGGCAGTTTGAAAAATAAATACCGTCAGATTTCTGAATTTGTTTTTGAATCCTTCTGTGAAGCTCGTTCGAAGGGAATCATAATTCGTGATCGTACCTTAAGAAGTTGGGCAATTACTAAATCACGGGAACTGAAGTATGAATTTTTATTTTTCATTAATTTTTACCAAAGTTATAACGTAAAAAAAAAAAAAAAAAAAAAAAAAAAAAAATTCGTACACCAATTTCTAATATCATGTTTTGATTTTCATCTTGCTGAACTTTCATGCATCAAAAGGATGGCTACACAATTTCAAAATTAATTATGGTATCGTATCAAGGAAAATAATAAAATTCACTACATTTGAACGAGAGCATGATTTTGACCAAATTGAATTTGGTGGTACAGTTTTTCACGTACAGTTGACGGAATTGATTGAAGGTAAATATATCAGAAGCGCTGAACGTGTTTTTGTAGTGGAACATATACCAAACAGCCAGATCATTAACACAAATCAATCTAGTTTTCGGTATTGTAATCTGACTTGTCGTACTTTGTCATTTTCTGGTGAAAGAAATACGTTGGCTAATACACCAGGCACAAATGCAGTAAAATCCAAATTTTGATTTCAATGGAAGGTAAACTGCTTTCCCCTTTATTTATAAGATTAAAAGAAGCAACTTGTGATTCATTTGGTCCTATAATCAGGCAACAAATTGACGTAATAATGCAAGAATGTAAAAACGTTTATGTTAGTTGTTCAAAATCTGGCAAATTGAAAAAAACCACACGTTCGTAAATGGGCTGAAAATTGTTTATATCCAAATATTGAAGCTCGTTCAATTTTGTTAGCAGATTCGTGGGGTTTTCAAACAGATTCTCATCTTTATGATTTGCCTAGCAATAAAGTTACACCACATGTTTTTCCAAAGTGTTCAACTGGTTTTATGGAACCATTAGATTTAAATTGTTTCCATCAATGGAAGACTTTTTCTAAACGTGTCATCAAAGAAGTTTTTCTTACTAATTCATTAATCGATAATCTAGAACGTAAAACAATAATCAAAACTCATAGTCTGATTTTAAGCCAGTTTCAGGCTGATTGCTTTAATGCTTTCTTTTTATATGCTTGGTACAATGGTGGCTTTCCTGTTGAAAAACCTACATCTTTTCCTACCTAAGAGAACTACTGTTTGAATTTCCAAATGTATCTTGTTCCTCTTCAACTTGTCACAATATGTCATTTATTCTCTGCCCACATTGCAGAATAATTTTGTGTTTAGAATGTTTTATCTTAAAATACCATTACCACTAAATATCATTTATTTGTATGTAATTTCATTTCTGATATATGTTATATACAAACTAGTTCTCGCATTTTGTAGTTAATTATATCAAATTATATGAATATAGTTTATAAATAATTAAAATAGATTCATTTTTACAATAAAGTAATTAAAAGTAAAAAATAAATCAAACATTTGAAACTTTCTTATTAAGAATAAATAAAAATATTTATTTCCTACATTATTCTTTTTAACATTTTTCATGTATACTTTAGTACTTAAAAATTTAATGTTGCTAAAAAATAGCTAATAAACAGTTAAAGTATTATACTAACAATATATACGGTCGTATTTAGAATAATAATTCATTACAAAGCTGATTACAATGATAGAAACTCTTCAAAGTACATTACTGCGGAATCTGTAATTTACAACCTTTAGTTCTTAATAACTTACGCTAGGGTGCGCATTTGTCGATAAGATAGATATTTTCGTTATCAGCTTAGTGAGACCTTTAAGGGGATGTATAACATGTATAAATACCTTTTGAACAGTTGGTGACCCTCCCTTGTTAGTACAATATTAAAAAATATGTTGTAAAATTTCTTCATGGAATGTTACCACATAAATTTAAGTATTATTTTTTAGTACACTGTGAAAATTGAACTCCAAAACAGCACTACTACAAATGGACTTGTACCCAATTTAAGATAAGAAGGTAATCAATTATCCAATATGGATCGAGTCATACCTATTTCAGGTCTTTGAATAATTTCGGTTCCAAAATAGATTCGTTTAGTCCTTGAATCAAATGATTTGTATGCATAAAAATGTACGTTACTTATTCTGGAGGCAGCTACTACACATTTTCATTTTGGATATTGACAACAATATTGGATTTTCCGATCACATAATTTTAAATTAAAGTTCATTCATATTAGCTACTTGCTTAACTTGTGAATTCAAAATCTGCAGTTGGTTGAAGTTGGGTGTTCTGTTTTTCAGGTGTTATTTTGTATCTTCATTTATAGCAAAATTTTTTTTTTTTCAGGAGGAGAGGGGTGAGGCAGAAAAATCATACATCTTAGTTTACTCAATGCAAAATGTAGTCTTTTCTTCAGGTTCGCTCTGTTAATGTAGAAAAAAGTAATCAAATATGCCCCATTCAATACTTGTAAAAATTTTATACGTACACATTATGCACAAAGAATTTCTTTCAGTTTCAATTTAGAATTTAACTGAGGAAAAAGTGTGCGTTTTAGAAGTCAGATGTTTGCGTATAAGGAAACAGAAGTAATATTCAAACATATTCTTCGCTGGCATTTTTTTCCAACTTTTTGAAATTTGGAAGTAACTCTTAGGAATTCATGATGGAATGTTTTAAATGTCAATATTCTCTCAAACTCAAGAGTCTCTCTATAAATTTTTCTGAACCTCGAGAGTGATTAGATTAATTTAGAGATAAAACGGTTTTACTGAAACGCGTATATTTAATTCTTTGGCATATTCATAATTAGTGATATAAAGATAGCTAGAAATTTCAACATTTAAAATTGTACACATCAAGTACTAAATGAGAAGATATTTGAAATGATTTTCTTTTTTTTTTTTTTTTTTCATATTCAGTACTACAGTCTGACATAGTAGGTACATACATATTTAATTGTCCATATTTACTTGAAATAAAAAAATGTCTCATAGTTCATATTCCCAATTTTAATGATATTCTAACAAGTTTAGAGCATGTGAAATATTCAACAATAAACTACCAATATGTTTATTAATACAATCAGATATCTTCTTTTAAAAAAATATCTATTTATTGAAATTTTTAATGAAACACTGGTCCGAAGTCCAACGACTAGCGATTCAATTTCTTTGTAGTCATTTTAATTAAGCATACTTATTACATCCTAAATGGCGTTGGTGTACCAAAAATTACCTTATGTTAAATATCTAATAAAACTAATATTTATTAATTTTCTTATTTTGTAGAAAGCTTAACAGTTGAAAAACTTTTATAAATTATCAGGCCTTGTCACTTTTAGGAAAATAATAGAAGACAACTTTTTTTTTCCAGATATTTATGCATTGCAGAATTTTTCTTTTTCCTTATCTCAAAGAAAAAAAAAACAGTTTTTTTTAGTTTATAATTTTTATTAATGTAATTGAATATGTTATAATCCTCTCATTATTAATTTACTGCCAAAAATTTATAGTTTTGTTTTCTGTTAATATCTTATGCTAGATAACTTAACTGACAAGAAATAGGGAACTTTTAAATTTGATAATCCTTGCTCTCTCTGTGATTTTTTCGTTCTTCATCAGTACATTAATATTTAACACATTATTACAATACATAATTAATAATCTGAATTTTACCGTTGAAATGTTTACTATAAACCTCTACTTTCATCTGAAGTTTTGATCTAATTCTAAGTCGAGGGGGGGGGGGGGGTAAAAAAAAACTTTCGTTCTCCTTCTTTTTTTTTTTCTTCTTCTTCTTTTTACCGGACGTGTTTTTAACTTTTGAGGTTATGGATAAAAATCGAAATAGAGTTTTAATTCGATATATCTCTCGTTTGACGAATTTCGCAGTTAAATATTACATTGTAATGGTCTAGGATATATTTCTACCATATGTGACTCCAGTTTCAGCTATAGATTCTGTAGTCGGATTCTATCTACGTACACAGTTTTTTAAAGATTCGAAATATTTTTGAACCGAAATAATAATAAATAATAATAAATGCTTGTTTGGGGTAGTTAGACACCACAAAACCGTCTAAAGGAGAAGTTTGACTAATATCGTCATTTTGTTTGTTTTCCTTCTACTTTCTCTTTGCTCCCGTTTTTACAATCTGTTGGGGTTCAAAGCAACTTTCCTCATCTCCGTACACAGTTTATTTACGGTTCGAAATACTTTTGAGCCGAAATAATAATAATTAATAATAAATGCTTTTCGGAGGTAGTTAGACATAACAAAACCGTCTAAAGGAGAAACGTCGCCAATATCGCCATTTTGTTGCTTTTACTTCTAGTTCCCCTTTTCTCACGTTTTTACAATATGTTGTGGTTTAAAACAATTTTTCTCATCTCCTAGTTTATTTAGGGTTCGAAATAATTTTGATTCTATTGTTCGATTGTAAATCATTTGATTGTAACATATCATATGTATTTCTATACCAGCCATGAATATATTTTTAATCAAGTTTAATTTTCTTAAAAAATAAATGAAACTTAAAATTCGAATTAAATTAAAATATTTTCTACATACAATTAGTATTGTAAATTTTTAATTTGGAGCACATGAAAAATTTTCTGTGACTGTTGTGAGGTATATTAGCGTAATGCTACAATTAAAATTCGCACTTTGCGAGTAAAACATGAATGCGAAGAATTTAGGATTCAGTAGAGTAATAGAGTTAGTTCTCATCCTAAAATGAAATTGTAATCTGCGATATGTTAATTTTATAAAGTATTTTGGAAACTGTATAAAAGGAGAAGGAAGATTGCTTTTGTGTGTTAGTTGGAAGGAGAGTAAGGGAGTTAGTTAATTGGAGAGAGAGAGGATGGTAGTGAGTTAGTTAGAGGAACGGTAGCCGGTTAGAAGGTAGGTTGTTGAGTTAGCTGCTTAGAGTAGTGTATTAGATGATGGCTGTCGAGTAGTACCGTGGTATAGGGAAGCCTCCCGAGTACGAAAGACTAGTAGCAGCAGTAAAAGCTAATGAATTTAAATAAAGTAGTTGAGAGTAATTGTGGTTATCTATTGATAGTTAAAGTATTTGTGAGGGCTGCCCATTTAAACTTATAAAGATATTAGTTATAATTAAAGTCCAACGCCCACCTTTTTCTATTAAGCTCAAATAAAAGCTCATTTATTTTATTAAACCTGACTTTGTCTTCTCTTCATAGTTTACTTAAGTATTTCAGTTTTCAGCTTCAATCTAAAGTTAAATAAGCAAGATTCAAGTTTCATGCTCATAAATTAATTAAGTTAACCTAAGTTCATATTTAAGATCTAGTGAGATCTAAGATCTAGGAGTTAAGATCTAAAATTGAGAATATGGCATCCGCTTATTCTCTACACTGTCATTAATGTTAATTTAAATTAAGAAATTTACACAAGCTTATATGGGACACTTACAGTTTTTATTGAATTTTTATTGTAAATATATATATATGTATTCTTACTAAAATCTTTATATATATATAAGAAAAGATTTTTATTTTATTTTATTTTATTTTTATTTAATAGATTTCTTAAATTGTTTTTCTTAAATTAAAATTAACCCAAATTAAGCTACAAGATATCTGGGTAAAACTAAGTTTTAAATTGAAAAAAAAAAATATATATATATAACTAAAATGGGTAAAGAGAGAATCTATTATGGTTTTATCTAAATTGAAATTTTGCCCATTATTGGTCTTAAATATTAATGGTAATTCATGCTTAGTTTAGTTATGTTTAGCTCAATTTAGAATTGTGAGTATACCCAGTGTGACCTAAAATTTTCTCCATTTCAAATATACTTACGTCTCCAATTTGTGTTTTAAAATAAACCCATAGTATATATATATATATATATATATATATATATATATATATATATATATATATATATATATATATATATATATATATATATGTATATATATATATTTGATTTGGATGGTCTTCGTTTTTGATTAGAATAATTGTTTGAATACTGAAAATAATTCATCTTTAAATTTCAAATGTTTGCACTAATAATATTATATTACTACTGAACGGTCTGTTTCTCTCTCTCTTTCTCTCTCTCTCTCTCTCTCTCTCTCTATATATATATATATATATATATATATATATATATAGGGGAGAGTGGGGATGAATGGGACGCAGGATGGTGGGACGCAGGACAATAGCAAAATTTTGCTGTTTTACAAGCACTAGAAACTTGACAATTTTTCTGATATATGGGAGTACTGAGGTCATTCATCGAGTGTAGTTTCAGAATTGTGCAGTCTATTGAAGGGCAGAAAAAAATTAAGGTGTTTTTTTCTGCTGCCAGAGTAAGTTTTTACTGATTCAATTAGATAGTAGTTGAAAATTAACTATTTACTTAAAGTTAATATAACTCATATATGTTGAAAAGGCATAATCTTTCATTATGTTCATGATATTCAAAATGAATATTGACAATTTTTCCTTAGGCCTATTTCATGTTTTATATGATCATGTGGTGGTGGGGAGGAATGGGACAGTTTGAATGGGGATGAATGGGACATTCCCCACTATGCGATAATTTAAAATTGTACACAAGAATTATATTAAAACAATTCGTAAATAGATTTTCAATATTTTTATAACCTGTAGTTCAATAGTTATAACATGGAATTATAAAAGTAGCATGTATTTAGAGAAAAATAGATTGAAATTAATTGTTCTGATTTTTGTTTACAATAATTATGATTAAAAAAATTATAAGTTTGAATATTCAATGCAACTTAAATCAATAATATCAATAATTAAAAAAATATATAAATAAACTAATAATAATTGGGTTAAAATCACAATTTCAATTAAGCTAATTAAATAAATCCTGGTGATTATTAATGTAATACAGAATAGAATGCTTATTTTTCCTGATGAGTCGGAAACAAAAATTTATCTGGATAATTTGTACTCTGTTACAATGTTTTATATCTTTCTAGTGTCTTATTTATTTATTTATTTTTAGATTAAATCATATTAGATTAAATTACCAAAGCATAGAGCACTGGGAACTGTGCGAACGAAAGGACTTTTGCCTTTTGATGTTAATTTGAGTCAATATATCATCAGTTTATGTTAATTTCAGTAACTTCATAGTGTGTAATTAAATCACATAAACCAATTTAACTTTAAAAATATATTTACTTTCCATTTTGTTTGTTTTTCTTTGTTAACTCCAGACCTGTCCCATTCATCCCCATAGGTGGGGATAAATGGGACAATGCACATGCATGCAAATATATATATATATATATTATTAAATAAAAATGTTAACTTTTTATTAAAGTTAGTATGTTTATGTGTAACGGATTACTGAAGTGTACTTATGAGCCATGTTACAAAATTCTGAAGTACATATGGCCAACGTTATGAATAAAAACATGAAAAATGTCCCATTCATCCCCATTCTCCCCTAAATATATATATATATATATATATATATATATATATATTTACTAATTTTGGGTCGTGCTGAAGTATTTCCGTTTTGGAACACTGCTACACCCAGAAATCTTACAAACCAATTTTGGCCATTTTTTGTTTTATTTTAGAGAATGTATTTTACAGTGTATAATTCTTATGACTTATAACAATTATATTTAAAAGGTATTCAGTGTATTAAAGTTTAAAATTAAAAAAATCCCTCTCTCTCTCCAGTATATATATGTGTGTGCGTGTAGGATATTATAGGCAATTATCAGCAGTACTTAAGTGCAAATTATTCTTTTGCACCACGTAACGCAAATCTTGATACGTGAGTTGTTACTTTAACAGTTTAAATGGTGTTGCATCAAACAGTTATACGCCTTCATAAAAGTCATGCAATATTTGAAATTTATCAAGTATTCCACTCGAGAATTCCGTAAGTACTACCGTATTACTATTATTTTTATAACTGTGTATGACAGAGTTATAGTAATTTTTGGATTTCTTTTTAGTTATATTCATTCTAAATAAAGCTTAAGTTCAACTCTAACAAACAAAAATTTTGATATAATTTTGAAATTGTTTTCGATGTTAATAGCAACAATTATAAAACTCTTTTAAAAAAAAAACTCTTCTGTTCATGATAAAATATTTTCATATAATAAAATAACTGAGAATTATTTTTAGAAATTCATGATAAAAATAAACTATATCTAAATAAATTAAATGGCAGCTGAAAATTTCCTCATATCCCATTAAATGTTTAACTACATTATAAAATCTATGAAAAATGTTCCCCACATAGTCGTTTTACATGTAAACGTATGTACTAGTTTTATACTAAGCAAAATAAATTCTACACAATATTTTATTTTTATCAGTAATGGCGTTGTTAAAAAACAACGATAAATTCTATAACTAAAATAAAAACAAATTAAGGTAATTTTAAAGTAAAACTATTGGATTAAAAAAAAAAAAAATAGATTTTAATAAGTAGGAAAGTACATTTTTGAAGTAAAACCTTCTTTTGTTGAAGAAATTACAAGCATAATTTAAAATTTTAGAGCAAATAATGCCAAAAACTAAAATTTAGAAAAAAGATATTTGCATTCGAAACTAAATATACTCTATAAATTTATTTTATATTTATGTCAATAAATGTCTTTAAAATGTATTTTAAAAAAAACATTCCGTACTAAATGGAAATGAATTTATGATCTGATGATTCCATCTCATAGGCATGTAAAAAGAAATATTTTGAGACGGTACTAAAAGAAAAAGCTAAGATTCTGTACATCAATCAATGGATGGCAACTAGAGAACTCTACATTTTCACATAGAATGCAGACTTGTGATAATTATCGAGAAATTAATTATTAAATCTGCGTATAACTAAAATTTAACTATTTATTTTTTCCTTAATAATCAATTAGGAAAAAAAATCTATTGGTAATTTAGTTAACAATAACAATTGTCTAAAAATGTATAATATTGTAACTTATTTCTCAATAAATGAATATGATCACTACTGCTTTAAAATCTAAGTCTTATATACCCCATGAAGGACATACTCCCTCCCCCCCCCCGGTCTAGTACCCTAGCGCAGTCGATTGGCTTTGCTCCCAAACACCTAAGTCTTATATAAGCCTAAAATGATACACTGACTACCTATAAATATTTGAACTCTTTACACTGCTAAAAATGAACTACTTGAAAATGAGGAGATGAGCCTTCTGATATCTTTTTGAGAAGACTTTTCTCAAAAAATGCGGGAGCAATTGCTTTCTCAAAAATGGGAATATTAGTAAAAATAAGTATAATTACTAATAATTTATTTTCATGAAAGCCGTTACGATAAATGCTTTTAATTTGTTTTATAAATCCCTTGAATAATGTATACACTGTTAAAATACACTTCTCAAAAATAAACACAATCTTCTCAAAAATAAGCAGGATCTTCTCCTTTTTGAGAAGTTTCCTTTCTTATAATATCTTCGAGTAGGAACTTCTCAGTTTTAAGATTTTTTTTTTCTCATTTAACAATTTATTTCATATTCACTCTTGTAATATTGTAACGAAAGTTGGGTCGTTTGTGAACGCCGAGGCTTCGAAGTAAAAAGCATTGGGCTACGAAAACAGAGATTGTAGGTCCGATCCCCGTCAAGGGAAGTTGTTTAAAAATTATTTTTATTTAAATGTAAATTGTTTATTTTTTATTTATTCATTATGTCAGTAATTCATTAATTTGCGACTATCTCCTTAAGTAAAAATGAATGTAATTCATTAAATAAAAACCACTTTAGCGCTCTACGTGTATCTCTCTGAATTTTTAAGATACTTGATAGAGCTTTTAATATGCGTTAGTTCGTACAATTGACTATTAAGTTATGCAAAAGAAGTTATATTAAATGTGCATGTTTTATCACTCACGCATGCACGATTAAAATACAAATACACTTACTCAATAAGATATTTAATAGTTTTGTGTTCCAATTGCAGTAAATTATTTTTACAGTGCTATTTAATTTATCTGAAAATATTGGTAAATTTTATTGAAAACTCTGCATATTATAAATATTAAACATGCTGATTTTTTTAATCTTCCTTAAATACTGATAACTTCTTTTATATGGCATGTTATTGTTATAAAAGTGCATCGAAAAATTGTACAGGGTGTATATTAACCATTTGTTACATTTACAGTTTATTTCAGTCATTTAATGTTGTAGTTTGATTACAAACTTTTTTTTTTTTTTACACAATTTATTGTCAGCCCCTTTTACTTTCTACTTTCACAACCCAAACTTCACTGAATAAGATGAGAATGATACCGTTCTTTAAAATCATTCAGTTTTTCAAAGTTTAAGAACATTATATCAAATTAACAGTTTTAAAAATGGCAAAAACAAAGGCTTTTCTTTACTAAAACTTGCTAAACTTTTAAGCAGAATTGTATCGTTTATATGCACTAAAGCATATTTCACGTAGTATATGGTAAAAATAAATTAATTTACGTTTCTATGCTACATTAATATACGTATCGAAGATCCATGGCTATGATTGGAAATTGCTCCAAGTGTATTTCAAATTGTATTACGATTTTTTTTTTTTTTTAGTCTTCTAAATTGAAGTATAGTACGTAAGCATGTATACAAGTTACAAACAATAAATAAGGATATTAAAAATCAGTCATAAATATAAAATATCAAAGAACATTGTTGGCGAAAATTCTCTGAATAATTTGAAGTATTTATTATTATTATTTAATAACGTTCAAAAATGCTTTATGAATGTAGCTGCCATATTCAAGCGCTCGTTTGAGAAGGGGGGGGGGGCGGTTAGCTTTTCTTGCATACAAATAGATGTCAAATAACACTATTTATGAAACTACATAAAGTGCATAAGAAATGTCTGAATGCAGTCCCTCTCATGCTTAAATAGTAATACTATATCTTTATAAAAATGTAGGGAAAGAGAAAAATTGTGCATGTGACACCATTTAATTAGCGGCAGTAATTTTGCATGGCATAAATGCACTGTTTTACTTAATAAAGGTTTTTTCTTTGTAATAAGAGTCATACTCTTTTTTTTTTTTTTTTTTTTTTTTTTAACGATGCAATCCATATTTCTGATCATATACAGGATGCGTTAATGTTATAAACACACAATTTTTCTGTGTTAAAAATATATTATATTTAAAATTAATATACTGTAATACAAGCTATTAGTTTGTCATTTATTCCATTATATGAAAAATTAACAGCTTAAAAAATAATTTCAAAAATTAAATATGAAAATATTATGCAACATTTTCACAAAACTATAAATGATTTGCATACATTAAGATTTCATGTAAAAAACTTTGTAAAAACTTTAATACAATAGAATTCTTTAATATTTGATCATAAAGTAATTAAATGTAAGGTTTTTTTTTTATATATATGTATATATATATATGTATATATATATATGTATATATATATATTTGATTTGGATGGTCTTCGTTTTTGATTAGAATAATTGTTTGAATACTGAAAATAATTCATCTTTAAATTTCAAATGTTTGCACTAATAATATTATATTACTACTGAACGGTCTGTTTCTCTCTCTCTTTCTCTCTCTCTCTCTCTCTCTCTCTCTCTCTATATATATATATATATATAGGGGAGAGTGGGGATGAATGGGACGCAGGATGGTGGGACGCAGGACAATAGCAAAATTTTGCTGTTTTACAAGCACTAGAAACTTGACTACCGTATTACTATTATTTTTATAACTGTGTATGACAGAGTTATAGTAATTTTTGGATTTCTTTTTAGTTATATTCATTCTAAATAAAGCTTAAGTTCAACTCTAACAAACAAAAATTTTGATATAATTTTGAAATTGTTTTCGATGTTAATAGCAACAATTATAAAACTCTTTTAAAAAAAAACTCTTCTGTTCATGATAAAATATTTTCATATAATAAAATAACTGAGAATTATTTTTAGAAATTCATGATAAAAATAAACTATATCTAAATAAATTAAATGGCAGCTGAAAATTTCCTCATATCCCATTAAATGTTTAACTACATTATAAAATCTATGAAAAATGTTCCCCACATAGTCGTTTTACATGTAAACGTATGTACTAGTTTTATACTAAGCAAAATAAATTCTACACAATATTTTATTTTTATCAGTAATGGCGTTGTTAAAAAACAACGATAAATTCTATAACTAAAATAAAAACAAATTAAGGTAATTTTAAAGTAAAACTATTGGATTAAAAAAAAAAAAAATAGATTTTAATAAGTAGGAAAGTACATTTTTGAAGTAAAACCTTCTTTTGTTGAAGAAATTACAAGCATAATTTAAAATTTTAGAGCAAATAATGCCAAAAACTAAAATTTAGAAAAAAGATATTTGCATTCGAAACTAAATATACTCTATAAATTTATTTTATATTTATGTCAATAAATGTCTTTAAAATGTATTTTGAAAAACCATTCCGTACTAAATGGAAATGAATTTATGATCTGATGATTCCATCTGATAGGCATGTAAAAAGAAATATTTTGAGACGGTACTAAAAGAAAAAGCTAAGATTCTGTACATCAATCAATGGATGGCAACTAGAGAACTCTACATTTTCACATAGAATGCAGACTTGTGATAATTATCGAGAAATTAATTATTAAATCTGCGTATAACTAAAATTTAACTATTTATTTTTTCCTTAATAATCAATTAGGAAAAAAAATCTATTGGTAATTTAGTTAACAATAACAATTGTCTAAAAATGTATAATATTGTAACTTATTTCTCAATAAATGAATATGATCACTACTGCTTTAAAATCTAAGTCTTATATACCCCATGAAGGACATACTCCCTCCCCCCCCCCCCGGTCTAGTACCCTAGCGCAGTCGATTGGCTTTGCTCCCAAACACCTAAGTCTTATATAAAAGCCTAAAATGATACACTGACTACCTATAAATATTTGAACTCTTTACACTGCTAAAAATGAACTACTTGAAAATGAGGAGATGAGCCTTCTGATATCTTTTTGAGAAGACTTTTCTCAAAAAATGCGGGAGCAATTGCTTTCTCAAAAATGGGAATATTAGTAAAAATAAGTATAATTACTAATAATTTAATTTCATGAAAGCCGTTACGATAAATGCTTTTAATTTGTTTTATAAATCCCTTGAATAATGTATACACTGTTAAAATACACTTCTCAAAAATAAACACAATCTTCTCAAAAATAAGCAGGATCTTCTCCTTTTTGAGAAGTTTCCTTTCTTATAATATCTTCGAGTAGGAACTTCTCAGTTTTAAGATTTTTTTTTTCTCATTTAACAATTTATTTCATATTCACTCTTGTAATATTGTAACGAAAGTTGGGTCGTTTGTGAACGCCGAGGCTTCGAAGTAAAAAGCATTGGGCTACGAAAACAGAGATTGTAGGTCCGATCCCCGTCAAGGGAAGTTGTTTAAAAATTATTTTTATTTAAATGTAAATTGTTTATTTTTTATTTATTCATTATGTCAGTAATTCATTAATTTGCGACTATCTCCTTAAGTAAAAATGAATGTAATTCATTAAATAAAAACCACTTTAGCGCTCTACGTGTATCTCTCTGAATTTTTAAGATACTTGATAGAGCTTTTAATATGCGTTAGTTCGTACAATTGACTATTAAGTTATGCAAAAGAAGTTATATTAAATGTGCATGTTTTATCACTCACGCATGCACGATTAAAATACAAATACACTTACTCAATAAGATATTTAATAGTTTTGTGTTCCAATTGCAGTAAATTATTTTTACAGTGCTATTTAATTTATCTGAAAATATTGGTAAATTTTATTGAAAACTCTGCATATTATAAATATTAAACATGCTGATTTTTTTAATCTTCCTTAAATACTGATAACTTCTTTTATATGGCATGTTATTGTTATAAAAGTGCATCGAAAAATTGTACAGGGTGTATATTAACCATTTGTTACATTTACAGTTTATTTCAGTCATTTAATGTTGTAGTTTGATTACAAACTTTTTTTTTTTTTTACACAATTTATTGTCAGCCCCTTTTACTTTCTACTTTCGCAACCCAAACTTCACTGAATAAGATGAGAATGATACCGTTCTTTAAAATCATTCAGTTTTTCAAAGTTTAAGAACATTATATCAAATTAACAGTTTTAAAAATGGCAAAAACAAAGGCTTTTCTTTACTAAAACTTGCTAAACTTTTAAGCAGAATTGTATCGTTTATATGCACTAAAGCATATTTCACGTAGTATATGGTAAAAATAAATTAATTTACGTTTCTATGCTACATTAATATACGTATCGAAGATCCATGGCTATGATTGGAAATTGCTCCAAGTGTATTTCAAATTGTATTACGATTTTTTTTTTTTTTAGTCTTCTAAATTGAAGTATAGTACGTAAGCATGTATACAAGTTACAAACAATAAATAAGGATATTAAAAATCAGTCATAAATATAAAATATCAAAGAACATTGTTGGCGAAAATTCTCTGAATAATTTGAAGTATTTATTATTATTATTTAATAACGTTCAAAAATGCTTTATGAATGTAGCTGCCATATTCAAGCGCTCGTTTGAGAAGGGGGGGGGGCGGTTAGCTTTTCTTGCATACAAATAGATGTCAAATAACACTATTTATGAAACTACATAAAGTGCATAAGAAATGTCTGAATGCAGTCCCTCTCATGCTTAAATAGTAATACTATATCTTTATAAAAATGTAGGGAAAGAGAAAAATTGTGCATGTGACACCATTTAATTAGCGGCAGTAATTTTGCATGGCATAAATGCACTGTTTTACTTAATAAAGGTTTTTTCTTTGTAATAAGAGTCATACTCTTTTTTTTTTTTTTTTTTTTTTTTTTAACGATGCAATCCATATTTCTGATCATATACAGGATGCGTTAATGTTATAAACACACAATTTTTCTGTGTTAAAAATATATTATATTTAAAATTAATATACTGTAATACAAGCTATTAGTTTGTCATTTATTCCATTATATGAAAAATTAACAGCTTAAAAAATAATTTCAAAAATTAAATATGAAAATATTATGCAACATTTTCACAAAACTATAAATGATTTGCATACATTAAGATTTCATGTAAAAAACTTTGTAAAAACTTTAATACAATAGAATTCTTTAATATTTGATCATAAAGTAATTAAATGTAAGGTTTTTTTTTTTTTTTTTTTTTTAAAGAAGTTTAATATATCTAAAAGGGATTACTATATTTTAGTGAATAAACAAATAAAAATATGTGTGAAATATATCCTATTTTGAAATTCATTTCATATGTATAATTGGTAAAAATGTATAGAAGTCCGTTCATAGCAAACTATTCCTCAGAAGAAGAAAAATCTTTTTAATGAAACATAATTTTTTCCAGAAGATTCTAGGAACATTTTAGCATAAAACAATTAGTTATAGCAGAATAAGTTGAACTTTCGCTAAGAAAAGTGTTACTTATAAGACTTTTCATAAACGTGTTTAGCTTGTTAAGAAAGAGAACTTTTACGCTTGAGCTTTTCAAATTAGCTAAATAATTTCACAATATGCTTGGAAAAAGAATAGTATAGATATTTGTTGCAGCATTTTTATTATAGTTTATGCACAATAGTATATATAAAATGCACAATAGTATATATAAAATGAGAAATTTTATAATAAGTCATTTAATCTTATCTTGCCTTTGTATATAAATTTGATTTAGGTATTAAAAAATGTATTTATTATTCATCTGTTTTAAAGTGTTAATCTCATAAATTAAGGAGTCAAAAAAAAAAAAAAAAAAAAAAAAAAAAAAAAAACTGGTACAGGCGGTAGTGTGCAAATAACAGAGGTATGGAACTAATCAGAGTAACGCGATGCGGTCGGCAGTGCTTATGTATGATAAGAGGTGTCTGTCAAAGCTGTTAGATCGATTATTGTTCAATGAGAGGTTATCAAGGCTAAAGCGACTCTGAACATGGCATTATAATTGGCGCACGAAAGATGGGTTTAGCATCTCCGAGGTAGTGATGAAATTTGGGTTTTTGCGTTCGACCATTTCACGAGTGTACCGTGAATATCGGAAATCTGGTAACACATCAAATCTCCGATATCGCTGCGGCCGGAAAAAGGTCGTAAACGAATGAGACCAATGACGACTGGTGAGAATCATTAAACATGACAACGTGTAATCCTTTTTCAAATTGCTGCAGATATGAATGCTGGGACATCAATGAGTGCGATCTATCCAACGGACCGTCATTGATATGATGGGCTTTCGGAGCTCAAAGCAACCGTACGTGTACCGTTGTTAACTGCACGACACAAAGCTTAATACGCCTCGTTTGGTCCCACCGACACTGTCATTGGACTGTTGATGACTGGAAACACGTTATATGTCTGTATAAAATCCCAAGTTAATAGTAAAGAAAATAAAATAATAGTTGTTTTGAACATCTCTTATATGAGCCTATAAGGGATACAGGTATCAAAGGAAACAAAAATAGAAGAGCAACACACTCTCTTGAATTTTTATGGAATGATCCTAGGATGTTGGCAGCTGTGTACTCACATTACTTCTTTTTTTCATTTTTACGTGTATTTAATGTCATAGTTTAATTTGTTCTAGAGATCATTGCAAAAAGATTATAATTACAGTTAAGACTCTGAAAAGAAGAAAAGGAACGGTTATTAGAAATTATTTTTTACGGTTTGTTTAATCATAAAAGATCTATTTAAAAAATTTTAATTATAAATGTTTTATAATAGACCTTTTATCATTATCGAACATAACTCAGATTCATTAAAGATTTTTTTAATATTTAGACAGAAATATCCTCTTTACAAAAGGTATATAAAAAACAAACCTCTAGTGTTTCGCTTTAAAAGTTTTTCAATTTTTATTATTCTCCTATTTTAAAATAGGATAAATAAATAATATTATATAAAATAATGAATATAACTTTTTTCGCGCTGTCTCGCTTTGCGTCAAAAAATATGTGGTATGCATCTAAAATACAAGCGAATTATTTTTCTTTTATGTAAATAAAGCAAAATAAAAAGTTTATTTTATTTTATTTTATTTCATTTTATTTATTTATTTATTTATTTATTGTGCATCAATTTGATTTCTATTTTTGCTGCATTATTATTCTGGGTATAAACAAGTTTCAATCTACACCTTTTTTTTTTCAAAACATTTTAAAATTGCGCGAATGCAGAAGACTCACCTGAATAGGAATCTATAAACATTTTCGAAGATAATAATATCTCATAGTATATTCCGAAAAGAGATAAATTGACATTTAGTAAAATTTAAATATTTTTTTAAAATAAATTCAGACCTTTTTAAAAATAAATATTGGGAGATTTGTAAGTAGTTTTTTTTTTTTTTTTTTTTTTTTTTTTTTGAGAGAGAGAGGGCATACATACCTTTTCTTGTCAAAAGTTTCCTATAAAAATAATTATATTATATATATATATATATATACATTAATGATTTCTGAAACAAATTTTTGGTTTAAAAAATTTTAAATAATTAGTTATACTATTGGATCTGCAGATCAGGAGCCTCAACGTCCTACTTGCATCACGCATTATTCAACAGATCATTTTTATTTATTCCTTATTATATGTATGTATATATATGTATATATGTATGTATATTGATTCGATTAATTTGATACATAAAGAGAAACGTTTCTGAGGGGGGCTACGGCCCCCCTCAACCCCCCGCTTTATCTCTCTTTCTATAACTGTCTGTCTGTATATATATGTATATATGTATTCCTAATAACTGATTGTCTTGTATTAATTCCATGTAATTCATAATTTATTGTACCAAATTTCATGCAAAATGATTACATAACATATCGAAATTACTTTGTGTAACCCTGTAAATTAATTACCAATTCTATGCCCACACTTCCCCACTGGAAAACATTCTTTTAAAATTGTAATAAAATTTGATTATATTTAACGAGGTGTAACCATGTTAAAACGCGCTTTTAAGAAATACCGATTATAGACAGTAATAGTCCGAAGTTCTTTTTTGTATCCCAAAAAAGGAGCCACAGTAATTATATACAGTAAAAAGAATACACCTACTTATTTAATTGTAACTCATTAATATTTCACCCTAATTTGACATCATTTCGATGATTACAACACGTCATCAGAATTCTTTTGTGGGGTCCCGTAATTAAATTATTTAGTCAATACGCATATCCTTTGTATAGAGTAGACATGATTTTAAGCATCTTTATAATGTATGTTAATTCCATTATGTTGAACGCTGCATAAATCCATTAAAATGCGCTTAAGTAAAAATTTGTTCATAGGCTCTAATGTCACGAAATTCTTTTGTGTGTCTTTGTAAACGAACCATACATTGTATACACCAGTAAAAACTATCCAGCTTATTCTACATTTTTCATGCATAATTGTTCGAAATTTTACATAATTTGGCTGATTACGTTGCATTGTCAGAACAATTTTGTATGGCCCTGTACATTAATTATGATGCCTAAGAGAACATATTTCCTTCATAAAACATTTGTTTAAGCATCTCAGTAATGTATGCTGATTTAGTTTTGTTGGTTGCAAAGTAATGATTTCAAAATGCGTTTAAACGAAAATCGCACCATATTCCGTAATAATAAGAATTTTTACGTGTCCCTGTACACAATCCATAAAAAATATAGACTTGAAAAATTATACAGCTATTTCTATACAGAGCCTGAACGTGTGTGCCAAATTGCAAGTATGCTGAGGACTTTCGGACATTCGGAGGACATTCGGAGGACTTTTGCGATACATACAAATTCTGTCCACAGACCGTAATGATAAAAGAAAAATTTTGGTGTGTCCCTGTACACGAACTGCAAAAGAAACATACTCAAAAATATACAGCTGATTCCGTGGGGCTCATGAACATGTGTACCAGACTCTAAGTCAGCAGCGTGTATTTTGCGAGACAAATACACAGACGGAACTCAAAATCTTCTTGAATCTCAACAGAGGTCCTCCATTGACGTTTCGGCAAAAATTGTAAGTCAATAGCTTGATTTTTGCAGTGACTGTCGCGATACATACAAATTCTTCCCGTAGGCCGTAATGATAAGAAAAAATTTGACGTGTCCCTGTACACGAACTACAAATGGAATACACACCTAAAACTTTACAGCTAATTCCATTGGGCTCATGAATATGCGTACCAAATTGCAAGTCAATAGCGTAATTTTCGCGGCCGCTATCGTGGTACATACAAATTCGTCCCATAGGCCGTAATGATAAGAAAAATTTTGAGGTGTCCCTGTACACAAACTACAAATTGAATACACACCCAAAACTATACAGACGATTCGGTGGGGCGAATGAACATGTGTACCAAATTTCAAGTCAATAGCCTGATTTTTTCGGCCGCTATCGCGCGACAGACAGACACACAGACGAAACCCAAAATCTTTTTCAGTCTAAACAGAATGTATCCAATGACGTCTCTGCAATAGTTCATAAATAAAATTTTGCTTAAATATTTTATTTATTTGTCACTTTTAAAGTTTTTCCTGAAAATCAACCATTTTATATTTGTTTTTTTTTTTCATTCTACACGAGTGTTCTGCAATATAGTCAGTACTAATATTAGTAATTCAATCATAGTCATTTCTTGTTACAACACACACAAACACATGCGCGCGACGGGCACATACATTATATACATATCCCATAGCTGCCAAAACTCCTGTTTTTCCGCGGAGGCTTTATACCAAATACTTTCTGTAATAGTTTTAATTTGTTTAATACTAGAAAAAAAAATGTAACACATTTCTTTATAAAAATAGTAGGTATAAATCTTACACTTAAAAATTCAAAATGCTGTGAGCTGTAACAAATACATAGGTAAATAGACAGATTATTACTCCGTTGAGTGTTGAAAGAAAAATAACATTTGAAATATTTCATAAAAAACTGAGTATATTTTATATTCTAAAAAGAAAGAGCAGTTTTTTCCCCTAAATTATATGTATTCTAAATTTTAAAAGAAAAACATAACTTGTAGAAAAAAAGAGCACCAAAGCCGAAAAATCACAGAAACTTACATACACAATAAGTAGATGAAATAAATAATAATTTGAAATTTAAAATATCACGATTATAATTATTGGCACCTTTTTTAAAAATATTTTTACATACATTTTTTTTTTTTTTTTAAAGCATGAATATGAAAGTAGTAAATTATGCATAATTAAACTGTTTCCTTTGCTAAATAAATATGTATATATTCAGCACAAAAAGAATAATGAAGCATCATACTATTTTATAAAAATTGCTGCCACTGTTTTGTATAGTAATTTCTTTGAAAGCTGTTTAGTTATTACCATTTTAAATTTACCTTTAAAAATTGCGAAAAAACATTTTCTTCAGAAAGATAACTGAAAAGGATATGATAGTAAAAACTTAATACATTTTAGCATTCATGTTACAAATAAAATAAAATAAAATAAATTTTCTCGCTTGGAACTTTCTTTTTTTTTTTTTTCCCCATTAGTAACATTCTACACTTATTTTCAATGACAATTGCATATGCAAATACCAAAATGTAACGTAAAGTGTTTTGTCAATATTTCAGGATTGAACTACCACGAAAAAGTATTTGTTTACTTTGAAATTTAGAAATTTAAAAGAAAAATTTCTGTTGAATTTTGATAAGAATGGTGGTTTTTGAAAGATTTTGAAAAGCATATATACTGTAAGTTTTTTTTAAACTTAATTCTTTTTTGAAAAATATCAAAATAGTATATCTTTAAATAGAAGAAATGTTTAAAAGAATTTCTAGAAGCTGTTTATGTGTCAATTTTATATATATTTATAAGAAAATGGTGTTTTGCTACTACTTGCAAAAAAAAAAAAAAAAAATACTAGGGAAAATGTATCTGCGACAGTTTTTATTTATTTATTTATTTATTTTCTTTTTAACATTTTAGGAAATTTACTAAATTTTTAAAAATGTAATAAACATATTTGTATGTAATAAACTATCAGATATGGATAAAACTATAAAAATATAGAACTTTTTACCGATTCATAGATTACTAAAATTTACTGACCTAACATGACGTGCAAATATATATCTTTTAGAAAAAGTAACTTTTGAAAAACAATACTTTTATTTTTATAATGAACTCGGTGAAGTGATATCGCTTTCACTGTGGAATAATTTTCTCTACTATATAATATTACGTTTTTAAATAAATGTAATTTGCATTAATATTATGCAACGTATATTTTTCTAAAATACAAAAAAAGTAATATTATGCATATTAAAATATCACATTTAAAAAATACAAAAAACTATTTGAAAATCTGAAACAAAGAGAATTTTAAAGAAAACTTCTGAGCAAGATAGAAAGTAAACATTTATTAGTATGTTAGTATCATATTTATATGAATATTTGAAAAATGCAGCTTATATGCACAAAGTACTAAAGGCTGTGAAAAATCAAAAGCATATTTCACTTATGTTTTCTAAATAATTGTACAGTCGGTGACAAAAGTATCCGAACACAAGTAAAAATTCCTATATAAAAAAAAGTAGAGTTAATACTGTTTTCTTAAATAAATCCTTATCGAATCATGTTCTTAGACTGACTAAGAAATTGATTTGACAAGGATTTATTTAACGGAACAGTATTAACTCTACTTTTTTTATATAGGAATTTTTGATAGTGTTCGGATACTTTTGTCACCGACTGTAGGTACACAAAAATTTTCAATAATATCGACACGTACAAGGCAATGAATTTACATTTGAAGTATGAATCGATAGAATTGCAATAGAAACTAGATAAGACATGAATTAAAAAGTATAATCTAAAAAATGAGATGGTGTAAAAATTTTGTGAAACTGCACTTTATGGGTTAAGATACGACCCGAGAAGTTTTACTTGTTTTAATGTAAACAAATAAAAACCGCTCTTGAAAGCATGCATGTTATTTAGTACAGTCGGGGGAAAAAAAACCGCAACACCCGCTGTAATTTCGTTATTAAATGACGCAGGAACATCTAATAGACATAATTCAACAGGAAATTAAATGCGCTTTCTGAAAATGTCGTCAAACTTTGAATTAGGGGTCATCTACAAATTGAGATGAGTGCCAACTTTGATTTTTTTTTTTTCAGTAACAACACCCGATTTTGACTTCATATTCGAATTTCTGAGAGTCTGGCAGAGCGGAAAAGTATACTGTTTGTATACTTTAATTTTAGTATTTATAGAGTTATAATCAAAAATATGTTAGGGGGTTATCTGTAAATGTCGAAAAATAAAATTAAGATCCTATAAGAAAAGACAAAATTTTAATGTTTCACACCGGAAATCTTTTAGGAAAAAAAGAATTATAAAAATTAATAAAAACATTTATATTTTACAGTTTCTTAATTATCCAGAATTCAGTTTTTTAGATTTGTATATACTTCAGTAATTTTTTAGATAATTTTAGGTCTATTTAAATACATTACACTTGCGATTGGTTCAGACAGTACTCTTTGAAAAAAGTAAAATAATTTTTAATCACCAATAAAGCGTAAACTTTCTTTCGTAGGTGTAACATAATATACGAAATAATATAGATACAACGTATAAACTAAATCCTTTCGGATAAATTATTGTAAGGGTTCATGAAGTAAATATTAAACAATTTTAATCGCACTTACCAGTTTTGGATCAGTTGAACTCTTTGGAACTGTACGGTTCATTTTATAATTTCTATGAAAATATAATTTCTTAATTAACCCTTTCGCGACTGCTGACGTAGATTCGCGTTATTTGAAAATCTGCGACACTATCAGTGAGGGTTTTTTTCTTAATTTGTGTGTTACGTATTTCTTAGATGTGTACACAGTGTTCATATTTTTGCAATAAAATATACTATGGATAGAAATATATTGATTAGAAAGAATATAATTATAAAGTATATCCATTTGTAATAAAATTGTGAATCCAGAAAAGTTGTTCTGAAATATTTTATTTTGAGAGAATAGCGCCCGTAGGCGGATCTTACTGTCAGAAAGACAAAATCCTGCGGTCACAAAAAGTGTTAAAATATATTTTTAAAAATATATTTTTAAAATATATTTTTAAAGTATATTTTCAAAGGTATATAAAGTTAAAATATATTAATAAAATTTTAAAGACTAAAGTATTTTTAAAATAATAATTCTCCCACCTACAAAATAAATAAATAAATAAATAAAAATAAAGCAATATATGAAGCAAATGACTTTGACTATGACGGTAGTTAAGAATCGATTTTACAGGTCTGTTTTGCATTACAATTTCATTTTTTTTTTTTTTTTTTTAAGAACAATTTTTACATTAAACCAATTTTTCTATTTAAAACAGTAAACCCCGCCTATTTAGTTAATTTTTTCTTCTAGTGTTCGTTTAAAAGATTCAAAATTTATCACCAGTAATCGATGAAGTAAATACCGCTTGTGCATATTTTTGTCAACATAAAATAAAGGTTTTAGCATGAATTCATCACTCAATGTCACATTTACTTTTCTTTTCTGTATTGTTTTGTTTTGAAGAACGATTGTCTTCTTTAGAAAAAAGGAATTCTTGATGATAACACTAATGTCTAAAAATCATCATTTTTGTTTCATTTCTTTGCGTTTGACATTGTTGTTATACAATTTGACCAGTAAATAAAAAAAAAAAAATGTTTAATTTTCTTTGTTATTTTTTAAGATCTGATTCGTTATCTCATGCAAAACTTTATAAGAGACGGCCCCCTAAATCACTCCAAAATAAAGATTTATTTATATCTCGGAAACTAATAACTGGAATGATCTGCAAATTTGCACACCCATATTTTTCAGCATTAGGATTCATTTTATGTAAAAATTAATATAGGTCATAATTCATAATTTTTATGAATATGAATTTATTAATATTTTTCAGAATTAAAAATATTTTTTAGAAACAAAAGTAATGATGGATTATGTTTGGGTTTCTTCACTATATCTCGTAAAAAAAGAAAAAAATTATATCGATGGAATTATTTTTTGTGAAGATATTAATAAAAGTTTGAAATATGAATTTAACATTAGCACCTTCAAACTTTGAACGCTTATACCGCTGTGAAAAAATAAGTAAAATGTACAACCAATATACTTTTTAGCGTTGTCGCGATCTTGGGAATTCAAATATAAAATAAATATGGGGCTTTACCATTAAAAAAATCAAAGTTGGTGCGCGTTTTAATATGTAGACGACTCCCAATTCAAAATTTCAGTTCATTTTCTGAAACTACTCAGAATTCTCCGTCGAATGATACCTAATACATTTTTCTTCATCGATTATCAACGAAGTTAGGTTGAGTGATGCGTTTTTTTTTTTTTTTTTTTTTTTTCCCCGACTGTACATAAATGATAATTCTGGCGCTAAAACTCCAAAACTAAAATTTTTCAAAAATTTTTAAACGCATCATTTCTAAAATATTTGCAATGTGTATTTCACTGTTGAACAAGATTGTAATGAAAAAATTTGTCATCAATTACTTATAATATGTTATTCACAATGTAAAATTTCTTATTTTTTTATAATCGTTGTTGTATGTAAACAATTTTTCGCCAGTGAGGCTGTAGCAAACTAATTCCTCTTGACATTTAAACTGGCTATGCAAATTGGTGAAGTAAAACTAACTCAAATTTAAACAATAATATATTTATTAACATTAACAAAAATTAGAACTAAAATTATGTTGCTTCTTGCAATTTAACTTAAAAAAATTAAATCATAACAAAATAATAGTTTTTTGAAGCCGCTGCTCTGACTCCTAGCTTCGTTTATATAGCTCAGCTCTTCTGACGTCAAAAACAAGGTTGATGCCACTCCAAGAAACTCTGAGAATGAGAACTGTTGCCAGACGCTTCAAATGTAACTAATAACTGGAAATTTAATTTTAAATTTTAAGCACGGTTTTTTCCTTAAAAGCAAACTTTTTTTTTTTTTTTTTACATTTTATTATATTTAGTTCCCCATCATACTATAAGAATGGGGAAATCGTAGTAATTAGCTTAGGTAATCCTGAAAATTATTGACGTCGGGTTTCGATGTTTTTACAATAGTAAGGTTAGAGGAATCCGATAATCACAAAATCCGTAAGATGTTCGTCTGTAGGAAGTCAGTGTGTTTGTGCGTTAGTACGTTGTCCTGTTAGTTTGTTAGCCTGTGTACACGATATCAGAAGATTAAATTATCACAGAGAGGTCGGACCAGTTTTTAAATATCACTTATGACAGTGACAAGAATCCTATTTGCTTTCAACATTTTAATTTCTAATCTTCATAAACTATTTGAAATTTACAATTTTCTTAACATGGGAGAAATTTTCGCTTAAATATGTATTATGAAGATTATTAGCATCGTAATGGTATTGGGCAAGTTTTGAAACATCATTTTTGATGCTGGCATAAATATCACTGACTATGAACATTCTACTTTCAAAACTTCGTAAATTATTCAAAATTTGTGATTTCCTTAAAATGGCAGAATAAGGCGATATTTTACATAAACATGCAATATGGGGATTACTGCATTGGAAATATTATGGATTTGCATAAAAACTGAAATATGAAACTGACCCTAATAAATTTAAGCAAGAAATTTGGATAAAGTAATCTATCGAAATGGAGTTATGGTGGCTTAGTGGGTGCGGAATATCATTATGCGATCGTGGTGAATGTTTGGTAAACTTCATATATCTTAAAACTATAATCTAGTATGATCTATAGTAGAAATTTATGAGGACAAATATATGATGGAGAACTGAGCAGAGTCCACATGTGCCAAAGTTTTATATTATTTATATCGTGTACAAGTTGTATAATGAAAACATTAAAACGGAAAAAAAGAAAAAACTGTTACAGAAATAAAAAAAATGAAAGACATCAGGGAAACTCTTCAGTGCAGGAAAGAAACAATAAGATGTTTCAAGAGCTGCTGATGAATAGCGTAAAACAGCATAATTCCCTATATCTTAACAAGAGAAAAGAATAATAACTCAGGAATCAAAATACAAAGGAAAAAAAAAGAAACGAGAAGAGAAGATAAATGAAATTATGCTTTTTTTTTTTTTTTTGAATTTACTAGAAGCACTTGAAGCATCTTACTGTTTCCAACATGCATTGAAGGCTTCCCTTATGATGGAATCGGAAATTTTGGGTTTGATGTATCTTTTTCCCTCTAATTTCCTTTTTAATTTTACCATGTTTTTATTAACTTCGATTCTTGTTTGTTTGTTTGTTTGCTTGTTTGTCTGTCTGTTTGTTTGCCCAGTACAATTCTTGCAATCTATTATTGACTAATTTGCCGACTAGCTGGGCATTTGAAACTTTCAGAATAGCTCAGAACACGGTGACAATACATTTTTTTAACACTTTTAGTCAACTGTTTTAGGTCCCTATAGCCTTCGGCAGCGCTTATATGATTCTACAGAAAACTTATTTAACTAACTTCCCGACTAACTATACATTTCAAACTTTCAGAATAGTTCAGAACACGGTGAAAATTTATTTTTTTAATACTTTCAGCCAACTGTTTCGGGTTCTTATTGCTTTCGACAGCGTTACCAGTACAAAGCTTGCAATCGATTTTTAACTAACTTCCCGATTAGCAAGGCATTTGAAACTTTCAGAAAAGCTCAGAACACGGTGACAATACACTTTTTTTTATACTTTTAGTCAACTGTTTCAGGTCCCTACTGCCTTCGACAGCGTTTATATGATTCGACAGAAAATTTATTTAACTAACTTCCCGACTAGCTAGACATTTGAAACTTTTAGGATAGTTCAGAACACGGTGAAAATTTATTTTTTTAATACTTTCAACCAACTGTTTCGGGTTCTTATTGCTTTCGACAGCGTTACCAGTACAAAGCTTGCAATCGATTTTTAACTAATTTCCCGACTAGCAAGGCATTTGAAACTTTCAGGAAAGCTCAGAACACGGTGACAATACACTTTTTAACATTTTAGTCAATTGTTTCAGGTCCCTGCTGCCTTCAGAAGCGTTTATATCATTCAAGAGAAAATTTATTTAACTATCTTCCCGACTAGCTAGACATTTGAAACTTTCAGAATAGTTCAGAATACGGTGAAAATGCATTTTTTAAATACTTTTAACGAACTGTTTCGGGTTCCTGCTGCTTTCGGCAGCGTTACCAGTACAAGGCTTGCAGTCGATTTTTAACTAACTTCCCGGCTAGATAGAAAGAATTTGAAACTTTTACAATAGCTCAAAATACGATAACAATGAAAGTTTTTAATATATTTAGCCAATATTTCCGGGTTCCCGCTGCCTTCGGTAGCTTTTATATAATTCAACAGAAAATTTAAAAACATGGTATATAAAATGTTCTTTTTATCTTGTAGTTATTTACGTATGGATTTTTAAGATTTCAAGTAATTTCCTTTTTTGATATTTTTAAAATTTAATAAATTTAATTTTTATTTGTTCTTAAGTTATCTATTTCTTTTAGTTGAACTGAAAAAAAAAAAAAAAAAAGAAAAAGGAAAAAAAAAAAAAAAAGAAGAAGAAAAAAAGGCCTTTTTTTTTAAGTTTAAAAGAATATTAAAATTTGCCATATTCTGGAGTTTTAATGCAAAACCGCCCAGCCAAGAAACAAGCACCTTACTATTTCTCGCATCTGAATCATATCTTGAACCAAGAGAGTGGAGTTGGGACAAATTTGTACAGCATCCTATGTTTTCGACCAAGCTCTTTAATTTAGTTATTTTGGTTTTCAAAAAATTTTTTACAGATTCGTATTTTCCTTATTGGTTTAAATTTGTCCTAGTATAACATGACAATTATTTTAGAGGATCGTTTTAAAACACAGTAATAACCGTTGCTTTTTTATATTTAAAAGCCAGGTAAATAATTTTAATACGAAAGGAAAAACACGTCAAATTGTGAAACAGTAATAGATTCAATTAAAAAAACATTCAAGTAATTCGAAATTATTTAACAATGTCTCACCTTAAAAAAGAAATTCTTTAATAAATGTACTTTAAAATTCCTTAGCACCTTACGTAAAGTTATAACTAATACTAAATTTAATCTTAAAATTATTGAAAAACACAATTTCATTATTTTTGTTACGTCATGTCATGTACTTGATGCAATAAAATTCAAAATATTTCCAGTCTGTCTTTATGCATTTTGCACAGGTTGGAATCACAAAATTAGAAATGTACAATCTTAGCCGATATCCTTGAATTTTAGATTAATTTTATTCATATATAAAAAATCTGAAATCTAATAATTTCAATTTTACATATTTTATACAATATCTATTAAAATATAAAATTATTATACCTAAAGAAATCACTACCAACAAATACGTTTAAAAAATATTTATTAGAAACTATCTAAACAATAATTAAATTAGTAAATATAGCAAACGATGCATAATTTTTTAGTTTTTTAGCAGGGCAAGATACTTCAGATCTTAGTATGGTCTGTCTTTTAAGAAAAGTAACATTTTAAAAAATGTATCGATTGATAAAAATTAAGTCTATAAAAGAATAAGAGATTATTATGCATTATGCTTCTGTACATTTAATCAATTATATATTTTTTCTATTAGTTAAAAGAAATCTAAAACATAATTTCCGCAAAATGTATTATTTCAATAGACAAACGATATTCCTATAAAACGTTATGCACACGTTAAAGCCACATTTTGCAGCATAATATTTAAATATATTTTTGCAGTATACTTCTGTTTCTGTTAAAAGTAAAATTCGTGTATTCTTAATTCTTTATGAACTAATGATTGTAGATAAAAATGTAATAAATTTAAAACATTTAATTTACTGAGATTTTTACACATTATATTAGTAAGTGATTCTATAATTTCAGGTAGTTATTTTAGAGAAATAAATTTATATTTTAATCTAATAAATTTATAATATAATTGACAGTTTTAAAGGAAATTTCAATAATATTTTTTAGTACATCTAAAATTATTTAGAATGGATTATTTTCGCTGAAAAACAAATGCTAAAATACACCACAACATGCGGATAAAAAAAAAAAAAATCTCTAAATCTTTATGCGACAAATTTCAAGTGTTATGCATTACGCTTATGTTAATACGATTAAATAAACATGTGGCTGAATTTTTAAGAACTTTAAAAATACTATGCAATTTGTCCAAAATATTCTAAATTTGCTGAAAAAACGTACACATTAAATAAAATAATCGTGTTTGACCAACTGGTTCGCCCCTCGAAGAATGCGAGAATGTTACCAATAGGCCACCGATCCACTTGTTATAATGTAATTTAGTAATTCTTTTGAAAAAATAATTATGTTTTTCAAGAATGCTTATGAATTACTCAGTTGCAATGTAGCATGTGAATTGGTGGTCTACCGTGTCGGCAAAAAAACTCTATTCACTTAAGCGGCAAAAGAAAACTTTAAATGTCAAAAATGTAATAAAAATGTGTCGCCATAAAAAATGTGTCGAACACCAGTGATGACACGTGGTGTTTGTCGATCACAGACGACCTTTCCCCATCCCAGTGTTGGGCATAATTGATTGAAAAGTAATTGAATTACAATTGAATTACAATTAAATTATAATTATAATTATTTTACTGTCAATCGATTAACAAGTAATTGATTACAAATAAATTGAATTATTACAAATAAATTAAATAAGTAATTCAATTTATTTGTAATGAGTTACTTGTTAATTGATTTACAGTAAAATAATTATAATTGTTATTTAATTGCAATTCAATTGTAATACAATTACTTTTTAATCAGTTATGTCCAACACTGCCCTATCCTATCAACATTCAGTTCTATTCGTGGACTTTTAGAGCAAGGCTGTACGCTCGTTGCTACCGACAGACAGTATTTCGTTCATTTGCTAATGCCTTACCTCTTCTAAATTTCATGCCTTACCTCTGCTAGAGAAGGGAATCTCTGTGATCAATGTAGCCTGAGATCTGGCAGATCATTTTAGATCTAGCCACTTGTAGCCATCTGGCAAATGTAGCCAGAGATCCGTGCCTAAACGGCTGCAGTTGGTAATAAAATGTAAAGATGAGATGAAAAAATACTGACTGTAATGCGAATTTACAATAACCGACTAGAATGTTAAAATTTTGTCTTAAATGTTTGCATTTTAATGACCTTGTGAAGATTTTCTACATCTAGCTACATCTAGAATGATCTGCCAGATCTCTAACTACATCAATCACAGAGATTCTCTTCTCTAACAGAGTCGAGACATGAGGTTTCTCTTCCATTTTAAGCTTTGTTTGAGCCATTGTGTGGAGTGGGAATACCGATATAGGTTCTCAAACTTTTGACAAATAAACGAAATATTGGCCGGCGGGAGCAAAGAGCGTATAATCTGATTGTAAAAGTCCACGATACGAACTGAGTATTGATAGGATAGGGAAAAGTCGTCTGTGACCGACTAACGCCACGTGTAATCACTGGGGTTCGACACATTTTAATGGAGGAAACGGCAATTGACATGTAAATTTTTTTTTTTTTTTTTTTTCGTTCAAGTGTAAAGATTTTTTTTTTGTTTGCCGACACTGTATAAATTAACCATAGAAGCATTCATCCCTCGTATTTTACTTGGGCATTCATCGACTCCTCAAAATTTGCTCGGATAATAACAAGGACATATCGTTTCGAACAGTATATAAGACCGGTTTTCAATCAGAAAAAATTCAATTTCCGAAAGCAGGTATCAAACCGATAACAAATCATGTTGAAACTCGATGAAGATTACACCTTTTCTGCAGATTTATATCAGATCAATTATTAAAATTCATTGAATATCGATCATTGTATTCAACTATGTAGAGAAATGTTACCACCTGTAACTGTGTAACCGTAGCATATTACACAGTATTACAGATGAAAATATTTCTCTACATGGTTGCGGTAAATAAGCTACCTCAATATTGTTGTGTAATATGGAACAACATTTTTTACAGTACATACAGTGTATATATTTCCTTAATAGTCTAAACTTAATATCTACAAACCGATATAGTGTTTAATGGTTAATATGCAGGTTGGCTATAATTAGACCGACAGTGTTTGAAGTGTTCTGTATAGAGTGATCTAATTGCGTTAATGGCGCCAAATTTTGTAGGATGATTTAACTAGACGGAGGACGAAAGATTGTAGTAAAAAAATTATTAGTTCCAAAAGTCAACGCTAGGGGAATATGTGGCACTGTGTAAAAAGAAATGAGAATTCTAACAAACGCAGAATCAATGCTGAAATAAAATTACCTTTTATTTAGCGCATTCAAATCAGGTTCCCACCGTTTTTGTGAACCACATATTGCATTCTGTGCACAGTATTCACAACAGCAGACTGTAACATGTGTGCAGGAATATCTCGTACAATCCGAAAAGCGTTTTAGGCTGATCCATTGGCAGATTCAGTCCAGTAAGTCTCTTAACCGATCAACAGATCAAACTTCCCAACTCTCGAAGAACAAGTCCTCAGTAAGTGGAATTGCAGATAAAGAAACTTTATCACTGTTTATGTAAATTTTTCGCTTTTTTAAAAATTGTTACCACATTGAACTTGAATTAAATTGTTAAATGTACTAAATAAAAGGTAATTTATTTTTCAATATTGTTTTTTAGAACTCTCATTTATTTTACACATCGACACATATTTCCCTGGCGGTGACTTTTGGAACTAATATTTTTTTGGTGTAGTCCTTCGTCCACCGTCTTGTTAAATCATCCTACAAAATTTGGCACCATTCGCGCAATTAGATCACTCTACAGAACACTGTAAACACGGTCAGTTTATTTATGGCCACCCTGTATGTACAGAGTGAGCATAAATTATTGAGTGCATTTCAAAGTACCATAACGCACAAACAAAGCAATGCAGCAAACACTGTTGCTAATTAAATGAGAGTGTGGTTTAAATATTTTGGAGTTGTTAAAACAGTTGTAATTTGAAGCAAGCTACTAAATATTGAATCTTATTTGGATATTTAAACAGCAGCAAACCGAGGACTTTTTCTTTCAGATTTTTTTTTTTTTTTTTTCACTCGTAAAAATCGTAAAAATTAAACAAATTTACTCACACGGAAACACATCATTTTATCATTATTGGTATAAGTATTAAAATAAACATGAAAATATTAATTATTATTTTTTACTTATAATAAAATTATTTTTTATTTATAATGATAATTTTCTCATTTTATATATCTATTTTACAGACGGTTTTTAATATAATTATTAATACTTAATATTGCTTAAAGTTTCTAATGAATAAAAAAATAAGTAATTTTAAAGCAAATCAAAGTTATATCTAAACATTTGTGGAATGTTATAATTTCTTTTTTATAAGAGTTTGAACATATAACAAAACCTTTCCTTCTTCAAAATATTATATTAGAAAAATGAATGTTATGCAAACAAAAAGCACTAAAGATGACTTGTGAGATTTATGGAGTAAATAAAGAGAATGGACTCTGTCAGTTATGATTTGTACTGTTCTGCATTCTACATCTCTCCAAGGACACTCCAAAGATATTTCGGGATGTGTTCTGTTCATCTATAATTATTTACAAAGCATAATGCAACTTTTATTGAATATCATGAAAGCTTCACATATTATGCGCTATTATTGTGGGCTGAAAATGTTAAGCATACAAAGCTATATGTATGTTTTATTAATATTACTTTTATATTGTAATAGAAAGATAAAAGGTAATAGTTATAACAAAGGGGTGAAATATAAAAGTGCATTGTCAAAATATTTAAAAGCGTATCACTTTAAATCTTCAATAAATTTCATAAGTATAAACGTAACATACAGAGAATTTTTTTTTAGATATTTCGAAAATTTATCTCCATATACAGTCGGTAAAAAATTCTCCGAACATTAGCGAAAATTCCTATATAAAAAAAGTACATTTAATACTATTTTGTTAAATAAATCCTTGTCGAATCCTGTTCTTAGTCAGTCTAAAAACAGGATTCGACGAGGATTTATTTAACAAAACTGTATTAAGTGTACTTTTTTTACATAGGAAATTTTGCTAGTGTTCGGAGACTTTTGTTACCGACTGTACTTCACCAAGCGTGAATTAATGGAGAAAAATAAATATTTCTTAAATTAATAAATTCATTAAAATAAATTCCCTTTCTTAAAAATTTCTTAATATGCCAAATTTTTACAATATTTTTTTTTTTTTTTTAACAAATGAAAAAATAAGTCTGGGTGTGATTTCTAATTAGTCACTTACTTCAGAATTAAACTTAGTGTTGTCAACTCAAATTTTGCCATGTAACTAGATTAATGATAAAAATCCCTACTTTAGTACTGAGGATATACGTAGGATGTACTTTAATCCTCAGGATATCCTGGGGAGAGAGGGTACCTACAAAAATTCCCTAAATGCTAAAGAAAACCGCTGAAAGTTCTTACACGTAGGGACAAATTCCTACAGCTCGCAACACTATTTAAACTAATCAGGTAGATCAATTTAAGATTTATAAAAAGTAAAAATTGAAAAATTCCCCAGATTTCTCTTCAAAATTTCAAAAATCCCCTCGAAATTCCCCGCAAACTTTTGGTGCCAAAAAAAAGTCCCCGAAAGCCCCGAAAATTCCCAAAATAGGGACAAAATTCCGAATCTCGATTTGGAACTAGCTTGCTGTGATTAAATTAAAAAAATTAATGTAAAATAAACACATTTAAAAAACGGATTCCATCATGGTAGATAATATTCTTTATCATCTTCTCTACTACAAATAAACAATACACCAAAATTGCAACTGGAGGAAGCTAAATTGCTGATCGTGTGAATTTAAAGTGATCTTGGGAAATTCGATCTTTAACTGCGAATATCCCTGCTACCCAAATTATTATATAAAATAAACATTCACATCGAACGAAAGCAATAAATAAAGATACATTTACTTTTCAAAACATAAGCATTAAACAGTAAATTACTAACATTTAACTTGAAGCACATTTTGGTTCTGTTGAAGTTCGCAACACACATAAATAGTTAAAAATTATTATTGACCCATTTCTCTTTTTTTTTTTTTAACTTAATACAATTAGTAATTACATTTTAAATTCATTTTTAAATAATTTACCAACTGTGTGTCAATGAAAATTTACCTTAATTTATAACTTAAAAAAGTTTTGCATGATTTATAGATGAATTAGTAATGTTCATTTAGTTTTCGGGTAAAAGAAGTCGTGTTCGGGTGTAAAGAAGCCGTGTTCGTGTGAAAAGAAGTCGTGTTTGGGTGTAAAAAAAGCGGTTTCTGGTCGCGAAAGTTCTCTATTGCGGGTTCGGGTCGGTTTTCGGGCTTATGAAAAAATTTTTGATGGGTTTGTGTCGGGTTTCAGGTTTATTTAAAATTCATCTGACGGGTGCAGGTTGGGTAAAGCCTGACCCGTGCATAGTAGGCGTTGTTTTATTGGGAGAGAACATGGAACGTGTTTAATCCCTCAAACATCCGTTAAAGAGATTCATACGGAGGAGACGGTGTCTGTGTTTGAGCAGTATCTCTTTGGGTGAACTCACATACCTCCAATTCCTTCCAAGTGGAGCCGTAAATACTGGCGTCTATAGAGAAAACATATGTATTTGATGCAAATACGCCCTTATTCTGGTGTAATAGATAATGATTTCCTGCTTCAGAACAACAACGCTACACTGCACAGTGTTCTAAACCTAAGAGTTTATCTTCAGCACCAAGCATTTCATTGCATAAATTGGGCAGCAAGATTACCGAACTGACCGGGTGAAACCGATTACCCATCGAGCAAGTTTGAGATGCTTTAGGAAAGGAAGACATGTTATTATTCTCCATCCTTCTTTGATCCTTGCAGCGTATACATCTGCTTTACAAACAATAGCTGTCGCTTCGCTTCCCAGCAATCGTATCAGTCACATAATTCACAGTATCGCACATCACAAGTATATACTACTTCCATGCAATTTAAAAGCGCCACCATCAATAAATTCTTACATAATTAATTTTTTAGCTAAATGAATCTTGAGAAACATTCCGAGTGACACCCTAAAATTTTGTATTTTATGTCACTGTTGCTAAACGACGCATAAATAAATAAGTTATAATTCCACGAAACAGAATTTTCTTTTTAAGTCATGAAAGAAAAATATCGTTGAAACATAATAGCGATTATTTTCAATGAGATAATCTCATTTTGTGGTTATACTGAAACATACTTAAAAGTAAGAACACTGAAATGCAAAAAAAGGTTAAAATATATTTATTATAATTCCTTTTATTAAAACTACATTCCGCTTAATTATGTGCAACGCAATCAAAATGCGCTGCAAGAAATAGCAATCTACACTACTTGAGTATCCTTTAGAATTTACTAATATTTGAAAGGACTCCAAGCCATAGAATATTAACACATATATTTATTAATATAAAAAGAAAACATGGGACAGGTGTGTAAACAAATTAACATATCTTGTGAAACGTGGAGACACGTCTTGTCTCTTCAACCACTCGTTGTCCTCTGAGGAAAAAACAGGTGCATGCTCAGCTATAAGTGCAGTGATGCAATGACTACGTCATAGTTGCGTAAGCAATGACGTCATATAACACAAAGAGAAAGAGATTATTAGAGCCCCTAAATAAAATAATAGGCCGGCGCATCACCGCCATTTTTTTGCCTCCGAAGAGGACAGCATTCCCGCTTGGCGTCCTTATCGCTTCCCTAATGATTTTAAGAAATCTTGATCTGAAGCTAATCCGGTCAAGATAAGAAAAATAAGCAACAATAATATTCCTAAAAACACATTTTTTTCACAGTACATTCTCAGGATGTTACTTTATTCAGAGGATATACGTTATTTTATTCTATGTTCTTAGGCTGGTTTCTGTTTCTTTCATAAAATGTTGCCAAAACTCAAATACACAGTAATAGAAGGTCCGTGGAGACTTTATATTAACTTCTTGAATGATTATAGCAGTTTATCGCTAAACAAACATCCATATCATAGTTTACTTAGCTAAAATTATGAAATATAATAAAACAAGTTACTTTAAAGAAACGTAAGACGATAAAAAAAAATGTTTGCCGTTTGTTTATCAGAGAAACGCACTGGGTACACGTGGCAACCCTAAGGCAACAAAATGCCTGATGCGCCAGCTCGTATATATAGGAGCCTTAGAGATGATGGCTGGGGATGAATGAATTCCCATATCGGCCATCATGACTAAGCAGGCGGCCTCGCCTGAAGGTTACAAAACACAAAAAAGTAAATATCATAAAAATAAACAATACTAAATACAATAAATATGGATACAGCTGCATTGAACAAACAATAAAATAACCATACATTACCACAATAAAAGTTTTGAGACCAAGTTGTGAGAATTTGTAAGTATGACATGTAAAACCTAAAGCAACAAGATACTAAAATAGAATAAAATAAAATGTTAATAACATAATGACATTTAAAAATAATAATAATAATAATAAGCAGATAATGTTCAGACAAAAAAAATAATACTAAAGTCGTTGTTTTTTCCATAGTGAAAAGTTCATGCATATGAAAGTTTTTGTATATTTTGGTGATTTCAAGATATTCAGTTTTACTTTAGTCTTATTTCAATGCACTGAAATGTTAATAGTATAGTTGAAATATAGTTCAATAGTTGTATAATAATAGTTCAAGTAAAAGGGAAAAAATTTTTGGAGAGGTAAATTAAGTAAGAGTTTCAAGTGTGGCGGACCAAGGTTTCATATATTCAGCGCACGTTTATGTCGTGGATGGTCCATATACAAAATCGCATTTTGCACCTTCGTAGGTAGCTTTTGGCTTAACTTTAGTAATCATGTACGGTCCGAACAATTTTCGTTTAAGCTTTAACCCTGGATCGAATTGAGTGCGCTTAATTACGACTAAATCATACAGTTGGAACTTAGGAGCTGGTCTTCGTCGAACATTATACTTTCGGCGATTTTCAGTTTGGACTTTATGGATTTGTTTCTTTGCATCGATGCGAAGCTCATCGCGTTGTTTCTGGAATGAATTCGTAAACTCCTCATGGAGAAGTTTCAGGATTTTGACTTCAATTTTGCTCTTCATCTGGATACCAAACAGTAGTTCAAAGGGGGTAGTTTTGATGTTCCTTTGAAAAGTCGAGTTAAGGATTTATTGTAGAGCAGGCAATACCATTTTTCGGGATTGTCTGCAAACAGTTTTGACAACACTGCTATAATGGTGGAGTTTTTGTTTTCAACTTGACCATTCGATCTTGGTAGACCTGCTGTGATTGCTACGTGATTGATATTTTGTTCGTGGGAATAATCTTTAAATGCAGTAGAAGTAAACGCTGGATCTCGATCTGTGATAATTCTAGCGGGGTTTCCGAAGATTGATCGTTGGCATTCTAAGCGATGAATAACTTTCGAAGCGTCTCTTGATTTTGTGGGATAAAGCCAGGTGAACTTTGAAAATGCATCAACGACGACAATGATATGCTTGTATTTTTTGGACGTGGAAGCAAGAGGTCCAAGGTGGTCAATATTATATGTCTGTAGAGGTCAGTCGTCTTTGTCAATACGGTGGAGGAAACCTTCTTGTTTACCACGCTTCCTTGGAGAGGATGTTTATAATTAAAGTTTAATACTTCGTTTTTACTTATATATTTAAAGTTTAATGTCGAACCTGGACTTTTTGTGTGCTTACCTGTGGTTAAAGGGACTTGAAGCTATCTGCGTCCGCAAATTTCGTTTGCATATATAAATTAATATCTTTAACTTTTTACCCACTTAATTTTTTTTTAATTGGAATTTAGTGTTTTATGGACTGTTTAAATTGTTAGCGTTTTTAAAAATGATTAATCGCCTTTTTAATGAATGGAAGTATGTTAATAAAAGACTTGCTAAATCGGAACAGAAGATTAAATTTTTGAATGATTGTAAACATTTTGAATTTACCCCGACCTTTTTAAGGATTAGTAACAAATTTTTGATTGTTAATTTCAAAGATGACGTTCGCGAATTTGAATAAAAGATACTGAATAAATTAATAAGAAAAAGGAAAGCTGATTTTTTTTAAATAAGGAATTGTGGAATAAGGCTGCTGAAGATCTTAAAAATGCAACAAACTTAGAAAATGGACTTTATTTAATGAGAAAATTAATCATTATTATGAAACTGAAAAAAAAACGCAATTGTATATACGCATAATAAGAAGCTTAAATTCTGGCTTAAAAAAAGAAATTACAAACCAATTATAATAAACGAAATACCTTTTATTAACTTGTCTAATGCTAAATCAATAACCATCAATGTGAACTACTTAAATTGGGGCATAAATATATACTTGACCAACCTCTGTTAATATTAAACATAGTATCGCTAAAATAGAATCCGCTGTAAATAAAATCCCTGAAGATAATAGAATTAATATACGTAATATCGCTGTTACCGAAATTAAAAAGTCTGGTCAAAATAAAAATATCAAAGCGGAAGATCTTAAAGAATTGAAAAATCTTTAAAATAATAATGAAATTGCCTGCACTTTAACTGACAAAACGCGTAAAATAGCTATTCTAGATCGTAAAGATTATAATTTAAAAATGGAAGAAACAATAAATGAAATAGGTGTTAATATTATAAAAAAAGACCCAAATTATAAACTTTTAGATAAAGCCCGGAAAATCATTAAAAAAGGTAAATGGCCCGATAACGTCGCCCCGAAAATTCATAACCATGCAACTAATACTCCCCGCATTTTCGGTAGGTTCAAAGATCATAACCCCCCCCCCCCTCCCAAAAAAAAAAAAAAAAAAAAAAAAAAAAAAATTCAGACCCGTTGTTAATAAAAACGAAGCTCCTACTTAATTTTTAGAAAAGTATATGGCAAAAATCTATCGTAACGTTATTCCCCCCTCACAACATTCTTTAGAATCTACAGAAGACTTTGTCGTCAAAAAATTAAGAGAAATCGAAAATAAAAGTAATTATCACTTTGTAAGTTTTGATGTAATTAACCTATACTCATCTATAAACATGAATGAAGCTTGTCAAATTGTTAACGAATCCATTAATGATTACTACTCCAAACCTGAAATAGCCCAAACACTAAATGCAGCTACAAATTTTTTGTTAAAGGAAAACTATTTTAAGTTTAATGGCAGAATTTATCAACAGATTAAAGGTGTCCCTATGGGATCGCCCATTCCAGGCTTTATCGCGGAATTCAAGTTAAGATTACTTGAGAATAAAATTCTAGAAAATTAAAAAATAAATAAAATAAAATAAAATTCTTTTTTGGTACAGGTACGTCGATGACGTTTTTGCCGTCATAGATAAAAAGTTTGTTGTTAATAAAATACTTAATGAAATTAATAGTTTTGACCCAGATCTTCACGTGCGAAGAAGAAATTAACCAGCAAATTAATTTTCTTGGTGTTAAAATTACGCGTACTGACAATAAAATCAAAACCACCATATACCGCAAACCAACTAATAGTAACGAAATTATTCACTACAATAGTAAAGCGCCATTCCGTTATAAACCCAATGCAATTCGTTCCTGTATTAATCGCGCATTTCTAATATGTAATGAACCCGATGATCTTAAACATGAATTAGACATAATGAAAGTTTTTACTAGAAAAGCAGGATTCTCCGATAAAATTGTTAATAAACTAATTAAAAATAAAAATAAAAATCTTGATAATATACCCAGCTTTCAAAACCCACCCTTAAAATTCCCCTCATCTATACCGTATGATCGCGGAGCATCCAATAAAATAAAAAATGTAGCAAATAAATATGGCGTAAATATCCCTATCAAACCTAATAGAAATATTTTCCAGTTGATCAGAAGCGATAAAGACCTCCATCCCCCCTTTAGAAACTGCATGAATTTATAATATACCGTTTACGAATCAAAACAATAAACCAGGATCTTATATAGGAGTTACAAAAAGAAAAATTAAAACAAGAATTAATGAACACAAAAATGATATAAAAACGGGAAAATGTAATACAGCCTTAGCCAAAATATTTAATAAACAAGACATTAAAATAGAATTTGATAAAGCCAGTAAAATTGCAAATTACGATGATTATTACTACGCGATGTTCAGAGATCCAATTGAAATTGCAACTAATTGTGAAGCATGCAACGACAGCGGCGCAGTAGCCCCAGACCGTGTATGGCGCCACCTTATGGTGAAAGAAGATCAACATCAGTCAAGTTCAAGTCTTCCACTGAAGATGTCGTTCTGATGAGGTCCGGGTATCCGACTGAAAGATTTAAACAACGACGCACGAAGTAATGTTTTAAGGTTTTTTCTATGTTTATAATTAAAGTTTAATACTTCGTTTTTAGTTATATATTTAAAGTGTTATTTTTAGAATTATTCCTCTAATATTTATTATCTAATTAAATTTATCGCACAAACGGAAAAAAAAAAACTTTGCTTGAAAAACTTTGCTACTATGACATCTGTTTTAGTGCGACATTTGTACTCCTCAACGATTTTTCTGCAAATGTGAGTAAAACTCTGTTTTTATTGTAATAGCACTTTCATATTTCGTATATTTCGTCCCATTTTATGCCAGTAACTATCTAATTTGAATAATAAATAATAATTCAAAAATGATAATATATGAATAAATAATAATTCAAATTCGACAAAATAAAATATATTTCCTTAAATGCAATTGTTTAATTATTAATGAAAAATAAAATACTGAAAAAAATTCAAAAGAGGAACAAATGGCCCACGAAAGGTTTAAATAAGTTAAACATATGTGCGCCCTTATACATAGGATTCTTATTGTCAAAAGAAAATATTTAGACTCTGCATCCGAATCTAATTATTTTTATTTATTTATTATTTAACAACACCATAATTTAATTCATATTTACATTCATTGAATAGAAATAATCATTGGTAGAAAGTGCCTAAAACAGGCAAACAGATTTGAATCTAATATATTAAAATCACACAATCAACTGATTGGGAATCATATTTATTGAAATTAATTTTCCGGCTGAGTTTCTGCCTAAAGGTTGTCTGAGTGAGTAATGTCCACTGAAGGCCCGGGGTTCGATTCCCGGCTCTGGTATTTTTCACATAGTTGGTAAAACTCAGCCTTCTACTCCATTATATCAAAATTAATTTCTTGGTTGATGAATTAAATTTTTGAATTGAAATTTCGTGGCAGTTTGGAGTTATGCCATATTGAAATTTACCACTTGATATAGCTGCTTTAATGCAGACTCGGTGACCTTGCCAACGTAAATTATGTGCTCTGCATCATAAGTGCCGAGCTGGTTATCAGTCAAGGTAGCTCAGTAGTTAGAGCATCCGCGCGTTAAGCGGAAGGCCCGGAGTTCGATTCCCGGCTCTGGTATTTTTCAAATAGTTGGTAAAACTCAGCCTTCTACTCCATTCTATAAAAATTAATTTCCAGGTTGATGAATTAAATTTCTGAATGTCCACCGGTTGTCGGCCTGGATAGCCCAATTGGTAGAGCCTTGACCTTGTAAGTCAAAGATCTGGGGTTCGACTCCCGGTCCAGGCATTATTTTCACTCAGTCGGAAAAATAAATTTCAATAGATTTGAATCTATTTTATCTATGCAACCATCGATCGAAAACGTATAATTACAGTTATGGTTGTTCAGTTACTGGTTTCAGTTATAAACTTATTTTAAGTAATTACTCGTTTCTCTATCAAACTTGTTTTGCTCTTTAAAAAAAAAAAAAAAATGAATGAATAAATAATAAAATAAAATAAAATAACAGATGAAATATGACATAAATTAAAAATTTTAAAAACAAGGTTTTATTTCAAAATGTACTAAAAACTGTAATTCAGCGGATGTTGATGATACACACGCGTGTTAAACTTCAGCTCAATCCGATATGTATAGTTCTGCATTGGATCGGGTACCCGCGGTTTACCCGCTTTGCAGGTCAGATGTGTGCCGAGTTAGCATTCACTTTTGACCCAAGGGTAAAATCGCTGGTCTACCTGCAAAATATTTTTTTTTTAGAAGAATTTTTTGTTTCTTTTATATGAATATAATCTTTTGTATGCAGATATTGGGTGACATTCTCTTCCTTCATAGCAGTTTAAAGCAAGATGACTGGTAACATAAGTTTAATTCTTTAAGAAGAAATGCCTAAATATTAATATTTGACGTTTAAAACGTTATATGAGGAATTTATTTGTCTTCCAACGTATATTTGTTTCTCTATTTTTTTTTATTTTTTTATATACCGTGGATTTTTTAAAAGTAAGTGTAATACACAAGAAATTTTGTTATATTATACACTGAAGTTTTGTTTATAATTACACTAGTAATTCTGAAAATATTTTTAGTTATTCATTAGTTTTAATATAATTATACATTTGTAATAGTTATTTAATAATTAATTTCCTGAAAGATTTCTGATTATATTCCATAATATAACTGTATTTCGTGAAATAGAATTTTAATTCAGTTTCTTATATAATGTAAATTGAATAATACTTTTTTGCGGATCGCCGATCGAGTTGCGGGTCAGAAACTGCGGGTTCGGGTTGGGTGCAGATCAAGTTTACTCAATCCGCGCAGCACTCTAATCAGATGGTAGGAAGTAAAATAAAATTTAAAATCAAACTTTAAACTGGTGTTGCGACTCCAAACTCTACCTGCACATACAAATTTAAAACATACATTAACATACAAGTTAAATACATAATTAACTACCAAATTATATAAAATTCTGTAACATAACTCCAAACATCATATGTAGTAAATTTTAGAAACCAAATGACGCATAAAGGAATTGCTGATTTTATGCAGTATGGCATGTATTATTGCCCTATTGTTATTATTATTATTATTATTATTATTATTATTATTATATAGTAATATGCATTACTTTCTGTTATATATAGATATATCTGAAATCACATTTTCAAACATAATGTATCTTACTCAGGCTAAAAAAATACTATTTTGCAGTGTGCGTGTAAATTTTTACGCAATATATTATAATAAACGACGATTTTTTTTTTATTTTTTTTTATTGAAGGTAATTTAAACGAATTTTTAAATAATTTAACAGAATAATGTTTTATACTAATAAAATATTCTAAAGATCGCTCTTTCAAGTATGCATTTCTGCACTGTAAAAAAATTCTGTTATATTACAAAAGGAAATTATGGCAGCAAACTTGCTAGAAAATACAAGTATACTATAGAAAAATTACGTTGACAGAAATTTTTTGTAAGAGAACAATACAGAAAATATTCATACACAACATATTTTTCCGTGTGGCATACTGTAAAAGTAAAAAATAAATTACCACACAATAAACAATTTTGCATCTCGCCAGGATCCCTCAGTAGGCAACAACGTTACCTTACAGCCATGAAACAATGACACAGGTTGTTACTTAGCCCTTCCCAGTCCTGATTTATAGTAAATTTTCTGTACGCAAAACAGAATTTATATGTATCCACTAGATAAAATCTGTAATCATTAATAGAGATTTTATCTGGTTACGTTATCTCATGACGTGTCTTTTGACAGCATCCTCTATTTATTTATTTTTTATTATTTTTTAATTTTTATAGTTTTAGAAAACAGGAATTTTCTATAGAAAATTTTTGTGCATGTGTACGATTTTCTTAAATAGACTCCGACACGATTGCACATCTCCAACTAATTTATACGATGTTGACAAGAAATGAATCTTGCTATCATCTGTAGTCTGTGCTATGTGCATGCATGCCCTTTTCACGCATACTTGCACCCTTTTTTTTCTTTTAAAAGGGTTGAAAAGAATTATGTTATTAAAATTTTTTTTAAATATATCTACGGGACATGTTGTAGGGTTAGACCAGTCTGTCGAAATGGATCTATAAATCACTGCATTTTTAATATTAACAGCAACTCATAAAGTCGAATTATTTGTCATTAATTACAGAAACGCGTACAACAGAATCATGCATTTAAAAAAGAAAGGAAACTAAAGAAAGGAATATTATGACATTTAGATATTAGATATAAAAACTTGTGTTTTGAAATCTCTTGACAGTTTATGAACCTCTTTTAGAGGACTATTTCGTTTATTTCTGGAGAGAATGTACAAAGATTTCTCGAATGGGTGTAGTTACTTTTTTAACACAAGTCATTAGGCTTCTGGTCATCTGACAAAAGTTTCAGCTATAAAACTTTTGGAAAACGTGTTCGGATTACGAAAAAGGAACTCTTTTCACTTTATTTTAAGCTAGAGTTTTATTCAATTACAAGGAAAGCCCATTTGTTATTATAAGTTTTTAAAAAAAGTGTGCCTCCATATATATATATAAGCTATGCAGCACTTTCCATCAAATTTGCGAACAGTTAAAGACATCTGTTTGTTTGTTTGGTCATTTCTCATGTAAATAAGCTCTAATTATTCTACAAGACCAATTGATACAAGTTTTAGAAACTCTAGAAATCGAAATGTATTATTAACATTTTTTATGTCAGGTTTACTAAAGAAACGTGTACTTATCAACATCCATAGTTCTTTACCAGAGATATATCAGATAATCCAAATAAAATAAAGACTTTCGGTAATATATTTTGCTGCATATTTTTCCTATGTAAATTTATTTTTAAGGGACATCAAAATAAATATTTGTTATAATTAATAACTGAAACTTCTTTTTATGAAGTATTTCCGTTCTTTATACAGAGAGGGAGAGGGGATTAAGGCACGTGGTTTTATGAATGATTTGATTGTTTTAAAATGTGCAGGAAAAGTGTCGGATTACTTCAAATGAAAAAAAGAAAAATAATGTAGGGCTTACGGTCCACTTTATTCGTTTCTCTATAAAATGTAATACGAACCCCGTTTATTGTTTTACTCAAATCCACGTATAAATTACTTCCTAAATATAGTTTTGCCTATTAGAAGAAACCGTTAATTGCATATTTTAGATGACGAAAGCAACAGTTTCAAATCTTTATGCCTAAATACATTGTCTACTAATAAGTATTTGGACACTTTCGAATTTCAACGTTTTGTCAATATCTAGAAAAATTCTTTAGGAAATATTTTGAAACTTTGAGAGTGTAAAGAACATGTTATACCTTATATATTTCTGCAAAAGTTTTGTCCTGAAGGTGCAAAAAAATAAACAAAAATCCAAATGTTTTGCATCACCCTGTAAAAAGTAATGCTTGAAATGCATTTTTGCTGTAGCGATTGACTATGAGTACTTCTCTAATTATCTGTAAAAAAGTTTATGAGGAGACCACATTTATTCATGGAAATATAACGGTTTCTTTAAAAAACTGAAAAAAAAAATTATAACACAAATGTAAATGCTGAGAAGAAAAACAGACTTTCATTAAGTGAGTACAACGTATTCATTGGGAACTGCGCATGCTTCATTAAGGGGTGAAAAATGTTGATTTGTGTACCAGCCCTCCAGGAAAATTCTTGAATGATAATTTAAACAGTTAGATATGATTATTTTCGTACTGTTAAAATCAGGTAAATGCTCAGTTTCTATGGCATGCTGTACAATTTTCGAACGTAAATCACGGTTTTTGAAATTTGTTTTATGTTCCTTAATACGAGTATGAAGTGAACGGTCAGTCGGACCAATATAAAACGAACTACAAGATTTACAAGGGCTATTATAAATAACACCTGTACGGAAAAAAGGGGGGATAACTGTTTTAAAATTAGAATGGAAATTACGAATTAAAAAATTGGGGTTTATAGGAAACAGATAAATTAACAGTACGTAAAACTTTGGCAATAGATTCAGAAATATTTTTATAGTAAGGAATAGTAACGAACGATTTAGGTGATTTAGAGGAATTAGTTACACGATTATCCTTATTAAAGTCATATTCTTTTAATTTTCTTTTAAGCCAGCGAGAGGGATAATTATTACGCTTTAAGTCCGAAAAAATCCTTTTCAATTCCAACTGGAAAAGCTCATGAGTACTGCAATATGATTTCGCGTGGTGAAGTAAAGTATGGAAAACAGCAGATTTATGCGAAGAAGGGTTAGCTGAATTAAAGTTTAAATACTGGCCAGAAATTGTAGGTTTCCTATAAACAGAAGTAACAAATTTAGAATAAGTATCAGAAGGCAAACGCTCAATTAAAATATCTAAGAAAGGGAGTTTATTATATTTTTTTTGTTCTAAAGTAAATTGAATTGATGGATTAACGGAATTAGCATAATTAAGAATATCAGAAACATGTTGATTATCAGTGATTATAAAAATATCGTCCACATACCTACGCCAAAAATAAATTTTATCATGTAAATCAGAATTAATTTGATTTTCAATATACTGCATGACTATTTCAGCAATTCGAACTGAAATGGGGGAGCCCATAACAGTGCCATTAATTTGTTGATAATAAGAATTCTTAAAGCTAAAACAGTTGGAAGTTAAACAAAAAGAAATAAGATCAATTAAATTATCTGTATCTAAATAATTGTTGGAAGAAATGTTATTGCAAATTTTTAGGATAATATCACAAGCATAAGGGATAGGGATAGATGTGAACAGAGAAACTACATCAAGTGAAATCATTAAACTATCTGAGGGAACATTATTTTGTTTTAAATCATCAAGAAATCTATAAGCAGAAAGTATACTAAACTGGGAATTCAATGTAAAAGGTTTAAGATAATCAGACAAAAAACGGGATAAATTATACAGAGGGGATTTAGAATAATCAATTATTGGACGAAGAGGAGAATCCGGTTTATGTATCTTTGGTACGCCATAAAAAATAGGTGCAGAACCAGAGTAACATCTCAAAGTTTTAGCCGCAGAAGAGCCAAATATTCCAAGCTTTTAAATTATCATTCAAGAATTTTCCTGGAGGGCTGGTACACAATTCAACATTTTTCACCCCTTAATGAAGCATGCGCAGTTCCCAATGAATACGTTGTACTCACTTAATGAAAGTCTGTTGTTCTTCTCAGCATTTACATTTGATGTTTTTTACTGATGAGGAGCCTGTAAAGGCTCGAAACGTTTAAAAATTTAAAAATTTTTGTTTTGTGTTTTTAATGTTTTAAATTGTATATTTTTAGTGCATATATTGTATGTCTCAGTTTTTATTGTGGTTAAAATTTAATTTAACTACGAGACGTAATGATTTTTAAATATTTTAAATCTAATGAAGTACGCCATTAAAATGCCATTAGTTTTCTAAAAATGGCTATGACCTAGGTGTTATAATTAAAAAAGTGTTTTTTTTTCTTTTTTTCAATTTTTTAAAGAAACCGCTATACCTCCATGAATATTTGTGGTCTTCTCATAAATATTTACGCAGATAATTAAAAGAATCCTTATAGTCAATTGCTATAGCAAAAATGCATTTCAAGCATTTCTTTTTTTTTTCTTTTTTTTTTTTTTTTTTTTTTTTTTTTTTTGCAGGTTGATTCAAAACATTTTCATTTTTTTTTAATTTTTTACTGGTCCCCTTTTCCTCTTAAGGACAAAACTTTTGCTGAAATATATGAGGTGTAGCATGTTCTTTGTACTCCTAAAGTTTCAAGAAGATTCTTAAAGTTTTTTTTCTAGATATTTGACAAAACGTCTAAACTCGAAAGTGTCGAAATGCACTGCAAATAAAGGTCTTAAAGTAAGACAAAAAAAAGGTCTGAAAATACATTTCAGACACGTAAATATCTTAAAATGAAGCTCAGACATATTAGATATCTTAATTTAAGACACTTTTGTGTCTTAATAAACTGGTGGGGCAAATGAATTGATATAAAGTGTCTTAAAAAGGAATATGTCTAAAAATAAAACATTCGAAATGTCTTAAAATAAATCATTTTACATTTCATCGTTGACTATTAGTAATGGCGTCATCTGTCAAAGGAAATAAAAATCATCTTCATCGTCTCGTTTTTTTTTTTTTTTTTTTTTTTTTTTTTTCATATCAAGATACTATTTTAATCCAATGATAATTTCTTTTAAGAATTTTTTAACTAAACAACGGAAAAATAAATAAATAAATAAAATAAAATACTTTTTTAAATTTTGTTTTTTTAATTGTAATTATAATGCAAATATTAAAAATTGAAATCTCTAGTTTTAAAATACAAAATAAATAAATAAAAACTAAGTAAATGAATAAAATTTTTCAGTAAGTGTTTTTATTTTTGAAATTTTTCTGAAAATCATGTCAAATGAAAAAGGCTAGTCACTCTTATTTTACTGACAGTTTAAAACTTTTTCAATTCCATTAAATGAAATAATTTAAATATATCAAATCTCAATAAATAACAGATGAAAATACTTTTTATAATTATTAAATATGTTATCTATATTTTTATTCAAATAAAGCTTAAAATAATTAAATTAATTACAAAAATTGCTTTATTTTAAAACTTTATTTGTGAAATTTAAATAAGCTTATTAGAAATATTTTAGATTTAACATAACAAATGTGCATAAATGGTAAATGACGTAATCTTATTTGCGTGCATTTATGTTTAAAATACTTAATAAAAAACATTTTTAGGAGCAAAAATAATATGGTGAAAAAATAAATAAATAAATATGTAAATAAAAATCTTACTTTTTATTTAAAGCTCGCTCATTTATTAAATGAAAAAACATTAAGATGAACTTGCAGCGAAGAATAACTTGTAGCTAAGAAAGCGAATTTCTAACTACTTATTGGTAGGTAGTGTATACCTAGATACCAGTTTTAAGAATACAGCTGCATCGTTTCAGCAGTTAATGGGGTGAGAATAAACTGTAGCGGACAACGTGTATAAACATACATCTGTGTGTGTGAGCGCGCGCGCGTGTGTGTAGCAGAAAAATATATGTTGCATTTCAATCGACTGACCATTCTTTATATATTAAATTTTATACAGATTTTAGAATTTATTTTCTTGATTTAATACACATTTCTATATATTTTTTGACAGATATAATTTTATAAATATTCAATACATTGAAATGCAGGTTTTACTAATGATTATTTAAATTTATTCGTTTTTAAAGCTAAAGAATTAAAAATACAATCGTTTACGCACATTCATTTGATCGTTAAAAGTATTTGATTGATGCTTTCGTATTTAGCCTATTCTTAAGTGTTACTTAAGAATAATTTAAGAAAAAAATTTTGTGATTTTTTATCCAAGCAAATTTTAGATGGATTGCCAAGAATAAAAATATTGAAAGACTTTTTTATTTCACAGAAGCTTTGAAAATTTTCCAGCATTAAAATTATTTATCATAGATAAATAATAGATTACTGAATGTCAATGGACCATCAGATTTTCATTTATTAAAATAATGAAAGTAAAATTTATTAGTTGTGTGTACATAATTTTTTTGTTTGATTTAGTAAAATTGTTCCAAATTATTTCATATGAAATTTAGTTATTGATTTACATATTTTTCTAAAGTACAATAAATTGTTAACAACTTGCATTTCTTTTTTTTTTCTTTTCAATATACACCTTTTATGAAAATATTATATTAAAGTAACATCAAAAGTAATAAATTAACTCAACTATTACTATAACATCTCCGTGAGATATTTAAGACTAAGTTATATTGCGTTTCTATCCTCTTTATTTTATACAAACTATTTAAACAGTTTTTATTCTTACAATATAAGAGGGATGATAACGCTTATCAAGATAAACAGTATCTAACACGGAACCTAAGGTCGAATTCCATTCTAATGGCCGTATTCACCATTAACTTCGACTCCCGGTTCAACGGAAAAAAATTGAAAAGCGTCTAAAGGCAGGGTACAGCTTTCCAGCAAAATTTAGCACGCTGTTTCTGCCATCTAGCGTCAAGGATTTCACGTAATCTTTGATTGGTTATTTTCACGTAAAATATCTGACAATATCTAACAGAAACAACGCGTAAGGCTGTTATTCACCAATAACTTCAACTCCCGGTTGGACACGAAAATCTGAAAAGCGTATAAAGGCAGGGGGAAAAATTTCAGCAAATTTTGACGCGTTATTTCTGCCATCTAGCGGTATAGTTATTTTAAGATTTTTCAGATGAAAATAACCAATAAGAATTATATGAAATCCTCGACGCTAGATGGGAGAAACAGCGTGCCAAATTTTGCTGGAAAGCTGTACCCGGCCTTTAGACGCTTTTCAAGTTTTTGCATTGAACGGGGAGTTAGGGTTAATGGTGAATACGATCATAAGTAACAAAAGAGTGTTACTTCAAATTCCGACTAGAAAGCGCAAGCCGTCCCTTCTGACATGACACATCTCATTCCGGATAAGCAGCACATTATCAACGCATCAACATTAAATAGTGAACGTATGGAAACCTTCAGAGAGAAGAAGCAGTAATGGCAGTTCCATTTGATTGACTTATCAAGGTTCCGTAAGAAGCTAATGAAAGCAATTTGTAGAAACTACACAAGATTACACATAAAATCTATGACATTTCTGAGAATTGGCCGTTAAATTAAATCCAGTTCCCTTCTTTGACAAAAAATGCCCATTCCCCGTATTTGTAAAAAAATGCTGTAAAATTAGAAGTAAGGTCACTTCCCGACAGATTTTCAGGCAAGACTTTATTTTTATGGTCAGTGACTGAAACACATTTAGCCGGTCACTGACCGTAATTTTTTGCGCAATTTTTTGCAGTATACTGAGAACTGGCAGATATACATTTAATATATGGTGATGCAAATAAAAATAGACAAGAAGCACGAAGATTATACAATGAACGATTTCCGAAGCGTCACCTTCGAAACACTGTTACCTTCAGCCAGTGTTAATAAAATACTACGAAAAACCGACTCGTTTGTCATGTGAAATGCAAGTACGAGACGTCAACGAAATTTGCAGCTGCTGAAAACGGAAGAGTTATATTTCATGCATTTCGACCGGCTTAATCATGCGGCTATAGATTGCATTGGAGGATGTCATAGTATGATGTAATGTTTACATTCTTCCCTGCCACGCATACAGCTGGCCATGTGCAAATGCTTTAATCCTTAAACTCTGACGACTACGCACGCTATCTAGACCTTCTGAAGTGAATAACTCCAGATGAGAACTAAACTTTCCTACAATCCACATTTTCCTGCCTAAGTGATAATCACTGATTGCGCCCTGTTGACTAGAGAGGATATTTTCAACACATAGAATGAACACATGTGGTTCATAAAACTATGGAAGCGCTAAAGCGAAGCGCTTCCAAAAGCAGAGGAAGAATCAATGCAGTCTTTTCGACGAAGCGATGTCACTTGATTACTTTTTAAAAATCTTAAATAGGGGAAGCGCTACTTCCAACGCTTCCATGGACGCTTCGCCACTGTTTCAGAGATGTAAAACACCGTGTCTTTCTGGGGCAATTGCTTCCAGGATTATTTAAGCCTGTCCAGCTGACCACATGTGATTCACGCATGATGGAGTCCGATCTGAATTTTCCATTGCGGCTTGACATTTTTAGATTGACGCATATTCCACGCGATGGATTGGATGTGGCGGAACTGTGACTTGAGCTGTACGATGACTAGATCTAAACCCACTAATTTTTTTCTTTTGGGGGCACAAGAAATCATTTGTATACGAGTCGCCTATCGATAGCACGAAAGATCTCTTAGCGAGAATGGTTGATGCAGCAGATACAGTTAATACGACAACACGGTTGCGCCCGCCATTAATTTCTCGGTGTGAAATGTGGAACACCTTACTTAGCCGTAATTTTGAGCATCTACTTTGAATCTTCTAGCGATGCCAATAAGGTGTTTGTGCAATTGCAGATTTCAGCTTTTTTCTGTCTTATTACTGTTTATAGTTCAATTTAGACATCTCATCTTAGGCTTTTTTACTACTGAGAGTGAAATGCGACCTAAGTTCCTTAGTAAATATTTTTCACCTTGGTACGTACAATGAACCCACTTATTTTGTAAAAATCCGTTTCGAACACTCTCTATAATATGTATGCCACTGTGTCAACTATCAATTACAGGGTTTCCACAGACAGCTTTTATTTATTTATTTATTTTTATTTATTTATTTTTATTTATTTATTTATTTTTTGTACCATTTTTTCCATAACAATTTATAATAAATTTATGTACGAAAATTGCATAATTACCTGCTTAAATATAATATAAATTTTATTTTTTGGAAATAGTGGTATGAAAAGAATCAAAAAAGAAAAAGTCGTCTGTGGCAGCCTTACAATTAAAATTGTGCACGACTGTGAGTTCGAGATTGAATGTTGAGTTTTAGGTTACTAAGTATTGTTGAATCCCTTTATCAGCAATTTGCCAAGGATGTTCCTTTATTATCCTTTAATTTTATAATTATGACTGCCAAATTTCTGAAATTGTATTATAGCATTAACGTGAAATAATAAAAAGAAAATATTAACTAACATTTCAACTATTCTAGAATACTATTAAGTGATATTTCCTTTTTTTTTAAGTTATAAAGATATCTTTCTTAATGAGATAATGCTTAAATGTAGATTTTAGATAATGTACTTTTTAAAATAATTTTAAAATTTGAGATTATTTTAGTACAAAGCATTCTAACGCGCTATTTTTATTTTATTTTAGAATTCCCTTTTATCTTCCGAGAAATTAAAGTAAGCTTTCATCCTGGGAAAGCATATTACGGGCAATTTGCAGTCGTGGTTAAGTGTAAATTACTGTTCAACACCACGCAACGTAAAGCTCGATACATGAGTTGCTACTTTAGTAAGTAGTTAATGGCTGTTTCCTTATGCATTATGCACTTTTAAAACAATCACGCAACATTTGGAATTCATTAAGCACTTTTTGCCTAGAAATTTTAAGTAGGATAATCATAAAAGTTTTTTATTTCTTAGGTTAATTGATTCCTGGCATTTTCTCTCTTATTTTTAGACATTTTTCGTTACATTTAATTATTTTTCTTAGGTAATGTTTCCTGCTACAAATAAAAGTAAAATGTAAAAAAAAAAAAAAAAAAAAAAAAATACTTTTTCTGTATATTTCTTTCTCATAAGCTTTAAACTTGAAGATTTTTTTTAAAGGTTTATTGTATTTTATTTTTTTTTTTTTTATTTATTTATTTATTTTTTTTTTCAAATTACATGTGAACAAAGTATTCGGAAACTTGTTTTTGATTTTAATTAGTTTTAATCAATATATTCGAAATAGAGATACCATTCACAAAACTTGCATTACTATTTTCAAAATAATGGTTATAACTAAAGAGAGCTTAAAAAAAAAAAAAAAAAAACACTAATAGAAAAATATTTTACTTTATTCATAATTCATATTATTAAATATGTTTTCAACAATTTAAAAATGTTTATTATTTTAACTTAGAAAAGTCTTAAAAATTTCAGAATTTATTAAATATTTGTAATAAGTTTTACAAATGTAACCAAATTGTTGTTTTAAATGTATAGCAAAAACATCAATAATGTGTAAGTCATGTTTAAAAGTATGCTTTCAAATTATCTATGCATAAATTAATTACACGATACATATTTAAAACTTTAGTGTCACTAAAAGTTCTTTGGTTATCAAAAATTTGGCTTTTACTTCATTTTCTTTGTAGAAATTAGATATACATTCTAAAAACAAATCTTGTTATATTAGAGAAAATTTCTTGCAGCAAAAATATCAGAAAATGTTCTTACACTACTCGAAAAATACGCTGACAGAAAATTTCAGTAACAGAATAATACAGAAAATATTCACATATAACAGATTTCTTTTCCTTGGGACACATTGTTTAAAAAAGAAGACTCGCAATGACTAAAATTTCCCTGCTCCACCAACCAGGATCAAGCCAGGACCCACTGAATAGTAGGCAACGACTTTACATTAAATACATGGAATTACAATCCACTCTGTTATTAAACACTTTCCTATTCTACTTCGATACCTAGTTTTCTGTATTAAAAATAGAAAAAGTAAGTACCCACCAAATAAAATCTGTAACGATTGATACAGATTTTATCGGGTTACAGACAAAACGTTACTTTTGACTGATTGAGATGAAATTTTATAGTAAAATTAAAATTTTGTTGTTTTAAAAAATAGAAATTTTCTGTGAAAGTTTTCTGTTTTCTAACAATTTTTTTTTTCCAGATTTTTGAGTTGCATTTCTACGTTTTCTTTCTTAACAGAGCTTTCAAAATATTCTCATAGAGAGATATCTTTTTGTACAGTGTGCAAACTTTCTTCGAATATATATTGTTAACAAGTTTTTAGTTTCAATTTAACAAAAGACATGAAGAAATATTGAATACATCAATCAATTTTCAAAGAAATAGTAGTAAAGAACTTATGCATAGTGTAAGAATTTATAACTCAGTATCGCTGAACAGCTATCTCATCTCTTAAAAAGTTATCAAGTTTCTCACTACACCCTGACTAAAAAATTGGTAGGAAGAATTAAAAGATAATGCCGACAACCCTTCAGTTGGATTCTATTAGTATAGTGGTGATGTTGTTGCTTATTCCCCAAGGTCGAACCGAAGGTCAGGCCAAGTATAAGAGGTCCTGGATTTTCAAGATATTATAAATGAGAAGAGGCGCAGAAAAAAGGCGGAAGCCCAAGGCAGTTTAAGAGGTAGGAAGGAGAGGTGCGGAAGAACATTTTGTGCAGAATTGAAAAGTTTTTGTCCAATAGAAAATGTTAGGTTTCCGTTGTGCCAACTTATGAGTCTGCTGATGATGACCTGGACGGTTCTGTCACTCTTAACTTTGAGAGCATTGCCAGGAGACTTTATAGAATACCAGGAGTGGGGCGGTGGAATCCTCTATAATCTCTGATTAATGATCTTAATTTTGGAGTATATTTCGGAAAAAGTTCGATCGAGACTCGAGTCTGATGCACTAGATGCACCATCCTTTGCAAGAATACCAGTTATCTTGTCTATATGTGAAGGGATACACTGAAGATAAATCTTGTGAGGTTGAGAAAGGCCACTAAGGATCTGCACAGATGCTCTGCCACTATTTCTAGTCCTGTTACTCAGATGTTGAATGGCATTGCGACTATCTGTTAGTATTGAAATATACACAGAGAAAGAAACGGGCATAAAAACTCTAAGTGCCTCTCTTATAGAAATTAGTTCAGTTCTCAAGACCGAGCAGAAGTCTATATTTTTTAATTTGATTTTATCATAGTGAGATAATGACTTAATGAAGGCATTAGTGCCGCAGGCATAATGATCATCTCTGCCTCCGTCAGTATAAACCTAAATAGCTGTAGGTAGAATTTCATTTATAATCTCAAGAGCAAGTTGGTAAAGGTAATCAGGCAAATCCATGATATTTACTTGTTTGGGTTCTAAGGTCAATCTGAAAGAAAACACCTGGTAGACACCTGGTCTGAAGGGTTTATGAAAGTCTATTTAACAGTGTATTTAAACATCAGTATTCAGCAAGTCTAATGAACGTATTTTGGAAAATGGACTATCTGTCTTTAATCGCTGGTTATTTGCCCAATCTCTAAGGAATGTATATGTTCTAATGTGACTTCCAAAGCCATAAAGTCTATTTAAATACTAAGCGAGGTTTGGTTTTCTTCTCAAAATCAAAGGCTGCGTGTCACACTCATAAAGGTCTAGGTCCGTGGGCAAGAACATCTCATACGAGTGGCGATTTGAGCAGCGCTTGATTGGACTCTATCAAGTTTAGCCAAGCTAGTATCAGAAGCACAAAAATAAATTTGAAAGCCATAGTGCAAAATTGGTCTAATTAGAGAGGTACAAGTAGTCCTAAGAGTATTTGCATTAGCACCTAAGTCTCTACCAATAATGTATTTTAGTATATTTAGTTTTTTTCTGCCTTTTTGAATCAGGTGCTCAATATGTTTGTCACTCAAAATCTGGGGATCGAGTATATATATATATATATATATATATATATAGTAATATATCGTGATAGTTTTACCAATTTTTGAATATTTTACGCTATTTTTATCAGAATGAGATGTATTCGTCACAAACCTAAAATTATATTTATTTTAGGTTTGATGTATTAGATAAAGTTCAATGACGCTGGCACCTAAATGACATACATTTTATATTTAAAACTTTTTAACATGTTGCATGTGGGTATATTTTGCCGCAGACTTACACTTGTAGTAGGCTTTTTTTTTTTTTTTTTTTTTTTTTCAATAAAGAACACAAAAAGACGGGGCTTACTGTTTAAAATGAGAAGATACTCAGAGAACAATGTGTTAAAATAGGTGGGGTAATATATATTTTTTTCTTTAATTAAGTGATCTGCATTCTAGTGACAAACTCACGAAAGTTCAGCGACTTTTTCCGTTTTGAAGAGGTTCTTATGGTTGCAGTGACCTCTGTTTTTGGCATCTATTTTATGACCTCTCTACTTCCAAATTCCAAGGTCTCTTTTTGTTTATACACAATGAAATTAAAATGATGGTTTTTTTCGTATTTTATTTATTTATTTAATTTAATTTTATTTTATTGCCTAAAATCTCAAACATAGTTATTGACCGATACATAACTGAATGCAATTCTGCTTTTGCGATTCAATTAAACAATCTAGTGAAGTACTATGATGATTTCTTTCTAAGTATATTTGCTGCGCATATATGCATATACCTAAACTATAGTGATGACGATATTTCATTATTTGCTATCTTGAGAGATTAAATTTCACAGCCAAACTTTCATTTTTTTTTTTTTTTTTTTTTTTTTTTTTAATTGGGTATTAAATTATTTCCCTTTTCAATATACGAATTATTTCAAATAATTTACATTTGAAATGAATTCTTGGAATTTCATCAGGAAATATTTCACTTTTACTTTACTTGCAATTTCTCAGTTAAAATTCGTGTTATTATTTGAAACAGTGAGTTTAGCAATTCTGAAGTTACTTAAAGATTCTTCATTTTGCCAATATTTTTTTTAATGTTTAAATATATACAGCAGCTTTTTTCTGTGGTTATATATTCAAAAATTCGGTATAGCACCATCTTGATTCTCATTTAATTAGTTTACAATACGATTACTGAAGACAGTAAATGGTAAAGTGTATTTGGTGATATTAGGGATATACGGCATTCATTTCATCTTTACATTATAAAACACTAATTTGGTAGTGGGACATGTCGATGAAGTTAAGATAACATCTTCTAATACTAATGTTCCGAGATCTCGGAATTTAATTTAAACATGAATATTAAAACCGTGCTTTGCTTTGAAGTTTTGCTTTGCGCGTTTCACTGGATTAGTTTTTAAAATCTATTATAGATGTTTTCGAAACGAGTCTACCTATTCAAAAATACACTAAATCATATCATCTTCTAATCGTAAATTAATAAACAATGCATTATATTATTCACCTACACTGTAAAAAATAGATTCTTAAAAATGAGTATATATTGTCTCAAAATAGCCCCGTAACAATATATACTTAAATTTGAAAACTCATGTACTCATTTTTGAGTACATTGACATGTCAAACATGGGTATATTGGGATTCTTATCAGTCAACCCCTTTTTTGAGCATGTCAATATACTCAAAAATGAGTACATGGGTTCTCAATTATAAGTATATAATGCTAAGGGGCTATTTTGAGACAATATATACTTATTTTTAAAAACCTATTTTTTTACAGTGTATGATCCAAAGTTTGTTTACCCTATTTAAGATTTTTAAAAAGTAATCAAGTAACGTCGCCTCGTCGAAAGACTGAATTGGTTCTTCCTCTGCTTTTGGAAGCGCTTTGCTTCGGCGCTTCCATAGTTTTTTGAACCACGCCTCGCCCCTGATACATACATATGATTATGAAATGTATTTAAAAAATCCCAAACGAGATTTTAATTCCTTAAGTATTCATCTCCAACTTATACTAGAATTTGCGGATTCGGATAAAAAATGCAGGATGTTATAAATTCGCTTTAAAATTTCCACTTCAAAAATTACAAAATTTAAATTGTATATGGCTCTCATAAAATACGTCTAAAAAATGACAAGTGCTTCATTCATTAATAAAATGATGTATTAAATACTCGCATTATTTTGTATAAAAAACTGACGAGCTGACTTAAACAACGTTTCAATGTTAGTTCTCCTATGAAGAAAGCGTACCGGAAGATTGCAATGGGATTATATACTAATTCCCAATGAAAACAATGATAGCATAAATTAGCACATTTATATTTTAATTTGTGAAAAATACGTCAACAAACTTGTTTAAATAAATAGCAAGATATTTTCATGATAGAATGCTGAAATTTTGTACATTGTTTTCTTAGGATGGGGGATCCATTTTACCCCATGAAACGTTTTCTTCGTTTAACGACTTTATAAAAATTTAAATTTTGTGATTTTTGAAGCTGAATTGTGTGTAACTTTGAATTTACCTTATATAATTTTGCACAGGTTTGTTATTTGTTACATATGTCGAAATCCAAAATTTAAATATTTAAAGCAGATGTTAAAGTTTCTGGAACATACTATAAATCATGTACTAAAAAATAAGCGTATAAATCTTAAATATTTTGTTTTGTTTAAAAGCTTCATATCTATAAAGGAAATTATCATAAATGATAAAACCGATTTCGTTATATCAGCCAGAATAGTTACATTTACACTTTTTGGTTAATTTATTAATTGTTTCACAGTAGAAATTCAAGAACTTCTATTTGAAGAAGTCTTAATAAAATTTTGTAATTATTAGTTTTGAGTATTTTTAAAAATCGCAATTTTCTTATATAAAAAATAAATAGTGAATTTTAGATAATTATAAAAACAAGTTATGAAAAGTAACTTTTAAAAGATTTATGCACATATTTGATAGAATACCAGTAAATGATTTTTTTTTTTCATTCTGTAATTAAATGGAAATTATTCTGCCGCACTAATTTTGCTCGTACTAATAGGCTTTATATTTAAATGAGTAATAGATAACTTTCCAGCTGTATTACTTCATTAATATGAGAATGTAATCCAATAATGTAACTTAAATACTTTTTCATTATGAAATTAAGAAATTATAATGACTTGCTATAATCAGTTCTCAGCTTTTTCCTTTCATCAGAAAGATGCTGAAAAAAACTGTTTTTTAATCAAAAAGAATTGTATTCACTAAACTAAGTGTTTTGTGGAAAGATACTCAGCAGACTTTAATTTTTTTTTTTTTTTTTGAATATCCTCAATTTTCATTTATTATTACACATCAATAAACTATTTCAATATTTAACATGTGTTTCAGTCTAAAATATCCGGGTATATGCAACACCACCTATCATAATATCTCCGAACTGAGCTTTACGTCACCATGGTTGCCAACCGTCCTGTATTTTGAATATTAGTATTTTTTTAATAGAAATATTCACCTTATTTAATTACAGAAAACGGCTATAGCGCTTATAAAAAAAATACCGACATCTAAAATTCGGAACGATTGGTGGCCATGCGTCACTGAAGATCGGCTGATTAAATCCTTTCCGCACAGTACTATAGATACTATGGGAAATATTGATTGGGTGTAATCGGACGATCCTTGACGTAAAGCTCAGCTCCGAGGAATTATTATAAGAATTGTTGGTGTAGAACCATTCTATGCAATGTCGCACCCATCACAAAATTAAAAAAATAATTAAAAAATATTAAATAACTAGTATTGATTTGTTGCTGCTTTAGTGTAATGTTTTAGCTCTCTACGATATATTCTGATGCAATAACAAAAGAATTCTACTATTTAATTTTCTAAAATTATTATTATTTTTAATTTTGTGATAAGTGTGACGTTTCATCGAATGATCCAAAATTCTAAAATTTTATGTAAAATTTTATTCTCTTGCTAAATAAGATATTTGTAAGATCCATCGTCAAATAAAGTACAAATAATTTTGTTTTTATCAACAATTAAATGCAATCGCAGAAAAAGGCAACGGAAAACTACTGATGAATGTTGAGGAATAAAAACGTTATAAAAATCGCGAAAATTTTATGAACACACAGTAATTAATCGCGAATTTTCATTAGGCCGAAATTTGTAAGCGAGAGTGCAATATAAATGCCGCAACTTGCTTTATGTTACATGTGATATTTCAGTAACTTTTTTCCCTTAGTTTTCAAGTATTTGTAACAAACAGCCTCTCTTTTAATTAATTAATTAATTAATTGTTTTTTAGTTGTACTCTGTTAAATTACAGAAACTAATACTAGTCTGGTAATTCAAACATTTTTGCATTTACAGTTTTTTTTATTTGCAGTACAGTCGGTAACAAAAGTGTCCGAACACTAGCAAAAATTCTTATGTAAAAAAAAGTACATTTCATACGGTTTTGTTAAATAAATCCTTATGGAATCATATTCTTAGACTGACTAATAACAGGATTCGACAAGGATTTATTTAACAAAACAGAATTAAGTGTACTTTTTTTACATAGGAATTTTTGCTAGTGTTCGGACACTTTTGTTACCGACTGTATATTCATTCCAAATGTAATTTAGAGCCGATCATTCGATAACTTTTAGCTTGCAAAGATAGTTAGTATAATTTTTTTTCTGAATCTAAAAAAAAAAAAATTAGTTTAAACTTATTATTTTATGGCTTAAAAATTTCACACCGGGTTAAGTACATGTTAGGTGGTAAAAATGATTTAGTTCCACACTGTAAAAGTGTTCCGCAGTAAATTACAGCACAGTGTGCTGTTAAAAGTATTGCCTACACACTGTGCTGTATTTTTAGTATTTTTACAATGTGCAGTAAAATAAATTTGCTGTGATTTTTACTCACGTGTGCTGTTAATTTTCACAGTATGCTTTAAAAATATTGCCTGCAATTATTACACATGCGTACAGGGAGAAATCTACAACACCAAGCAACTTATTTATTTTTTTAAACATATAATTTACTTTATCTTTTTTTTCATGCGGACCAAACGGTCTTGGATAGCCCGGGATTCGAACTCACAATCTCCTGTTCTAGGGGCCAGCACTTTCCCAATCGCGCCGTTGTTTGCTCACAATGACTTTTCTTTACAAAAACAGGTAATGTCAACATCAGCACTGATTGGTTGTTAAATCATGTCATACGCACCGAAAGAATTCTGGAGAAATTTTGATACCGATTTACAGCACAATGTGTAGTAACCAGTCTTCAATTATTTTTACAGAATTAGGTGTAAAAATATACAGCAACCTATGCTGTATTTATGTTTAAAAAGTGCTTTATTTTTACAGAAATTTTTTACAGTATAATTGAAAAGTTAGTAGTTTTTCACTAGCAGAAAACATCGAAAGAACATTGTCAAGCAAATACATTTTTCCTCTCCAGTGAAGGATCAGTAATTTGCACCAGTAAAAACTAGCTAAAATTGAATGCGAAAGTTTTTGAATGAAGGCAAATTTGTTAGAAGAATTAATTATAGATATAACATTTATTTTTTATTTTTCTTGCTTTGAATCGAAGAAAGAAACGATAAATAATTTAAAGAGATCAAAATGTTTGAACAGAACTTAACTTGAAAAAAATCAAATTAATAATGTTTTTTTATATTTTACCAATTAAATTTGAATAAATATTTGTTATGATGATTTAGAGTTAAGTTAAAAATAAATCATGGATATTGATTGCATATTATTCTCAAAATGTTATACAAATTCTTAATAATAATATAGTAGTTTAAGTAAAAATTTATTGTTTAGCACTAACGCATTAGTATAACACAGAAATTCCAAGATTAAACAATTTTCACTACATGAAACTTTATAAGTTGCGATATAAAATTCACATGATGCTGTGATTTTTTCTATGTAATCTTGTAGAGCAATCAACTACATTTTGTGTAAATGTAACCGAAATTAATTTAACTTATGTTTTCTACCTCACACTGACAAGTTTAAAAATTGAATTAAGTCACGTTTGTCATTTTAATTTTTTCGAACAATAAATCTATAAACAATAGTCTTTATTTTTGAGGAACTTACGACGATTATTACCCAGATCGAAACAGAGTCGACTGTTCACTTTTGTCCCTCTGTCTTCTGACCCTAATGATTTACAACCATTGACTCCTAAACATTTCCTGGTCGGTGGACCTATCTTTAATATTCCTGACACTAATCATGTTTTAAATATTTTACCCCTCTTATCTAGATGGACTCGTCTACAAAGAATGGTGCTATATTTTGGAAGAGGTGGAATACATACAACCTAACTGAGCTCCACGAAAGAAAAAAATGGAAGAAGTACATTCGGTAACAAAAGTGTCCGAACACTAGCGAAAATTCCTATGTAAAAAAAGTACACTTCATACGGTTTTGTTAAATAAATTCTTGTCGAACCCTGTTCTTAGTCAGTGTAAGAACATGATTCGATAAGGATTTATTTAACAAAACCGTATGAAGTGTACTTTTTTTACATAGGAATTTTTGCTAGTGTTCGGACACTTTTGTTACCGACTGTACTTTAATCTATAATCTGGACAGCTCGTGTTATTAAAGGAGACCAAGGACAAATCTCTAGCAGTCAACTCTTGCATGAAACACAAATGTGATTCCTAGCCACCGAAATCTACAAAAAAAAAAAAGAAACTATGACTACATTAATGCCCCTTCCACAAGACCAACTAGCTGAACAGCCACCCAGCGATGCACAACATGGAAAAAGTACACAAAACTTATTTTATTGGTACTGAGATTGCTCTCTTGAAAGTGGCATTCATGTGCTACCTGGAATTGAGAATTTATTTAGTCTAAAATAATTTTCATTTCTCAATTTTAAAGGAAAAAACAGACAGCAGTACAGTAAAAATGTACACGCTTTTGCGCAAAAAAAAAATAAATAAAATAAAATAAATAAATAAATAAATATAATTAATTAATTAATTAATATTAATAATAATTAAAAAATAATTAGAGTTCCTCGATATTTCGCAGACAAAGGGTCTAGCAGGATAAGGTAGGGTCAGCGGCCCCAGAAAGGTATTTTGAAAATGACTCGTGTGGTAAAATCTGCGAGATATAAAACTACCATTGACACAAATTCAGCCTCTCGTCTTGCTGTGTTCTGGAGATAATAGATCAAATAGACGCTAGAGGGGGTAATTTTTAAAATTGATTTTTATGAAAACTATTACAGCTACACTAATGAAACAAAAACTGTTCGTTAGACAAAATATTAGTCTACATTACATATTTTTTGCAAATTTTTTCTATCGTATTTACTATTAATAAAAATTAAAATATTTTTCTTCATGATTTTATTCCTAGTTAACGCAGAGGTACAATCACAGAAAAAATATATAATGTAGATTACGATGTCTAGTAATACTACCAGAAAGTGCATAAATATAAAATGGATGCAACACTTCCAAAAAAAATTAAAACTTCTTATGACCGTCTTAGGTACTAATGACTTTACATTTGTCTTTTGATTGAAATTTTTACTACTGTATTAAAAAGTAGTAACATGTTTATTACTAAAAAATATATTAGTTAGTAATTAAAAATATAAGTAAGGCGTTGATTTTGACATAAAGAGTTGAAAATTGTTTGTGGAACTATACGTTTTTAAAGAACAAAACGCAACTTGTTGCTTTCCAGCTAGTTGCGTGTGTATAATTTGTAGCATTTTGTTTATTCCTCAACCTATGGAAGCCTCTGCGCAAGCGCTAATTCAACGAGTTCACTGTTAAAATAGGGGTGACAGTCATCTGTCTCAGAGAAAAAGAATGAAAACAGAGCGTGAATTATTGGATGTTTCCAAATCACAAGCTGCCACACATCCAACATTTTGGACGTGTCGTCGCTTGGTAGTTTTAAGGAACATGGCTGCAATATACCTAATATTCTTCTACCCCCACCAGTATATTATCTCAACTTAAATAATCTTCTGCATATTGTTTCAGAGTATTTCAACTTTTAATTTTTCTATAGAAAACTATTTAATTGTGTTTTAGTGAGTAATTGTACACAAAATATGTCTGGTAAATGTAAAAACTGTCTAGATTTTTGCGTAAAGACAACAAGTGTAGAAAAGTTATCAAAACTGAAAATGAAGCTAAAACATACAGTGATTGTTTCAATAAGAATATCTTGGTAAGTGACGTAATATGCAACAAATGTCGTCTAAGTTTTTATAAAAAGGCAGCCTCAACTTCAAAGCCTACCATGAGTTATTCCGAGACTGACAGTGATTCTACGATATTCGAACCTGTAGATACAAACGATGATGATTTTGTGTGTCGCATAACTAGTCCTGAAAAGGATGATTATACTGAAATGCCTTTTCCACAAGTAGTATCAGCACATCGGTTCTGTATAATATGTCGAGTAGAAGTAAATATACGAGTAATATCTCTTGAAACACGATGTGACATTTTCACAAGAAAAATGGTTTTTACACCCAATGGTGATCGTTGCTGCAATGAACATAGGATTGGTGATAGAATTTATGAAGATGACTTGTCCCGCTTATGCATCATTTCTAATACAAGTAAAATTAAAAAATCAGAATTAGTTACTTTTATAAATGTACTTTCCCAAACATCTAATCTAACATTGTTTGATGGAATAGAAAATGGATTATCAGAAAATCAACTTAAATCCCTGACAGGCTTTACTTTTGAAAACATTATAGAGCTCAAACATATGCTACCTTCAATGAGAAATACAAAAACTCGGACTGTGACGCAAGCCTTAATCATTTTTCTTTTCAAATTAAGGACAGAAAATTCAAATAAGATCATTGCTGCTGTTTTGGGTTTACAATATGAACAATACGTATCAAAATTTTTTGACGAGATCATGAAAGGTTTTGGGAGAGATATTTTACCAAAATATTTTAGTTATGGTGCTATTAAACGTCAAGATCTTATTTCTAACACCTCCAGTACAGGCAAGAAGTTATTAAATCTATCTGATAACCAACTTGCTATGATCTGCGATGGTACTTATGTACGACATCAAAAAAGTCAAAATAATTTTTCTCAAAGAAAATCTTTCTCTGGGCAGAAAAAAATTAATCTTTGCAAACCTTTTACCATCTGCACTACAAGTGATTATATTATAGACTTTGCAGGACCTTTCTACGGCACTCAAAATGATGCTTCAATACTAAAACTTGTTTTACAAGGCTCTACTGGTTTACAAACATTACTATCACCAAATGATATTTTTATTGTAGATCATGGTTTTCGCGATTCAGTTGATTTCCTACAAAGTAAAGGCTATACAGTGTTTATGCCTGCTTTAAAGGGAAACAGGACGCAACTAACAACGGAAGAGGCTAATGAATCAAGAAGAGTTACAAAATTGAGATGGGTTGTAGTAGCAGTTCATGGTGCAATAGCTCTAAAATATCGCCTTCTACACAATTCTTTGGATAACAAACTTATACCGAAGTTGAAAGTGCTTTGTAAAATTGTTGGATTTCTACAAAACAAGTATGGCCAAAGATTAAATTCTGAAGGCGATAAAAATGATGAGCTGCTTGAGACATGGAGAGCAGAAGGAGTGTTGTAAATACTCTTAGTGAAGAAGTCATTAAAAAAATTTGGAATCGTCGAAAGCCGGCTTTTCAGCAACTTAAATCGTCTGAAATCCTAGATTTCCCTCAGTTAAATAAAGACCAGCTAACTATGTTTTTCACTGGCTCCTACCAACTCTCACAGGCTATGTCTTATTTAGCGGAGATAATGGACGAAGAATGCAACCTCACAGTACAGTTTATTAAAACCACACCCAGCATATTAAAACTGGAAGTTAGATCAAGGCACGTGAACCGTAAAACTTATCATGTTTATATTAAATATGTACCAAACGGAACGTCAATCGAAAGCATACGCCGATATTGCTGCAACTGTCCTAATGGTCTAAGAACAGTAGGATGTTGTTCTCACATAGCCGCAATTGTTTATTACTTGTCTTATGCCTGATATCTTTCCAGTATCTTATGTCCAGCGCAAGTTTTATCTGATATATTTGCATCAAAAGAGATTTACGCAGTTATTAATGAGACAACTGGTGAAGATTAATTATACTTTAATAATATATTTTGTATTACAATAAATAATATTTTCTTTGACTTAATTTTTAAATATTCAGCTTATTTCTTTTTTAACGTGAATAATAACTGTAATTTAGAGCTTTCACAAAGTTGTACGCTCTTAATGAACATGTTACTGCTTTTTAATACAGTAATAAAAAGTTCAATCAAAAGACAAATGTAAAGTCATTAGTACCTAAGACGGTCATAAGAAGTTTTAATTTTTTTCAGAAGTGTTGCACCCATTTTATATTTATGCACTTTTTGGTAGTATTACTAGACATAGTAAACTACATTATATATTTTTTCTGTGATTGTACCTCTGCGAGAACTAGGAATAAAATCATGAAAAAGAATATTTAAATTTTTTATTAATAGTAAATACGATAGAAAAAATCTACAAAAAATATATAATGTAAACTAATATTTTGTCTAACGAACAGTTTTTGTTTCATTAGTGCAGCTGTAATAGTTTTCATAAAAATCAATTTTAAAAATTATCCCCTCTAGCGTCTATTTGATCCATTATCTCCAGAACGCAGCGAGATGAGAGGCTGAATTTGTGTCAATGGTAGTTTTATATCTCGTAGATGTTACCACTCGAGTCATTTTCAAAATACCTTTCTGGGGCCGCTGACTCTATCTTATCCTGCTAGACCCTTTCTGTATGCGAAGTATGCAAATGGTTCATTTTTCAATGCCAATGAACGCTAATTACGGTCATCGCGCGAATTTCTACTGTGCATCTCGTATGGTATAAAATTGATAACATTTGCGGAAGGTTTATCTTTTCACATTGTCCTAGAGACACAACGAGAAGACTTTCTGCAGACACAACGAATAATGCAATTAAGAAGTTGTCGAAGACTTTATAGCTAACTGGATGACTTCGAACGTGATCACATAGTCCCAATGCGTGAAGCTGGATGGACAAGCCGAGCAATACGCCGTCACCTGTACCGTACGGACACGGCTGTACGTAGGTAACTACTGCAAGGAACTTATCAGCGAAATTAAGGCTCTAGAGAGCCAAGGTGCACAAGTGCGACGCAATATCGGATGATTGTGCGCCGCCCGAACTGACTCTAGGTCATCATTGTCTGCTATCCAACGTGCTACAGCCTCTTTCGTACCATTCATGGATTCTTTCATCTTCTCAAGGCGCTTGGCTGAAGCAGAATTGTGCTCACATCGGTCTTTAAAACATCTGTCTTTACCTCCCAAACACCGGCGGAGTCGTCTGCAGTGGCGTCGTAGTCGATTATCATGATAACCAGCAGACTGTCAGCGCATAGTGTTTAGCGATGAATCACGTTTCCCTCTTGGAGCAAATGACCATCGCATTCGTTTATGGAGGGCCCCGGGCAAGCGGTCTCAATCAGCCCTTTTTTTACAGAGGCATACAGCCCTTACTCCTGGTGGGATGGTGCGGAGTGCTACCTCCTACAACAGCCGGTCGCCTATAGTTATCTCGCGTACAACTTTAACAGCGCAACGTATATTGATTCCATACTGCGGCCGGTGGCATTACGCTTCACAGTACGTCAGATTTCAACAATATAATGCCAGGCTCTCTATTAGGCTACTTTCATTTGGTTAATATCCTTCCTGGGCCAGCAATTTCACCAGACCTTTCGTCCTTCGAAAATGTCCAACAAGGGAACTCTTTAAAGTGCTAATCGCCGATTTTTTTTTGAAAAAAATTCTGGCATAAGATTTAATTATGAATAGCATCTTTCTAAAATATTAGTTGCTGAGTCGCAATAGATAAGCTATAAAAAAATATTAAAAATGAAAGCATGTCTGCAATATCTCCAAAAAAGCGCCTGTTTGGCAAGTGCATTCTTTGGAATTTCATTGCAAAGAAGATTTAATAGACGTAGATGTTCTTCTTTCTATTTGATAGCCAAACGAACTCCATACGCTGTCGAGCACTTAAGAATTCAGAAGAGATTAACAAAAACCAGATAATTTACCAGATTGAGATTTACTTAGTCGAAATTCTAAATAATATTTAATATTTCAATTAAATAAGCTGTGTCATTAACAATTGCAAGAGCATTAACGCCAAGTTTTTAATAACGACATTAAAAAAATGTATGGTCAAGACTTTTATATAAATTTAAATAAAACAAAACACTATCTGTTAAAACACAAAGATTTTTTTTCTTTTTTTTTTTTTTTTTTTTTTTTTTTTAACTAAAATGAAAGCATTTTGTATCCGAAAACATTTTTCATATAAGTGTGATCATTTTATTGGGCAGTACGAACCACAGATTATCATACAGATAGGACAGTGAAGCTAAAACGCGAACCGGAAATATAGTAGCACCACTAGTGTCAACAGAGGGAAACTACATGTGTTAAGTCTAAATGAATAGCATCTTTGATCGAAAATTGTTTATCTATCTCGCGAGTAGTTAGTAGCAGGTTAGTATGGGAAGTTTTCTTTTTCTTCACTTTCTATTGTTATTGAATTCACAAAATTATCCTCAAAACATTCACAGCTATTCTTCTAAGAAATAAAAATTAATTTTCATAAGGTTTAAAAATATGCTTTGTCAAACATATTCATATTCAAGTACAAATTAAAATTACAAACTGTAATTCTGAAATAGCAGTATGAAATTATTAAATATTTAACGTTGCTTGGCTTAAATAATACAAAATACTTTAAAATAAAAAAAAAATGTTTTTATTTTATGTATATTTTCAAAGTTTATTTTCCTAATATTTAGCACTTGCTTCTTAAAATAAATTGCTTTTGACAATCAAGTTTGTAAACAATAATAAAGTTGCCAAACGAAAACGTATGTGCAATTTTCTTTCCTTCACTTTTTCTACTACTTTTAAATTCACAAAATCATAACATTCACAGCTTTTTTTCTAAGAAATAAAACTAATTTTTATTATGTTTGAAAATAAATTTTGCCAAACACATTCGTGTTTAAGTGTACAAATTAATATAACAAACTGTAATGCTGAAATAGCAGTATGGTATGAAATCTTAAATATTTAACATTGCTTGGTTTAAATAATACAAAATGCTTTAAAATGAAAAAAATATTTCTCCTTTATGTATATTTTCGAAAGGGTCTAGCAGGATAAGGTAGGGTCAGCGGCCCCAGAAAGGTATTTTGAAAATGACTCGTGTGGTAACATCTGTGAGATATAAAACTACCATTGACACAAATTTAGCTTCTCATCTCGCTGCGTTCTGGAGATAATGGATCAAATAGACGCTAGAGGGGGTAATTTTTAAAATAAATTTTTATGAAAACTATTACAGCTACACTAATGAAACAAAAACTGTTCGTTTGACAAAATATTAGTCTACATTATATATTTTTTGTAGATTTTTTATATCGTATTTACTATTAATAAAAAATGAAAATATTTTTTTTCATGATTTTATTCCTAGTTAACGCAGAGGTACAATCACAGAAAAAATATATAATGTAGATTACGATGTCTAGTAATACTACCAGAAAGTGCATAAATATAAAATGGGTGCAACACTTCCAAAAAAATTTAAAACTTCTTATGATCGTCTTAGGTACTAATGACTTTACATTTGTCTTTTGATTGAACTTTTTATTACTGTATTAAAAAACAGTAACATGTTGATTAAGAACGTGCAACTTTGTGAAAGCTCTAAATTACAGTTATTATTCACGTTAAAAAAGAAATATGCTGAATATTTAAAAATTAAGTCAAAGAAAATATTATTTATTGTAATACAAAATATATTATTAAAGTATAATTAATCTTCATCACTGTCCTCATTAATAACTGCGTGAATTTCTTCTGATGTAAATATATCAGATAAAACTTGTGCTGGACATAAGATGCGGGAAAGATATCGGGCATAAGACAAGTAATAAACAACTGCGGCTATGTGAGAACAACATCCTACTGTTCTTAGACCATTAGGAGAGTTGCAGCTTATCGGCGTATGCTTTCGATTGTCGTTCCGTTTGGTACATATTCAGTATAAACATGATAAGTTTTACGGTTCACATGCCTTGATCTAACTTGCAGTTTTAATATGCTGGGTGTGGTTTTAACAAACTGTACTGTGAGGTTGCATTCTTCGTCCATTATCTCCGCTAAATAAGACACAGCCTTTGAGAGTTGGTAGGAGCCAGTGAAAAACAAAGTTAGCTGGTCTTTATTTAACTGAGGGAAACCTAGGATTTCAGACGATTTAAGTTGCTGAAAAGCCGACTTTCGACAATTCCAATTTTTTTTTAATGACTTCTTCACTAAGAGTATTTACAACACTCATTCTGCTCTCCATGTACTCAAGCAGATCATCATTTTTATCGCCTTCAGAATTTAATCTTTGGTCATACTTGTTTTGTAGAAATCCAACAATTTTACAAAGCTCTTTCAACTTCGGTATAAGTTTGTTACCCAAAGAATTGGGTAGAAGGCGATATTTTTTAACTATTGCACCATGAACTGCTTCTACAACCCATCTCAATTTTGTAACTCTTCTTGATTCGTTAGCCTCCTCCGTTGTTAGTTGCACCCTGTTTCCTTTTAAAGCAGGCATAAATACTGTATAGCCTTTACTTTGTAGGAAATCAACTTAATCGTGAAAACCATGATCTGGTGTACAATAAAAATATCATTTGGTGATAGTCATGTCTGTAAACCAGTAGAGTCTTGTAAAACAAGTTTTAGTATTGAAGCATCATTTTGTGTGCCGTAGAAAGGTCCTGCAAAGTCTATAATATAACCATTTGTAGTGCAGATGGTGAAAGGTTTGCAAAGATTAATTTTTTTCTGTCCAGAAAATGATTTTCTTTGATAAAAATTATTTTGTCTTTTTTGATGTCGTACATAAGTACCATCGCAAATAATAACAAGTTGATTATCAGATAGATTTAATAACTTCTTGCCTGTACTGGAGGTGTTAGAAATAAGATCTTGACGTGTAATAGCATCATAACTAAAATATTTTGGTAAAATATCTCTCTCAAAACATTTCATGATATCGTCAACAAATTCTGATACGTATTGTTCATATTGCAAACTCAAAACAGCAGCAATGGTCTGTTTGAATTTTCTGTCCTTAATTTGAAAAAGAAAAATGATTAAGGCTTGCGTCACAGTCCGAGTTTTTGTATTTCTCATTGAAGGTAGCATATGTTTGAGCTCTATAATGTTTTTCCAAATAAAGCCTGTCAGGGATTTAAGTTGATTTTCTGATTATCCATTTTCTATTCGATCGAACAATGTTAGATTAGATGTTTGGGAAAGTACATTTATAAAAGTAACTAATTCTGATTTTTTAATTTTACTTGTATTAGAAATGATGCATCAGCGGGACAAGTCATCTTCATAAATTCTATCACCAATCTTATGTTCATTGCAGCAAAAATCACCATCGGGTATAAAAATCATTTTTGTGAGAAAATGTCACATCGTGTTTCAAGAGATATTACTCGTATATTTACTTCTACTCGACATATTATACAGAACCGATGTGTTGATACTACTTGTGGAAAAGACATTTCAATATACTCATCCTCTTCAGGACTAGTTATGCGACACACAAAATCATCATCGTTTGTATCTACAGGTTCGACTATCGTTGAATCACTGTCAGTCTCGGAAGCACTCACGGTAGGCTTTGAAGTTGAGGCTGCCTTTTTATAAAAATTTAGACGACATTTGTTGCATATTACGTCCCTTACCGAGATATTCTTATTGAAACAATCACTGTATGTTTTAGCTTCATTTTCAGTTTTGATAACTTTTCTATACTTATTATCTTTACGCAAAAATCTACGACAGTTTTTACATTTACCAGACATATTTTGTGTACAATTACTCACTAAAACACAATAAAATAGTTTTCTATAGAATTATTAAAAGTTGAAATACTCTGAAACAATACGCAGAAGATTATTTAAGTTGAGCTAATATACTTGTGGGGGTAGAAGAATAATAGGAATATTGCAGCCACGTTCCTTAAAACTACCAAGATACGACGCGTCCAAAATGTTGGATGTGAGCCAGCTTGTAATTTGGAAAACATCCAATAATTCGCGCTCTGTTATCATTCGTTTTCTCTGAGCCAGATGACTGTCACCCCTATTTTAACAGTGAACTCGTTGAATTAGCTCTTGCGCAGAGGCTTCCATAGGTTGAGGAATAAACAAAATGCTACAAATTATACACACGCAACTAGCTGGAAAGCGACAAGTTGCGTCTTGTTCTTTAAAAACGTAGTTCCACAAACAATTTTCAACTCTTTATGTCAAAATCAACGTCTTACATATATTTTTAATTACTAACTAATATATTTTTTAGTAATAAACATGTTACCACTTTTTAATACACTAATAAAAATTTTAATCAAAAGACAAATGTAAAGTCATTAGTACCTAAGACGGTCATAAGAAGTTTTCATTTTTTTTGGAAGTGTTGCACCCATTTTATATTTATGCACTTTTTGGTAGTATTACTAGACATAGTAAGCTACATTATATATTTTTTCTGTGATTGTACCTCTGCGTTAACTAGGAATAAAATCATGAAAAAGAATACTTTCATTTTTTATTAATAGTAAATACGACAGAAAAAATCTACAAAAAATATAAAATGTTGACTAACATTTTGTCTAACGAACAGTTTTTGTTTCATTAGTGTAGCTGTAATAGTTTTCATAAAAATCAATTTTAAAAATTTCCCCCTCTAGCGTCTATTTGATCCATTATCTCCAGAACGCAGCGAGATGAGAGGCTGAATTTGTGTCAATGGTAGTTTTATATCTCGCAGATGTTACCACACGAGTCATTTTAAAAATATCTTTCTGGGGCCGCTGACCCTACTTTATCCTGCTAGACCCTTTATTTGCTTAATATTTAGTAATTGCTTCTTAAAATAAATTGCTTTCGACAATCAAGTTCGTAAACAATAACAAAGTTGCCAAACGTAAACATTAATACAATGGTTAGTTGGTTGGATGTTGGGTTTAACGTTGCGCTAATATTACGATAAGAACATAGATACAATAAAAATAAGACGAGTGATTGCGTAAGCTGGATAGCTCGAGAAACTTACAGCCGTTGACAATAGGGTCGTTGCAGTCAAATTTTGGTTACCTAAGAATATACGGGAGTGTCCTATCTGTATAATAATCTGTGCATCAAATATTATAATTCATATTGGTCACCATTGCGCAGCACTACTGCGACGTGAAACCCAGACAACCAACCTATAAATCAGATTAGTTTTTAAATCGTCTGCAAATTTATATACAGTCGGCAGTGAAAATATCTGAGCACAAGCCAATAATTCCGATACCAAAAAAATGCACTTAATACTGTTTTGTTAAATAATCCCTTGTCGAATCATGTTGACATATCTCGACAAGGATTTATTTAACAAAACAGTATTAAATGTACTTTTTTTAGACAGGGATTATTGCTAGTTCTAGGATACTTTTGCTGCTCACTGTAAATGCACATGGCAAGAACTTCAGACATTAAATTACTCCAGATTATATATAAGCTGGAGTAATGTAAAAGTAACTCTGAAATTGAAATTGCATTATTTTAAATAATCGCAATATTGAAACATTACATAAAATAATTGAAAATATTGGATCGAACATAAAACATAACGTCACTTTTCTAAATAGAAATTTCTAGATTTCAGAAAATATCTTGAGTGTTGAGTGGGTTTTAACGTCGCACTATAGCTACGCAGTGGGAAATTAAAGACGGCCTTATATTCACACTTAGGTATGTTCCGTACACATGACATCTTAACTTTGATCCTCCGGGAAGGGGATGGCTTCCTTGCTTCAGTAACCCCTAGAGCGATAGAAATAACTACCCTCCTATACTTAAGTTCTTTGGCATAATTGAAGGAAGGTTAATGTGATTTGGCCATGATTTTTTTCGTACTTGGCGTTCAAAACGTAAAGTTTAATATTTTTTTGCAGCTTTCCTATTGCGATTCAGCAGCTAATTTTTTTACCAGTGAATTAAGTGCAACGTAAACTATATTCTGTAATTGTTTTTGAAGGAAATCGGTGATTAGCACTTGAAAGAGTTCCCTTGTGAGGCACAGTAGGCCGCCAGATTCGGATATCCCAAAATGTCCCAGATCAGGAGTAAAAATTGAGGAATGATTGACAGAATGTATCGCCGGATGAAATTATTAATCTTTATCACTCCTTACCTAGAGGTATAGAAGCATGTATCCTTGCGAGGGGCGGTTTCCCCAACTACTGGTTTGAACATTCAATGTGTAATTTTTAGCCGTTGATGGGTCCAGTGGCCTTGGAGTTTTAAGTACAGTCGACACCGATTATAACGTACCTGGGATATAGCGTACTTTCGCTTATAACGTACTCAGATGCTTGGTCCCGAATGAAACCCTATATAATGTAATGGTTTACATCTTTGGCTATAACGGACAATGCAAAAGCCTTAATCTGGTTATAACGTACTTCTTAGACTGGATCGAAAAGCCAAAATTGGATGTCAACCTTGTATTTCTGGTTTGGAAATCTGTATATTTTCTTGGATACCGTCTTTCGATGTCTCCTTTATCGCCTTATATCTCCTTTATACCTTTAAAACTTTACAGCGGTTCGTTGAATTCCATACTGACTATTCAGAGACTCTGAAAAGTTCCATTATAAATATTAAAAATGTAATTTTTTCTGTGTCATCTAATCAAAGAAAACAACGAAAAACAACAGATTATTTTTCCAAATAAACATGTAAGTAGTAAAATGTTTTTTTTTTTTCATTTTTCTTATTTTATTTTGAGAAACTCATAAACTTTCTATTTAAAATCTCTATTATTGAGAGTGCTATTATGCACCTTTTTCTTTCGTTAGGCACTAAATTATATTAGAAATATTGCTTATAACGTACTTCGGTTATAACGTACCATATTTTCTGGTCCCCTGACAGTACGTTATAACCGGTGTCGACTGTATGTCATTATCTGTAAATGAACTGTAGTACAAATATTCAATTTCAATTGAAATATTCACATTCTTCAGGGTGCTTTTTTACTTTCTCTTACCCATAAGGTAGTGAAAGTATTTTTTTTGGGTCAAATTTTCGAACGCGAGATTTTGTTATATTTACACGTTTTGAGGTCCCCTGAATACGAAAAACATGTTTTTAGCAAATGGTCTGTGTGTATGTGTGTGTGTGTCTGTGTGTCTGTCTGTTATCAGCATATCTCAAAAAAAAATTATGCCAGAAAGTTGAAACTTGGTATTCTAAATGTGTATCATATAGGGATGCTACAGTAAGCTTTTCGTTAAGATCAAGCAAATGGTTCGTGTACAGGGACAATCAAGAGAATTCTAACACATTACGTCTATGGGGGAAATTGCAGGTAAGTAGAGTTTACCGTCTATAGACTGCACTAAACCGTATGAAACGAATATATATTTTTTGTAATAGCGATGGTTAACTGGGAAAAAAAATTTTCTGTATGTAGGAGCCTCGCCTCCCCCCCCCCGGGGGGAAGTCCCCCCTCGAGGGGAGTAAATTTTCATGATGGGTATCTTTCAAAAAAGCTCGCCAATACCTTTAAAACGAATGGTTGAACCATCGACCTGCGATAATTCAAAACAAAGTTATCGATTTTTTTTTTTTTACTTTTAACGAAAAAAAAACCTCAGAAAAAAATCTTTTTTTTTTTTTTTTTTTTTTTTTAATATTGAGAATAAAATGGACTTTTTTTGGATATTTGGTGTTATAATACTTCTCTAATATGGAAATCGTCTGCATTATCACAAAAGATAATTTTTTCAAATAATAATTTTAATAAATTATTTTTTAAAAACAGAATTATTTTGTAATAACCGAATTCTATAAAATTGTAGGTGCATTAATGAAACGGGGGTTGAGGTGGGCGGTAGCCCCCCTCACACAGAACTAATTATCATATAAAACTCTTCAGAAGCCTAATATGAAATGTTTAATACGGGTTTACATAACAGAACTCGTTATGTTACCTTTAAATCTGCAACCTCTATTTATAGTATTAAATTTCAAGTTAAGAGAAAGTCGTGTGAGTGACACACCAGATTATTTTTTTTCAAAAGAGTGCAAAGTCCAATTTTAATGATGAATTTTATGTATTTTGTGAAATAAAAGTAAATAGTTTCTTCGCACACTTAGCGTTTTAGTAAATTATCAATATTGTAGATATATATATATATATATATATATATATTACATTATATTATATTAATTAAACGGGGTAAATTTGCATTATGCAGTTATTTGAAGCACAATGCATTACTCCTTTGTGCCTTTAAATTTAAATATGCAATTATAAAGAACTTTTCATGTAATTTCATAAAAAGGTACTGTCGGGCACATACATTCTAAAATTAACAGAAGCTGGTATTAACAGTTTTGGGGAGGGGGGGGGGGGTAAAATATTATTTATTTCTCAGTTTTAAAAGAAGTAATAGACTGTCAATTTAGAAAAAAGTAACTACTGTCAAAGAGTAAAATTCAATTTTAATGATGAATTATAAGCATTTTGTGGAATAAAAGTGAATAATTTTTTCGTACTTTTAACATTTTAGTAAATTGTCAATTATTGCGATCTCTTTTTGTAAATATAAAGTACAAATTCTCTTAATGTCTTTGTTTAAAGTGTAATGCATGTTTTTATATTGCATTTTAATTTTAATCATAAACTACATTTCATAAACAAAATTAAAGGTTATGTTGCGGATTTAGATGCAGTCAGACGTAAAAATGCTAAAATTAATATAAGCTCATATTGAAAATTTTCTAAATTTAAAATAGTTTTTGTTGCTCTATTTTCAAGAAAATAACCGATAGTAATATTAACAAGGAATAATATGATTTTTAATGATGATTTTCTAATCCTTTCTCAAATAAAATACCTTTATATATATATATATATATATATATATATATTATTTTTTTTTTTTTTTTTTTTTTTTTTTTTTTTTTTTTTTGCGAAACTCCTTTTAACGTTTCAGTAAATTATCAGTTATTGGCATCTGGTTTTGGAAATACACAATAAACATTGCCTTTATATCTTTATTAAAAGTGTAATACATGATGCTGTAGTGAAGAGAAATTTAAATATGATCCATAAACTACTTTTCATAGAAAATTTTTTAATTAGGTTTCTGAATTAGACGCAGTCAAACGCAGAAATGCTAAAATTGATATAAGCTGATATTGAAAAGTTTCTGCACTTAAAATAATTTTGTTGCTCTGTTTTTAAGAAAATAATAGATAGTAGTATTAACAAGAATTAAAATTAATTAGAGGTGAATTTCTAATCTTTTGAAAAATAAATGTAAACATACTTTTTCTTTTTTGAGAAAATTTCTTTTAATATTTCGCTAAATTATCACTTATTGAGATCTGTTTTAAATATATCGTACAAATTGTCTTTAATGTCTTTATTTAAAGTGTAATATATGTTTCTTTTGTGTAGTAAAATTTATATACGCAACATAAACTACGATTTTTTCAGCTTTAGATGTAGGCAAACGCAAAATTACTAAAATTGATATGAGCTCATATTGAAAACTTTCTGAGTTTAAAATAGTTCTTTTTGCTATATTTTGAAGATAATAGCAGATAGTAGTATTAACAAGGAGTAAACTAAATTTTAATTATGATATTCTAGTCATTTGACAAATAAATGTAAACACTCATCATGTATTAATACTAAATTTTAAGGAAATAAGTTTCTGAAATAGTTGCCTCCAAATTAAATCAATCTGAATTATTCGTTTATAATAAAACTTGTCATAATGCAATACAGATATATAACTCTAGACAAAACGCAAAATATAACATTTTTTATTTCTATATTTCTATAAATTTTTAAAATAACACTATGAAAATTTGTTTTATTTAATAAGGTTTAAGTTTAAAATTTTCGATTCATTATAATGAATAATATATTTTCATGGTCAAACGTCAATTTTTATAATTGAAATTTAATACAACGAGTTACACGAGAATTAAAATCAATCACATTTAAAGTTTTGTGTACCTACCAGTCATCACAGTTTTAAGAACTGCATAAATTTATATAATATAACTAATTATAATTACCGAATCATTGACGATTTCACAATTTCAAGGAATACACTACATATCAAGAAAAAATAAGTCTTAAACTTTTTTTTTCTTTTGAGTTGATTTTCGAAAATATATTGCTTTTCTTTCTTTAGTTGATATTTTTCAATTCTCGTCATCCAGACTTTAGGTTTAAAATACTATTAAAAAAAAAAAAAAAAAAAAAAAAAAAAAAAACATTTAGAAATAACAGCTGAAACCCAAAATATTTTTAGCAAAATACAAGCGAATAAGAACTGTCATAAGAACATTTTTAACGTCCGTTAGAGTTTTTTTTTTTTTTACATCATATAAGTTGAGTTGTAGTTTTCTTCACGAAAATAACTTCAGAGAATTTCACTGCTGCAGTGCGAAACAAAATATATGGTCATTGTCTTTTATTCTGTTAAATGTTTGATAAAAGTAAAGAAAGAGTGTCATCGTAATTCACACACAACACATTCGGACATATTTATTATTCAAAGTGTCTGCCAAAATTCTGCAGATATTTTGTTGATTTAACTTTAACTTTTTGCTTAACATATAATAGTGAAAATGCCTGTGCCATGTCTTTAAAAAAAATTGCAGCTATGTTAAAAATAAAACAAAATCTGCATAATGTCTATAAAATGTCTTCAAAAAATCTGCAGGTATTTTAAAGATAAATTTAAATCTGCAAAATTTCTTTAAATACCTTCTTTAGAACTTTTTAAGAGAATAACGTTTTCTTAAGATTCTCTTAAGGTGATTTTTAGTAGGGTGATAAGTTTAGCACCCTTGCACACTTATCAGATATTTTATTTTATCTGATGTCGTAATATGCAATATCCTTATTTTGTAAGCAGACAAAGTCCGTCTTCACGTTGCTCGCTAGTGCACTAATACATTGAAGAAAAACTTATCGTCCAAATGAAATGACCAACATACACTTCACATCTTTGTTTCATCATTCATATGTAGGACGCTTTAAACTGTTTCTCCTATAAAGCAAACTAACATGGGATAAAAACTTCTTTACGTGACCGGTAGGCATTGCTACCTATGAGATTTATAAATAGCATAATAAACAGTTTGAAACATCTATGTCAGGTCTATATCGTTGTTCAAAGTTATGGTACTTAATATTCAGATTTTTTTTTTTTTTTTTTTTTTTTTTTTTTCGGATTTAATTAGTATATTCAAATATTCGACATTTCAAGTTTCAGCTGATACCACAAAGTATAACTACTAATGCTTGAATCTTTTTTGAGTTATCACCAGTTTTCAGCTTGTTTCTTAACTTTTAGAAACCAGTCTGGTTAAAATTGAAGGACAAAATCGAGGTATGAAATAATAATTTTTTTGAATTGTATAAGGCATTTTTCTAATTTAGGTTAAAATTTTTAGAAAGCAAAGAGAAATCTAAAGACATACATTATTTATCTTTTTTCCAACAAATATTTGCGTACATCTAAAATTATAGATTAATGAAAGCAAAACATGTTTCACTATAGTGCTTGAAATTAAACTTGTATCATGTGTTAATAATTTATATTTCTCTTTGTTTGTGACAACATGAATTAGGGTAATAATTTTAACGTTAGAAGTTATTTCTCAAATATAAAAATTAAACACTTTACGCTGATGATTATTTGTAGCATGTAATAAAAAAAAAATAAAATAAATAAATAAATAAATAAATAAATAGCACACGAATTTACATGTAACATATGTTTTTTCCTGTGTTCTATTATACATAATAATATATATATATTTTATTATGAACATAAAATCTTACTAAAAATGCGAATGTTACTACAAATCCATAAACAGACATCAAAGTTAGCTGTTGCAAGAATAACTTTAATATATACTTTAACATTAATGGATTAACTGCTTCATAGCTAAAGGATTTGAAGTTACGACTTATATAACTGCCTTAATTTTTATGTCTCTGTAACGCCATCTTACATGAAAACAAATCACGACAGCACGTTTCCCATCTTTAATAAATCTACCTTTCGTGATTCAGAAAGTGTTCGATTGTTTATCTGGCTAGTATTTTCAACAAATCATTTAGAGAATCTGGGTTGCCGAGCGAATGGCACTCTAACTTCGCCAACCACTACGCATTATGAACTCTGACATATAACTGATATTTCGTACAAGAATGACCTCCTATCTTCCATAAAAGTTCAGTTAGACTCAATTACCAAATGTATTAAAACCATCATGATGATGTCAGAGTTAAGAGTTCTGTGTACGGATTTTTTGCACAAAGCGGCTTGGAAATTTAATCATGTCGTCATTTAATCATTACAAAACAGATTAAAAAAGACTTAGATTTGGCCATGAGCTTTCATTTCTAAAATATAATTTTTTTATAACCCGCAGTGTATTTGAGGAAAAAAAAAAAAATCATAAAGGGCTGAATATGGTCAATTACTTAAAGCGTTAACATTAAGAATAATTTATTATTCCCAACTCTATTTATTTTAAAATTTAAATATACTTATTTAATAAATCCACTAAACAATTTATTATTATTACGTTGAGAAATGGTGGATTGTTTTGTATTTAAATTAATTAATTTAATTTTAATTAATTATTTATTTATGATTGTTATTAAATTATGAATAAATTTTATTAATCCGAATATCTGAATTTTTCGGTAAAATTTTTTTTCTGAGAAACTGTAATGATTTATGTGGCTATTACTGTGCATGTAATCACTATTAATTCTAAAACTGAGTATCTTAATTAAATATATTCTTCTTTGAGATGGCAATAAAAGTTATGGCTCCTTCAGCAATAAATCAGATGACATAAATAAAAGAAATTTAGCAAGAAAATATGAAAATTTTGAATTCACAATAAAAACAATCATCATTTGCAACAAAAATGTAAAGCAAATGTACTCATAAATAAAAAAAACTAAAAAGAAACGTAACGTAGAACTCTTAATTTGCAAAAAAAGTAAAATTTGCCTAAAATACATAAAATTTATTTTAGATACCACAAAAGTGTGCGCAAATAAATTAATAATAATGGATAATAAATTAATAATAATAAGCTATTTAAAATTGTTTTATTTGTATTCAGCGAAACAAAAACTCTCATACAAAAACAGACATCGAAATACAGCAGAAGACTGAGCAGAATTGTTCGGAAATAATTCTTTTAATTAGTATTATTGTTATTCCCATGAATGTTAAAAAGTTTCATAGAAAAAGTATATTTTATCGCTTTTATGAAGACAGTGTTATTGTATGCTTCCATGTGTACCTTTAAATGATATTTACTTAAATTTATATCGATATTTTCCCATCAAAACATGTACACATATTTTATTTTTTCTTCATGTTATTAGTGTAATTGTTAGCTTTTCTAAACTTCTAAAGAATTTTATAATTACGATTTCAAGGCCATATTCTTCACAAAACCTTAGGAATATCTTAATAATTATTTTGTTATGTACGCGGGAAAATTAAAAAAAATATATATATATTATGCAGGAAAATTGAACTAGCATTGGTGCACTTGGCATTGGTGCACTCTGCTCAGTTCCCCATAATATTCTTGTTCTCATAAATTTCAACTATAGGTCATACTACATTCTTTTTAAGAGAAATGAAGTTTACCGATTACTTAGCACGAGCACAGAATGATATGCCCTCTCATCAGATAACTCTTTGATACATTTATCTTACCCTAACTTGTTGTTTAATTTTTATTAGGCTCAATTTAATATTTCAGTTTTCATGCAACTCCACAGTATTTCCAATCCATCAGTCCCCATACTGCAAGTTTATGTGAAATACAAACATTCTAGCACACTAACACACTGACGCACTAACAAACTGACATCCTAATAAATTCTTTCACCAAACAACATAAACACTACAATTAATCATAACTTTTGAAGTCGGTGCAAAATTAGATAAAATTTGATTTTTTTAACAGATTTTTTAGACCGATAGCTACAAACGCTGTTGCCCCGAATGATCCATCTTCAAAGTTTCGTTTATTATTTTATCACTGTATACAATTGGCCCATTAGTGACACCCACAGAGAACAGTCAACATCCTTCGAAATTCAGTAATTATGTTTCTGAGACGTTACAAGAGTTTTCTATACAAACTTTGTATGGCTTTGATATTTATCGTTCGTGGCAGTTTTTGGATTTCGCGATCATATCGTAATACAAAAATATACACGCAAGATGTATATTCTCGTAATATACAGGGTGATCTAAAAAAAAAAAATGATAACAAAAAATCATGTCATAAAAACTTTATTAAATAGAGGAAAAACTTTTTCCCAACAAATAATAATAACTAATATTACTGTTAAAAAAATAACTATCTTGATTAGAAATAGCCGCCTTCTGCTTTTACACACAATGTCAAACGCTTCTGAAAATTTAAGGCCATGCGACGAAGCTCTTCCACAGATATTCTCTCCCACTCACGGAGCAATGACTTCCTTAGGGCCTCCAAATTTTTCTGAGGTTTTGCACAGGCTCTGGCCTGCAAAACTGACCAGATACCATAATCCATCGGATTAAGATCCGGCGAGTAGGGGGCCATTCTCTATATGAGAGGAAATCCGAAAAATGAGCTTTGCACCAATCTTGTGTTGCTTTTGCCTTATGCGCCGGAGCAGAATGTTGCTGGAATATCCAGTCTGCATTACCGAAATGTTGTTCAATCTATGGAAGGATGACGGCCTCAAGAATGTTGCGGGGGTAAATTTCTTGGTTGTTTTTCACCCCTTGATCTACAAAAATCAAAGGGTTTTTCCAGTTCAGCAAATTCCGGCCCAACACTGTAAACGTAAATGTCTTAAATTCAGTTTAAAAAGTGTCTTAAATGGATGGTCATTTTTTAAGCGAAAAAAAAAATGTCTTACTTTTTAAGACACCTTTTTGCATAAGAAATTAAGATATTGCAAGTGTCTTAAAACGCCGCCATGTTTTAGGCTTAAAAACACCGCCATGTTAGGCTTAAAAATATTACCGTTTTTAAGGCTTTTTAATAAATATATAAATAAATAAATATGGCCTGCTATTATGCTTTTCTGTTAGAAACATATTTTAGAATTGTTTAGAGCATTAATGAAATATTTATATAAAAAAAAAAAGAAAAAAAAAATCTATTTTCCGGCATTGGGATTCGAACTCACACTGTCTAAGGAAACCGAAACCTCAAGCCAAGCATCGTTGTAGTGCAGCATTTACCAATCACGCTACCATTGAATATAGCAAAATGTGTTTTTATGATATAATATACTGCAGTATTCGTGAAACTAATCGCAGTGTTATGTTTTATTTCTAATTTTTTGCCATAGAACTATTGATAGTATGGTATCTTAAACTTAATAAATATTATTATCTTAAATTTCATATATAGAGGACCAGAATTTTTTAATAATCCATAACAAGTATGTGAAGGTTTCATCCCTCGATCATAACGATTTCTTTCTCTTAAGTGATAATTAAATTTAGATGTAGGTGAATTTGTTTTTGAAAAATGTTTTTAGATGAATAATAATAAAAATAAAGAAAGAAAAAAAAATATGCACAAATTATTTATGATTGTTCACTTTTAAACTCGCTTTCTTCTCTACAAATTACTTGCTACATCCGTCTTCACACTTTTTCTTTTAATATTAGAAAGGTTTAAAGACAAAGTTTTTTTTTTTTTTTTTTGAACAAAATAAGCTTTGTGTCTAAATATGTTTTTTATGAATTGTGTTAAAGATAATAGCATGCAAATATCATTCACATCCCTAGAGTATTATTCCATAAAAATATAATTTCATAAAGCTACCATAATTTAAGTAGTTTAACTGCTTATTATATAAAATAATAATATATTTATTGAATGTGGAAAGAAGTAGGATAAGCATATTTTCTTAAAGTAGATTCCATATGAAAAAATTTCTAAGTAATGCAAGGGTCTGAATTTCTAAAGTGTCTGAAAATTCAAACGCGTTATGCTGTCTGAAAATTTGCGTATTTACGTGTTTCAGACATTTTTGTGTCTGAATTGATATTTCAGACATATTTCTGTCTTAAATTAACATATCTATAACGTCTAAGGTACATTTTAAGACATTTACGTGTCTTAAATGCCGTTTCAGTTGTTTTTATGTCTTACTTTAAGACCCTTTTATTTGCAGTGAAACCATCACAGACTGAGGATTTTGACGATGATCTACCACAGCAGAAGTACCTGAAGCATTAACACACCATATCCTGTCGTTTTGATGGTTGTGAGCTTGCTCAACTGTGAAAAGTTTCTCGTCTGTGAACAAAATCCAATTCCAAGGCAGAGGAGTGGCGCGACAAAGGAGTTGACGACATCTTTGAAGTCGCACACATTTGTTCTTGTCCATTAACAGTTGAGCATTTTGAAGCTTGTAAGGCTTGACTGACTCTTTGGCTATTCGGCGGGCTGACTTGCGAGCAAGTTATTTATCTCGCGAGCAAGTTTTCTCTTTGAGATCCTGGAATTTTGCTGGAGCCACTTCGTGGTAATCTGACGGACCATCGGCGTGTTGGTGGTTTGCTTATTTCCACTCCCTGGTTAACGTACGGTATAGTTACGCTTTTCAAATTGTTTGATTGTTCATCTGACGTTCGGCGCCGCGATATCGAGCCTTCGTGCGATGACACAATTGTGCATTCCTTGTTCATGTAATTCTAAAATTTTCTCTCTTTGTTTAGATATCTGCATATAGAAGAATGAGACACATAACAATCTTTTACAATACAATATGTATGTAGCATTTTTAACGGGCAATCTCGCCGTTCTAATAAGAAATATTACAACAAAAAATTCACAATAGGACTGACCAAACTTTGTTATCATTTTTTTGGGGTCACCCTGTACATTGTACGAAATATTGTTTCATATTCTTGAAAGGAATTAAGGGATTATTTGAAAGGATTTACATATGTTCGCAAGATAATTTGGCGATCTCTTTTCTTTTCGCCAGGGGCGACAGATACCATGTCAACTCAGCAAACATTTGCAGCTTAAGAAAGCTTAACTGTATTTGAAATAAAATAGTTTTCAACTGTGTTTTGTAGATGCCAAAGTGAGATGTATATTTCGAAAGCAAGTTGATTTTTTATATAATTAAACTACGAGTTTTTATTTAATTTTGCACCGACTTCAAAAGTTATGATTAATTGTAGTGTTTATGTTATTTGGCGAAAGAATTTATTTCATACTTTTAGGCGCAATTTTCGATTTCACTTCATTTTTAATTGTTTGAATAATTATTGCTCTTTGGAGTCGGTTCTTTTTTTTTTTACAAAAAAAAAAATATTTATCTTTTTACCTTTCAGTGGAAATTTATTCATAGCAGAACATGAGAAGGCATCCGATAGCAGTCTCTCATATCGGAACTAGCAAGAAAAGTGACAAACTCTAAAAATGGTAATTTCGAGTATATGTCACTGAAAAAAAAGGTGAAGTGTCCCAATGTGCACAAAAAACGTTGCGTTTCCATCTTGAAAATTATCCACTTGAGAGGCAGTTGTGTCAGTTTTATTCAAGTCAGTGCTTTTTTTTTAAAGTTAATTTTTCTCAAATACTGCATTTTAAATTTGTGTCATTTCTTCCACTACTTCATAATATTTTCGAGATAGAAACGTTGTTTCTGCATCCACCGAAGGCGCTGTAAGCGGTTGCATCTCGTAGCGCATGCCCACTTTATTATACTACTATTATGAGTGTAGCTGCAGCCGTTTATCATTTAAAAGAATGTAAACGGACTTTTGTGAGCACCCTATAATTTGTTTAGATATTAATGAAATCATAATGCGACCTATTTCATGCCAAGATATTTACAACAAAGAATGTAAGGAAATCGGAGCATCTGTTATGAAATTATAAGCTAAGAAACAACTACAGCAACAACAAAAATATATGGTTTGAATTAAGAAACCCTCCTTCGTTAATTCGATTAAAAACGGCAATGCGTTATACGATGTGACCGCTTACAGTAACCGTATTTTGAACATACGTGTGCTACGCTACAACGTGTGCAATGTACTTCAAGTGTGCTTAGTGTAAGAAATTGCGAACAAACAAATGCATGTTTTTAGCGTTCTATTTTTAGCATCAATGTCTACAAACAGTCTTTTTGTACTAAATCGATGATACTCTTCAACACTTTGTAATTCATTTTTTTCTCTGTTTTGAACCGTTTTCGAGATAGCCACCAGGTGACGCTATAAACGGTTTCATCTTGTAGCGCATGGCTATTTTACTATACCTACATACCACTTTTATGACTATAGCTGTAGCCATTCATCAGTTAAAAGAGTTGGGACTGACTTTTTTGGGCTCTTTGTATTTTCTTTAGATCGTAAAGATATTGCAATGGGACTTACTTTAGACCAAGACCTTTTCAACAAAACGAAAAGTATCAAAATGGAAATATCTGTTCAGAAGTTATGAGCTAACAAACAAACAAACAAACAACAACAACAACAAAAAAAAAAAACAAAAAAAAAAAAACATACGCTTTGAATTGAGAACCTTCCTCCTTTTTGAAGTCGGTTAAAAACGGACTTAACTTTGGTTTTGTGATTTTCAGATTCCTTACACCTCAAAGCGTGTAAAAACAACAGAAAAAAATGAGGCCGAAAATTTTCACGGTTATCTAAATTTTCAATACCTATTGTATGTTGGGAAACTAAAAGTGCTCTATAAAGTTACAGTCTTATTTTTTAATACCTTATGTATATATTTTTTTATTCGAAGGCAAAAGGCATAATACAATCCATTGATTTCTTTTCTTTTTTTCGTTAAATCTATGTTCAATATTCTGTAACTGTAAAGTAACACTTTCAAAAATATCTTAAGCATTGATAAAATGTTTTAATTACACTAACCTTGTGAAAATATTTTTTCCAAAAATACAAATGGAAATGGAAAATATTGAATTCCGAATATTTTTAGGCCCGTATTGTGTAGAGGTGGGGAAAAAGGTAATATATTCAGAATTAGAATTTATCTCTTTCTCCTCTGGTTTCATCTCTATATATTCAAATTTTCAGTGACAATTTCTTTATGCATATATCAAGATGTCACATAAAATGCAGTATCAACAACTTATACTTGTGTAAGCACATAAAAGTAGTTTTTTACTTCGAAATTTAAATTCCTCAAAAGAGACTATTCTTTTTTGTTAATATAAGAGTGTATGCAAATTTATTTATTTATTTGCTTATTTATTTTTATTCCTTATTGAATATACTTTTAGCAAAAAAACTTCCCTTTATACCAATTTCATATAAGAATATTCCAAAATGTGTAAATTTCTATCATTCTTAAAAAACAAAATCTTAGATTGCGATCAGTTATAAATTTAAGTTCTAAATGCAGCAAAATTACTAGTGATATTTGTTTACAAAATTAAATATTTCTAGTAACATTTATTGTTCTAAAAGACTGTATACATATAGCTCGTCAAATCCGAGTTTCCTTCATGTTGCCATACCAGAATAGCTATTAATATAAATTTTTACCTCTCTACCATAAAATGTACATTTATTATGAGCTTAATTATGATTGATTATTTATTGGAGCTATATCTATATCATATTATAAAGTGCTCTGGATTGTACAAGAAGTACCCTATTCTGGGCGGAGTCGAATAAATGACAGGTTCCAGTTCCCCTGCAGGTGGGAGCATAGACCTTATATAGATAGACTACGCCACCAATAGGACTTCCCATTATAGTGAATGTCTTCAGCATGAGTGTGTAATCTGACACCTTCATCCTTTGCGGGCAGCACCGTATGTCACGTGACATATACTTGAGGGAAATTCTTCTATAAGAAAGCACTTATTTTTGTAAGAATCAAACAAAAAATTCTCCCTTTCAAAATGGTTTTTCACAAAAGAAACTTTTTTATAATTAATCTATGACATTTTAGCTTTCCAACGATGCGTAAATCTAAAGACTTAAATGAAAAGTATGTGTACAATACAGAAATAAAAACAACTCACAACTACTTCCTTTCCTAAGGAAAAATCACATAATATTCATTCTCGTCTCTCTCTCCAGGTCCGCATCACGTGATAATTTAGCTGGGGATCGCGGACATCATCTCGCGGACAGATAATGAGGCGGATGCGTGGTCTATCTAAGGTCTATTGGTGGGAGAAAAATCTTTTTGTTTAAGAAGGGGACTGGTTCATTAGTAATTTTATGTCAGTCCCGATAGTACACGTGAAAGATACAAAAGTAAATGTGTAGAATTCTCGAATGTCTGTGAGTTCAACTTTGCAGACAAAATATAAAACTTCCTACATTTAATAAACCCAGAATTCACACACGAATATATTGTGGAAAAATCTCCTCCAATCCACAGTACTTACAAAAGAACAGAAAAAGAACATTAATTAATTCATTTTTTAAAGTTCTCATGATTTTTGAACTTCATTTTTTAAGATTTTATTAATACGATTGAAATAATCGAATCCATTTAAAATTATATACCTCTATTTCAAAACATAACGTGTAACACATAAGTTAAGGTTGTAAGATTATATATATATATAAATCGATTGACTGATTGCTCTTTTATATTCACCTTCATCATAATGAAAAGTACAGATCTGCAACCAAAAAATTGTTTAGGAATTTTGGTTGTTTTTTATAGATTTGTACCTATGAAAAATAATAGCAAAAACTTGAATCGCATCTAGTTTTTTTTTTTTTAATTTTTTTCTATATTCAATCGAAAAAAATATTGGATCCGTAAAAGTTTTCGATTTCCAGTTTTCGATGGATTTATATATTTTGAGATGTCTAGAACACGATTTGAACATTTTTAGAAAATGTTTGTCTGTGTTGAGTGTAACATAAATTTTGTGACTACTGTATCTCAGAAACTTCTGCACCGAATAGAATACAAAATTATATATAGATGCACCTTGTTGTAAATTAGTGCCTGTCAACTTTTGATGCGAATCTCTCAACAGGTGGTGGTACTATACAGCGATTTCTGCAGTTTAAGGGAAGGCTATATCTCATGTTCTATTGCGTAAAATCAAACAAAACTTGATATGTGAGAAGGCCATTATTAGACATTATACTGATTCAATTTGCGACCATATCGGCCAATAAATAGCGCTGTTATATTGCAATTTTCTGGGTGAATGGAAAGGCTATATATCAACTTTTATGCCATATAACTGTACGAAACTTGATATAAGAGATAACCATTATAAAAGCGAATTTTTTTAAGATGTTATTTATAGAGAAAAAAATTGTCTTTCTTCGGATATTTAATGTTAGTTTTCTCTAAGATGAAAACCATCTGCATTCATCATGGTAGATAATATTAATAAATAATAGTTTTAATAAATTATTTGTACTGAGTGAATTTGCATAGAGAAATATAGTTATATGGTTGTAATAAAGTCTTATGGTTGCCACAACTTACTAGTTTACTATTCACATACATACACACAAACATACGTATATTCATATCTCAACGTAAAAATAGCAAAAATAAATTCAGGGGACCTCAAAACTTATAGAAACACAAAAATCTCAAAAATCGAATTTTTGTCATGATTACAATACTTTCTTAGATATGTGCTTTCGAAAAGTAGAAACCTTACTTGTGAAATGTCATATATTCTCTTTTTACATGACATTTTTTTATGGTTTTTATAGAATATCTAATCACCATTGTTTGCGATAAAATATGTTTTATGTACAAAACAATCTAACTTTTAAAGAGAAATAAAAGCCTGGAAACGTATTTTCAAAAATAAGGAAAGATATCGTCTGCGTAGGAGAACTCACAATTTCCATCAAAAAACAAAATAACAAGAAATAAAAAGGCGAGTTTATTGTCACATATAATCGTTTTAACGTATCTAACTACCTAGATATAATTTTTTAGTGGTTTCAGAAGCGCTTTTTGCTCATATCTATAAACCTAATTAAAATTTTGAAATATTCGATGAATATAATTTTAAGTTGAGTCAAATTGATGTCATTGTAGCTTTACAGCTGTTAAACAAAATGTTTATACACTGATGGAAAAAAAAAAAATCCCAACACCAGGAAGGAGCTGTGCTAGATAAACGAAATTTGGTAGGCGTGTTTATACATCTGAAAGATGACGTCGATTCAAATTTCGAGCTACGCGCATAAGTGTGGCGCTAGTAGCGACACTATGAACATGCAAATGAGGTTTGCTTTAAATAAGCGCTGTAAAGTTCGTGATCGTGATCAAGGGAAGGTACTGCCTCAAGAAGACCGGCCAAGTGGCACTACTGAGAGGGAAGACCGCCGTGTTCGGCGTATGGCTGTGGCTAATCGTACTGCGTCTGCAGCTGAAATTCGAGCTGCAGTTGGCACCACAGTGACACAACGAACTGTTACAAATCGGTTACTTCAAGGACAGCTCCGAGCCAGACGCCCTGTAGCGTGCATTCCGCTGACTCCAAACCACTGCCGTTTGCGACGTGAGTGGTGTCAAGCTACAGCTCATTGGAGGACGGAATGGAGATCTGTTGTGTTTTCTAATGAAAGCCGGTTCTGCCTTGGTCGCAGTGATAGCCGTATGTTGGTTAGAAGGAGGCCAGGTGAACGCCTGCTAGCGACCTGTCTGCGGCCTAGACACACAGGGCCTACTCCTGGAGTTATGGTTTGGGGAGCAATTTCGTATGACAGCAGGAGCACTCTCGTGGTTATCCCACGCACCCTGACTGCAAATTTGTACGTCAGTCTAGTGATACAACCTGTTGTGCTGCCATTCATGAACAGCATTCAAGGGGGTGTTTTTCAGCAGGATAACGCTCGCCCTCATACCGCTGTTGTAACCCAACATGCTCTACAGAGTGTCGACATGTTGCCTTGGCCTGCTAGATCACCAGATCTTTCTCCAATCGAGCCCGTATGGGACATCATTGGACGACAACTCCAGCGTCATCCACAACCAGCATTAACCGTCCCTGCATTGACCGCCCAAGTGCAACAGGCATGGAACTCCATCCCACAAACTGATATCCGACACCTGTACGACACAATGCATGCACGTTTGCATGCTTGCATTCAAAATTCTGGCGGTTACACCGGTTACTAATGTACCAACATTTCACATTTGAAATGGCTCTTCTCGCCAATGGCTCTACCTGTGATCTTGAAACTTTAATCAATTAAATATGTTACCTAGACAAATGTATTGCTGAAATTTCATTACTGTACAATAATTTTTTCTTGGTGTTGGGATTTTTTTTTTCCATCAGTGTATATTAAAGAAGAAGGAAAAATGTTAACACGCTTTTTTTAAATACAAAAAAAATATTTTTATTTACACATAAATAATACAATTTGAATCATCAAAAGTTAAACTCGGACAACTTCTGGTAAACTGATGCCATTATAAATTAAATATTTTAATAGGAAAAAAAAACTTATTTATACCATAGATATAGTACTTCATTACATAGATCTATCATCCCCATGTTATCATGCAAAGATTTTTGATGTCGAAAAATGTTTTTGGCATCGGCCATTAACTGGTATTGAAACTCGGCAATTGTAATAGAATAGAATGTTGATGAATTTTCAAAATGTCGAAATATTGCGTTTTTTAATTATTCTAATAAATTTATGAAAAGAAATGGAATATGTTATTATAAAAGTAAATTATATTTGACTATATTATGAAAAATAAAATTTTTATAATTAGTTGCTTTGCTATTATTATGAAATAATAACCGTTTTGATTTTTAATTGAATATATATATATATATTTTTTTTTTAAGTTTGATATTTTTTTGAATTTTCAAAATTCTTTTAAATATAGTTAGCAGCGGCGCAGGTAAAGAACGTTAGTTTTAGTATATAACAAGAGTTTGACTTTAAATATTAACTAAATTAATAAATATAGTAAAAAAAAAAAAAGAAAAAAGGAAGAAATAGAAAGAAAGAAATAGAAAAGAAAAGAAAAGAAAGAAATAGAAAAAAGAAAAAGAAAAAGAAAAATGAATTTGAAATTGTAACTGCAGTTTTTCATTCACCTTTAGTACATAAATTATTCATAAATTTTATTTGCAAAATTATCTGTGTGTATTCACTTGGAGAAAGACGGCCATTAACTGGTCAAAATGGTCGTTTTTCTCGGAGTAAAAAGGAATCAATTTTTCGCCATGATCAATCTGTCTTATTACTATACCTATGATTTATACATAAATATTAAAACTTAAACTAACAATACTAAACTTGGATAAAATTGTTGTTAATATAGCTTGGCAGCTATTAAATATATCATGAAGTTCATAAAAAAATAAACAAACAAAATACTTGCAAGTTCTTTTCTTTTTTTTTTTTTTTTTTTTTTTTTTTTTTCATTTTAATAAAATGAAATATACTTATTTACATATAAATAATAAGATTTAAATAAAACTATTAAATATTATTATAATAAACTATTATAATAAACTATCATTAATAAACTATTGATTTAAATAAAACTATTAAACTTTAGACAAGCTTCTGGTAAAACTAATGTTATTATAGCTTCAGCTAAGTAGTTTTTCCTTTAAACGGAATTAATTAAACGATAAATGAATAAATTTCAATTAAACCGATATTTTTATAAGTTTTATAATTTGCACTATGTTACACTTTTCCCCAGTAACTACAGTAAATAATAATAATAATAATAATAATAATAAAGTTTTTGCTTTTAAAGAATTAACTAAATAAGTAATAAATAAATAAATAAATGTTATATTATAAAAATTATACATAAACATACAAATTACAGTTATACAACAATTACAATGCAATTACATACATAACAATTACAAATATGCTACATTACATTTTTTTCCAATTAATAAATAATAATAAAAAAAAATATCTGGTGTGCAACAACCACACGATTTCCATTACCCACTATTACAAGTATTATGTACACTTTTTGGGGAGAATTGTGGTCATAAGATATAAAACTGACCTAAAAAATTAGGCATCCAACAGTTTTCCTCTAAATGAAAACTGGCATATGTGTAAAGACATATACAAGAGAAATTAAGCGAGTTAAAAAAAAAAAAAAAAAGTCGGGAAAGGTTTTTTTTTTTTTTTTTTTTTTTTTTTTAAAGAGGTTTAAAACTGACCTACCTAATCAGGATAGGTATTATGACTGTTAATTTTCCTGTAATATACATATATATATTTTATTTAAAATTTAATATATTTAATTATTTCTACCGCATTACTGTTTGAATTCATTAAATATATATACTAGCTTAAAAAAAAGAGAGAGAGATTTCGCATTCAAATGAATGAATTAAATAAATAAACAACGAATAGTGTAAGAGCCGTTGCTAAGTAATATACGTAGAGGATTGAAATGAAAGAATAAATTTTAGAAAAATGAAACAGAAAAGGCAATGGATAAAATCGAAATAATAGTAATAATAATAATAATAATAATAATAATTTTTAAAAGATTCAAATTGGAAATTCTAAGAAATCTCGGTGAGGTGCACACCTATAAGGTCCAATCTACCCCTCTCCTAAGTTTTGTAGTTCTGCAATCCGTAGTATAAGCACCAGAGAACACACGCGCGCACACACACACTCACACAGAGAGATATACTTCTCTTTATTTATATAGACTAGCATTTTTTTTTTAAGTTTTTATTTATAATGTGATATAAAATATAAGCAGAGTTTCAATCTTTTTTTTTAACTTCATTTAAATATGGTGACAATAGCGAAGCGGTTGTAACCTGCAATATAATAAATAAAAGTAAAAGCAGATTTCCTTTTAATGGAATTAAATAAATAATAATAATTAAACTTAAATTTTACTACGTTTAATCATTTATACTACATAACAATTTTTCCAATAATTAAATAAATTAAAAAAAAAAAATGGTGTGCAATAACCACACGATTTCCATTACCCGATATTAGTATACACTTTTAGGAGATTAGTATTAGTATACACTTTTTGGAGAGAATGGTGGTCAGAAGATATAAAATTGAACTAAAAATTTAGGCATCCAACAGTTTTCCTCTAAATGAAAACTGATACATGTGTAAAGACATGTACAAAATAATTTAAGCGAGTTTTTTTAACACCTATTTAAGATATTTAAAACTGACCTACTTAATCAGGATAGGTAGTATGGCTGTTAATTTTCCTGTAATAACCACGTCATACATACGAAAGGATATCTGTAAAATGTTTATGCAGCAATTTTCAAGAAAATCGTTAGAGCCATTTTTGAGATACCGAAATTCACCAAATCTTGGCAAACTCAATTATTGACCGAAAAACAACAATTACATACGAAAGCGTATCTAAAATTGATTTACTTATACAGAACGCCTGTCGACTCTCAAGAACTAACAAATTATTACATACGAAAGGAGATCTAATAGAATGTTTATGTAGCAACTTTGAAGAAAAATGTTAGAGCCATTTTTGAGATACGGGCTTACGATCCCACTTCCGGTTTCAAATGTCCCACTCCTGGTTTACCAATTTTCACCAAAAGTTAAAATTTCATCTGTACACCAGACCTAACTCAATTCTGAAGTTTCATCGTTCTATCTTTATTGGTTTCGGAGATATGATACTCAGAAGATTTCCCACATACATACACACATATTGACCAATTGTCAAAAACCCCTTTTAGGACTCAGGAGACCTCAAAATGTGCAAATTAGGTGAAAACTCGATATCGAATTCTGAATACAATACTCCCATTACTTACTGTAGGTAATGTTCCCGTTTTTTGCATACCTGCTCATTATAATCTAAAACTGACGCGCATTGAAAATTAGTAATAAACTGATCGTCCTAAATTGATTTTAAAATATGAAGATAAGAAAGTAGATGTAATAATTTTCAGCAGAGACAGATTGAATTATAATTATTTGTAATTTTTAATTTACTTTGCTCTCAAATTCCTGTAGAAGAGACTTCTTTGCCCAGTCTCTTCGCATTGGCTAAGCTGCTGAACTAAAGCGGGAAAAAAGAGGTCGGAGAGCGTGTAATTTGTGGTTGCCGTCAGGCGCCAAGTTATTGCACCATTGACATCAAATATCTAGTCTTACGGTGAAACCAAAAGATCCGTAAAGTGCAGTTTCCACTGCGGTTGGTTGGAAGTCGTTTCGAGCGGCGCTATTCAGAATCCTTTGATGTGGTCAAGCGTTTGGAGGTGGTTCGACGGGTTGGTTCGAAGGGAGAAAATCCCTGGCTCTAACCCCCAGCTGAGATAATTGAGGGGCCAGAGGTAGATATCTTTGTCAATTTTGCATGCTTTCCTTTGAAGTAACTGCGCAATCTGATAAAAAAAAGGTTACAACTGATGACAAGGCATTTGGCTCTTTGTGTCGGAGCGTGATTAATGGTTTTATGAACCTCAAAGTTCCAGCCGCAATGGAAACCGGCCTTAAAGCTGCCTTCAAACTCTAGCAACGATGGAAAGCTTCAAAAATCATAAATTATCCATTGTCCGAAAGTGACCCTTGAAATTTTGCACATGTTTACAATGAAGGACATTACTTTTTATTGCTCTTTTACAAAAAAGACCCAAAATCTATATGCAATTATCGCAGTAGGAGGTTTGTCAGCCGAGGAAACCTCTCTCCTGCTTCGCGTCAACTCGATTCTCACATCAAAGGAATTTCAAAAGAGACGAACTTACTGCTTTGCAGTTGCCAGAGTCTGAAGGCAGCTTAAGCCAAACCAGGATTCTAAAGACCGGCATATTTCACATTTTTTTTTTTTTTCATTTCTTTGTTCGTTAGACGGTTATAATGTCGACACAAGCCCGAAATTTCACACCTGCGCCCGGCTCGAAGTAATATATATATCTATAGTGTCGGCTCCAGTAAACTGTAGGGGGGGGGGAGTACATATAAGATATGTTTAATGGTATCTTCGCAGATACCACCCCAAAGTGTTTCGACTGTGACTGCTTTTGTTAGAAGCTGTCAGGGAAAAGAGCGATAAAGCCTAGCTATGGCAGTCTGCACTCCTCGTTTTCATTCGAGCATGTTCCCTCTTTCGTTCAAGATTCAAGATAAACTGTTATCGAAGAATTATTTGTACTAGAGTAGAGGGTGAAAGTGAAAGAAGAGAAATATTTTTACAATCCTTATATACCATTTATTGAAAGATAGAAAAAGAGCAGAATTTCTAACGCATTTAAAATTGTAAATTTTGTATTCTCCATAATTATCTTTTACAAGTTTATAAAAATTAAATAAATAAACTAATTAATTAAATAATTCATAAATATTAGAATCGCCCGGTGGTTGAATCTTTATTACTTTTTTAAAGTAAGCATTCAAATAAGAAATATAAAAATTCAAAATTTAAGTGTAAAAAATGTTCTTAGAAATTACATTATCCATCAAAATAAATAAAAAATGAAATGAATGAATCAACAAATAAAATTAAAATTAATAAATATAAGTAAATGTCATCATCTTTTTACTTTCCGAACACTATTAATCTGAGTCTTATCCGTCTTATTAATCTGAGCAAAAAATTTGTACACATGTTATAGGTCATAGTTGCACGAACTGTATAGATTTTGGTGAATTTAGCAATTAAAATTTTTTTACAGGGGCACAAAGAAAAATTCTTTGTCATTATGGCCTATGGGGCCAAATTTTTAAAAGTGTGATAGCGTCTAAACACCCCTAATCAAATATTTCTGCAATCTGCATAAAGAAAATCAAGATAAAATGACAATTATTTGTAGAAAAAGAGCAGAATTTCTAACGCATTTAAAATTGTAAGTATTGTTTTCTCCAGAATTAACTTTTATAAGTTTATAAAAATTAAATAAATAAGTTAATTAAGTAAATAAGTTAATTAAGTCAATAAACTAATTAATTAAATAAATAATTAGAATATTGACTTCAAATGTGGAAAAAATGTTTATTGATTTATTATCTTTAAATATGAGCAGATATTACAATTTTTTAAATAAATTTAAAAATAATACATCAGTTAATGCAACTAAAATATGTCGTTTAAGAAAATATGATAAACTATCATTAATTCATTATAGAACTTTAAAAAATAAAAGGATCGAAGGAAAATTTTATAGTAAAAAATAGAACAAACCTCTTACCGAATTTAATGAAACTTTGTATAATCATGTACAATTTGTGAAAAAATTACAGTAAGTGTCAAACATACTTGGAGGAGAGGGGGGGGGAGGAGACAAAGGAAAATAAATTTAATTTTTAAATTACCATTTTAGCGATTTTAATAATATATTACCATTTAATTTTTATGAAGATTACAATGAGTGTATTATATACCTGGAGGGGGGCAGAGGGGGGTAGATGGAAATAAAATATATTTTCCTTTAAAACACCCTATTATAGATTTAAACAAAAACTTTGTATAATAACATACAATTTGTGAAAAAAATCACACTATGTATCAGACATACTTGGGGGTGGGGTTAAAGAGAGGTGGGAGACAGAGAAAAATAAAATATTTTTTTATATCACCATTTTACCGATTTTAATGACATATTCTATAGCTATAAATTGCTTTTTATGCAGATCTCAAAATGAGTGTATTATATATTTCGGAAGGGGGGGAGGGGGATGCAGATAGATGTAAAATATATTATTCTTTAAACTGTCGCATTGTCGATTTAAAAAAAAACTTTGTACCTATGCAACTTTCTGCTTATGAAAAATTGCAATTGCAGTGAGTGTACACATATCTGGACGATTTGCTAAAGAGGGGGGGGGCATAGGGGGACAGATGGAAAATAAAATAATCTTTTTAAACAACACTTATTATCGTTTGTTTTATTGTTTATTTACATTTTGTGTAAGTATCGATTACTATTAATAAAGAATTATAGTGAGTTATGCAAAAATTCAATATATGATTTAAATCTGTAAAAAAGTTATTCAAAAATTATTTTTCTTCTTTTAATCTGTCTCTTTTGTCCTCCCCCGCCCTATGTAGAAATAGAACACTTCCACTCTCGTTGATGTTAAGCATCAATTTTACAAGGAGAAATTAGGAAAAGTGCCTTTTTTTCCGCAATCCAAAAATTCAATACATTATTAATATCAGACATTAATTAAAAGTTAATATCAAACATTGGTAAAACATTATTCTAAAACAGAGTTTTTTTCTTTAATCTGTCCCTCCCCCTCCCATGATAGAATTTTTTTTTCTTTTGCTGTCATCCATATTTAACAAGTATTTTACAAGTAACAATTAAGAAAAGTGCCCTTTTTTCCGCAATCCGGAAAAAAGGGCACTTTTCTTAATTGTTACTTGTAAAATACTTGCTAAAGAAGCTTGCTTGTAGAACTCATGCTGAGCATCAACGAGAGCGTAAGTTTTTTATTCCTATGTGAAGGGGGAGGGAGGGGACAAAAGAGACAGATTAAAAGAAAAAATTTAATTTTTTAGTAACTTTTTTACAGATTTAAATCATACATTGAATTTTTGCGCACCTCCCTGTAATTTTTGATTAATACTAACTGATATTTACACAAAATGTAAATAATAAAACAAACGATAATAACTGTTGTTTAAAAAGAAAATTTTATTTTTCATTTACCCCCCTTCCCCCCCCTCTATCAATATAGGTAACTTTCACTATAATTTTAATGAAATAAAAGTGATAGTCGTACAAAGTTTCATATAAGTAGGTAGCATGGTGATATAAAAACAAAAATTTTCTTCACTCTGCCCTACCCCCCCCCCCCCCCTTAGCAAATCGTCTAGATATGTGTACACTCACTGCAATTGCAATTTTTCATAAGCAGAAAGTTGCATAGATACAAAGTTTTTTTTTTTTTAAATCGACAATGTGACAGTTTAAAGAATAATATATTAATAATATAATAATATACATCTATCTGCGTCCCCCTCCCCCCCCCCCCGAAATATATAATACACTCATTTTGAGATCTCCATAAAAAGCAATTTATAGCTATAGAATATGTCATTAAAATCGGTAAAATGGTGATATAAAAAAATATTTTATTTTTCTCTGTCTTCCCCCTCTCTTTAACCCCACCCCCACCCCCAAGTATGTCTGATACTTAGTGTGATTTTTTTCACAAATTGTATGTTATTATACAAAGTTTCTGTTTAAATCTATAATAGGGTGTTTTAAAGGAAAATATATTTTCTTTCCATCTACCCCCCCCCCCCCCGTCCCCCTCCAGGTATATAATACACTCATTGTAATCTTCATAAAAATTAAATGGTAATATATTATTAAAATCGCTAAAATGGTAATTTAAAAATTAAATTTATTTTCCTCTGTCTCCCCCCCCCCCTCCTCCAAGTATGTTTGACACTTACTGTAATTTTTTCACAAATTATGCATGATTATACAAAGTTTCATTAAAATCGGTGAAAGGTTTGTTTTACTTTTTACTATAAAATTTTCCTTCGATCCTTTAATTTTTTAAAGTTCTATAATGAATTAATGATAGTTTATCATATTTTCTTAAACGACATATTTTAATTGCATTAACTGATGTATTATTTTTAAATTTTATTAAAAAATTGTAATATCTGTTCATGTTTAAAGATAATAAATCAATAAACATTTTTTCCACATATGAATTCAATACTCTAATTATTTATTTAATTAATTAGTTTATTTACTTAATTAACTTATTTACTTAATTAACTTATTTATTTAATTTTTATAAACTTATAAAAGTTAATTCTGGAGAAAACAATATTTGCAATTTTAAATGCGTTAGAAATTCTGCTCTTTTTCTACAAATAATTGCCATTTCATCTTGATTTTCTTTATGCAGATTGCAGAAATATTTGATTAGGGGTGTTTAGACGCTATCACACTTTTAAAAATTTGGCCCTATAGGCCATAATGATAAAGAATTTTTCTTTGTGCCCCTGTAAAAAAATTGTAAGTGCTAAATTCACCAAAATCTATACATTTCGTGCAACTATGACCTATAACATGTGTACAAATTTTTTGCTCAGATTAATAAGACATTTAGACGCTATCGCACTTTTAAAAATTTCGCCCAATAGGCCTTAATGATAAAGAATTTTTCCTGGTGTCCCTGTAAAAAAACTATAAGTGCTAGATTCACAAAATCAATAGGGTTCGTACTTTGGTGACTTACAATATATGTACCAACTTTCAGCTTATTCGAACAAAGCGTTTAGACGCTAGCGTGTTCACTCACAGACACACACACATACATACACACATATATATACACACACACACACATACACACACACATACATAAATCATCGTAAAAATAGTAAAAACGGACTCAGAGGACCTCGAAACGTATAGAAACAACAAAATCTGAATTTCGGATTTTTGACGTGATTACAATACTTTCCTCACTATAGTGTTCGGAAAGTAAAAAGATGATGACATTTACTTATATTTATTAATTTTAATTTAATTTGTTTATTCATTCATTTCATTTTTTATTTATTTTGATGGATAGTGTAATTTCTAAGAACATTTTTTATACTTAAACTTTGAATTTTTATATTTCTTATTTGAATGCTTACTTTAAAAAAGTAATAAAGATTCAACCACTGGGCGATTCTAATATTTATGAATTTATTTATGAATTATTTAATTAATTAGTTTATTTATTTAATTTTTTTAAACTTGTAAAAGATCATTATGGAGAAAACAAAATTTACAATTTTAAATGCGTTAGAAATTCTGCTCTTTTTCTATCTTTCAATAAATCTTATATAATGATTGTAAAAATATTTCTCTTCTTTCACTTTCACCCTCTAGTACAAATAATTGTCCGATAACAGTTTATATTAACTTTTTAATACATTTAAGTTAATATAACTGTTCAAATAAATTTAAAACACCAAACTTATTTAAGTTAACTACTTATCTAATCAGCTTCTGTGGGAATATGTGGTGAATTATTCAACTGTTTGGTTTCCGTTCTCATTCTTTTCATTATTGTCATTAAAAATTATATATATATTTGGGGGGGGGGGGGATTTTTTTTTTTTTTTTTTTTTTTTTTTTACCTAAATTGTAAAATTATTTTTTTTTCTTTTACTAAACAGTTGTTCTGCGTAATACTGCTCAAATAAAGTGAGATATATGTAATATTTAATTCCGTAGTTTAAGTAATTTTAAAAGATTTTATTTCGTGCAATTATTTACCAATTCATTCACTGTATTCAATAAAAAACAGCAAATTTTCAGCTTCCTTTGTCAATCTTCTTTCCCCGTTCTAGAAAATCCCATGGAACTCCCTTCTTTGAGGGACCATCTTTAACAAAATTATTCAAATGCAAAAAAGGTAACCCTACTCCGTACCAAGCGGAGATGACTATGGTGATTGATGATCATTTTCCCCCACGGTGCTGCCTGGACCCTAATCATTTTAATTACACATGCATACGTATACATGCAAATGTATGTTGTTTATTTCATTTCTATTAATAAATGTTTTTTTTTAAATATATGCAGCATATAATTGTATATGTATATATATATTTATTTACTTATTTGGATATACGTACATTTTTATACCAATAAAAAAAATTATTTATCAGTAGAAAAACGTGTGCACAATTTACATTTATGTTAGCTTAAATAAAAATTACACTGGTTGTTTATGTCATCTTTTAACATCGAGCTAACTTGTTTTAATATTCTCATTCTAAATTGGTTATACTCATATAACAAATCAATATTCAATGATCGATAAAATGTATTTTATCTAACAACAAAGCATATAAAAAATTCACAATTACAAACCGAAATAGATCAAATTACGAATCATTTCAAAGCAAATTACTTTTTTTCGAAGAGATATTTTTATTGCAACAGTAATAAAAAAATAAATAAATCTAAAATGTCTGAAATCGACTTTTAGAACATGTAATGATTATAGGCGTTTAAATAAATTGTAAACGTTGAATAATTCAGTAAATAATTAAACATTTAATAGCATATTTGAATATTAAGTTAAAACTTTGAATAAACACCATAATTTGCGGAAAAAAATCGCAACAACTATTTCAGGTTGAAATAAAATACTACTCTTCATCAGGTGAACAAAGAAGGTACGTGTGTTGCAAAACAAATCTGTAGTGTTCAGTAGTGGGAGCACCAGAGAGCCCACACACATACACATAGATACACAGATATTGTGTAACCACGTTTCCTACGCCTAGCAGAGAGGACGAGTCGAAAATCTTGGAGGGTTTCCAAGTTGACCAACAGGTTTTAATTTAGTAAACATCCAGTCATTCGGATTCCCTTATCGCTTATTTTCTCTCACCGAAAAGCTTGTCTCCCCTGTTTTACTAGTGGACGCGTTGTATCCGCACTTGCGCAGAAGCTTCCATGGTCGCAAGAAATGTAGTTAAACAGTACATATACAGATGCTTCTCTTTATTTTTATACATTAGCTGGTTACGCCCACTTCGTTGGTCACTTTAATGAAATGAATTTTCAAACAAATTGAATCACTATTTATTTTTTATATCGCATTATAAATAAAAACTAAAAGGAAAGAAAGAAAGAAAATCACCTATATTGAAATCACTCTAAACCTCGGTTTGTATACCCGTTGCCTACGGCAGCTCTCTTTGCGCCTACACTACATCGGATCCAGGTTCCCACTGCCAGCAAAGAAGTCTTTCCCGGACACTTCAATCTGGGTATTTATCGACGACAGATGAATCTGCAATTATTTAAAAACTACGATTTTAAAAGTGACATCTATTAAATATTTTATTTTTGAACGATGTGTTTTATATTCCTCGCTCGTTACACTATGTTACCATATGATTCCGACCAATATAATAAATACAGTAAAAAGTAGATTTTCTTTTTAAAGAAATTAAATAAATAAAAAACAATAATAATAATAGAACTTAAATTTTAATCAATCTTTTCTGCTATATACCATCCTTTTACGATAAATAATATAAATAATAATAAAAAAAAAATTCAGAGGAATTAATTTAATAAATAAATAGAGAAAAAAGAAAAACAAAAAGTTGTTATACTATAAAATTTATACATAAACATAAAAGTTATAAATGAGTTTTTAAATTTAAAATTTAATACACTTAATTTCTCCTACTGCATTACCATTTGAGTTTAATAAAAAAAAAGAAATAAACAAAAAAAGAAATTTCGCTTTTAAATGTATGAATTAAATAAATATCAAATAAATAGCGCATTACCCGTTTCTAAGTACGCAGATTATGGAAATAAAAGAACAAATTTTAGAAAAATGAAACATAAAAGACAACATTTAAAATCGAAAATAAAATAAAATGAATAAAATAAAATAAAAACTCAGATTTGAAATTCGAAAATATCTCGATGAAGGGCGCATCTGCAAGTTTCCAACTATTTCTCTGCCAAGCTTTGTAGCTCTGCGTTCAGTAGCCTGAGAACCAGAGCGCAGACAGACGCACAGATGCTTTCTCTGGTGTCAGTGTGTCTATTATCAGCATATCTCAAGAAAAAATAGTAGCAGGAAGTGCAGTGCAATCTCGGTATTCTAAATCTGTGTCATATAGGGATTCTACACTAAAATGTTCGTTGCGATCAAGGAAATGGTTCGTGTACTAGGACATGAAAGAGAATTCAAATACATTACGTCTATAGTGGAAGAAATTTTTGGTAGGTGCAGTTTGACATCTACAGACTGCAATAAATGAAATGAAATGAACATATATTCTGTCATATGCATAAAGGCATTTTTCATGTAGAATATGGTGCTAAAATTCTTCGTAGACCAGTATGTCATCTATAAGTTATGTATATATCACATTGTGGGCTTAAATAAGTCCTATATTAATAACACGCAGCACTCCTCAAATGCACTTCCAGCAATTTGCATGCATAGTCCCACTATATCCTAATTTTTTGGGGGTAGCCCTATAAACGAGCAGTGTATGATTTACATAACATATTATACACAAAGCATGCTTTTATGCATATAAAAAATACATGTTTATTTCGTTTGGTTTACTGCTGTCTATAGTTGTTATACTGCACCTACCAAAAAATTCTTCCATAGACGCAATGTATTTTAATTCTCTTGGATGCTTCAGTACACAAACCATTTGCTTCATGTTAACGAAATGTTTAGTGTAGGATCTCTGTATGATGTAGGTTTAGAATACCGTATATTGAAATTCTTAATCGGTTGAGTTTGAACTTCCTGCTGTTACTTGTTCTTGAAATATGCTGATAGCAGACACACACGCACATGCACGAAGACAGTTAAAAATAGACGAACCACTAAAAATGTGGTTTTTTAATACAGGGGACATTAAAACGTGCAAATATAACAAAAACTCTATTTCAAAAATTTGACTCAAAAACAATACTTTCCTTACCATACACACTGTACTTATATAAACTGTACATTTTCGTAAAAAAAATTTACAGTTTATATAAATTCTGTATTTCACTGTATGTTTTCTGAAAAACAAAAAAGGATATTATCATTAAAATATTTTTATTTCTATACATAAAATATATGCAAATGCTATAAAATGGCAAGCGATAAAAACATCGAGTTCAAAAATTTTTATATTGAGCTATTAGCAATTTCTTATATATCTGAATACTTGTTATGAAAACAGATATCTATGATAAATATTTCACAGGAAATAAATGTTAGGCACAAGTAAATCAAACTATAATGTTAACATGCGTAGAAGAAATAAATAAATAAAACATAAGTATATTAAGTTTAATTTTTTTTTCCTTAGAAAGTATCGAAAATGTTATCTAACGTTTATTTTAAAGTAAAATATAATAATGTAATAGCGATATATTTAAATAAAAGCAGATATTTTTGATTTATTTGAAAGAGTAAAAATAAATGAAAGAAAAATTTTCTTGAAATAAGTGTTAAAAATCAGTTGTTACTTATGGGATTTAACTAAGCGTGAATAAAACAGAAAAATGGTAGTTGCATAAGTACATAGGACACTAATTTACCAATTCTAAGGCAGAATAAAAATTACTTTGCTAAATGAAGTGAAATAAGCTCGTTTTGTCAAACTGCAATTGAACGGGAAAAATTTCTCTGTAGAATCCAAAAAATTAGTAAATGAGGCATAAGATAGCAGGAAAACATAACAAAAAGTCAAAAGAATAAAATGTAAAGCATTTTTGTGTTTTGCGTTTCAGCTACTTTGGCAGAGTCTTAAAGTTAATTGATCAAACAACTCATGCTATACATTGATCGTTTTATTATCCATAAACGATTGGGAATATTTTTTCAAATTTTATTTAGCGGTACTCATACTGATGTTAGAAATGTTATTAAAAAATAAATAAATAAATAATACTTGTATTCTATGTTTGTCGAAAGATCAAATCTTTGGTAAAATATACTGATAATAAATTTTTATATTACATTCATCAATTTATTTAAACTTTTAAATAATTTAATAAATTTATTATTTATTATTCTTTAGTACAAAATTTGTTATAAAACTATTTGATTTTTATACGTAATGTGAAAAAAAGATTAATTTTTAATATTTAAAAATAAATATTTGAGGTATAAAAAATTATTAAATATGTTATTTACTATATAAGAATAATGCAACTTAACGTGATTTTTATTGACGTAATTAAGAATCACCTAAATATTTCTGATATTTTGATACATTTTAAATATTTTCTTTTTATAAAAATAATAGTAAATATATACAGTCGGTAACAAAAGTGTCCGAACACTAGCAAAAATTCCTATGTAAAAAAAGTACACTTCATACGATTTTGTTAAATAAATCCTTGTCGAATCCTGTTCTTAGTCAGTCTAAAAACTTGATTCGATAAGGATTTATTTAACAGAACCGCATGAAGTGTACTTTTTTACATAGGAATTTTTGCTAGTGTTCGGACACTTTTGTTACCGACTGTATATATATATATATTCACACTTTTCCTTTTTCCCTTTTTTTTATTTTTTATTTAAAACTTAAGCTGATCACAAGGATGAAAATGATGTGGGATGTATTTCTCTATCGATCATAAAATATTATTAAATTAAATTAATTTTTTTATCTTTTTTTGGTTGCTGTTAAAGATTTTTTGATGGGGAAGGGGTGTCAGATATTTTAAATAAAATGTACTTATCCTTAAGTTTATATTTTTATGCACTTATTACGCAGCGATAAATTAGTCAATTATAGGAATGTGTTTTAAGATTAGTATATGCGGCAAAGTTACGCAAACAAAATTATAGTTATTAATGTGGGTCGCAAGGAATACATGAAAACCGACCTCTTTCTTCCGCCAAAGCACTTCCCCACACCCAAGTGGCTAGATGGCGCAGCCGTAGCTGTGAAACGCAGCCGGAAAACAGCACAACTCGTACCGAAGGAAAGCGACTAAAACCTGGCAATACGAAGAGAGCGGGCAAAAAATGTTTTGAAGCGATGGAAAAAAGACTTGCGTTGGCTCTATGAGTGAGACGCAAAGTAAAAAGCAGTCGAAATATTGCAATAACGATGTAATTGATAACTGAAGATAGATGGTGTTTTTAATTCATTGATCCTAGGGACCCTAGATAGAGAGAGAGTGGACATTGAACAAACATGGCGGAAGAACTAAAGAATATTAATGCAAATTTTCAGAATTCAAACGTTCTTTTTAATTAACTTAGGAATTGTTCCAAAATTAAAACCCTAACATGTATACAATACATAATTAAATATGGAATTTGAAATCATTAATAATGAAAAATAGAGGGGATAGGAAATCAAAAGTTGGTAACAAAAGTGTCCGAACACTAGCAAAAATTCCTATGTAAAAAAAGTACACTTCATACGGTTCTGTTAAAGAAATCCTTATCGAATCATGTTCTTACATTGACTAAGAAGAGTATTCGACAAGGTATTATTTAACAAAACCGTATGAAGTGTACTTTTTTTACATAGGAATTTCTGCTAGTGTTCAGACATTTTTGTTATCGACTGTATATACCAGAAATTTTATTATACTTAGACAGTAATTTCGAAAAAAAAAAAATTTAACTCCCACTATCTTCTTAAAAAGAAAATTTTAGTTAATAACCTAATTTTGGTTGACTTGTGTGATTTCTGTATTTTACTTCCTTTATTATACCTACTTTTATTTTAATGTATCTAAACCTTAATATTTTAAGCAACATCATTCATTCTAATATTATATATTAACTGAATGTCCAAATTTACAGTTTTGTAAGAATATAATAATAATAGTCTATATGAACTGAAAATCGTATTTGAGAAAACATAAAATTTTGATTTTTAATTTTTATTTTCTTAGAAATGTTTATTGCAATAACTGTGAATATTTTAATAATAAGAGATTTAAAAAAAAAAATGTAATATTTTAATAATTTATTTTTTCAGATATATTAATTAAGGATAGTCAGAAATGTTTAATTTAATTCTTTTGATAATCGTTTTGCATGAAAATAATTAAAAAATAATTTTAGTTTCTCGAAATGCTGTAAAACTAAAAAAAAGTTCAAAATATGCTGAAATGATTTCTGTTCACTGCTTTAACGATGGTGTAAGTGCTAGAACTAAGGCCAGTTGACTAGGCTTAGCCTGTGTGGTGTTGCTTCCATGAAGGTCTTAACCCATATTTAAGTAAGTTTCGAAAAAAATTAAAAAAATCATGTAAAATGTTGTGCAGCTTGGGATCGAACCCGGCACTTCTCGTCTACCAGTTTCGCCAGCAAAACCTCTGTGCCAGCTGTAATGATAAAAGAATAGTTGTATTGTATTTCTATTGGAATTAAAATTATCTAAATGTACTTATAGCAGAATTACATCTAAGACTTAATTTTAATGTTTTAAAAGAACCTTAAAACAATAACAATAATAATAATAGTGTATATAGGAATTATTATTATTATTATTATTATTATTATTATTATTATTTTAATCCTCTTCCCATTTTTTCGAAAAGTAATTTTTGGATGATAGATACAAATTTTTCTTAACCATCCGCTTTACTATCAATATCTTACTATATATCAGAAATTTTTTTTTTTTTTTTCTTTTATTTATAAAAATATTTTTTAAATCACATAAATGTATAAGGCAAAATAATTTAATTTTAAAATAAATTTTAATAATGTTTTATGTTTTTTTAATATTCTATAGCTATAATTTTATTTACACTTAGAAATAGACTATGCGACTTAAAAATAAATGAATAACAACATTATAACACTTTATTCTATCAAAATAATATATTTCAACAAAAGTATACTGTTAAATAAATAAATAAATAATTTTTTAAAAAGAATGGATCTAATATTTTAGCAAGTTAATTTGCTCAGTGATTTTCTTATAATAAATTGTACTATGTAAATTTTTACTCTATAAAATATCAATATTTTAAGGTTATTCTTTCTAAATTATTTTTTCTATAATATATTATGGAAATGAAATTTCATAAATTATAATAATTAGATTAAAAAGAAAAAAAAAAACGTTTTTGATTTTAAATATCTATCTCCATCTTTTCTAAACGAAGTTTTCAAGTGATAGAAGTTAATTTTTAAAGAACAATAAACTCTGAGAATTTTTTTATTTTAAAAGATTTTTTTCTTTTAAGGAATGGAAAAAAAAAAAATTCTAGGAATATATATGTTTTATATGGTAACAGATGGCGCCACAATATAAAATACTGAAATGTTTTCCTGTGTAAAGCCGGTATCACACTTGCTCTGGGAGCGCAGCTTTAAGCACAGCATGAAACATTTAGTGCAACTGCTATGCTACAATAACCATATGATAAGAAATTTCTCTGTGAAACATTAGTTGCAGCATTTTCCACTGCAGATGGGAAATGCTTCGCGTAACTCACTTTGCTGCACGTAACTGACCAATAAGGAAAGGGCAACTACATCACTTACTGTCAAGTTAGGCCGAGGGGAGGGATAAATGACAAAATATTGTCATTTAAAGAAAGTAAAAGGATCTGAGTTAAATATTCTTTTAGACTATTATAATTTTTTCTATAAAACTTTTTCCTATTTAATTTTTTGTGCAATTTTTTTTAAGTGCAATAATTAATTCCCCAGATTTTATTTTTCTATGAACAAAAAAAAAAAAGAAAAAAAAAAAAGGAAAAGAAAGAAAAATCTTTGACATTCTTTTAAAAGTTTAAAACTTAGCAATCCTCTTTTTTTTTTTTTTTTACTTTCTGAAATGGAAGACATTTATGAATTAATAATTATGAGTAATTGACAGTTTATTAATGTTCTGTATATATATATATATTTACATGCTTATACTACTTTAAACTACATTAATGATAAAACGTATCATTTTTTAATATTTTAAATTAACATAATTTAAAATACATACAAAAATGTCGATCAGAAAATTTTAGAAAATAAAAAATTAAATTTATTAATTATAATTTTTCATTATAATAAAAATTAGTTTTAATAACTCATTGATTATGTATTTTTATTTAGTGCAGGTTATAACATTTATAAATAGAAATTTATTACCTATAATTAATAAATAATTTATTTATTAAGAATATAAAGTAGTTTTTGGTTTATCATTAATAACTGTATTTTATTACTTAAGTGTAGTAATGTAAATTAATTCAACACAAATCATAAATTAAATTATTTAAAATAAATTAATAATTTTATTTATTTAATTATTCTAAAACTTATTTTATTTACTTCTAATTAATAATTAACTTGGCGACTTTAGTTTAATAATTTGTAATAATGATTGTGAAAATTACTATACACAATCAATAAAAGTGTATAATTATTAATAGAATATTTATTATGTTATTACACTAACTTGTATTTTAAAATATTTTTTTGATTTTTAGACATTCAAAAAAAAATTTTATGAGGAATAAAATTCAATAGAAAATTGGATTATTTATTTATTTATTTTTATAAAATTTAAGATGCACCACTAAGTGTAGCAGGGGGTGTATTTATTTGAGCGATAAATCTTTTAGAATAGTGGCGCTTTGGTCACGCCTACGGAATTTCGCGGAGCACTATATGAAACACTTGGCAACCCTTCCTCTCTTCTTTGCTTTGCAAAAGGATGCATGAAGTGCTTAAAGTTTCACCAAACGGTCAGTGTGATTGCGGCTTAAGAAAATTTTCGGCTAAAATGCACATCACGGTAACTGATAAGAATTCACGAATTGGTTTATTTTAATATAATGCCTTGGAAAGTATGAATCAATGAACTAGTCGTGTGATATATTTTTACGATTGAGCTTTATTTAGGCGTCTGCCATAGACATATGAAATATTAATGTCGTCTGCTCGATCTATGTCATCGGTATTCGTATTGCACTGCATAAAGAGAAGGGACTATTCCCGTTCCGAATCGGTTCAAAATTTTCTCGCGCATGCCCAGATCGTACGATTTTGGTCTTACAGAAAGTGCTTTGTGCTTTAATATTATAGATTTTTGTAAAAATATTAAAAATAAAAATTTAATTAGTTTAACTAATATTTCTAGAAATTCAAAGATATTTTCATGTTTTTTATTTACATTTGCTTATTTCATTGATTTTTTATTTATTTATTTATTTATTTTAAATATTATGCAAATAAAAATAATAACTTATTTAAACATTATTTATAAAATTTATTATGGCAATTATTATTTAAAATAAATTTATATTTCTTATGCTAGCAAATAATATACACCTTATTTTCTTTATTTTTTATCAATTTATTTTAAGAAAATTGACACATTTTTGCGTACTAGCAAATAATCAAAAAATATTTTTTTTAATATAGTTATTTTAAATATGTATTTTAAAATATATCAGAAAAGTACTTTGAGATCTAACATATTAAATACATTGTAAAACAGAACTTAAAAACTAATAGCTAGCAAATAAATAATGTAATTATCTCATATGTTTGGAAATAAATACGTAAAACAGCATGCAGTAAGAGAATTCAAAGTATTTAAAACATAATATAAAATAAATAATAATCCAATTTTATCTTTTAAAAATATTTCCAAATTAAAGTAATTTATCTCTCAATAAAGTAAAAATGTAATAAATAAGTTTTCCTCCAGTTATGACGTAAAATAATCGAAATTTCTTCTCGGCGTAATGGTAAGCAATGGAGCAACTGGCATTAAAATGGAGGATTTCGTAAAAAAGCCGGCGCGCCAATGTCCAGTTCCTTTATAATACAGGGTCTCCAATTGATCCATTTTTAAATTGTAAATACTTGTATATATAATCTTTCATTATTGATTAACTTAACGTTCATTAAAGTAAATTAGTTAATTATAAGAATGTTTCTTCAAGTTAAGTGTTGTGTTGATTTGTATCTCAAAAATTTTGGTGTCAGTATCGGGATTGAACAACACTCCATGAAATTGCATATAAAAGTGAGTTAAAGAAATTATTTAAAATCAACTTTTAATACATTGTTTTAGAACTTGAACTTCTCAGTTTGCAATAGACTCAACTTTTAAAACTGTTGTGTATTTCCGAACGCTTAAGCAAACTTTTAAAAGTGTTATTTTTGCATACTGGAACTGATAAAAAAGGTGAGACATCGCATCCTGTGGATTTAGCTACAACTATTGATTTAAGTGATGAAAAAAAAAAAAGCTTCCTATGTCAACAGTGGCGTTTACAACAAAGAAGCTGAATATACGGAATGTGCGCAGCCAAATGAGAAATGTGTGATTAAGATGAATCAAAATAATGACTAAGGAGCTATGAAGTTGGATAACTATTGTAAAGAACATTCAATTATAACGACCAGTGAGAAAATCCACAACTGTTTCCCTATACACTCTCTCTGTGTTATTTTATTTCCAGCATAATCACCGCTCATTTTCGCTTATTCCCAATACAATGTTCGAATTCATTAAACAATCTTTCCGTTATTTTTCCAAACAAAAAATGTTTCTAAAACACATGTAATTTGAAATGACTTCTTTTACAGTATTTTGCTTTTCTAAGCTTCGTAGATGTAGCGTGTAGAGTGTTACAGTTCAACTTTGAGAAGGGGGGGGGGCGAATAACCATTGAACAGAGTATGGAAATTAGAGGGAGAGAGTGTAAAATTTGCAGATTATTTAGAAGAGTTATGAAGGAGGGTTGACATGCATATTGGTATGTTGGCTTTCAGTCACATGGTTTCCAATGCGCCGATATACTAAATTAGAGGGTGTCTTGCTGTCTGTGAAGGAGTTAGAGCCAAACTTTTGTTTCTGGGATGGGAGTGTTAGAGGAAAAGTTATATCCCCCCCCCTACCAGCTAATTGACATGCCCAAGGTTATACGCATAGGTTTATGAGTTGTACCATTCTTTATCGTGAAATGCAAATAGCAGTTACATATTCGCTAATAAACGATATGGCGACTTCAAACAAATGCAATGCGATATCACTACAAGCGAAAATAGAAATCTTAAAAGAGGTAGATAAAAAAGTGTTGAAAAAATGTGAAATTGCAAGGGTGTTTAAAATTCTGAAAAGCACCTGATTTGGCATAATTAACAGCCGTGTTTCAATTAAAAAAAGAAAAAAAAAAAAAAAAAAAAAAAGAGGAATTAGGCGTTAAATCATCTTGAAATAGATCCCGTGAGGAAAATTTTCAGCTCGAAGAAATATTATACGAATAGTTAAAAATTTTGCTCAAATAATGGGAATTGACGGAACAGCATTTAAAGCTTCAGACGGATGGTTACAAAAGTATAAAGCAAGATATGGTCTTTCTTTCCGTAAGCTCTGAGGGGAAAGTGATGCGGTCAATATATAAACAGTCGAGGAATGGAGAGGAAAAAAACTGAAAAACATTATTGAAATTATGCTCCAGAAGATATATTTAACGCTGATGAGAACGTACAATATTTTATGATGAAACCTGACAGATCTTTCGTTTTCAATGACGAAACTACTAGCACAAGGAGAACAGCCAAACAAAAACTAACAGTTCTCTTGTGTTCAAATACAGGGTGTATCAGTACAGCGTTTACAAACTTTCAGGAGAGATAGAGTACACCTATAAGATGGGAAATCACATAGCAATGCATGGTCGGAAACGCTTTCCTGACGCGGTAGTGACTATACAAAACACCAGAAAGGAAGGACACGAACAGGGTAAGAAAACATGTTTATTATTCATTGTACAGCAAAAAACTAAGAAAAAAGAAGCATAAAGAGACAATGATCGTCAACCAAGTAGTAGGTGTTCGAAATTACGACCTCGGGCCATGATAGAGGCCTCACATCAACGGCGCATTAAAGACCAAACTTTAGCGAAAATACCGGGCGTGTCTCGGACTTCCCCAGCAGCTGCCACGATGCAGTTGTTGGACGACGCACACGTATCCGCTGCTATGCGTTCTTCCATGTGGTTTCAGCATGATGAGGCCCCCGCCCATTACAGCATTGACATGCGTCGCCAACTGAATGCAACGTATGGCCAACAGTGGATCGGACGGGCTTATCGAGTGCATTGGCCCGCTCGATCACCAGACCTCACTTGCCTTGATTACTTTCTCTGGGGGTACATCAAGGCGGTGAACGAAACTCCCGTTAACAATGCTGAGGACCTTGTTGCACGCATCGTGGCAACTGCTGGGAAAGTCCGGGACACGCCCGGTATTTTCGCTAAAGTTAGATCTTCAGTGCGTCGGAGATGTGAGGCCTGCACCACGGCTCGGGGTTGTAATTTCGAACATCTACTACATGGGTGACGATCATTGTCTCTTTATGCTTCTTTTTTCTTAGTTTTTTACTGTACAAAGAATAGTAAACATGTTTTCTTACCCTGTTCGAGTCCTTCCTTTCTGGTGTTTTGTATAGTTACTACCGCGTCAGGAAAGCGTTTTCGACCATGCATTGCTATGTGATTTCCCATCGTCTAGGACAAGGTGTACTCTATCTCTCCTGAAAGTTTGTAAACGCTGTACTTATACACCCTGTATGCCTGGTACCGAAAAGCTTCCACTCTTAGCAATTGGCAAATCGAAAAATCCAAGGTGTTTTAAATTCATCAAAACCTTAACAGTTACTTACAAAAACAACTCTAAATCGTAGATGACAGCTAGCATTTTTGAGAAATGGTTATGTTGCTTGGATAAACAAATGTCAATTAAGCACAAAAAAATTATTCTCGTAATTGATAACTATACGGCACATCCCAAACTAAACGGTTTGAAGTCAATCACCGTGGAATATTTTCCCCCTAATGTTACATCCATTGTTTAGCCACTATATCAAGGATTAATTATGAGTTTCAAAAGTAATTATAGGAAATTGCTATTGAGAAGAACTCTTTCTGCACTTGAAGAAGGGGAAGATTACAAAGTGGATATCCTCACGGCTTTGCACCTTTACAAAGTAGCAGGGAATGACGTGAAAAAAAGTGCAAACAGGAATTTCTTTCCTCATGCTGGTTTTAAAATGCAACTAGAAATGGAATCAACTATTGAAATAACAAATCAGGTTAACGAAGATGAAATGTTCAAAGAAGAATAGAAAATGACGCAAGAATTTTCTAAGAAAATGAAATTAGGGGAAAACTTGAGCTTCGACGAACATGCAACAACAGATTATAACATAGAATGTGTAGAAAATCTGTCCGAAAATGAAATAATTTCTTATTATTGCGCGAAGAAATTGTGTCATCACCGGAAGAAGACGAACAGATAGTGCCGAAGACTCTCAGTCTGAAAAATGTTTCAAATGCTATAGAGACTTTAAAATATTTTTTTGAAAGACAAGAAAATACAGAACATTATTTATCATCTATAATTGCAATGGAAACTTATGTATTGCAAAAATCTCATACGCAGAAAAAACAAATAGCAATTTCTGATTTTTTCTTTCAAAAATAAATGTTTCGAATATGCATACGTAATACTATTATTATTATTCTTTTTTTAATTAAAAATGTGTTTTAGAATTTATATTTTTAATTATATTAATAAAATTAAAATAATATTTTTAGAGATAAAATTTTAAATTTAATATCAATGATAATAATTACAATATAAAAACAACTTTTTATATACCATGTTTTTAAATTTTCTGTTGTATCATGTAAACGCTACCGAAGCCTGCGGGAACCCGGAGCAATTGGCTAAAAGTATTAAAAAAATTCATTGCTATCGTGTTTTGAGCTATTATGAATGTTTCAAATGGGAAGTTAGTTAAAGATCGATTGCAAGTTTTGTATTGGTAACGCTGCCGAAGGCAGCAAGGACCCGAAGCAGTTCATTAAAAATATTTAAAAAATGCATTTTTACCGTGAGCTATTCTGAAAGTTTCAAATGTCTAGCTAGTCGGGAAGTTAGTTAAATAAATTTTCTGTTGAATCATATAAACGCTACCGAAGGCAATAGGGACCTGAAACAGTTGTCTGAAAAAAAAAAATGTATTGTGACCGTGTTCTGAGATAGCCTGAAAATTTCAAATGTCTAGCTAGTCGGGAAGTTACTGAAAAATAGATTGCAAGCTTTGTACTGGTAACGTTGCCGAAGGCAGCAGGTAATCGAAACAGTTGGCTAAAAGTATTGAAAAAAATTCATTTTCACCGTGTTCTTAAATATTCTGAAAATTTCAACTGTCTAACTAATCAGGAAGTTAGTTAAATAAATTTTCTGTCGAATTATATAAACGCTGCCGATAAGGGAGTAGGGACCTGAAACAGCTGACTAAAAGTATTAAAAAAAATTTATTGTCACCGTGTTCTGAGCTGTCCTGAAAATTACAAATGTCTAGCTAGTCGGGAAGTTAGTTAAAAATTGATTGCAAGATTTGTACTGGACAAAGAAACAAACAATAAAGAATCAAAGTTAATAAAAAGATGGTAAAAAGCAATGTAAGTATTTAATTACTATCTCTATAAAAATCGCCTATTTTTAGAGAACTGCTGAACCGGCATGTGTAATTTTTAAAATTATATCCACTATAGCGACCATTCGTTATAAAGACCATTTGCAGTGGGACGCAGAGTGGGTCGTTATAACGAGCGTCGACCGTATTTAAAAATGAGATTAATAGAAATGAAGGAATTAGAATTTGCGCTGAGTAATGAAAAATCGGCTAAAATTAAGTTGCTGCATAATTCAATTTTCAATGGTATATATATATATGACCCCTCAAATCGGAAACGTTTATGTGAGTTCGCGAGTTTCTGTTATGAGCTATAATTTACACAGAAATTAAATGATATCATTACGATTTAAATTACATGAACTGATCAGTATCGCCCATGTGTTGAGTATCAACACGGATGGCGATCTTAACACTTTAGCCACCAGAATCGTTAATCTTTTGAATAATTTGAATGATTAAAAAAAAAGCATCATTGTTGATGAAAAGGAAATAGATGATGATATCAGTGAAAGTAGTAATATTTCTAATGAATCCGAAATTATAAATGAAAGTAATGAACCAAAAATTATATGATTAATGAAAATGTAAGTAATGAATCTGGTGCAATACGTAATGAAAATAAACAGCGAGTTCCAATTCATGACGTAACTGTGAAAAAAAATATTAATTTTAGTGATTTTGAATCCATGATACCCTATTTTGCTGGTCATGAAACACGACAATATTTCTAACTGGCTTGAGATCTTCGAAGATATATCAGATTTACTAAACCTTTATGATTTATACAAATTAATTTATGGCAAGAAATTATTAACAGGTAAAGCGAAATTGCTAATCGAAAGTGAGATAAGCATCCATTATTCGTCCAAATTAAAGAGTTTGCTTTTAAAAGAATTTGACATTCAGTGTGCAGCTGCGAATTGCATGAAATGTTAGCGCAGCGGAAAATGGAACCGAATGAAACTTATGATGAATATTTTCTTAACATGAAAAAGTTGTGTAAACGCGGTAAACAGAGTTTAATCCAAAATTGTATTAACAGTATTAGTGACCCTATTTATAAAAAGCTAATTTCGTATGGTGCTAAAAATATAACTGAATTTAGGGAAAAATTGAAAATAAATGAAAAAATTATGAAAGACATAGAGAAATCTAAACACACTAAGCAGGAAGTTGAAACAAAAATGAAATTTGAAAGTAAACCTAAATTTGAAAAAACAAAACATGACACTTAGACGATTTCTGTTAAAAAATAAATTGGCTGCATTAACTGCGGCCAATACAATCATAAAAGTGCGGACTTCAGACATAAAACACTCGGATTACGGCCACAAGTCTTTTTAATGTCTGAAACCGAAAAAAAAAAAAAAAAACACTGCACGATACCTTACAAGTTAATATAATATGTTCTCAGAATTTAAATTGTAAAGAAGTGTACATTAATGATATACCTATCAATGCGTTGGTCGATACGGATTCTCAAAAGACTCTTATCAATAATAGTGTATATAAAAATTTAAATAAAAGTGTGATTTTAGAAAAAACTAACGTTTCATTATCCGAACTGGAAAGAATGTCCGTAAGGTCATTGGGTTTTTTTCCAGCTGAAACACGAGGGTTCATCCAGAAATAAGGTTCCCAAAGAGATCCAGCAACGCGGGAAGGTGCGAGGTGAAATCTGGCAACACCGCTGTGCGCGGCTGTTATCCCACTCTTGATTTCGCCCGACCGCGCTTCACTGCGCCGCTCAGACTTGGCTCAGCAGCCGTGTGAGATGGAGGTGCCCATTGTTGCTCCCACCAAGTGCGATATTCGTTCCGTAATCCGCTTTTTGCACGCCAAAGGGACTCCACCCAGTGCTGCCAGATTGAGCGAAATTTTTATTTAACACCCACCACTAAAATTTAATTGAAACGGTTTGCTAATTGTTTCGAAACATCTTTCAAAGAAATCGTCGAAGTAATTAGTTAACCGTTACAAGTTAAATTTAACGGTGGATATAGAATAAAAATTTCCCTCAAATCTGACAGCACTGACTCCACCCCGGGATATTCATCGTCAGTTAACAGAGGTGTATGGCGAAAAGTGTGTGTCCGTTCAACACATCTGAAAGTGGTAAAAGGAGTTTAGTGCCGATCGGAAGGACGTCCACTATGAAAAACGGAGTGAAAGATCGTCAGCTTCGGAGGCGATTGTCGAGATGGTCCAACGCGAACTGCTTCAAAACAGGAGGATCACCGTCCGTGAACTTGTTGCTCGGATTCTTCGGATTTCTTACGGTACAGTGGAAAGATCTTTGACTGAAAAAATGGAGTATAACGCTTTCTCAACGGGTTGGCGGCGGAGTTCTACTACATTGGGATACTGAAATTGGAGCCCCGTCTACAAAAATTCGAAGAAAAAGATGGCGATTATGTCGAAAAATAGAGCAAATTGTCTTCTTCCCAACGATGTACATTGCTATGAGAATAAACAATGTTGTCTATTTGTAAAATTGATGGGAACCTGATTTCTGGATCAACCCTCGTAAATATTGATGTTTAGTGCATGTTTAGTGCTGATAGTTTTGTTGTAAATGATGCTTCAATTACTTTTGATTTAATTATTGGTACAGACGTTATTCAGCGAGGTGTCTTAACCATATCGTCTACAGAGATATCACTAATTAAAACTGAAAATGTTTCAGAAAATTTCTTAATAAATTTAGAATATATAATTGAGGATCCTGACGTTGATCTGAGCCACACTTATGATAGAAACGTACGTTGAGAATTATTTTCACCAATTCAAAATTACACCCGCAATAAAACAAAATTTAAGTAAAAAAACATTTTTTTTAAGATTAGAAGCTTTTATTGTGAAAGCCCTAAAAAGCATAATTGTTTATTGCCCTAAAAAGTATAAGATAAAAATTTATTGCGGCAAAGGCATTCTATAAAGAAATGAAAGTTTTAGAAAATTTTAGAATAATTTTAGAAAAAGAAGAGATAGGGCCGAGATAGTGCCCTTCTTCTGCATAATTTTCTTCTTCTCTAACTACTTTATACTTGCATATCCCATTCCCCATTATACAGACTTAGATATCCTTCATTATTCTGAGAATCAGACATTGTGCTTAATTTTTGGACACCATTGTACAAGTGTATGTTAAACTTCCTGAAATAAAAGGAATGAAAATGTTTACTCTGCAAGGAACTTTTAAGAATATTTTATACTGCAGCTAAAGCTGAGTGATTTGCATTCTGTATCGATGTAAGACAAGCTACTCTTGAATGGACGTATAATTTACTCTCAAATTACTTATTTTGTGCTCGTTAAAAATAAGAATGAATGTATCTCTTTTAAGTTGCGTTGATCTTTCTCGATAAAGCGCACATTTTTTTAAGAAAGTTTTTTTTTTTTTTTTTTGACGAAGATGATTCGAACTTTTCACTAGAGACTTTTGAAAACTTTCTTTTAATGATGAAGTAAATGATCTTCACATAAAAGACTTTTGTAACTGGCTTTATTATTGTCCTTTTATTTATTTCATCGAACTAAAAAGGCTGTTTTATTATAGTCCAGATGATTTAAATATGATCATTAAAGTTCGGTAAATCCACTAAAGAAAATAATTAACTCATCAGCAAAATGTTCTTTCTTTAGTATATAATGTAATTATTCTGGCGTATGGAAATATTATTTGTGAAATGTTATTGAACCTGCAAAAAAAGAGGGGATTTAACGTCAACTATGCCTTGTCTCATTTTTTTTTTTTTTTTTTTTAGGTACACTTGGCATATAAGAATCTCTTGATGTTCCTGATTAGATTCAACTTGGCGCCAAATTGCCCACTGCGCAGCACTAGTGTGACGTAAAACCCAACCAACCAACCAAACATCAACTTGGCGCCTTTTTCATCAAGCGGGAGAGCTTTCTCTTCTGTTACAGCGCCTAGTATACATAGAAAGTGACCAGCAAATCACTGCCCTAAAGATTAAACCTCTTATCAAAGGTCAGTGCGATCACGTTTATTGTTTGAAAAACCGAAACTAATGTATTTATTGGTTATTTATGTGCTGATATCACGTGACTGAGCTGACGAAACTAAGAAAAGCCGATCAACTCTCATGCAATGTTCAAGATTTGAGCAAAAAATTCGGTCGCAGCGCTATCTGAGAGACTTCATATTTTCAGAAGTATTTTAAGCATTCTGTTATAAGCGGTTGCCACACTGTATATTCTAGGTGTTGTACCTCCGTCTCCGGGGAGGATCTAAACTGTGATGTGAAGTAGAGGTCTGCATGGACCGGGCTTACGGGCCGGGATCGGGCCGAATTTATCAATTTGCTCTGGGGCCGGGTCGGGCTCGGGCTTAAAATATTTTTGCAGGCTCGGGCTCAATCTTTTCCTGTATACTCGGGTCGGACCGAGCCTGGATGAAATTTTTTCCGGGCCGTGTCGTCCGAATTTTTGTCTAGTATCCTCATTAATCAACGAAAAAGGAAAATAATAAATTATTTATTCTGTCATTTATTTTACAAATTTTACATATGGCTGGTATGTCACATAAAATTTTATTCTCTCAAAAAATGTGTGTAACTTCAATTTAATTGCCTATCAGTCTGTCTGTTCACGATCTGATTTTCCACAAATATTTTTAGCATGTCTCGAAATTAATATATTTTATTCAAAGTAATATTAGATGGTTTCCTATTCAAAATAGTATGCATGTCATTAACAAGATTTTTCGAATTTTTAAATATGAAAAAGGCTTCGTGGATATCCAAATAGAAAGAGGAGACAAGCGATGAAATTATGTTAGTTTTAGAAAAATCAAAACAATGACCATGAGCCCAGCAGTGGGAAGCAATAGAAGATTTGGAGATCTCTTCATTTCGAAATTTTACGAAGGTGCTCATTTATTCTATATTTCAAACGCCTCCTAGTTTGACCAATGTAACCTAAATTGCACGACGAACACGGGATTAAAAAAAAGCCAGAACGCTTTTTAGTAGGAAAAGGATTTTAAGAGAAGATAATTTAAAGTTGTTGACAGGTTTTTAAATGACTTTAAAACCAAACGGGGGGAAAATTTTAGAAATTTTAAAAGAAAGTGATGAATAAAAGGTAAAACAACTGGAATGAGACTGTGACCGTTCAAATTGGGAGAAGAACGTTTAGGATTCTTGAATTTATATAGAGCTTTATCGATAATAGAGGGATTATAGCCTCCAGTAAGAGCAAGAGATTTTAAATAATTAATTTATTTTGAAAGACTAGACGGATCAGAACAAATGTGTAAGGCACGAAAAACATAAGTATAGAAAGCAGACATTTTATATTGAGGGGCGTGGTTAGAGAGAGCATGCAGCGGAAGAGAGGCAGAGAATGGTTTTCTAAAGACAGTGGTTGTGAACCAATCCTTGTCTTTAGACACAAAAACGTCGAGGAATGGCAAAGAGCAATCGCTTTCAATTTCGAAAATGAATTGAATGCATGGGTCAATCGAATTGACCAAAGAAAGCAAACTAAAAAAAGCGACATCAGAGGGAACAAGAACGAAAGTGTCATCAACATACCTGAACCAGTGAGGAAATTTATGTTCACCGAAGACTTTTTCTTCAAAATAGTGCATATAAATGTCGCAAAGCAAAGGAGAGAAAGGACTGCCCATCATCATACCCTCATTTTGGGAATAATAAGTACCATTAAAGGTGCCTGATACACAAATGAACTAAATTCACAGGCTCCTCAATTTCAATAGAAGAATAATGGAGTTCACGCAATCTCCTCTCTAAACAAACCAGAGCACTTGAATTGGAAAATTAGTAAAAAGTAATTTAACATCCGAAGAAATCATAGTATAGTTAGAGGGAGAGATGCATTTAAGTTTGTCCACAAAGTCATACGCGATTTTTACTGTATAAAGATTAGTACTAGTTAAATGAGAAAGAGATCTTGAGAGAAAACGAGCAAGATTATAAGAAGCCGTACCAATATGAGACACAATAGGCCAGAAGCAGAGAGTAAGCTTATGGACTTTTGGAAGAGCATAGTAACGAGCACAGTTAGCAATGGAAGGGAACACCATGCGTTTTAGCATAATCAATAAGAATAACAGAATTTTTAACGAAATATTTAACGCGATCAAGATGATCATTAGACGGATCTTTCTTAAGCTTCGAATAGGGACCTGAATATAGCATGGACTCAACATGGGAAATATAATCCGATTTGTTGAGCAGAAATGTTTGTCCCCTTTTCAGGGATGCCAGCTTTGGCTTTTTTTCTATTCAATAGCCCACAATAATTTTCATTTGGAACATTTGGCTAATCACTTCAAAGACTGATAGTCTATTATGTATATACCAAATGTCACTTCTCAAAATTATTGGTGACTATTGAAAAAAAAAGGCCATATCTGGCAACGCTACTCCTTTTGTCGGCCTTGGTGCCAATCAAATTGGAGGCGGAATATAATTCTGAGAGGTCGGATATTTGATAAGAAATAAGATTAGATTTTTGTGGACGATTACTACTGGAAATAATGTTAGATAAAACGAAACGAAGAGATTCTAACTGACCAGGAGAAATTTTACTATTTTTAAAGGATTTTTCAATGGAAGCAATCAAATCGGGAACAGAAGGTCTGGAGGCAAGAGCAAAATTCAAACCAAAATTTAACCCATCCCGTTGAGCACCAGTCAGAGGGTGCGAAAAGCGATTAATATCAGTGTCCTGAACGAGAGGAAAAACAGGTGAAGTAACAGAATTACTCTTTAAGTTAGTTTGATGACGGGAAGTTTGGAATGCAACGTATGCGAAATTTCTTTTTTCAAAGTAAGATAAATTATGTACGGAAATGCTAAGAAACAGATGTAACGTATATAATTCAAACTCAATAGATGAGAGAGATTGCCGAATATCCTGAATAATAGCTCTCTGAATGGCAAACTTACTCCCTTTTAAAACTTTTTTAAGACGAGAGGAAGCAGGAAGATTGCACATAATGTCAACACACTTAGAAATTATCTAAGCACGCTTGCATCTAAGAAAAAAAATCTAATTGATTAACCCGTTAGTAGTCGCTATAAACAGCGCCACCTATTACAGATTGCGCACATTTTATTTAACTGTCACCAATAATTTTAAGAAGTGATGTGATCGACGTTTCTTTGATTTTATTCGCGTTTTATGTGTATCAAATGCCACTTCTAAAAATTTTTGGTGGTTATTGAATAAAAAAATCTGACAACACTGAAGGAAGGGCAGCAAATCAACCAACATGCGACTACTAACGGGTTAAGAAAAAGAGAACGTTTCAAACGAAGATGTTTGAAACGATTAATCTCTGACGACCTCATGAGTAAACACAAAAATAAAAGAAAAAGAGAAGTCAAAACACAAAGTGGGCGGAATTAAAAACAAAAAGTTGGAGATTAAAAAAAAGGGGGGGGGGGATTAAAGAATTAGAAAATAATCGATAAAATAAAAATACGAAATAAAAAACACAAAAAAATGAGAAGAAACGGGTGGAATTTAACAATTAGAACAATAAATAGGGAATGGAAACACTCTCAAAACTACTTCACAACTGCGAACATTTTAATTTATTCCGGAGTATCTTTAGCCCCGCCTTTATTTTGCCCCACTTTTATTACAGAAAAAATTTCGCTAGTATATAATTTCGACAAAATAAGAAAAAAATTATTCTTAAAAAATAAGTGGTATGAAATAAAGGCGGGGCTAAAAACACTCCGGAATAAATTAAAATACTGGCAGCTGTGCTACTTACTTGGTGCCAGAAGTCCAAAGAAGCCACAAAAATAATAAGGAAGAACCACAGAACTGGCGTTTTAATTGCTTTCTTATTATTCATGGGATTTCAAGCCCGCAGCAATATCTTTTTCTAAAGGCACATTTCAAAAGAGGTTAGTATAGAATAATTAAAACTCTTAATGATAGAATAATTAAGATAACTATATAATAATTAAAATTCTTATATTATTTTATGAACCATTTGACCTGTTTTAACTTTCATAAATTAATCGAAAAACTATATAATTACGCTTTTTATCTAACAGAAGGGTCTCAAACTATAGAAATCATAATTCTAAATAAATATCCTTCTAAGTTTATGCTTTATTTCAATTGATATTTTTCAGTATATTTAATACCCATCTGGCGGTGAACTGAATAGCGCCCTGTTATTGTTCGAACTTTTGAGTTCGAGCCCATGTCCAGTCTTTGATATTTATAGTGTTTGGAATCCACTTTATGCAATAAATCTCTGTTCTCTGTCTAATGAGCCTAAATAATCAAAGAATTACTACAAAACGACAAACAAAGTATACGTTAATGTATTCCAGAAAATTGTTAATTTTTTTCTGACAACCAGGTCATTTTCTAAAGGGCACAGCTATAACAAAAAACAGTAAAATAAATCGCAAATTTAACGTATATAAAATAGTATTAGCAGTAAACTTAAAAAACAATAATATTTATTTTTGTTTAAAAAATTGCATAAAAACAATGCTAACATAAAGGAACTTTCAAAATAAAATAAGAATTCCTTTTTTTACCAAATATTTTTTTTTTTCTTTTTTTAAGTAACAAAGCGAAAAATTCCATTACTTGTGACATTTTTATTTCATTTATTTATTTATTTTGAGTATTGACAAGAAACAAGTTGAGCAACAGATAATAAGTATCACTTTCTTTGGGGAAAAAAAAAAAAGTACCGGTTTTACGCTCGTTAAAATCCCGCATGGCTATATCACTTTCAAGTCAGAATGGACTTTCGCAAATAAATGCTCATCTTTTCTAAAGAAGTATTTTTGAAAAGAGTACTTTCGACTTTTCTTTAGTGTACTTAATCAGCTTTTCTTTTCTTTATTTTCTTTAGTAAAGTAAACGTCTTATTTTCATTTTTTACGAAGACTTTTGTCATTCAACATTTATTAAATTTCTTAAATGAACATAGATTTTTTAAAGGTGTTTAAGTATTGTACAAGGGTTTTATTACTTTTTAACTTAGTAAAATAACACAAGAAGAAATCAAAGTGTAAAATATATACAAAATTAATATTTTTTACTAGACTGTAACTAAGTACAATATGATATTTTCCTATATGTATAATATGTATAAAGTAAGTGTATAAGTCGTGGGTACTATACGACAAATGGTTAAACACTAAACCAATCTTTCTGCTTTATGAATAAGTTCGATTTATTTTCTATGCGGGTGATATAATTCTCTACAATAAATATTTTGAGCTAGAAATATACCAAGCCAACAGTTTTAGAAGAAAATCAACTTAACTGAAACAACGCAAATATCTTTCCTTGCAATTTGAAAATGATGTGTAAACTTTTGTTTGCTTTGCACACATTTTTTTCCCTACAGGATTTGTTGTAGTTTCAGTTTTCACATTTTAAAAATTTATTTTACATTTTTCAGTTTTTGTTATGTTTAAATTTGTAATAGTATATAACCTTTTTTAGGGTGCTTCTACTAGTCCGCGACATGACATCATTATTCAGTAATTAAGTGTACTGTTCATTTGAGGTCTAAATAGTAGTATACTGCAGCAACTGTTAAAGTCCATTTCTCCATCAGAGGCACTTCAAGGCTACGAAATTCGGAGAAGGAGATCACGTGAATGAGATCACGTGCTCAATTCCATCCAGTTGTTTCTTCAGTAACCTAGCTACGTACGGGGAAAGTGAAATCACAGTTCATCTGAGCGTGGCCTTGAGGCGACTGCGTAAAGGAAATAGAATATAAGAGACCCCCGGTATTGGCTACTAGAAAGTCAATATTCAGTATATGAAATCAAAGGACAAGACACTTTACCCAAGTAGCACAGGAACGTTCTGTGAACGTCTAATAACGGTTTCAATAGTTCAAACACCGTGTTTCGTCTCAAAAGAACGTTCTAAAACACGTTCAGAAATAGTATTATTTAGAACGTTCTGAAAATGTTTGATTTGTACCATCTATAAAACGTACAATTCTAGTTCTATATAGAACGTTCAAGTGTGACACCGTCATAACACGTTCTGTAACAGTGTAATTATAACGAATATGACAAAATGACTTTTTAGTACTATTGGTTGGAAAAATAGGTTAATCATGAAAATTTTTTACTTCAGTTTTTGATTTTTTTACACGTTTTGTGGCGTGAGGAATCCGGAAGTCAAAAGGTTGGTATGGTATCTGTTAATGTGTATCGGCTTCGGCACCTATTAGTGTGATAGCCCGTTAGTTCATGTACACGATATCTCAAGAACAAATGATTGCAGAGAGATCGGACCAGTTTTAAAATATCACTTATGATATTGATAAGAATCTTATTGAGAGATTTGCAACATTCTAATTTAAAAACTTCGTAAGTTATTCGAAATTTATAACTTTTAGCATGATAGAGAATAGAGCATTTTTTACATTTTCAGTTTAACGTTTTGTTAGCACGTCAGTAAAGAATGCTTCTTAATAATCAGTAGCGGTGAGGTGAAAAAAAATTACAAAATTTTAAACTCATGGAAAAATTTTGTGGATTTTGTATTTCAGGAATCAATGTATGGAATTCAACCAAACTTGTTACAATATTAGATCTTGCCCTAAATTGGAGTTTATTTGAATTTCATTTGGGATATATCGTCCGATAGATTGCGGTGCTATGCAATGAAACCCTCCATTTATGGGACGGCTATATCTCAGCTTCTATAGTGTACAAATGCATTAAACTTGATATATTGGCATGTATCATCATAACCTGTGCTAATACAATTTGGATGTATACATTGTCCAACAGGTGGCGTTGCTAATCTGCAATTTAATCATTTTAACGGAAAGGCAATATTTTAACTCTTGTGATTTAACAATAAATTTTGTGATACACTGAAGTTATAAGTGAAATCGATTTTATGTAATGCTTTACTGGTCCATTTTGGATGCACATCGGCCAACAGGTGGCGTGGCTATGTTGCAATTTAATCTCATAACGGAAACGGAAAATCTCAACTTCTGTGATTTATAAATATTGTAAATTTGGTAAGTGAAATTAATATTACGTAAAACTCTACAGATTGCCTTTGGGTGCATATCGGAAGACAGGTGGCACTGCCACGTTCCAAAATTTTCCATTCACAGAAAGGCTATCTATCAGCTTCTGTAATATATATACTCACCAAACCTTCTGCGTGACATACATTTGATATATATTTTTGATTCAATTTGGATGTATAACGAGTAATAGTCAAACAGTTTTTTTTTATTATTATTATTCATAGGACATTGTTTTTTCCCCTAGGAATAAGTATACATCATCCCTGGGGGATGGGGGAGGGGTGGATAAAAATTTTCACTATGATTATCTTTCAAAAGAATTCGATATCACCCTTAAAACGAATAATTGAAACATCGTTTTCTGATAATTTAAAACAAATTTACCGTTTTTTTTTTTTTTTTTTTTTTTTTTTTTCATTTGTAATAATAATAATAATAAACCCTTAGAAAAATACATTTTCTAAGATCTTCTATACAGCATAAAAATGATTGTCTTCTGTCATGAAAATCTATGCATTCCCCAGACCCAGAGTTTAGATACAAAAAGCTAATCACGGATGTTATTGAATAAGTAATATAGTGCTTTACGCGAGTTTCAAAGAAAATCACGGGAAAACTCCGAAAACCTAAGTCGACGAGCGTGACCAGGAATCGAAACCAACACTTCCCGTCTGTAAATTTCGAGAGTAGAACCTCGCGGTCTCTAATACTCATCGGGAAGTTACAGAAATGAGTTTTTTCTTCTTTTCTTTAAGTTATGGTTCTATTTAAGTTTAAATGTTACTGATAAATTATCAATATTGATCATGTTGTTAGTTGTTAAATCATTACTCTGTTTGATTGGTCTTATTTTATTTTATTTATTTTCACTGAATATTTTGTTCAATACTGAAATATACACTAAAACAAGATATGCTTTTCCGTTTAATTCGAGATTTTAAAATGGAAAAATAAAGTGATCTCATAAGTTTTTAAAATACTTTATAAAAATTTAAATAATTGTTTAACTCCACTAAATTTTTCCTTAAAATATTGACTATATGTTTTCTACAGCTATAAATGCTTAATAAATTTCTGTTTCAAATGTTGAACTTTGAAACATGATTATTGCGGATGCAAGAATAAGTGAGAGCAGATGATAACATCGACATCTGTGGATTGCATTTATTTAATTTTCGCTGACCGTGCAACTGCAAAGTCAAACGCCAGGCGCGGCGCTGGGTCTATTCTGGCCTGTTCGCTTCGTTAGGTCTTGGGAAAGTCGTGTCGTTATGTGAGGCGGTAATTTTAAAACATGTAATCTGATTTGTTCAGTTTTAGCGTTATAAAGACTAGGATAAGCTTTAGAAAAGGTAAAAATGAAATATTTTTAACCTGTAATATTCTCTATGTTCTATTTATTAAAGTCTTATTTTAATATCAATTAAACAATCATTTTCATATCTGCGTAAGTTCTTAAGCCTAATTTTTGGTACTTGAAAGCAGCGATGAATCGCAAAAAAAACTGCTCTTGTTACAGACAACCGCTTAGAAATTATGGATTCATTTTATTAATTTAGTCTTCTGAGATGGAATTTGTTAAAATAACTATTTTTGGTTATTATAATTCTGAATGAAGTATGAAGAAGTCACAATGACTTTGCAAGATAAAAGCTAATTTTAAGTGAATGCCTTTCCGACTGGTCATTGTGTATTTTAAAATGCTAGTTGGAAGGATGTTTTCTTGAAGAAAATTCTTATGAAAATTCAGAAGGTTCGTAATTCTTTTTTTTCTTTTCTTTTTAAATTCTGAAGTATTTATTTAATGTTTATATGATAATATATATACAATCTAGGTTATGCAAATTGCACATTTTTAAAATAATATCCTAAGTTTCACTGACTTACAATTTTAAATATCTCTTTACTGTTATTTATTAAATAAAATATATGAAATTCTTTAACTGCATAATAAAACAAAGATTCAATTCAATTTTATTCCACATCTTTATAAAAAAAAAAAGATATTCTGCTTTAAAAAAAAGGCACGATTTACCATATTATTTATTAATACTAATAATATTTACATTTATCAATTATTTAATATGCCATGATAGCATAATTACATCAAATGAGGTAAAAATTGCGTTGACTCAATTTAAAGAAATTTAAACATTTAAATAATACCAATTACATTGCCATGTGGAATAAATTTAAATACCTGCAAACATCTTTTTTGTAAACTGCTGCTGTAAACTGAAAATATTTATACACACATGCACTGAAATTTAAAAATATGAAGTATGTTAAATATTTTAGAAAAATATTTTGATTAAAAATATATATATGTATTTAAGTATTTGGAAATTTTTAAAATTTCCTCCTTCTAACTAATTTTTAATTTTTTGTTTCAATTTCTTATTATTAAAAATTAACAATATATTCTAAACTCAATTATATATTATTTTAGCGGTGTATTGGTACCTTCATTTTTGAAATTATTTTTTATGTTGGAATATTAAAACTTTCTATGAACTTCAGCATTCAAATATATTTATAAACTATCCATGGACTTACAAAGTAGTACCCAGAAATGTTTAGAATATACAGGGTGCAAATTCGAGAGCAGGCCTTTATTTGCGCAACAATTGGTCTCAGACGTCCTCCAATAAGAAAATGTATTTAAAAAAAAAAATGTAAGAATTCATTATATGACATGTTTAAATTTAAAAAAATCAATTTATTAAAACTCACAAAAACTGATAATTTTTATACAATTTCATGACACTAATAGTGAAAGTTGAGTTCCAACCTAAAAAACCTATATAACACAAAAAGTTTCACTTTTGTGCACCCAAAATTGTCTGAGATAGTTAGTTTCAAAATTTAGGATTATTTCGCATTTTCTCGGGCTTTATTAAAAAGTCAACGAAAAATTCTTTAATAAACCCAGGGAAAATGCAAACAAAGTCCAATTAGGATTTTTAAACCGATCCCTTATTGAATGCCGAAATATGTTAGAAAATCTAAACTTTAAATATCTTGTTCCATTTTGGAAGAATATAAATGAAACTTCTTGTTAGGATGAGTGTCAATTTTTCTAAATATCACTATAGGGATCTGGGACTGTACAAAAATTTAGTTTTTGTAATTTTGAAAAAATAGATATTTTAAATTTAAACATGTCATACCGCAAATGCTCATATTTTTTAAAACATTTTGTAACTGAAACTATATGTTTGCGACCAATAGTTGCGGAGATAAAGACATTCTCGTGACTATCTTTGCACCCTGTATTTAAAAAAAATTAATATATATATATGTATAAATGAATTTTTAATCGTAGTTAAAACCAGGCAACCGATATAAGATCTCTGAAACCACATAGAACAATGAGAAGGAAATTACAACAAATTTAAATAACCTGTGGAGACTGATTGTGATTTATTGAAACATTTATTTTTTGTTTAGTGATTTTTATTTTATTTAACTTCAATCTAATCATACATTTATTCCTAGATTATTCGTTGCAATTTTAATAATTTTGCCGGTGCGTAAAAACGACATGAAACTCAAATCAAAAGATACAAACAAGCAACGAGAGAAAAAAAAAAAACAGCATTTTTTTTTTGAAGTTAAAAATGAAGAATAAAGTGGAATAAATAAACTATTAATTCAAGAAATCAGAAAATCAAACAGAAAACAACTATAAAAAACAAACATTACTCACAGGATGATGCATTCGGAATCCCAAGGATTAAAACAAGCAAAATAATTCAAGAGTTTAGTTGTACATAGCAGATAAAGAATGACACAACACAGCAACAGGGATATGAATTACATTTTTTAAAATTCAAATAATGTTTGTGAATATTTAACATACTTAATTTCAACGTATATGCATGAGAAACTCCATATTCTACGACAGTAATTCCCAAAAATTGTCATAACATCTCTATATACCTTAAAAAGTTCCTTAAATTTTTGCATTTAAAAAAAATTTCTTTTTTCCCCTAATCTGAAGATAATGGCGTTATAGTATTAATTACGAAACTTTAATAAACACCATAAAAGGCAAGAACTCGCAGCTGCTAAAAAAAAAAAAAAAAAAAAAAAAAAAAAAACGGCAACGCATTCAACACACTCAACGTGCTTGTTTGCAGCTCTCGCGCTTACATTGTTCGCCTGATGAAGGGTTGTGTCTTCTTTTAACCCGAAACAATTGTTTCGAGTTCTTACATTTTATGGTGTTTATTCAAAGTTTTGTAATTAATACTATAACTTCATTATCTTCAGATCAGGGTAAAAAATGAAATGAAAAAAAAAAAAAAAAAAAAAATGAAAAAATTTAAGAAATTTTTTAAGGGATAAAGAGACGTAATGGCATTTTTTTCGGAAAACTGTCATAGAATATAGAAATTTTGATTCATATACGTTAAAATAAAGGAATAGTAAGTATGTTAAAATTTCTCAAACATTATTTGAATAATAAAAAAAAAAAGTAGTTTATATTCCTGTTAATGTGTTGCATCATTATTCGTCATCAGCTATGTACTTTTAATAAAAAAAACACCACAAAACTAGCGTTGTAAAAATTATTACTTACAAACTTTGAATAAACACCATAAAATGCAATAGACTCGCAACAATTGTTTCGGGTCGAAAAAACACACGACCCTTCATCAGGCGAATAAAGTAAGCACGAGTGTTGCAGTCAAAGCGGCAACGCAATTGCATTTTATGGTGTTTATTCAAAGTTTGTAAGTAATAATATGTACTTTTTACTTTTAAACGCCCGTACTGTGGTGTTTTTTTTTTTTTTTTTTTATAATGACGTCACAGTTTTTTTTTTTTTTTCTACACTATTTTAGAACGTTTACAGTACGTTTTCTAGAACGTTCTGAAAATGTGTATAACGTTTTGAAAACGTTCTAAAACCGTTTAGAACGTTCTGAGACCGTATACGTAGAACGTTCTCAGAACGTTTCTATAACACCGATGGTGATAGTTACACGTTCATTGAACGTTCTCTGAACCGTACTATTGTCCTGATTCAAGATGGACAAATAGACGTCTATAACACGTTCAAAGTGAACGTTCTTAGAACGTGTTTGTAGAACAATTTTTGAACGTTCAGAGAACGTTTCGGTGCTGCTTGGGTAGTCCCATGACCTTCTAATGTGGTTTAGATAGTTCAAAGGTGTGCTCAATCTCATCAAAGTTTGAAAAAGAGGATTCTTTCTGATATTACTTCTTCGGAAGTGTTGAAGAAACGAATTTAGACTCTGTCAGGTTGCGTCACCTTGAACCGCCAGGCTTAACACCTTGCTGCTGAAGTTATGAGAAGTATAATAATAAATACGCAGATTCAAAACTTACACCACATTATTCAGCACTTTAGTGAGAAGGAAATATGACTAACAAAATTTTAAGTGTTAGAAGCATTCCGAGTGTAATGAAGAATTGTGTGGAGCGTGCTTGTGAAAAAAAGATAATAACAATAATTATAATAATACAATAATTCACTGGCGACAAGTTAAATTTAACTATACTAAAAGAAAAATTCCTTTTTTTTCCCCAAGTATCCGAAAGTGTAGTTAACTACTTTAATAAATCATAAATCACATGCGAAATCTAACGGCAGTTTGCTAAAGAAAACTCTCTAGCCAAACTTTATAGAATAAAACTTTATTCCGTTGAACTGTTCGCTTCTTAAATAGCTCATACTGGAGTGCCACTTTAAATATCTGCTATAATCAACTTCCATATAACAGAAGAAAAAATAATCCTATTTAATAAGTAAAAAACTTTGAATAAACACCATAAAGTACAAAAAAAAACTCGCAACTGTTGTTTTAAACTGAAAGAAAACACAACCCTTCATCAAGCAACCAAAGTAGTCAAGAGCGCTACAGACAAAACGACAACACACAAAATCAAATGAGCTAAAACAAATAAAACAGGATGTCATTATACAAACATATGTGCCAAGAATTATAAAAAGCGAAGTTAAAAAATTAAAATATAATAAATCTCAAAAAAGAATAAATAAATAAATTAAAATAAAATAAAATAAAATAAAAAATAAATGAAAAGCAATTGAAAACCGAAGGTATGTGAGTAATTTCAAAGCATTCGACAGGAAAGGAGTAGAAGAAATATCATTAACAAGATTTTCCGGGGTTTTGATTATGTAAAAAGCTTTATGGAAATCCAAATGGATAGATGAGATAGGAAAAGAAATTGTGTTAGTTTTTCAAGATACAAAATAATAACCATATAATCACCTGGGGGAAATAATTGGTTTCTCATTCCTAGACTTATGCTTGCGTTCCAACATGAGAGAAACTAAATAAAGCATTTTTAGAATAATAATAATAATAATAATTTGCATAATAATTTTAACAATATATCTTTTTAAAGCGGTTGACTTTTTTTTACGCTAGAATTTTAACAATATATTTTTTTAAAGCGGTTGCTTTTTTTTTACGCAACTGGCATTTTTTATTTAATTTAGAAGTTTAAAGACTTTTCTACATATCTAAATTCTATTAAATTAATCTTGCACTTCTCCTTACGTATTTAAACGTTAGTACAAGTAGAATTAAATTCTTAAGTTTTATTTCATTATTAAAAAAAAAAAAAAAGTAAAATTAAACGTTTCTACTGGAGAATCACTTAAGTCGAAATTTTTTGCAGTTTGTAGTGTAAGTTTTTAGTTGTTCAAGTTAATAGGTATTTGGAATTTCAAAGAATTGCAGCGTGGTTTCATTGTGAAACTATAATCTTGGGTAATATAAAGTCTAAAGTCGCTTTATATTTCGATGAGGAAAATTGAAACTTCAGGGATTTTTTTTTTTTTTAACTCGGCATAAATTTTCAAGATTTTTTTTTTTTTTTTTTTTCGTTGGAGGAGAATTGCTAGAGCTCACAAACACTATGTCACAGGAATGTCAAAAGTTGTACAGTTTTAAAAACGTTCTCTGGTTTTGTTGGTTGAAGCAAGATATTATATGGAATTGGAACGTTATGAAGAAGGTTTCGATGAGCGTTGCAAATTTTCAGTAGAGTTGCGAACAGTGCTGCCAGATTGAGGGAAATTTTAATTCAATAGCTACCACTAAATTTTAAATGTAACGGTTGCCTAATCACTTAAAAACGTTTTTTGAAAGATATCTTCGAAACGGTTACGCAACTGTTAAAATTAAAATTTATTGGGGGATAGTGAATTAAAATTTCCCTCAATCTGGCAGCACTGGTTGCGAATCCTAAGGGAATTGTCCCAAGTAGCACAAGAACGTTCTTTGAACGTTTAATAACGGTTACAGTAGTTCAAACACCGTGTTTCGTGTCAATAGAACGTTCTATTGTACGTTCAAAAATAGTATTATTTAAAACGTTCTGAAAATGTGTGCTTTGTACCATCTATAACACGTACAATTCTAGTTCTATATAGAACGTTCAACTATATGACCGTCATAACACGTTCTGTAACAGTGTAATTATAACGAACATGACAAAAGGATTTTTAAGTATACTATTGGTAGGCAAACTAGTTTAATCATGAAAATTTTAGACTTCGGTTTTTGAATTTTTTACACGTTTTGTGGTGTGAAGAATCCGAAAATCAAAGGTTGGTATGGTGCCTGTTAATGGGTATCGGTGCCTATTAGTGTGTTAGTCTGTTAGTCCAGGTAAACGAAATCTTAACAACAAATGATTGCAGAGAAATCGGACCAGTTTTAAAATATCACGTATGATATCAATCCTATTCAGAGATTTGCAACATTCTAATTTAAAATCTTCGTCAGTTATTCGAAATTTATAATTTTTTAACATGATAGCGGATAGGGCCTTTTTTATATTTTCAGTTTAACGTTTTGTTAGCACGTCAATGAAGAATGCTCAACTAGAAGTAGTAGCGGTGAAGTGAAAAAAATTACAAAATTTTAAATTGGTGAAAATAAAATTGTGGATATTTTATTTCAAAAATCAATGGACAGAATTTAACGAAATTTGTTATATAATTGGAACTTGCCCTCAATTGGTGTTTTTTTTAATTGCATATGGGATATTAAGCCTGATAGGTGGCGCTGCTACGTAGTGAATCCCACCAGTTAAGTGATGGTTATATCTCAACTTCTATAGTGTACAAATTCATAAAACTTGATACACGGGGTGTATGTATAAGGAGGTGTATATACATTTTGAATGTATACATTGGCCAACAGGTGGCGTTACTAATCTGCAATTTAATTACGTTATCTGAAAGGCAATATTTCAGCTCATGTGATTTAAAACAAAACTTAAACTTCTAAATTTTGTAATATACTGAAGTTATATGTGAAATCGATTTTATGTAAAACGTCACTGATGCACATCGGCCAACATGTGGCGTAGCTATGTTGCAATTTAATCCCATAACGGGAACGAAATATCTCAACTTCTGTGATTTATAAATGTTTTAAAAGTTGTACGTAAAATTGCTAGTATATAAAACTCTACTGATTAACTTTGGGTGCTTATCGGACGACAGGTGGCGCTGCCACGTTCCAATTTATAGCAAGCCTATATTTTCTATTTACGGAAAGACTATATCTCAGCTTCTATAATATATATACTCATCAAACCTTGTGTGTGACATACATTTGATATATTGTTGATACAACTTGGTTGTATAACCAGTAATACTCAATGCTTTTTTTTTCTTTATTTTATTTTATTTTATTTTTATTTATTTATTTATTTATTTATTTTTTTGGGGGGGGGTATTCATCGGACATCAATTTATCTCCAAGGAATAAGTATCCATCATTCCCGAGGGAGGAGAAGGGGTGTATGGAAGATTTTTCAATATGTTTACCTTTAAAATGAATGGTTGAACCATCGATTTCTGATGATTTAAAAACAAATTTATCTACTTTTTTATCATTTTTCATAATAATAACAAAAATGAAAATCTTTAGAAAATTATGTTTTCTAAGATTATATTTTCTAGATCTAGCATAAAACTGATTGTATTCTGATTTATGAAAATCGTATGCATTCGCCAGAGGAAAGTATTTAGATAAATAATAAATTTAATAAATAACATGTTCTGTACTGCAAGAGTTTGAATGGGAAAATATGGACGAATGTTTTGTGATGGCCTCAATGTACAAGTTTTAAAAATGTTTAAGATTTGAGTCTAATGGAAATCGTGAACAAAAAAGAAAATCCCGGATGTTATTGAATGAGTAATATAGTGCATGGTCAGCAGAATTGCAGTCACAAAGATTTTCGCGCTTTAATTTGCAGCTGTTGCGGGAAGTCAAACCAAACGGTTTGGCAACTTTATCGCTAATTTGGCTATATTTTCTCCTATCCTTAATTATTTCTTTTCTTTTATGCATTTTCTTATCCTTAGATAAGATAGAGAAAGTATTGCTTTTTGGGTTAAATTTTGAAAACTGCGTTTTTTTAATACTTACGCGTTTTGAGGTCCCCTGACTCCAAATATCAAGTTTTTACGTTTGATCTCTGAGTGTGTATGTGTGTCTTTGTGTATGTCTATGCGTGTGTGCCTGTTATCAGCATAGCTAAAAAACAAATAATTCCAGAATATGAAAACTTAACATTCTAAATCAGTGTCATATAAGGATGCTGCACTTAGCTTTTCGTTGAGATCATGGAAATGGTTCGTGTACAGGGATATCCATAATAATTCAAATACATTAAGTATGTGGGTAAAATTTTTTGCTATTTACAGTTTAACATCTATAGCCTGTACTAAACAAAATGAAATGAACATATATTTTTTATATGCATAAAAGCATGTTTTGTGGAAAATATGGTATGAGAATCGTTCTCCTTTCCTTTACAGGTCTACCCAGGAATAAAAATTTCTTTATACCTATGCAGAGAACAAAATAAAAAAATTTTAAAGTGAAATTTTTAAGGCTTGTTTCGCGCATAATTACACGTTTTGAGGGTCCCTAAATACTAAAATGTAATTTTAAAATGTTAATCTTTGTGTATGTCTGTTATCAGCTAACTTTAGAACATATATTTGCAGAAAATTTAAATTTTGTATTTTGAAGTTGATTATGAGGTTGCTACTTAAAATATTTGACTAAGATTAATAAGCTTCAAAAGTGGTGAGATCGAAGTTGATTGAATAATTTCAAATGAACTTTTAAATTTAATATCAACCAAGAATTATTTATAGTAAGTACTATATTTAACCCCCTCACTAAGAGAGTTATTCATCAAAATTTATTTGTTCCTAAAAGTAGTTTGAAATATTTGAAACGTAGATTTATATATAGTACTTGTTACCTTACACCTTAATCCGCAATTTGTGTTTATAGCATTCAAATGCTAGGTAAGAGTAAGAAAAAGTCGGATGAGTGCCACCAGATTATTATTAAAATTTAAATAAAAAACAGTCTTTTTTTTTTAATATTGATAATATATAATTAACTAGTTAGTTGGCATAGGTGGACTCTGCTCAGTTCCCCATCTTATTTATGTTCTCATATATTTCTAGTGCGAGACATATTATAATCATGTTAAAAGAAATGAATTTCGCCAAAGCTTGATAGAGTGACAGAATGAAATCCCCGCCTAATAGGCTATCCTTCGTTCACTTCGATATATTTATCTTATTCTAATCTATTAATTTATTTTATCAGGGTCAATTCCGTTGTTTAGTTTTCATGCTACTATTTCCAATGCAATAATCCTCAAAATTCATATTTGTATGAAAAATTTACAATTTCGCTATGCTGGTAAAATCGTAAATTACGAATAATTTACGAAATTTTCCTATTAGAATATTTGTATTCAATCATGTTCAAAAAAAATATTATAAATGTAATTTTGAAGTTGTCTAATGTATTTATGATCCTCAAAATGGAAGTTTATGCTCAATTTTACCCCATTCTGTCATTTTAAGTAAATCGTAAATTCCAAATAACTTACAAATTTTTTAAATTGGAAAAATCATAGTCTATGATATTCATGCCAGTATCCTAAATAATATTTCGTAAGTGGTTTGACATCTTTACGATGAAAACATCCCTCAAGATTGACGTTTATGCGAAATTTTGCTCTATCCTGCCATGTTAAGAAATTTGTAAATTTCCAATAACTTACGAAATTTTTATATTGGAAAATTCATAGTCAATAATATTCATGCCAGTATCCTAAATAATATTTCAAAAGTAGTCTGACATCTTTACGATGAAAATATCTCTCAAAATTGACATTTATGTCAAATTTTGTCCTATTCTGCCATGTTAAGAAATTCGTAAATATCCAATGACTTGCGAAATTTTCAAAGTAGCTTATTTATAGTTACTGATGTTCATTCCGGCATCAAAACTATTTTAAAACTGGTCTGACATTTTTACAGTAAAAAGTTTCCATTTAATGCACGTTTAAGTGAATTTTTGTCCTATTCTCCCATGTTAAGAAAATCGTAAATTTCTAATAACTTACAAAGTTTTTAAATTCGAATGTTGTAAATGAATAGGGTTCTTGCCAGTGTCGAAAGTAATACTTTAAAACTGATTTGACCTCTCTGCGACAATTTGTTCTTGAGATATTGTGTACACAGACTAACACACTAACACACTAACCCACTAACAGACACCCTACAGACAGACACCATACAAATTTTGTCATTTTCGGATTCCTCACACCTGAAAACGTGTAAAAAAGTCAAAAAACCGAGGTCGAAAATTTTCACGATACCTAAGTTCCCCATACCTATAGTATGATGGGGAACTAAAAGTAATTTTTATTTCATTATCTATTTATTTATTTATTTGGGTTTGGAAAGGGTCTGATAAATGAAAAAAAAAAATATGTTTTATGATAAATCTATATTAATAAATCTGACTTTTGTCTGTACATTTTTCGTAATTAAAAAATTTTGCGATATCTTGAAGTTCCACACATCATGAGAGCCAAAAATGATTTCAGAAAACTTTCTCTTTCTATATGTGAGTGCATGTGTGTGTCATTGTGTGTATGTTTATAACGCTATTTTTGTCAGGATATTACATGAGAATGGCATCATTTTCCATTAATAAATTGCTTAGCCTCTGAATAAAAAAATTCTAATCTAATAAAGCCTCTGAAAATTAGATACAAAATAATAATACTAATACTTATTATAATAATAGCAATAATAATAAATAAATAAATAAATACAATAAAAATAAAATAAAAATAAAATAAAATAAAAATAAAAAAGCGTAGAAATGCATGCAATTTTTTCTTGTTGTTTTTATTCATTTTCCCCCTTTCTTCATCGAGCCTGACTTTATCGGTTTTCGTCCGGACTGGGCTCAGGCCTTAAACTTTCGGCTCGTGCAGACCTCTGGTATAACATTTTGTATAAAAATGCACAGATTTTTTTTAACTAAGGATTGTGAAATGAATTTTCTTTTGTTCATATAATATTGATAATCATTCAAGAAAACTTTTTATACAATCGGCAGCAAAATTACTGAACACATCCACATTTTTCATATACCATTTTTTTTTTTTTTTTTTTTTTAATAGTTTGACCGTTATTTTTTATCACAAACTTACTTTTCTATGAACAGCATAAGACTAAGACCATGACTCGATAAATATTTACTCAAGAAAACAATAATGTGCACGAAATTTTTATACGATTTAAGAGCTATATAAAAAATAACCTATTTTAAACTTTTATTTTCCATATAAAGCTCTAAAGATAGATTTCAGGAGATTTCTTCTTCTTCATTTGAAATCAAGCATATTTTAAGGCATTAACTGTAGGGTTTATCACTAAATTAAACAATATAGTGAAGAAGAGATGGAAACTTTTTTATAAACAATGAGATTCGAATTATTTTTCTCTTTTGTTAATTACGAAATTTATTACTAAAAAATAAATAATTTCTGTATTATACTCGTATCAATAAAAATATAACTATTTTTTCTTTGAGTGACACAACTATAATACAAAATTAGTTACGCTGGGACCATCACAAAACTTTCTTTTATATCATTCTATATGAACAAAGTTAGCTACGATTAGCATTTACAGAATTTTAATCAACTTACCATCATATAAAAAACTTTTTATATATGTAATTTCGTGTAATTTTCAGCAATAGATGCTGAAATGTAGACTGTAGACATCTAGAAATCGTAAAAAGTAATAGCAGCACAACTTGTTTGCCAATTTGTATCCGAATTCAATCAGAATAAATTTTAATAATATATTTTTCACATACCAAGTTTGTGGTATTTAAATGACAAAAGTTGAAATAAAATTTTAACTAAACGGGTAAAACTTCAACGTAGTAGCGCCACCTAACATAGCCGATATGGAAAATTAATTTATTTAACTTTACAATAGCCATCTCACAAACGAAATGTGATGCTTTTAAATATCATAGAAACTGATATACTGCCTTCCCGTTAACAAGATTAAATTGCAGCATAGCAGAAGCACCTGTCGACCGATATGCACCCAAATTGAATCAGCAGAGATTTACATAATGCTGATCTCATATATAACTTTAGTGCATTTATGTATCATACAAGTTCTGATACAACCTTTCCTTATATGGGATCACATTATATCAGCGCCACAAAATGGACAATAATATCTTAAAAGCTAATAAGCACTAATTTACTTCCTGGTCCATTCAAATGTTATGTTACTTTGCGTCAATTGCTTCTAGAGAAACCGCGTCCACATTTATTTATTTCTATTTATTTCTTTATTTTTTAACGAACTCACAGTCATTTTCAAGTGAAAAAAAAAAGCCAAATCATACTCAGAAGTCACAAAACGTGTATATTTATCGAAAACCGGAAGTTAAACATTTTCACAAATCTAGTGCTTTTTTCTTATGTAAGTAACAAACATAATAATAATAAACAGTGAAGTGATCATACGTTGTAAATAATCTATGATATTGTAAATTTAGAAGCTGAAACAATAAGAAAAAAATAATAAATAAAGTAGCTAAAAATTTTGTTTTCCTTATTTATTTATTACTTTCTTCTATAATAAAAAGAAGAAAGGTTTGATTCGTAAATATTTTTGGCTCCCGCGTTTCGATAGATTTTTCCCTTTTTAAGATGTTCTAATAAAAAATTGATATTTCTTAGAAAATGCCAGTTTGTCTGTGAGTTTGGACATGTGTGATAAGAATTTTGTGTCATCTCTAGGTCAAAAACTAATGAACAGAATTTCCTGAAAACTTATATTTTGCTCCCCCTTGATATCAGTTAGTGATTATTACCCCCCCCCCTTTTTTTTTACACATATAACGCTCAACAGGTCGCACTGTCATTTATTTTTTTCAAAATTTTTAATATTACAATAAAGGAAAAAATTTCTTATAAATACACACAATAGGGATTTCTTTAGTTGAACATTGTCAAACTGATTTTTTAAAAAATATTAACGGTGAACAAGACTTTTAACAAGAAGAATAGCAATCCTTCCCCCCTCCTCGGGTGTGTAAATTTTTATAATATTTTTTCAAAATTACTCGTTGATATCTTTTAAAACGAACGGTTGAATCAATTATCTGTGATAATGTAAAACAAAGTTATCGATATTTAAAAAAAAAAAAAAGTTAATATTATTATTATATATATATATATATATTTTATTTTGTTTTTCAATTTTACTGTGTAAAATGTGTGATTTGATCTAAACTATGTGAATTGTATTAGAAAATAAAGAAAAAAATTGTGTGATAGTCACAAGACACTAGTTTAACATTTCCTGTAATTTATTGTAATTGATTCATATAAGCAGGCATGCGATTATTTTAGTTGCGATCAAATTTTTATATTTTACTTCATAATAAACGTCAATTATTTTGCAAAATATTATTAAATAGATACGCAATAACACGTAATATTAAAAAAAAAAAAAAAAAAAAATCTGAATAAAAATCTTGAGTTTTGTATTTCTCACAAAAATAATAAATATAATTAAATTAAATTCCTTTTCAATTAATAATATAAAAGTGATATACATTTTGCTGAATCTTGAATCTTAAAAAAAAAAAAAAAAAAAAAAAACGAAAAAATTCGCCAAACTGTGAAATTTTTATTGGGTTTGCCAGTTATGACAACGGAAGCACTTGGACTCCAAGGTCCAAGATAGATAACGGTAACTTTTTCTGTCATTATTTTCATTGCGTGTGGTTTGAGAATTGAGATTTCTTCCTGACATTTGGATACACTATCTACAGATAAGTTTATTCTACACAATTTTCATATGTCTAGTCTAGGATTTCCATAGTTTTGCCCAAATCTGCATTCAAATTTAACAAAATTAAATAAATTAAAGTTTTCAAAAACCATAAAAAATAAACAAATAAATAAATAAACAAATAAATAAAGAGTAATAATAATAATTTGAAAACATTAATTTTTTAAATTTTTCATGCTAACTACCTTTTAATTATTTATTATTATTATTTTTTTCCCCATTCGATTTTGTATTATTACAGTTTAATGTTAGATATATTTAAGTATATTTGTTTAGATTTTATTGTTAGACTGTAGTATTGTAAAATCAAGGGAAAAATAGTTAGCAGCCGGCTCTCTAAAAATTTTAAAAATATTTTAAATTTTAAAATTTATTTATTTTATATTTAAAAGATTTTCAAGAATTTTTATCGTATTTTATATTGTTATATTTCAATGCATGTGTAAGTAAAATTCATAAACTCTAAATCAATACTTTAAAATTAAATCTTCACAAAATCGATAATAAATAGATTAATTAACTAATTTTAATTTTTTTTTTAATACTTCTCTTAAATATTTTTATTTTCTCCCATCATTTGTACATTATTACTCTTTATCAATAGAATATATAACATATCTAGGTATTAATTTGTGAATTCATTGATAAGTTAAAGTTTTAAAAATAGTTCTATGTTTGAATGCCAAAAGTTTGCAATAAGTTTCAGTATTTAAACATATACAGTCGGTAACAAAAGTGTCCGAACACTAGCAAAAATTCCTATGTAAAAAAAGTACACTTCATACGGTTTTGTTAAATAAATCTTTATCGAATCATGTTCTTACACTGACTAAGAATAGGATTCGACAAGGATTTATTTAATACAACCTTACGAAGTGTACTTAATTTACATAGGAATTTTCGTTAGTGTTCGGACACTTTTGTTACCGACTGTATATATCTCTATATATATATATATATTTAACTTAACAAGAATTTCGCAAATTAATTACCCAAATATGGTTAGGTTCTATTGTTAAAATATATTAATGCAAAATCAAAGGGAAAAATAATAATTAGTCAGTAAGGAGCATCTTAAAACTTTTCAGTTTTCTTTAATTATAGTTTAAAAAAAAAAAAAATGAAAATACTGTATGTTATTATATTTGAAGACATGTACGTAAAATTTTATAACACAAAGGCACACATACATACAAATGAATCACAAAATCCAAAGGGAAGAAAAATGAAAGAAAGAAAAGAAATAAAGAAAAAAAACAAACAAACATAGACAAACAATATGAAGGTGATTCTTAATATTTCTAAATGTTTTAAATTATTTTATTTTATTTATTATTATTATTTTATTATTTGTTTTGTTTGCAGAAACAACTTTTAATTAATTATTTATTTATTGTTCAAAAAGTTTTACCACATTTTATACTGTTATATTTCACTGCATGGTGTATGTAAAATTTATAAACTCAAAATCAATAATTTAAATAAATTTTGCATACGCATGATTTGAAATATGAAAATATTAAGGAAATTTCACGGAATCTATTTAAATATATATATATTTATTTATTTATTTATTTAACGTATTTAAAATACACCGCTGTTCAAAATTAAAGGAACAAACCTGCTTTCCTATTTTCTTCTTTTGTACATAACTTTTAAACAAATAAACACATGGACATAAAATTTGGCTGGCATGTTCTTTATCATACCATTATTCGAATTTTACATAACTTTAGCATAAGCAATAATTTTAAAGTAATAATTATTAATTTTTCTCAAAAGTAAGCTTTGGAAAGAATGAAAAATTTCAACAATTTTAGTAAAGAAAACTTAATGAAAAATTGTGTTAATGATGCATTATAGACAAGTGAACACGCACATGCCCTCAAATGTTAAAAACAAAATCCTGATTTTTTCTTTCTGTGTTCATTTCTCTTTTACTTTAATAATGGAATTTTTGAAAAAAAAAAAAAATAATAATAATAATAATAATAATTACTAATTTGTATAAACTGTGACCATCACTAGAATAATAAAAACGTCGATAAATAATTTAATAATGAACGTTTTATCCGATTTTCATGTTTCTATGTAAAATTAAAAAAAAATATTCACACGCGAAAAAATAAAGAAAGAAAAAAGAAAAAAAAAAAAATTACTACAAGAAAAAATTTTCGGTTTTAATCTACAAATAAAATATAGATGCACGTACATCTTTAACCTATCTGTAATGCACCTTCATGACCATTTTTCATTAAGTTTTCTTTTCTAAAATTGCTGAAATTTTTCATTTTTCCAAAGTTTATTTTCGAGAAAAATTTACTGATTTTTAGTTTAAGAATTATTACTTATGCTAAAGTTATATAAAATTCGATTCATGGTATTTTAAAAAACATGCTATCCAAATTTTATACTTCTGTGTTTATTTGTTTAAGAATTATGTGGAAAAAAAGAAAACGAGGAAACAGTTCATTGTTTTAATTTTGTACACTTGGGTACTTCTTTTAACTAATTTTAATTTTTTGTTTTCCATTGACTCTGCATTATTATAGTTTAAAAATAGAATATGTAACATATCTGGGCATTAATCTGAGATTCCATTGATAATTTAAAATTTAATAAAAAATTTTTGTGTTTGAATGCTAAAATTTGCAGTAAGTTTCAAAATTTAGACATAAAAATATATTTAAGTTTTTTTGCTTAACTTATTAAAATCAATATCAAAATATGGTTATATTCTATTGTTAAATTATAATGATGCAAAATCAAGGGGGGAATAATAATTAGTTAGCAGGGGGCATATATCTTAAATTTTTTCAAAATATTCCAAATCTTGAATTTATTTATTCGTTTTTGAATTCAAATATTTATCCAGAATATTCAAAATACTTGATCGTTTCTTATACCATATTACAATGCACTACACAAAAAGGAAAAAAGGAAAGAAAAGATAAATAAGGAAAGGAAGGAAAAAAAGAAAAATAAAATAAGTAAATAAAATAACAAGTGCAGAACTTTGAATAGACACTATAAAATTCAAGAATTCGAAGAAAATGGAAGAACTCGCAACAATTGTTCCGGGTCGAGAAAAGACATAACCCTTCATCAACCGAACAAAGTAGGCACGAATGCTGCAAAAAAAACTGCAACGTAGCTCTTGTATTTTCAGCACTCGTGCCTACTATGTTCGTCTGACGAAGGGTCGTGTCTTCTTTCGACCCGGAACAATTGTTGCGAGTTCTTCCATTTTATGATACAAGACATTTTTAGCACGTACAAAGAACGTTCAAAAATTGTTTACATAACGTTGTGAGAACGTGTGTATAGAACGTTTTCAGAACGTTTCTACACTATTTTAGAACGTTTACAGTACGTTTTCTAGAACGTTCTGAAAATGTGTATAACGTTTTGAAAACGTTCTAAAAACGTTTAGAACGTTCTGAGACCGTGTACATAGAACGTTCTCAGAACGCTTCTATAACACCGATGGTGATAGTTACACGTTCATTGAACGTTCTCTGAACCGTACTATTGTACGTCTTCAAGATGGACAGATAGACGTCTATAACACGTTCAGAGTGAACGTTCTTAGAACGTGTTTGCAGAACAATTTTTGAACGTTCAGAGAACGTTTCGGTGCTGCTTGGGGTAACTTTCGGGGAGGTTTTGGTGCGGTCCTGTGATCGGAAAATATTTTAAAGGATGTTTGAGCTATAGTGATTATTTAAAGTAACACTCCAGTACAATACAACCTATTTATGTAGCGAGACATTCAACGTAAGAAAGTTTTTTTTTTTTTTTTTTTTTCACCGTAGAGATATTTTCTTTTGCAGAGTTATTACAAATTTTGTTACGAAGTTTGTTATAGTGATTATTTAAAGCAGGTGAGTGAGTGGGTTGGATTTTACGCCTCAGTTGTGTTTTACTATGACTAATAATTATTTAAAGTGATATTCCAGTATGACCTATTTATGTAGCTAGACATTCAACGCGCGCGTAAGAATTTTTTTTCCTTAGAATTCTTTTCCTTTGGAGATTTATCAGAAAAATCGACATACGAATTACAGAAGAAGCTTAATTGAGTTTGTAGCTATTTCTACTTAGAGAAGTATGAGCATTTAATGTAATTAGTTACACCTGTCTTCAGTGAAATTTAGCAAAAGCATGCTCCACACATTTCTTCATTACGCATAGTATTGATTTAACACTTAAACTCTTAGGTAGCAATATTCACCTTGACTTAAGTTGAAATAAACTGTTGACTTTTCAATTCTCTTATTCCATGTTTCACCAATTACAAATTTTACCTGCAATAAAGTCGATCGGTGGACGGTTACAATTTAGTTTCATTTTTGTTAAATTAAATTAATAATTAAATATATATATATACACTGGTTCTCATAATTATAAGGACACCCGTTTTTCTATATTAACTAAACACTGAACACTATTATTTAAACAAATGTATTTTTTATTAATTTGAATTTCATTAATAGACTATTTTTAAAACGTTTTATCATTTTTCTATCTTAAAAAACTTTAAATACGGTCAAAAAGATGATTTTTCAGGTATTCACAATTATAACGACAGTTCGAATCTTGGTAATTTTTTTTTTCAGTTATTCTTTAAATTAATATTTTATGGGGTCTCTTTTTAGGGTTAAATAGTCAGACATTCTCTCTGGTATATATATATATATATATATATACATTTTTTTTTTTTAAATATTCAGATTCAATACCATTTCATACAGCATAGATCATATTCTGAATACATTTAAACTATTTAAAATTGCTTTTCACTTGCATTCACTTTTCTAATATAGGTTAAGGTTTTTTCAGCTTTTAAGCCACGGGAAAAGCAATAATACAGAAGTTTCCTTCTTCAAACTATTTCCTATTGCTCTAGAAATAGAACAAAAATGTAAGTCTTGTTGAAAAAAATATTATAACCCCCCAAAATCTAACAAAAATCTGAGAATTCCACGTTTAAAATTTGCGGATATTCTCTTGATGTTCATAATAATATAAAATATTACTAAATTCATTCTGCCTTCAGAAGAAACAGCTCCCCAGAGCACCATAGATCTTCCTTTAAAATGCCCGACTGATATCTGCCTTTAAAAGATCTGCTCTGTCTTTCGCTATCTTCAGATCGTGCAGATAACAGTTAAAACCATTTGGTTAATCAAGAATAAAATGTTTTTCATCCGAAAATGCAACATTTTACCATTTAATATTGTCTTTATTCAACTTTAACACAGACGTTCTTTCCCCCATTAAATGCTTATTGATTATTACAGGTTTTTTATTCATTTTAACGTATTATTAATTATTTTAAACATGCATAAATGGGGACCCTAAACCTTTCATTAAAAATTACGAGCAAATTCAGCAGCAGTCATTATGAGTAGAACAGTAAGAGGAATTATGAGTCTTCGATCTCTGTAAAACAACTCTGATTTTGCATCAGATCTCTCTCCTATCGAACCAGCAGTTCAACGTTTGATCACATTTCCCTCAGCAATTTTAGATCTTCGAATTCCATTAGAAATTCGGCGGATTGAAATTATCCTTCCACTTAAAAAACCCATCTATAATACTTCCTTACATGAACGTTCTTTTTTTTTTCGAGGAATTATCAGTAAATGTCCGTCCAAGAAAAATTGAAGGCTTATATATGAATTAATCTAGCTCAGTAGTTAATAAATTCGTATGTCAACTGTAATTTATCCGTTAGTAAGTTAAATAAAACGAAAAAAATCTTGATTGTCCCTATAATTATGAACATCTAAAAACATGGAGAAAAAAATATTTTGCATTATTTTTTATTAATTTTGTTTCATATTAAAAAAATTATAGCAATTTTGGTTTTTCGAATACTAGATATATTAAGTGCACTTAGTTAAGTGCACTTGTTCACAATTATTTTTACATTAGTTATTTCAAAACATAAAATGTCCTTATAAATATGAGAAGGAGTGTATATATATTATCAAATTAACCTATGCATTTTTATTTATTTATTTTATTATTTGAATACAAGCTCTTACACAAGCAAAATATTTGAAGGGATAATAATAATAATAATAATTTATGGGGGGGAAAATTATATTAGTTGCAAATTTAGCTTCTGGTAAATGATGACTATAATTAAATGTTAAAAAATAAATAAATAAATAAATAAATAAATAAATGAAAGCATTTTTAAAAAAATATTTTATTTCAAAAAAAAAAAAAAAAAAAAAAAAAAAAAAAAAAATCAACTTTTAAATTAAATATTCATATTTTCCTTATTAATAATAAAAGAAATTAAGGAATTGCTAATACTATGCAATATTGTGTATAATGTATATATACATATATTTATTTATTTATTTAAAACAATTTTTTACGTAATGCAATATTTATCCTTTGCCGGGAATTGAACCTGGGAACTCTCGACTTAAAATCATCATTGCAATGAGCAAGCTACATGATACAGCAAAGGAACCACCTTAGTTATAATTATATTCTCTTTAACACATTCAGCGCCATGTCAGCCATCGGTGGCTGACACTGAACTTTCCGTTTAGGCCACGTCAGCCACCGGTGGCTGACTGTGTGAAATATGATATAAAACTAAAATATTTACATAGTTTTAAGTAATTAATGACAATTTATTTAAAATTTACTTAATTTTTATTTATTATAGGATTATATCATTAAGGCATTTTAATGGATTTTATTAAAACACGATAAACATAACACGCTTCTAAGCAGTGAGCGTGTCCTGAATGGAATTTCTTTAAGAATTCGCGTGGCGCTCAACGTGTCAAGATAGGATTAATATGAAACTAGCATTATGAACGATGAATTCACATGATTTAGCTTAAATTTAAAGGTCTGAGGACGAGGACTACAAAAGTGATTATTTTTAGAAATTTATTCTTTAGTCTTTTATATTAGACTATTTCTTGTTTATATTGTTCTTGGTTTTTGTGATAAAAGCAGCACATCTCTCGTCACTCGTAAACTTTCTAATCAAATAGCTTTAAAACTAATGATTAAATGTATATAGTGTTCACACAAAAAATTAATAGTTTTGAAAGTTTTTTCAAAAAGTATGACATGTGTACATATTTTTTAATTCATCAGTTTTTTTACCAGAAATAGCTGACGAAGTTCTCACTTCGTAATCTCGTTTTCACTAGCTGTGCACTGGGTGAGATTTTAGAGGTAGATAACGAAGATCAGTACCGACAGTGAGAAGCTTCCGATGACTTCGCTGAAGCACGTTTTCGCGATTGTCGAAAAATGACGTCACAGCCCAGAATTCCCGGCAGTGAGAAGATTACGAAGTGTTCGTTTGTTCGTTATAGGGCCCCTGAGACGAAAAACTCGTCTCCAACATCCAATGAAAGAATGCTGACGATATTCCGTGCATTTTCAACATATTTTATAAAAGAAAATATATCTCTTATTACTTTATAATACTTCATAAAATTGTATACCATGAATTAGTAGACACATGCATTTCTGTTTTATGCATGTGTTGCGATATGGCCACCTTTATATATATGTATGTGTATAAATACATATAATATATATTTATATATACACATATACATAAACACATATACAATAAACACACACACATATTACATTATATATATATATATATATATATATATATATATGTGTGTGTGTGTGTGTGTGTGTGTGTGTTTATTTATTTATATGTATATTATATGTACATATACATATTCAATTGGTTAGCTTTTTATTTCGCTTTTCCAGCAAAAATTCAAAAGTATTCATTGCTGGAGCAGAAAGATATTCACTACTAGTTTTTGTGTATTCATTATTGGCTCATTTTAAGTTATGTGGGAAAATGTTTTCTGTATATAAAAATGCTGCCGCTGATAACTTTTAGCATTTAAAACATAAATATAGAAATTCAAAATTTCCATGTAAACAATGTTCTTAAACTCTATCATAAAAATTAATTAATTAATTAATTAAAATACACAGCCTGTTTATTACATATATAACATAGAAATTGTGATATAGCCTTTTCACAAATAAACATTAAATGCAGCATACCACTTTTCATTCGATATGAACTCAAATTGAATCAGCATGGTTTTACATATTATTAATCTTAAATACCGAGTTTGGTGCATATATATGTCATAGAAGCTGAGATATTGCCTTTTCGTAAAAGGAATTAATATGCAGCACGGCAGCGCCATGTGTCGGCTGATTTGCATCCAAAATGAAGCTGCATACTTTTATATAATAGCCATCTCATGTACCAAGTTTGATATCTTTGTATTCTACAGAAGTTGAGATATAGCCTTCACTTAAATGTGTCGAAACACATCATAGCAGCGTCACCTATTGGTTAATATATTTAAAAAATCTGATCAACACCAATTAAAGTCAAGGTCTAACCAACCATCAATTGTATTTAAATTCCGTCTATTGGTTCGTGAGATGCAAAATTAGCAGCGCCACCTGTTGTCCGATATATATCAAAAATATATCAGCATTGGCTTCATCAATAGCCGAACGGTTCTGCTCTCAAAGCTGACAGACTGGAATTGTCGGGTTCAATCCCAGGCAGCGTTCGTAGACATCCGGATTTTTTCGTGGTTTTCTCCGAAACTGGAGTAAATAGGGGCTAGGATCCCCTAGAATTAACCCTTCCCCCATTCACGGAGTGCACAGCAACTCAGCGAAAAAAAAAAAAGATAAAAAAAATTGATCGGAAATTTATTACAAAAAAAGATTAGAACGTCTATAAATCAAATCCTTTTTAATTTGAGTATATATTCAATGGTATAAAATTTCAATCTACCACTTATTCACTCAATAAGCAGTTCTGCCACTCTAATGGCTTTAAACTTTTTAAACTTTTACAATAAATAATCTGTAATCGATTGTATAGGGATGCTACATCTATACAAATTACTGTGAAAAAAATTTTTTTTACCTGAATTTCTCTTTACTTATTGTATTTGTTAAGTTCCTACTCATTAAATATTTTTTTTTTTTTTTAAATACGTTTAGTTTTCTGTTTTTCGTACTTTTTAGCTTCAAAATATTAAAAATTTAAATAATCAATTTCAGAAAAACAACAAGAAATTTAAATATTTAGAATTTTCTGAATATGGAAACAGAATTAAAAAAAAAAAAGAAAGAAAGAAAAAAGATAATAAGATAATACATAATTCTAGTAATAAATTTCCGTATGGAATAACATTGGTTTTGTCTACTGGTGACGATATTTAGAGAATCCACTTTAAAATAATCTTTTATAACTAGTTATTAACAAAATTACCCAACAGCAAATTTGACACATTTATTGGCCCATGTAAATAGAACAAAACTGTGTTTTAATGTATTTTTTTATGTCTTGGTCAATAAAAATACTTAACCAAGTGCGACAATGTGATAAATAAACATTTTAAACAAGAGTGTGGTGTGGTGTAGAGGTGCTCTATTGTGTACAAGTGGGAGTTAGGCCTGGGTGGAATGCCCGCCTTTGAAAACGGTCTATCTAATGTGTCCAAATTCAAAAAATGCTTTGAACGGCAGGCTGACGAGTACGACTTGAGTTCGAACCCTCCACCTTCCGAGCACCAACTTCTCAGACAGCAAAACTTCTCGGACTGTGGTGCGGCTGATTTCAAGTATAGCTAAATGACAGAATAATACAGACAGTGTCCTTCGAATGACCTTGTTTCAATTATTTATCGTATACAGTGTAGTACTAAACGAACTATAGCGTTTTAAATGAAGCGGATTACTAAGTTATGTGAAAAATAGACATCGGTTTTAAAAAACTTGTTTTTAACAACTTGATTCATTTTAAGCAGGGGAATGTCTCCTGTTATGGGCACCCCACCATATCTTTTAACAGAAAGCAAATATGGTGGATTTGAGTACTGTCAAAATTGTATTGTGACAGTACACAGTTTCTTTGCTAACACCTAAGAAAATAGACGCATTTGCTTCGTAAGTGCAAGCATTGAAAAGAAAAAAAAGAAAAAATCTTAAAAAATGCAACACAAAAGTAATTTGTGAATATTTTCAGAATACGATAAATCGAAGTGAATTAATTCATTACATTTACATTCAAAAATGTAAATGCAATGGATATTCATGCAGTATATATATAATATTTTGTGATGCAATATCGAATTCAGCCAAAATGTAGATCGAAAATTGCTTTTTCTGTCATTATAAAAATGGCTGCAATTCCCGGTTGTGGAACCTTCATGTAAACGGTTGTGGACGCACTTTTTTATTTAAAGCGTGTGTTTGAGTTACAAATTGTCAAATATGGTCGTTTTTGTCAACATTTTATTAGTGTTTTTATGTATTTTTAGACATTTTATGTCAACCACAGAAAAGTCAATCAGTCCAAAAGAAATGGATTTTAATGCGCTGGTGAATGCCATTTAGGATTGCTTAGTAGATATGCAATCCAAAAAATTGGCTTCCCGATATATTTAACTTCCTCGCAACATCTGTGTACCTCCAGAAGAAGCGTGGAAAAAGTAAGGCAACTTCACCTGTCAAACTGCCGGACAAGCGCGCTAAAAATAGGAATATCAACAATCTTATAATGATGTCGACTTCTGTATCATCTGTTTGGAGCATCTGCTACATTCCCAACAAAAGCCAAGTCAATCGAATGCAACGAGTGTGATCGTCTGGTACATTTGAAGTGTGCCAATATACATGCAAATTATTTTACTTGCAAGCATTGCACTTTTGATTTGGAGAATGAAAAAGATGACGAATAAAATTGGGAAAATGCCATTTTCTGTTGTTATTTTGGCCATTGAATCCTTGCAAAATGAATCTTGTTATTTCCTTTATTTATGGTGTTTTTTATTATTATTTTCCCTTTTTTTTTGCGAATTTTTAAGTGTACCCAAAACAGGGTAAACTTTCACAAAATTGGTGATAATTTTTTTCTGGTTGACGGAATCGATACAATTATTTTATCAAATATTAGCTAAGTGTTCTAGCTTTCCTTTGATATTCATATGTTTGCGTAATATTTATTCTATCGAAAGTTATAAGCCAAAATCAAAACTGTGCCCATAACCGGAGACATTCACCTATGCTTTGTAAAAATAGTAATTGATTCTGAAGCATTTCACTTAACTACCTTTAAAAAGCGTAATACACATTTTTTTCTGTTCTTTTTTTTTTTTTTTTTTAAGTTATACATTTTAAATTTACATTAGAAAATTATGTAATATCATGATAGTATGGTTTTTATATAAAATAAATAAATAAATAAATAAAAAGTATGTGAAAAAAAAAAAAAGTGTGGGAAAATAAAAAGGTTTTGGAAAATTATGTAATGTCATGATGTTAAAATAAATAAATAAAAAAATAAATAAAGTATGTGAAAAGAAGAGGTGTTTTATTTTATAAGAAATATTTTTTGTTATTGTTTTAAACACTTGTTGTTGTAAGAAGTATTTGAAAATTTACTTAAGAAAATTTGTTTTATTATGTACCTACATTTTCAAGAAAAAAAAAAAAATATCATGAATGCCATTTCAAACAAGCAACTATTTTTGTTTGTGTTATTGAAAATATATTCTATGTAACTTTAAAAGATAATATATGAAAATTAAAATAACGATTTAAAAGAGAGAACTGCATCGTTAAAAGCGTGAAAAATCTTTTTATAGTTTAAAAATTTTTACCCACCTTCATTACGAAGTAAAGTAATTTTAAAGTTTATAAAAATGTTCCTCCTTTGAAACTGACAATTGTAATCAGCTTTGTGTCTTTGTAAATTAAAAGAAAATTTCTTTTAACAAATCTTTAACACTGCACTGCAAATTAAAGTTCTTTCTTGCCTAGTAATTTCTGAAAATTATTTTGAAAGTCTCAACATTTTGTTTAGAATTTATTCATAAGAAATTCTTATTGAAAATTTCGTTATTAAATTTTTCTTTAACAATTGTATTTTAAATTCTTTTTTTAAGCAATTTTTTAAGAGGTATGCTATTTTTTTTTCAGCTAAGTTAATTAAAAAATGGAAACTATAGAATAAAAGTTTAATTATGTAAAAAATATTAAAGCATCTCATATATGAATGTTGATTCTGTGTGATCTTACAACGAAGTTACTTAATAATAGAATTATATTATAAAGGTTTTCTTCGTAAACTTTTCTCAAAAATTATTACTTTATATATGTATAAAAAAGTATTTGGGACTCTTTTTAATCTTTACAAAAATGTTAATATTATAAAGTATCCATTAAAAGTGTTTTTTCGTCGGTTTGCCTATTGGTAAAGCTGTTCATTTGTCTTATATAATTTCGATAGCAAATGATGTAATATAGATATTGCATTCATTCATTGTCATTGCTAGATACAAAAATATAAACTATAAATATTATCTATGAGTAGTAGTATTAAAAAATGTATTTATGTTACTGAGCTACAGTTTAATACAACTTCAAATGTATGCAAGGGATTTGTTGTTTCTAGTTTATGATAACATTTTCAATATTATGTTCTTTAATGATGTCATAATTTGTTAAATTATTTTAATTTCATATTAATAAAGAAACAAGAACCTTTTTATTTTGAAAATGATGAAAAAGCTATTGAGGCAGTTTAACAGAAATACCCAGCCAAAATTTTCTAAAACTGAATTTCTATTTCTGTTTCAAATTATCTGTAGACCAGGGGTGACCAACCCGGGGCCCCCGGGGCGCGTGTTTAGAAAGGCCCGTAGGTTCAGCAGATTGGCGAGATTTTGGCATCTGTAGTCTTGGCGGTGGGGAGAGCAATGAATGATTCTATCCTACAACGAATGATTTAGTCCGGTCGACGTTTGCGTTCTTGTTTTGTGCTTTTCATGAAAGATTCAAATCGATACAAATTAATTAGAAAATTGATTTTACATTAAATTATGTCACGTTCTATCCTTCATATAATACTGCTTATTACTATTTCCAGTTAATTTACGACATTAAGAAAAAATAAATAAAATATTTTTATTTTAAATTACATTACATTATCATCAATACATTTTAAAGAAAGTAAATTTTAATTAAATTAACTTCTATATATTTAACTATGACATTATGTATTATGCTTACCACAGAAAATTATTTACATTTTTTTCTGGTAAGAATTTGTGATAGTCCCATCAATATTAAATCAGAATTTATTGGGTTTGAAAAAGTACTTAAAAGTAGGCATCTAAAAATTAGAGCAAATGAAAGTGAATGTTTATCGCTAATAAACATTAAGGGAATCAACTTATCTTTAAATCCTTTCCCCTTTGTCCCAGTCATTATTTACAATTTTATTATTAATATCTACTTTAAAAGTTGTCAACTGTATGCAAATTTAATTTTCAATTAGTATTATATTAATGTGTTGTACTTATATAGTGATAAAACGTTTTATTCATATATTTTTTAATAGCTTTTCGAGTTATACTCATGTTTTCCAACATTAAATAAATAAATAAATAAATAAATAAATAAGTAAAATAAACAGAAAGCATTAATTTACTTCTAGGTTAAGTTTGATATTACGTACAAAATTTTGCATAAACACCATAAAATTCAATAATCTCGCAACAATTGTTTCGGGTCGAAAGAGTACACGACCCTTTGCCAGGCGAACAAAGTAGGCACGAGTATTACAGTCAAAGCAATCTAATATTTCAAAGTTTTTTTTATTTTTTTTTTCATTATAACTGTTGAATAATAAATTGCATTACTACTAAACTGTTTGCCTATATGAAATTTTCAATATTTTATTATGTTTTAAATAATTTTTAAATGTGTTATAGTGTTGTTTATAAAAACTATAATAATTAGAATATATCAAACCCATGCGTAGAAGTAGCCTAATGCTTTCTGTTTATTCTACTTTCATTTATTTATTCATTTAACAGTAAGAAGTATAAATATAACTAAAAAGCAAATAAAATGAAGCAAATAAGTTCTTTTTTTGACTTGTAGAGTAAGTACAATACTTATAATACTAAGATAGAATTAAATTTCCATACAGTTGGCAACTTCTAAATTCGATATTAATAATAAAATTGTAAATATTGACAGGAAGGAACGAAGGGGAGAGGGTAAACAGCATAACTGATCCTTGTAATGTTTATTAATGATAAATATTACCACTCATTTGTTCAATCAGTTTTTAAGATGTCCACCTTTAAGCACTCTTTTTACATCCAATAAAATTCTTAACATAATATAAAAGGGAATATCTCAAATATTTGCTAGAAAAAAATTGTATACTTTTTTTTTTTTTTTTTTTTTTTTTGTCTAGACATAACATATAACGTGTATAGTTGAATATATGGAATTGAAATTAATTGAAATTCACTTTCTTTAAAATTTACTGATGACAATGCATAATTTATAATTATCTATTTATTTAATATTGGGAGGCATGAATATAACTAGAAAATATGTAAAATAATATAAATAAATGTTGTTGTTAAGATATTTCAGTTTAAAACTGAAATATCATATTTTTTTTTTTTCTTAATGTTATAAATTAATTGAAAATGGTAATAAGAAATATTATATGAAGGATAGGAAATTGTACATAGTTTAATTTAAAGCCAATTTTCTACTTAATTTGTATGAATCTGAATCTTTCATTATTTGATGTGAAAAATTAATATATAAAAAATCACAAAATGCTACTAAACATGATTTTGGAATTATTATATATCATACATTTCTTGTATTTTAAAAATGTATCTTGAAATAACGATAAAAATATCTGTAGAGAAATATTATAAAAAATAAAGAAAAATACAAATTAAACTTTTAAAAATATTGTTGATGTTAAATTTTTGAAAAGAAAAAAACTTTTGATAATCCATGAATATTTTATTAATGAAGACCTCTTACACTTTTAAATGCTAATTTAAATCTGTTTCTAAATCCTACTTTTTTTTTTTTTTTAATGATTCATTGACTTTAAAATAAAATAAAATTACTCCCATTCAGAGATTTTTTATTATTTTAAAAAAGGTTTTAAAAGGAAAAAAAAATCTCTGAAAACGTTTGTTTAAATTAATAGTTGATAGAGGGAAGCGCTGCACTTCAGTTTCTGAGACCTTGCTTATAGCACTTGAGACGCGATCTAACGTCTTGTGTTCTCCCTTCCACCAAAAATTTAGATACCAAAGTCGCCAATCTGCTGATCTTACTGGTCTTTGTAAACACGCCCCAAGCCGCATATTTAGAAGCACTCAACCGCGCAGAGCATTGGCGAAAACCACGGAAAACCTATGTAGCCAAACGCGCTTTCGCCTTAAATACCCACTTCCAAAAGCATGAGTGTCGGAATGTGTTGAAGGAAAGGCAAGATAATGCTTTTTACTATGAGATTTTTTAAATATAGTTATTTTGTTTTCATTTGCATTAGTATTTATGCACAGAAAAAACTTTTTTTTTTTTAATAGCCATTTCTTCAAAAAAAAAAAAAATATATATATAGATTTGGCCCTCCGTGACCAAGTGGTTTTGTCACCACACCGCTAATCGCCTTCGAGAGCAGGAGAGCGGGTTCGATTCCCACGCTGGCCCTGGGTGTTTTTCCATTTCTTCGTATTGTAATTCTGTCATGTGCTATCTGTAATTATCTGATGATTTACAAGCGGACTACGAGTCAAGCATACAAATCTGATGTATATGCTATCAATAAGCAACAATACAGATTTCAAAGATCTTTATTCTGATCACGTCACAAAATGAAGTTCATTTCGAAATAAATTTTCACTGCTTTTTTTTTTAATTTATCAAAGTTTTTTTTTTTTTTTCTTTTCTACTTTCATTGATATTTTCAATTTTGTTTTAGTAAATTTTATTTAATAAATACAAAAATAATTGGTACAAAGAGTGCGATTATTACGATTGACTGGCATATATAAATAAAAATGATGAAAATAACTGGAGTTTTCTGCATTTAAACTGACGCGTAATGAAAAAACGCAGCATATGTATGAGCATAGCTAAGGAGGTACACTAGACTCCTTTCCTACATTACTAAATGACAGAAAAGAAAATTCTCATTTATTCAAGACCGAGAGAGAGTATTAATTTCAGAAATAATGTTTAAATTTGATTAAAAATACAATGAAAATTTTGATAAAAAGTTTAAAACCCAAAGTAAGAGCAATTCTATTTAGATGTTTTCTGCAAATATTGAATAACACCATTTCATTGTATATATATACATAGATAGATATCGTTTTTTATTTTTTAATTTCTGTGGATAGCTATAATCTTAACTATCCCTCTAACTGTTACTTTTCGCTAATAGCTAACGACATAGCGTTAGCATTAAATAAATAAAAATAAAGAAAGAAAAATAAAATAAACTACGACGAGAAAAAATAATAAAATCATCGTACTAAAATTAAATAATAATAATAAGTATAAAATTGATTTTATTTTCTTATTTCAATTCAATTCTCCGATTCGAAATCTATTCAAGTTAACTTTGATTTTTTAGGGGATTTATATATAATGTTTTATGTTTCGAGCATAATTCTTGAAACCCTTTTCTGCTTATGGGTGATGCTGATACGACGAATGCAAAATAGGCAAGGTCATAGCCAGCGAGTCCCCCCCCCCCCCCGCTTTCCTAAATTTGCAAATTTGGGAAATTGTTTAGAGTTATAAATCATTTTTAACTTTCAGTATTATGTACCCCACCCTTTCGACTTTTTTTTTCTAGCTACAGCCTTGAAAATTGAGATGAACAAACAATTTCAATAATTTCGTTTCAAATTTGTAAACAAAAATTAATGTTTATGATAAAAGCATAATAGTTATTATTGATACTGATGATAACAGTAACAGTATGTTGGTCTGTCGGTAAATTTGTGTATCAGAGAGGATTTATTATTATTATTATTTGTTAGATTAAACTGCGGTATTAAAATTTTCAATAGTTTTTTAAAATGTTTTCTTTCTGCAATTTATGATCTACAGCAAATAAAATTTACTGAAAAATTACATTAATTAAGCCATTTTTACAATAACTATGTATGTTATATGTATTTCTTAATTATTAATTTGAGATAGCTTAATTTTATTTCACTATCAAAATTTAAAAATATTTTGTTTTTAAATATTGACATATAAAAACAGAAACTAAAACTTAATAATACATGATTTAAATTCGTAAAAATTAGACTTTTAAAAATTAATTGGTAAGAAATCGCTTTAATGAAAAGTACATATTATTTTCATGTTATTAAATTACATGTTACTTTCGTATCTGTTTTTAATGTATTTTATAAGAAATTTCTTCTAAAAGTATTTTAGAGTTATTTGAAAACTAATGTAATTTAACATTTTTTATTTTCAATAGTTTATTTGATACATTTATTTTTCTGCCTAATAAAACGACTAAATGGATTTTGAAACTTTTGTGATAAATAGATCTACATTATATTTTATTAATTACACAGATCACGTTGATAATTTCCTTCGTAATTTCTTTTATTCTTTTAAAGTGAAAATGTTAATGCTATGCCATTGACTACTGTCAACAAATATAAGACGTAGAGTAGTAATTAAGATGACGATCCAGGAAAAAAAAAACATCCAAATACAATTTGTCTTTATTCTAAGTTTTAAAAGCTTCAAAATTTTCATTTTATTTTTAACCAAACTATCAAAAATTTAAATATATATATATATTCCTGAAGTTAATACATTATATATACGCTGTAAAAAAATTTGTGTAACTTTACTCAACAATGTTCAGGCAGCCTACTTGCCACAACTATGTTGAGAAACATTACCAACTGTATTTGCGTAATCTTTGCAGACAGGGAAAAAATTTACACACTCGTGAAGAGTAACTTTACACAAGTTTTTTGCGTAATATATTCATAACAGTAGATAAGTTTCTACTCTCGCAAATGGTAACTTTACACAACATTGTGGTGTAATTTATGCAGATTAAAAAGTAAGGTTCCACTCTCGCAAATGATAGCTTTACACAACATCGTTGTGTAATGTATGCTGATCAGTAGGTAAGCTTCCTCACTCTCATATGGTAACTTTACACAACATTGTTGTGTAACATATGCATATTAGGAGGTAAGATTCTTCTCTGACAAACGATAACTTTACACAACATTGTTTTGTAAGGTATTTAGGTTAATAGGTAAGGTCCCACTCTCTTAGACGGTAATTTTACACAACATTGTTGTGTATGTAGCAAGAAAATAAAACTTCTTCACACACCATAAATTTTAAATCAGCTCGACTGGTTTCGAAAGGGCGTAGCCTTTCTTCATCAGGTGCAAACACGTGCAACTGCCTTGGAGGGTTGTTATGTGTGAAGGAGGGTTGAATTAAAGTCGATTGATTACACGAGTGTCTCAGGCTTGAGATTGTGGGCTCTCCGTGGAATTATTTCTAAGGTGCCCTAGTCCATTTTATCGAGTTTCAGAGAAAACCACGGAAAATTTCAACCTGAAATCACACCTTTGTATTAATAAGTATTAAGGCTAGAACAGCACTAATTGACTTTTTTAAAACTTTGGAATAGGAATATGCTTTACTTTTATATGCTTGCTTTACTTTTATAACCTGCTGCAACTTTAATTTACAGTTTTTATAAAGTAAGGTTGTTTTTTTTAATTTATTCATTAACATTACTGTAGAATTTGTGGGCGGTTAGAAATTTTTATTACTTATAGAGCAAAGAATGAAATATGTATAAAAGGATTAATTACCCCTCTGATGGATTATTTGAATGCCCAAAACTTTTGAAATCAATGTATACAACATAAATAAATTACAAAATAGCAAAAACATTTTTTTTCAAACAACTCTTGATGTATGTGCTGTATTTGAACCAAGAACTCGAAAGGTTCTACTACAGTATGCACGTAATAGTTTAAAATTTGGTTTACGTGTATGACAAAGGCGTAAATGATGTAGTGAGACAGTAACCGCTACAAAACAGTTTACGAAAAAGTTGACAAGACTTTATAATTGCTTATGGCAATTAAAAAAAACATTCTTTTAAATATTATATAAAACTGAAAATATTTGTCATAAAGAAAATAAAATGTAAATGCTATTTTGAAAAGATTTTGTGACTAAGTAGATTAAAAAAGACTTTTCACTAAAAATGACTATTTTATACATCTGTAGTTAAAACAGATTTTCTTACGCCAAAAGTATTCAAAAAGTACTCAAAAAGTATTCAAAAAAAAAAAAAAAAAAAAAAAAAAAAAAAAAGCTACCTGTAAACAATTTGAAATCAGTATAAAGAGCGTATAATTTTACAAATTTAACTTAAAAACTTAGTTTTAAAAAAAACTGCAAAAAAAAAAAAAAAAACTGACAAAAAAAAAAAAAAAAAAAAAAATTAGGTTTAAAAAAAAGTGCATATTTCTGCTTATATATTGATATATATGTGTGTGTAGATGGATAAAAAAATCGATCATTAATACATATATAAGAGTAATTACTGCATTTGGACAAATGTAAAATAAAGGGGAAGGGCTTAAATATTTTTTCTTTTTTCTTTTCCCTTTTTTTTTTTTTTTTTTTTTTTTTTTTCAGATTGGGGGCAAGCAGGAAATAACTAAATTACCATATATATATATATATATATATATATATATATATATACATCTGAGTTAAGAGGTATATTTTCAACTTATTTTACATATTAATTTTGATAATAATTGTTAACATTTCAGTTTTTTCAAAAAAAGGAAAATTTTAAAATTACAATACGTATATAGGCGTCAGTGCTAGTGTTGAACTTGATAATTGAATCAATTTGGGAAATCTTGTTTTTCTGTTTGGCGTGTGTATGTCTCTTTGGTGAATTGTTTGACTAATTATTTTTCGTTCTCATTCTTTGCTTCTACTATCAAAAGGATTATATATATATATATATATATATATATATATATATAATTTGAGTAAATTAATAATTTTGTAACACTCAGAAAACAAAAGAGGGATGAAAATACCAATATATAATTAAATTTTAAATGAGATTTATTTCGAATAAAATTATTGCCACCGTGATAATTTAATGTGAGTACCAATGATTAGTAAAAACAAGTTAAAGTACTTACGCAGAAGAGAAATGACACAAACATTACACATAAGCCTAACGATGAGATAATAGTTTGCAAAAACCATTAAAGTAATAGAAACAGTCAACATTTTACAAAAAGAGAAAATGATAAAATTACCATAGAGATCCGATAAAATTAAAAAAAAAAAAAAAAAAGAAAAGAAAAAAGAAAGAAAAAGAGAGAGAGAATTCATGAACTGAAAAATTGAAATTTTAAATGCTGAAAAATAGAAATGTTCACGCATCAGGAAACTTGAATTTCTATCAGCAGAGTGCAAGATTTCGGAAAACTGTATAGCTAATTCGAGCCAATATGCAGCTCAAGTCTCTATCTTGCAACAAAACAAAATAAAAAAAGGAAATTAGATTAAACAATAACACAAACCAAAATTGATACAAGGAATAAGTATTTTTAATAAATCCACATGTTAAGCGATACATACAGAGATAGTAGAAATAAATAAGTTGCCAAACGAACATTAGTAAAAAGAAAAGATTAAAGGTAAAGAAACGATTAATCGATTTAGGTGCTACTGAAATGCAATAATTGAATGCATTAAGTGATAGTTAGTAATCTTTAAAAGCTAATAACTATATTAAAAGGTGATTTTTAAAAGGGTTATTTAATGTTAACGTTAAGTATTTTTAAATTTCAGTTTGTATTTAACTTTCAACGTAACCTGAGCAAGCGCTACCTTACGTGAAAAAAGAGATTTACTTTTAAGTAAATACAAAAAATGTACGATTTAACTAATGTTTACTGCAGTTTAGTTTAATGTTTATTCTTAAGCAATCTCATCTAAAGGCCAACATGCCATGATTTAGACATTATGATTATTGGTGAATTTATTATTATTATTATTTTATATATTTATTTATTTATTAAATAGATATTTTATTTAATCCATAGAATTTATTAAAATAAATGAAACCACCAAATTTGATTATGCATGGAATGAAGTCTTAAGCGTGAATAATTAAACAAATTTTAAGTTTGAAGAGTTGAAGCTTTCATAATATCAACCAGAAAAAAAGGATATACCCTGCAATTGCAATAATACTATGCTTCCTATATATATATATTTTTTTATGAAATTCATCAACCCTCCACAACCATCCAGCCATACAACACCACCCTTTCTCCTTAATCAAACATCTTCACTCCCATACTTCACATTTTTTATTTAAATTTTTTCTAATAAACATTATAAATGTTTTTTCTTTTCTTTTTTGTTAGACATTGACATTCATTGATAGATAATAGAATAAATAAATCGCTTGGGATAACCCATACCAGTAGCAGTTTTAATTAAATGTTTGTTTCTTTTTGTACTCAGATGAACAAAGTCTATGTATGCGAAACAGGTGATTAAGAATGATATTTCTGTACACGGATAAATGAAGACAAGAATTAAAATGTGTAAATAAATTTACTTTAAAACAAAAATATTTTCGTTTATCATATAGATCAGTAGAGATTTTACCTCCATTAAGTTTAATTTTTAAGTCTAAACAACTAATGCATTTATTGATAGTAAAATTGTGAGTTAGAGTAAGGTGAGAGGTATATTGAAATTTTAATGAAGATGGAGTATAATTATTAACATAAAAATTATAACGTCATCAATGTATCTGTGGAAAATGACATTAAAATTACACAAATTTTGTTCATAATGGTAAAGATATAAGTCAACTAACAAACTCGAGCTACTTCCACCTTGTGGGATACCTACCTTTTGGATATAGTGTTATTATGTATAATGTAATTATTATGAATAATAAAATTTAAAAGGATCTTAAATGAAGCTACAAAAAAGTATTTAGGATGAGAAAGTTCACTTTTAAAACGCACATCAAGGTTGTAATTGATTTGATGAAGATCGGTTAAATTTATATATACAGTTAAATGAGAAGGAGGGGAACTATGTAAAGTGCCATACATTTTTTTTTTCGATATGATAAAGTACATATTTACTATCATTTAAAAAAAAAAATAACCAAGGGTTTAATTAAAACTCATGTTAAAAATTAAATCTAGAATTTGCTTGTACTTTTATTTATTAATTTTAAATAAATTAATATAAACATAGTAGACTATTACAATTTTATTTTCTAAAAATCCTTAACACATAGCATATAGTAATCAAGTTTTTATCAATAATTAGAGAATTGTTAATAAAGACTCAGCAGATCCTGAGTTTCTAAACAATTCCAAACGATGCGAAATCACAATGATTTGAAAGTCAATAAAATTAATACTTTTTAAAATAGAGAAAAAAAATAGACGTTTATTTATAGCTTTATGAAAGACAAGTACAATAAATTTCATAAAAATCTACAGTGGTAGGTTTTGGGGCCAAGATGATAAATTGACATGGAATGACCCTTCTTTGGACAAACTTACATAAAAGATTTAAGAGTTTAAAACATATATTATTTCACTTTTAATGTTCGCTGGTGTCAAAATAATTCCTTTTATATGGAATCAATAAATATTTTACATTTCTTAATAGTTTAATAGTTTATTAAATAAATTAACCATCTAAATTATATATTTTTTGTAATTAAAATTTGTTTGAATGTGATTATATAACAATATTCATCATGTAATTTAATATTTAATATGGTGTAAATCAAAACAATATCAAAATTCTTAAAAAAAAAAAAAAAAAAAAAAAAAAAAAAAAAAAAAACTCTACAATTACTAGAATTTCCAAAATTATTATGTACGTATCTAATTCTTTGAACGTTAACTAACAACAATAAGTTCTCTTGCAGGACTATTCATATTTACTTTACTTTCATTAAATATTTAGCAGTTGCAGAAATAATTCTTAGAAAAATTTCAGAAAATATAAATATTTAATTAGTGACGGATTAAGAATTTGTTCATACTCACCGATATTTAAATCATTTTTAACATCAAATATGTACACTTTAATTTTCGTTCTTCCCGTCACAAAATGTTTACTCACTGTTGCTAGCAGAGATGGGTCCATTTCGATTTCGCACACTCGGCAATGACGTCAGCAGGGAAAAATTGCAACACAATTGGTCAGCTTTTTATGAGATGTTCTCTTTTGCAAGTCACACACTCTGTCTTGTAATGTTTCTCAAACATTATTTGTAAAGTTGCTCAAAAGAACAGTGTATACTAAAAGCTTAACACTTTCCACACGCATATTGAGGGAATTTACACGACTTTATTGAGGAATGTTAGTAAGATTTTTTTACAGTGTATAATTTACATTTTATTATTTAACCTACTTTAAAACCTTTATGGGACTTTTTAAAATCAAGATTTACAAAAAGAAATTAATCTTTTGCTTATTTTGTAAGCCTTCTCTTCATTAAATGTGAATTATCTGTTCTGTCCTGTAGGAAGGTTGGGGGAGGAGTCTAGTGTAACTCCTTAGCTATGCATCTACTGCATTTTATCATTACGCGTCAGTTTCAATGTAGAAAACTCTAGTTATTTTTATCATTTTTATATGCCAGTCAGTTTTAAAAATCATACACTTTGTATCAATATTTTTTGTTTTTGCTATATAAAATTTACTAAAAATTAAAAATATTAATGAAAGCATAAAAAAAAATAAAAAATAAAAAATAAAATATATATATAGAAATAAAAGCTCAGTTTGATAAAGCTTAAAAGAAATGAAAATTTATAAATTTATTTCAAAATAAACTTCGTTTTGTGACATGTTCAAAATATAGATCTTTCAAAGCTATATTAAAATGATGTTTTAGAAGAAATTAGTATTAAAAATAAATAAATAAATAAAAAATAAATAAAAAGCATTCTGTATGCCTAGACATTGCTGCAAATGTTCCTAAATATGTCCCCGGGCCACATGCGGCCCACTGTGTACTTTTTTGCGGATCGTGAGGAGATAAACGATATTCAGAGTTTGACAATTTTGGTTGACAAATTGAAATATAATAAGTCCATTCTGACATTTCAAAGTTAAAATACATTTAAAAAATTATGGTAACTAAAGAATCACATTATTGCAATGAAATATTATGATCCATTATTTATTATTTTTATTGTTGTTATTAATATATATGTCATTTTTTTTAATGATTCTATTGTTAATTTATGAATGAAAATAATTAAATTAACGTATTCTGCTTTGAATCTTCCCTTTGCTCCCCCCCCCCCAAAAAAAAAGAAATATAGATATAGATATACATATACATATACATATCACGCTTTGAAAAAAGGAGCTCTTTTCTTACTCTGCAAAAGGACTATTTCAAAAATTCTCCTGTTACTCTCCACTGAGCAATATTTACTACATATATACTTCTCTGATACTAGAAGACAGGGAGAAGTCTCTTTCCTGTCCCTCCGATAAATACAACAAACACGAAAGTAACTCTTTTTGTAGTAAAAGGCACTCTGTTCTCCGAAATTCGACGGATTAGATTATTAGCGGTATGTCATTTGTGCATTTGGTCACATGATTCTCTGTCGTCATGTGATATTTTTGTTCTCAATAGCGTCAAGTGCAGAACTTTGCGCCGCCAATGAAGAAGTGAAGAAAACATAAATAAATAATTATTATTAATAGATACACATAATAACTATAAATCTAGTTGTCTTCTTAAGGACCCTTCAGAGACTGGCAACTTAAGAAAACTGCAAGTCGGCTCTATTGATATTTCTTTGATCTGGTTTAGGAGATCGACGCTCGCTGCAATCGAAGCTCCCAAACCTGCTAGTGCGGTGATTGCATGAGAAGGGGGTGTCCATTGTAAAAGAGCAATAAAAAGTAATGTCCTTCCTTGTAAATGTGTGCAAAATTTCAAGGGTCACTTTCGGACAATGGATAATTTATGACTTTTGACGCGCTGCATGTTGCCAGTGTCTGAAGGAAGCCTTAGTCTGTAGAAGAGCAGTCTATTGAAGAATAGTCTATGGAATCCGCAGTATGGCGGACTTATTCAACACCCCTTACATTCAAAACCAAGAAAACTGAAAAACAAGATGGCGCGTTCCTAATTCACGTGCTTGACTCAACTGAAAATTCTGATGTTAAGAAACTGGTTAAATTTTATTAAAAAATCCATATTTAAAAGATGTTCGAGGGTATGTACATTTTTTTAATTTTTTAATTTTTTTTTTTTTTTTTTTTTTTTTTTTTTTTTTTCAAATTTTATCAATTTTAATTTAGATCTGTGCAATTTTTAGAACCTATCAAACTTTATCAAATTTATCAAACTCTCTAAACTTTGATAGAAAAATAGTATAATTTCATCTACATAGTTATGTTAAAATAAATGAAAAATTAGAAAATTTAATTGGCAGTATTACATTCTATATGTATTTGCAGTATTTTCTTTTGAAATTAATTTATGAATAATGATTAATTCTGAATAATCAAATATGTGGACAATTTTTGTCATTGTTAATTTGTTAAATTTATTGCCACATATTTCTAGTTTTAAAAACTATATTTAAAGAAAATTTCATTTTAATCTGATGTATCATAATCCTTTAAAGGTACAAACTGGTAGAGAGTAAATATTATTTACAAATCTTCCGATCTATACTTATATCAATTTTTTATTCCCCCGATAATTAATACTGTAAAGATTTTACATTTCTTTTTTCCCATTCAAATATATTAATTGATTAAATAAATATAAAAGAATTAATCTCTCATATATTATGTCACCTTGTAACGCAAGAAATTATTTATTTCAGTTTTTAATATTTATTGAAAGATGAGCACGACATCTAATTAAAATACTTTATTTATAATTTCTGTATTCCATATTAGACTGAAAATAATTTGAATATAAAATTTTGATAACCGTGAATAATAAATTATAAACATAAGTATTGCATTTGTCAGGCGAAAAGTTAATTCTAGTGGAATTTTTACTGAAGCGTTTTTATTTTCTTGTTTACACAATAATGAATAAAAATTCATTATGATTTCTAGTTTAGAAAATTAAGTTATTCAAAATTTAGATATTATTTAATGATTTTCCTCTATTTATATTTAATTTAGAAATGCGATTTTTAATGGACCAACATTTATTTAAATTATATAAATGAGCATTGGTTAAAATTTAATCCATTAAAACTTAAATTAGAGTGTTTAGATTATTTCTACTATAAAAATAAAATTTTCTACAAATACATGATAATAATAATAATAATAATAAAAAATGAAATCCGTCTCTTACAAATTTAGGCAATTTCGCACAAAATAACTGTGTGTAGAAAGTGCTTCATAATGAGTGATGCATGATTTTAATTATTTTTTAAATATTTATTTTGTCACTGATCCAATCTCATTTTTATTGTAACTACATCTTTTCTTAAAAATATGGAATGTTTTTCATAATTCATGAGTGATGCTGGATTTTACTTTGTCACTTTAGTTTTTTTTTTTTTTCTTTTTCGAACAGAATTAGTAAAAATGTTCATATTTTCATTTATTTATTTATTTTAAAAAAAGTTTTAATGATAATTATATTTTATAACGTTAAAAGGTCTTTCGTTATCTATGCAGAAACTTAATTTCATTGTTACATTATTAATAATAAATAAATAAATATAAATTTCTTTAGACCCTCTCTAACTTTTGCACTATAGTTATAGCCCAGAGCATGAAAAGGCATTTCATGATTTATGAGTGATGTATAATTTTACTTTTTAAATAATTTTCACTGAATTATTCTTCTACTTTCTTTCAGTTTTGCTACAACTACATCCCATCATATGGGAAAGTGATTTATAATTCATGATTGATAACTTTTTTTTTTTTTTTTTTTTTTTTTTGGTCACTTTAATTCACTCTTACTTTTACTATAATTGATTATTTCCCTGAAAGTATGGAACATGCTTGTGGATATAACTACAGTGTAAGAGATAGGGAGGGCCTAAAAATATTAATTAATTTGTTTTTTAATAATAATAAATTAACCAAAAAATTGAGATGCTGTGTAGGTAACGAAAGGCCTTTTAACGTTACAAAATATAATAATAATAATAAAGAGAATAAACACGTGATGTTTCAACTAAATCTATTTGGGAAAATAAAATAAAATAAAGAGACAAAGTAAAGTTTTAATAAATGTGAGATTGAATCAGAGTGACTAAAATATATATTTAAAAAATAAGTATAAATATTTAAAAAAAATAAGCAAAATCATGCATAACTCATAAATTATGAAGCACTTTCTACACACATATTATGAGTGAAATAACCTAAATCAGTAAGAGACAGATTTCAATTTTATTATATTTATTACTGTATATGTAGAAAATTTTAATCTTTCTAGTAGAAATAATATAACACTCTAATTTAAGTTTTAATGAAACAAATTTTGATCAGTGCTCAATTATATAGCTCAAATAAATGTTGGTCTATTAAAAAACGCCTTTCTAAATTAAATATAAACAGATGAAAAACGTTAAATAATATCTAAATTTTAAATAACTTAATTTTCTAAACTAGAAATCATAATGAATTTTAATTCATTTTTGTGTAAACAAGGAAATAAATAAATGAAGAAAATAAAAACGATTTAATAAAAATTCCACCAGAGTTAATTTTTGGCCTGTAAATGCAATAGACTTATGTTTATAATTCATTATTCACGGTTATCAAAATTTTATATTCAAATTATTTTCAATCTAATATGGAATACTGAAATTAGTTTAATTAGATGCTCTGCACATTTTTCAATACATTTTAAAAACTGAACTAAATAATGTTTTGCTTTACAGGATGATGTAATAATATATTAGAGATTATTATTTTTTTTTAATCAATTAACATTTTTAAATATGAGAAAATAAATGTAAAACAGCGTTAATTATCGTGAGTATAAAAGATAAATATAAGTATAGATAGAAATATATGTAGTAGTCTCCTCGTTATCAGTTTAAACAATTAGTAGATGTACATTAATGTCTAATTATCAGTTAATATAGTTTTAAAACTAGAAATATGTGGCAATAAATTTAACAAATTTGAAATGGCAAAATTTGTCTACACTACTTTAGGTGATGAAACAATTTGGGAGTTAATCAAAATCAAAATTCATAAATTCTTTCAAAAGAAAATACTGAAAATATATATGAAGTGTGATGCTGTCAAATAAATTTTCTAATTTTCCACTTATTTTAACATAACTAAGTGCATGAAATAATATTAATTCTCCATCAAAGTTCAGAGAGTTTGATAAATTCTAAAAACTGCATATAACTAAATTGAAATTGATAAAACTTGAAAAGAAAAGAAAAAAAAAAAAATGTATATATTTTCGAACCCATGGCTAATTAAAATATAGATTTTTTAATAAAATTTAACCATTTTCTTTAAACATCTGGATCTTCAGTTAAGCCAAGCATGTGAATTACGGTTCGCACTATCTTCGAATTTCCGGTTTTCAGTATGTCGGTTTTGAATGTAAATAGTGTTAAATAAGCTCTCCAAACTATAGATATTGTATTCTTATAGACGAATAATCAAAAACAATTATTAAATTTATATACAAATAATTATATTAATTATAAATAAAAAATAAATTATAAAAATAATAAACAAATAAATATAGTACAATATAAACAAATACTTATAAGTAACACATTCGAGTAAAATCACTTCCAAATCAAGCAAAATGGAAAGATCTAAATTTAGTGGAAATTGCTCTAAAATAGAGCAAAAAACTTCAAAATAGAGTAAAATAGAAAAAAAATAAATGTAGTAAAATCTGCACAAAAAGGGAGCAAAATCGCTCCATAATAGAGGGGGGGGGGAACTTAAATATAGAAAAAATTGCTCTAAATTCGAGCAAAATAGAATGGCTCCGAAAATAGAGTAAAAATAACTCCTAAGGAGTTGTTCACTTTTACCTCCGAAAAGGCGTAAAATTTTGCTCCTTCAGAGTAGTTTTTACTCGATTTTTTTTTAAAGAGTATACATGATTCATGCATTCACAAACATATATACTCATACACATATATGCTACATAAGATGCTGCCCGCCTGAATGAAACAGATTTGTAATGCAGTCCACCAAGTGTTTTAAGTTGGACAGGCTTGCTGTAGACAACATTTTGCTAATTAAATATTAAATAATTATTATCTTTTTATTCAAACCTAAAAATGCCTTATTAAACTCTGTTAATCTGACTTAAAAAATTAATATGTAATTCTTATTTGAGTAACATTAAAGACAATTTTGAACTGTTAAACTTCTTTATACTTTACTCCTTTATTACTCCTTAAAAACATTCGCAATCATTTTCGGCCAACTAATTAATATTGAAAAAGTTATGTTCTAAAAAATACATATTCTGTATTTACAGATCTAATTTTTAATAATTTATTGCCTTACTACTGGCGACTGAGAACGTGCTGAATTAAATTTTACCGAATTAACTAATTAGAAATATTTAACCGTAAATAATTAATTAAAAAAAAAAAAGAAGCTGAACATTTTTTGAAACTTTAAAATAATAATAAAATTATTTAGTTTTAAAATGCATAATTATTTACCATAAATAAAAATACTTTGTAATTGAAATCAGCATTAATTATGGTTTCTAAGAACTTTTCTAAGATATTATTTATTATAAGTCTTTTTATAATATATATTTTAACCTGACATATTTATTTATGTTATCGAGAAAGAAAAAAAATATTTATAAACATGTGTTGTTTTAGAAAGACAAATTAGCGTAAAAGCAGAAGAGCCTCATTAAAATATAAAAAGTTTCTGAGTCTTCAAAAGATTTATGAATACCAACGCGGTTTCGTGCATGACAATATGCTTTTTCTCATGCCTTCTTTGAATGACAGTTTGTTCTTTATAAAGTCACCTGCGAAGGAACTATAACTTATAGCTACTATATGTTAAAAATTACTTTTTACAAAGCAAATATTGACCATTTAGAAAATTTATTTTCTTTTTGAAATAGCATGCAACAATTTTGCATTTTTTAAGCCTAAATCTTTAACACTAATGAGAAATGATATTTTTTTCTCAAAATATCAAAAGTAAAGTTTTAACACATTATTTTTACATTTTATTATTATTATTATTATTATTATTATCAGGAAGTTCTCTTCTTAGAAAATTAATTACTAGTTGCCTTTTTAAGAAATCCCAAAATATAAAAAAAAATATTCTATTACAAAAGGCGAGGGTTAGCTATACTTGTTCAAAATATGTATATATATTAGTGTTACATATACAATTTAGTTAAAAATGATTTGGCTTATTTTCCCTTGGTAAAACTCTAATTTCAAACTTTTAAACGTAATTTTTTTTTTCTTTTTTTCTAAAGAAGTTTCAATAAGAAAAAAAAATGTGAATCGAAATTATCTAATTATGTTTAATCAAATGCAACAGTAATAAGATATTCCTATTTTATTACTGAGTGCTTAAAGCCATTTTTACTATTTTTAACACCTGAATTAATATCTCTTGTATACAGTAGGGGATCAAACTATCAGATATATATATATATATATACTTTTTCTTTTGTTACCATTTTTTCAGTTTTCTAAAAAAATACTAGACGAAATAGCCTAGAACTACAGATAGGAAAAGAAAATTTATTAACTCACATTTTCCACTATCGATATAATCTAGAGTGTAATTAAGGGACCAACCACAAATTGCAGAAGAGCGAAAATACTTTGAATAACCTTGTATCATAAAAAACAACAAATTACTTGTAAGTTTAACGAATTGTTGCGCATATTATGTACAACATTTATATGATTTGTTGCGGGAATTACGCGATTATTTAGGAAGATATATATATATATATATATATATATATATATATATATATATATATATATATATATATTTCAAAAATTATAAATTTTTTTGCCAAGTTTTTTGCTTATAAGTAGATCAGATTTCTAAAAAAAATTACAACACTTGCAGAAAAATTGACAAAACATTAGAAAAATATTATTCTGAAAAATAAACTTCACACGTGTAATAGTTGCTGAGATACGAGAATTTAAAGTAAATGTACTTATTTTTTCATTGTGCGTGCAAAATATTTGTACACAGGTTAATAATTTTTTAATACACACAGGTTGAAAGTTAGATATATTGGGCAACTTTTGTCAAAAGTTCATTTGAATAGAGTAAAAATTAAGTATGTTGTAAGCAAATGAACAAACTATATTTAAGGTGTTTTCTAGAGTTGAAATTTCATAAGGGGTTATTTTACCTGCTGCGTATCTAATTTGAAGATCTAATTAATTCAACCAAGTTACAATTTTTTTTTTTTTTTTTTTTTTTGTAGAAAACCCCTTGTAAAATCACAAATCTTTGTAAATAAATAAAAACTATGTTACAGTTACATCCTCTAATGGAAATTTCACAAAAAAAGAACTTTTACAACGTGGTGGAAATAACTGGATTTTCAAATTAAATACACGGCATTCGAAAAATCCCTAAAATCTGGCATGTTCTATTGCCGAAAATTTGCTTAATTTTCACTCTATTCAAATGAACTTTTGAGATAAGTTGCCCAATATAGCTAGCTTTCAAACTATGTAATGAAATTTTTTTCTATTTTTCGCGCATGAGCAGTAAAATAATATTTGCTATAAATAGTCGTACCTCATCAAGTATCACATGTGTGAAATTTATGTTTCAGAATAATGTTTCTATAACGTTTGTCAATTTTTCTGCAAGTTTTGTAAAATTTTAAGGAAATTCGTTCTAGTTATAAGCAAAAAACTTGAGAAAAGAATTAATAATTTTTGAAAAAAAATATATATATATATCCGCCTAAATAATCGCGTACTTCCCGTAACAAAACATATCAGTATTTGACATAGTATGTAAAACAATGTGTTAAAGTTACATGTCTTTTGCAGCTTTTTATGCAGGGTGATCCAAACTATTTGCGTTCTTCTTCAGTTTTTGTTTGGTCAACTAATCTTACTCTCGTCCAAATCGAAAGTAAAAAATGTGAGTTTTTAAATGTTCTTTGCATGCCTGAAGTTTCACGCCATTTCGTCTAGTATTTTGTAGATAATAAAAAAAATGTCGAAAAAAAAATGTAATTATTTGATCACCCACTATATATATATATATATATATACGAATCACCTGAATTATTCTTTCTTATATATATATATACAGGGGGTTACCGAATTCAACTGACAAATTCAGAAATGTGACAGTTAGTCCAAGTGCCGACTGCAAAAAATAGACCTTATAAGGTGTAAAGCTCATTTTTTACTATAGATAGAATTCATTGTTACAATGAAAATCTGATAGGGTTGCCTGGTCAAAGCCGTCAAGTTTAAAAGAAACAACCTCACTTCCGGTCAAAATTTAAACGAGTTTCGAACCCCACAAGTGTAAAGATGAAACCGGTGCTAAAATGTAGAGATTAATATGCTCTTTAAAATGGCATAGGGTTGCCTGGTCAAAATCGTCAAGACTCGGAGGTTGCTTCGAATATAGGGGTGAAATTTAAGCGATTTTCGAACCTCCCAAGTGTAAAGATGAAACCGGTGCTAAAATGTAGTGAATAATATGCTCATTAAAATGGCATAGAGTTGCCTGGTCAAAACCGTCAAGAATCAGAGGTTGCCTCGAAAATAGTGGTCAAATTTAAGCGATTTTCGAACCTCACAAGTGTAAAGATGAAACCGGTTCTAAAATGTTGAGAATAATATACTTTCTAAAATGGCATAGGGTTGCCTGGTTGAAGCCGTCAAGAAACAGCGGTTGCCGCGAAAATAGGGGACGCATTTTACGATTTATTTACCCAAGTAAAAAGTGATTTACCCAAGTGTAAACATGAAGCCGGTGCTAAAATGTAGAGATTAATATGCTCTTTAAAATGACATAAGGTTGCCTGGTCAAAACAGTCAAGACTCGGAGATTGCCTCGAAAATATGAGTCAAATTTAAAATATTTTTGAAACCCCCAAGTGTAAAGATGAAACCGGTGCTAAAATGTAGAGATTGATATGCTCTTTAAAATGGCATAAGGTTGCCTGATCAAAACCGACAAGAGTCGGAGGTTGCCTCGAAAATAGGAGTCAAATTTGAACGATTTTTGAAACCCCCAAGTGTGAAGATGAAACCGGTGCTAAAATGTAGAGATTAATATGCTCTTTAAAATGGCTTAGGGTTGCCTGGTCAAAGCCGTCAGAAAACAGACTTTGCCACGAAAATAGGGGGAGAATTTCAGCTATTTACTTACTTCACACACGTAAAGATGAAACTGATGCTAAAATGTAAATAATAATATTCTCTTTAAAATGGCATTGGGTTGCCTGATCAAATCTGTCAAGTAAAACAGTCAATCGCAACGAATTGGCGAGTCTTGAAGATTTCTTAACGAAGTGTAAAAAAATATGAATAGCATTAAAAAAGAAAATGAATAAGGATGAAATTATATGAATATTTGAAAGGTGTGGCTGGTTCAAGAATGTACAGCATAGAAGTTATTTTAAAATGGCATATGTTTACCTGGTAAAATTCGTAAAGAAATAGCGGTCAGTCTCCAAAAATCTAACGAATGTTAAAGGTGTTTAACACAACACTTTTTCAATTTGCTTACGATTGGTGCTTCAAACCTGTCAAGGTATAGCGGTCAGCTGAGAAAAAGAAGCGAATTTCAATATTCGTTTATTCTATTTATTTAATGATGTAAGAGATTTAAAAGCATAAAGAAAATTAAATTATTATGCGTGACCATTCGTTTTCTAATCTGTATAAAAGTAATTTCAGCTCACAAGCTGGTTTTTCCCCCATTTTTCAGTACTTAAAATATTGAAATTGTGTCAAATTATTGAGGAGATAAATTCCCTGAAGAAATGTATGCGGCTGCTTTGTAGAATTTTATACGAAATTTTTGGGTTGTGCCGATTTTGTTATATTAAAAATTTGTCAATTTTAGAAAATTTTCCCAATTACGTTTTTATATCTAATTAAAAATAATCAATAATAACTTCTGAAAATTAATTATGGGTACAAATAAAGCGAAAAACATTTTTAAAAAAAATGCTAATTTTTTCGAGTTTCTTACTAACCATGAATTAATTTATGAAATTAAAATTTGTAAATCTTGCTGGAAATGTGGAATAGCAATTTTTTTTTTTTTTTTTTTTTTTTTTATTTAATTATTTATTTTGTATACTAATAGAATTTTTAATTATGAATTTCTTGGGCATGTTCATCTTCATTTCTGTTAACTTTAGCGGGCGTATTTTCTTGTTTGTATCCGCATGCTACATTTTTAATTTTTACTATTAATTCGTTGTTTTTATGGGAAATTTTAGAACTGTTTCATTACAGTTTATTTATTTATATTTATTTTTTATATACTTTTTATTTTTTATTTTTCCACATTGTGTAAAAAACCTTTAAAATTAGCTGGTTTTTTTTTTTTTTTTTTTTCGAGGCACCCACTATTTCTCGAGAATTTTCACCTGGATACCCTATGATACTCTAAAGAGAATATTATTCTCTACAATTTATAAACGTTTCATTTTTAAATGTGTTAGGGCAAGAAAACCGCTAAAATCTCCCTCCCCCTTTTCGTTGCAACCTCTGTTTCTTGACGGTTTTAACCAGGCAACCCAATGCCATTTTAAAGACAAAATTATTCTTTACATTTTAGTACCGCTTTCATCTTTACACTTGGGTAAATCACTTTTTACTTGGTTAAATAAATCGTAAAATACGTCCCCTATTTTCGTGGCAACTGCTGTTTCTTGACGGCTTTGACCAGTTAACCCTATTCCATTTTAAAAAGTATATTTTCTCAACATTTTAGAATAGGTTTAATCTTTACACTTGTGAGGTTCGAAAATCGCTTAAATTTGACCCCTATTTTCGTGGCAACCTCTGATTCTTGACGGTTTTTATCAGGCAACCCTTTGCCATTTTAATGAGCATATTATTCTCTACATTTCAGAACCGGTTTCATCTTTACACTTGTGAGGTTCGAAAATCGCTTTAATTTGACCCCTATTTTCGAGGCAACCTCCGAATCTTGACGGTTTTGACCAGGCAACCCTATGCCATTTTAAAGAGCATATTAATCTCTACATTTTGGCACCGGTTTCATCTTTACACTTGTGGGGTTCGAAAATCGTTTAAATGTTGACCGGAAGTGAGGTTGTTTCTCTTAAACTTGACGGCTTTGTCCAGGCAAACCTATCAGATCTTCATTGTAAAAATGAATTTTAACTATAGAAAATAAGTCAGCTTTACACCTTATAAGGTCAATCTTTTGCAATCGCCGATTGAACTATATTTGCCCTATCAAATCTGTAACTGTCACCTGCTCGGCCATAAGTCAGATGCATGTCCGCATATCCTGTGCTCGTGTAATCTGACATGCTTTTCCCAAAAGAAGTTTAACGCTTACAAATTCTGGAATGCCACTAATGAATATTTGCTCATTGCTTTTAATATCCTTATCAGTTCAAAAAACCCTTAACGGCTTAAAAGTTTATGACGCCACTACTTTATGGCTATAAGAAGTTGAAATATGAGTCTGAAAAATAATGATATCAAATTTTAAGTGGCGCTTTGCAATTAGTTAAAGTATACATAGATTTTCTTTTTTGATCATTTACTTTTATCTTTTATTTATATTTATAATGCAAACGTAATATTTTTAACTTCAAGATCAGACAGATATATAAAATACACTCACTGATGCTTTTTCATTCGCATTTCAAATTCAAAATAACAGTTTTAAAAGGAATTATATAAAAATTCCAGTTGCGCCTCGGTGTTATTTTAAAAGATGTGTTTTTAGATTCCATTAAAATTACTTTTGTTTTGTCTAATAAAGTATACTTACACATTTAAACAGTGCTTTTAATTTTCAAATATACTGCCAGTTAATTATACTTTCACTGAGTTTGCATTATAAAGTAAAATTATTTATTTCAATAAAATGATTTATCTTTTGCATCACGCTATCCAAAACATACTATCATAGTATCCAACTAAGTGGAAATTTGCTCAAAGAGGTAGTGTGACGTAAATAAAACATTTACACAAATTTTACATGCAGTTTTGGATAGATTGACTCAAAAGATAAATCAATTTATTGAAATAAATAATTTTACTTTATAATGCAAACTCAGTGAAATTATAATTATTTGACAGTATACTTGAAAATTAAAAGCACTGTTTAAATGTGTAAATATACTTTATTAGACAAAACAAAAGTAATTTTAATGGAATCTAAAAACATATCTTTTAAAATAACACCGAGGCGCCACTGGAATTTTTATATAATTCCTTTTAAAACTGTTATTTTGAATTTGAAATGCGAATGAAAAAGCATCAGTGAGTGTATTTTATATATCTGTCTGATCTTGAAGTTAAAAATATTACGTTTGCATTATAAATATAAATAAAAGATAAAAGTAAATGATCAAATAAGAAAATCTATGTATACTTTAACTAATTGCAAAGCGTCACTTAAAATTTCATATCATTATTTTTAAGACACATATTTCAAATTCTTATACCCATAAAGTAGCGGCGTCGCAAACTTTTAAGCCGTTAAGGGTTTTTTGAACTGATATCATTACTTTTTAGTGGTTATTGATCAATAAATTAAAATAAGTCCTTCTGGCTCCTAGGAAGGGTAAAATAATTTATCTTTTCTTATGAAGTTGCCACCATTTTTTTTTTCCAAATGGCAGCTACAATTTATTAACGGACTTAGTGGATTTATTAATGAGGGCTTGTATATATGGAGTTTTAAGCAAATCGGTTCATAAAAACTCCTGATCACCTGAATTATTCTTTCTTATATATATATATACAGGGGGTTACCGAATTCAACTGACAAATTCAGAAATGTGACAGTTAGTCCAAGTGCCGACTGCAAAAAATAGACCTTATCAGGTGTAAAGATCATTTTTTACTATAGATAGAATTCATTGTTACAATGAAAATCTGATAGGGTTGCCTGGTCAAAGCCGTCAAGTTTAAAAGAAACAACCTCACTTCCGGTCAAAATTTAAACGATTTTCGAACCCCACAAGTGCAAAGAGGAAACCGGTGCTAAAATGTAGAGATTAATATGCTCTTTAAAATGGCATAGGGTTGCCTGCCCAGCTAAAAAATTCTGAAGAAAAACTGCATAAAAGATTCAAAACTGCACAAAACTGTAGTTAATCTGAAGGTAATTGGGACAGTGCACAGTTTTAGGTAAAAAATTTGTTTAGCTGCACATTTTTTGCTTCCAAACTGCAGTTATTCTGCAATTTTGAATACAAACTGCAATTTTTCTGCAGTTTATTGTCCCAATTACCTTTGAATAAACTGCAGTTTATTTTTTGCTGGGTGGTCAAAATCGTCAAGACTCGGAGGTTGCCTCGAAAATAGCGGTCACATTTAAGCGATTTTCGAACCACCCAAGTGTAATGATGAAACCGGTACTAAAATGTAGTGAATAATATGCTCATTAAAATGGCATAGAGTTGCCTGGTCAAAACCGTCAAGAATCAGAGGTTGCCTCGAAAATAGGGGTCAAACTTAAGCGATTTTCGAACCTCACAAGTGTAAAGATGAAACCGGTTCTAAAATGTTGAGAATACTATACTTTTTAAAATGGCATAGGGTTGCCTGGTTGAAGCCGTCAAGAAACAGCGGTTGCCGCGAAAATAGGGGACGCATTTTACGATTTATTTACTCAAGTAAAAAGTGATTTACCCAAGTGTAAACATGAAGCCGGTGCAAAAATGTAGAGATTAATATGCTCTTTAAAATGACATAAGGTTGCCTGGTCAAAACAGTCAAGACTCGGAGATTGCCTCGAAAATATGAGTCCAATTTAAAATATTTTTGAAACCCCCAAGTGTAAAGATGAATCCGGTGCTAAAATGTAGAGATTAATATGCTCTTTAAAATGGCATAGGGTTGCCTGGTCAAAGCCGTCAGAAAACAGACTTTGCCATGAAAATAGGGGGAGAATTTCAGCTATTTACTTACTTCACACACGTAAAGATGAAACTGTTGCTAAAATGTAAATAATGATATTCTCTTTACAATGGCATTGGGTTGCCTGATCAAATCTGTCAAGTAAAACAGTCAACCGCAACGAATAGGCGAGTCTTGAAGATTTCTTAACGAAGTGTAAAAAAATATGAATAGCATTAACAAAGAAAATGAACAAGGACGAAATTATATGAATATTTGAAAGGTGTGGCTGGTTCAAGAATGTACAGCATACAAGTTATTTTAAAATGGCATATGTTTACCTGGTAAAATTCGTAAATAAATAGCGGTCAGTCTCCAAAAAGCTAACGAATGTTAAAGGTGTTTAACACAACACTTTTTCAATTTGCTTACGATTGGTGCTTCAAACCTGTCAAGGTATAGCGGTCAGCTGAGAAAAGGAAGCGAATTTCAATATTCGTTTATTCTATTTGTGTAATGATGTAAGACATTTTAAAGCATAAAGAAAATTAAATTATTATGCGTGACCATTCGTTTTCTAATCTGTATAAAAATAATTTCAGCTCACGAGCTCGTTTTTCCCCCATTTTTCAGTACTTAAAATATTGAAATTGTGTCAAAGTATTGAGGAGATATATTCCCTGAAGAAATGTATGCGGCTGCTTTGTAGAATTTTATACGAAATTTTTGGGTTGTGCCGATTTTGTTATATTAAAAATTTGTCAATTTTAGAAAATTTTCCCAATTACTTTTTTATATCTAATTAAAAATAATTAATAATAACTTCTGCAAATTAATTATGGGTACAAATAAAGCGAAAAACATTAAAAAAAAAAAAAGCTAAATTTTTCGCGTTTCTTAATTACCATGAATTAATTTATGAAATTGAAATTTGTAAATCTTGCTGCAAATGTGAAATAGCAGTTTTTTTTTTAATTTAATTATTTAATTTGTATACTAACAGAATCTTTTATTATGAATTTCTTCGGCATGTTCATCTTCATTTCTGTTAACTTTTGCGGGCGTATTTTCTTGTCTGTATCCGCATGCTACATTTTTAATTTTTACTATTAATTCGTTGTTTTTATGGGAAATTTTAGAACAGTTTCATTACAGTTTATTTATTCATTTTTTATTTTTTAAATACATTTATTTTTTATTTTTCCACATTGTGTAAAAAACCTTTAAAATTAGCTGGGTTTTTTTTTCGAGGCACCCACTATTTCTCGAGAATTTTCACCTGGATACCCTATGATACTCTAAAGAGAATATTATTCTCTACAATTTATAAACGTTTCATTTTTAAATATGTTAGGGCAAGAAAACCGCTAAAATCTCCCTCCCCCTTTTCGTTGCAACCTCTGTTTCTTGACGGTTTTAACCAGGCAACCCAATGCCATTTTAAAGACAATATTATTCTCTACATTTTAGTACCGCTTTCATCTTTACACTTGGGTAAATCACTTTTTACTTCGGTAAATAAATCGTAAAATACGTCCCCTATTTTCGTGGCAACCGCTGTTTCTTAACGGCTTTGACCAGGCAACCCTATTCCATTTTAAAAAGTATATTTTCTCAACATTTTAGAACAGGTTTAATCTTTACACTTGTGAGGTTTGAAAATCGCTTAAATTTGACCCCTATTTTCGAGGCAACCTCTGATTCTTGACGGTTTTTATCAGGCAACCCTTTGCCATTTTAATGAGCATGTTATTCTCTACGTTTTAGAACCGGTTTCATCTTTACTTTTGTGAGGTTCGAAAATCGCTTTAATTTGACCCCTATTTTCGAGGCAACCTCCGAATCTTGACGGTTTTGACCAGGCAACCCTATGCCATTTTAAAGAGCATATTAATCTCTACATTTTGGCACCGGTTTCATCTTTACACTTGTGAGGTTCGAAAATCGTTTAAATGTTGACCGGAAGTGAGGTTGTTTCTCTTAAACTTGACGGCTTTGTCCAGGCAAGCCTATCAGATCTTCATTGTAAAAATGAATTTTATCTATAGAAAATAAGTCAGCTTTACACCTTATAAGGTCAATTTTTTGCAATCGCCGCTTAAACTATTTTTGCCCTATCTAATCTGTGACTGTCACCTGCTCGGCCATAAATCAGATGCATATCCGCATATCCTGTGCTCGTGTAATCTGACATGCTTTTCCCAAAAGAAGTTTAACGCTTACAAATTCTACAATGCCACTAATGAATATTTGCTCATTGCTTTTAATATCCTTATCAGTTCAAAAAACCCTTAACGGCTTAAAAGTTTGTGACGCCGCTACTTTATGGCTATAAGAATTTGAAATATGAGTCTTAAAAATAATGATATCAAATTTTAAGTGATGCTTTGGAATTAGTTAAAGTATACATAGATTTTCTTATTTGATCATTTACTTTTATCTTTTATTTATATTTATAATGCAAACGTAATATTTTTAACTTCAAGATCAGACAGATATATAAAATACACTCACTGATGCTTTTTCATACGCATTTCAAATTCAAAATAACAGTTTTAAAAGGAATTATATAAAAATTACAGTGGCGCCTCGGTGTTATTTTAAAAGATATGTTTTTAGACTCCATTAAAATTACTTTTGTTTTGTCTAATAAAATATATTTACACATTTAAACAGTGCTTTTAATTTTCAAATATACTGCCAAATAATTATACTTTCACTGAGTTTGCATTATAAAGTAAAATTATATATTTCAATAAATTGATTTATCTTTTGCATCACGCTATCCAAAACATACTATCATAGTATCCAACTAAGTGGAAATTTGCTCAAAGAGGTAGTGTGACGTAAAGAAAACATTTACACAAATTTTACTTGCAGTTTTGGATAGCGTGACGCAAAAGATAAATCAATTTATTGAAAAGCATCAGTGAGTGCATTTTATATATCTGTCTGATCTTGAAGTTAAAAATATTACGTTTGCATTATAAATATAAATAAAAGATAAAAGTAAATGATCAAATAAAAAAATCTATGTATACTTTAACTAATTGCAAAGCGTCACTTAAAATTTCATATCATTATTTTTAAGACTCATATTTCAAATTCTTATAGCCATAAAGTAGCGGCGTCACAAACTTTTAAGCCGTTAAGGGTTTTTTGAACTGATATCATTACTTTTTAGTGGTTATTGATCAATAAATTAAAATAAGTCCTTCTGGCTTCTAGGAAGGGTAAACTAATATATCTTTTCTTATGAAGTTGCCACCATTTTTTTTTCAAAATGGCAGCTACAATTTATTAATGGACTTAGTGGATTTATTAATGAAGGCTTGTATATATGGAGTTTTAAGCAAATCGGTTCATAAAAACTTTCTAATGTAAATTTGAAATTTTCAGTGTGCTAGCACAGGGAAACAAGAGGGTAGATTAAGTTGGCAAATGAACATATCAAATACATTTCTAAGATAAATCTACACTACAAATTTAGTGTGAATTAATTCAGTAATTCAAACGTTATCATACTGACAAATTTTCAAGTAGCCTGCCAATTGGAAACAAAATGGAGAAGCATTGCACTAGAAAAATTTATTGACTGGGATTCTCAAACTCTTAAAAAAAAAAAAAAAAAAAGAAAGAAAGAAAGAAAAATAAGTGGATAATTTCAAGTTTAAGTTAGAATTACGTAATTTACAGTTTGCAAGTTTCTTTTTAGAGAATTACAAATTAAACAATTAAAAAAAAAAATCAAGTAAATGTTAAAAATGAAAATTTGTATATTTTTTTCCCCCTTTTGAGGCTAAGTATGCTCCAATATTCACAATTTAAATTTTCATCAAAATTGCAGGTAAAAATTACTTCATATGTATTTTCATATAAAACGTTTGGGGGAAAAAAATAGACAAAATATAAACTAAGCATTACATTTCTTTAATTTAAAAAATAAGATAAAATCACCTGGAGAAACATTTTATGGAAAATATAAGTTAAGCTTTTAAAAAGATGATATTTCTGCGTAAAAATTCTATTTCATAAATATATTTACAAATACAATAAACAAAAAACTCTCCTTTAATTTTAAATAATTATTTCTACATGTTTCGAAGCAATTAAAATTTTTTCTTTCTTTCTTTTTTTTAAGAAAAATAAATAAATGTAGTGGCGCCATCTAGTAGTTTATATTAAAATCATATACATATATATTTAACTTTTTTTTAATTATTTTCTTTCCCCTTTAAAAAAAAGAAAAACTTGTTTAGAAACAGGTAGAAATAGTTATTTAAAATTAAAGGAGGATTTTTTGTTTATTGTAATTGCAAATATATTTATGAAACAGAATTTTTCATGCAGAAATTAATTAATTAAAAAAAAAATAAAAGAAAGATTAATATTTTTTAAATACATTATTATGGGTTTCAAAGTAAAGATGTTATTTATTTATTTTGACATGTTTTTTAATAATTGCTATTTGACATATTTTTCATGAATTTTAATCAAATTCATGAAATAATGTTATTTCTAATAAACAGTGTAAGCACTATTTCATCCAGTAGTCATTATTGCTTTAAATAACAATAATAATAAAAAAAAATTATTGTGTTAATATTTAAAATATGTATCATTTTAAAGTCTGAAAAATAAATAAATAAATAAACTATAACTATATTTTCAAAAGAGATTTTTAATTTTTAAAAAGAAAAAAAATAAATATATGTATTTACGCAAGTGTGTGTTTTAAATAAAAAACGATAGATGGCACCAAAACTCTATTTGCTGTTTTTTTCCATTCCCGGCGCGGAATGATACATGAATATGAATCGCAAATCATTGAGCTATTATAAAATCGATGTTCATGAATTATTAATTTCGCTTTAAAAAATTGTAAATTCATCATTATTATGATAAAATGGAATATCTAAAATTACAAAATACTTCCTTATTTAAAATATTATCTAAATATTTTTTTGACTAGATATGAAATTTTGAAATCAAAAATATTTTTTTCATAACAGTGTATACAAAAATATTTTTTCCATAACATATATTTCATAAATATATTTAAGTGAATTCTACTTAGTATATATACAATAAATATTTTAAACGTGTAATAATACACGTGTAATAAACGTGTACTTTTGCGTTAAAAAAATCTGAATAATTCATTGGCTGCATTGAAGTCGGTCAATCAACCAGCCCACATACCTCACAAGTAAGAACCGCATAACAGCGTTTTCACCCGAAGAGACACATATAATTGGCGGAGTAATATAGTTCCATATAAAAGCGATTTATATAAAAAACAAGAGTTTTCCTGAAAAAAAAACGAAAACGTTACTAGATTCAGAAAGATCCTATTAACAACATATATTAATTATATGAAAATCCTTCGAGCCGTTTTAGAGATATTTTTTAGAATTCCAGTCTATTACACCAACCGTTTTCCCATTTTGGCTTAAAATTGAGATTCAGATCTCAAAACATATTGCATGTAGAAATGTAAAATTTTCAGGATAGATTAAGACCGAAGATAAAAGATTATTTTGAAAAGATCAGAACAAAATATGGCATTTTTGCTGAGATATTAAGTGTCGGCTTTTACAAATCTCTCTGATGTCAAACTAGCCGTATATATGAGTTCGCAGCGTCCCGTTCGTCCCTCCGCTTGCATCACTCAAAAAACTGTTGTTTTTCATGATACGAGTGGTAAGTTTTGCATACGAATTAGCGTCTTCTTCTCGATCGCAGTGAAATTTCTTATATGCATACTGAAAAATCATCTGTAGATTTCTTTTTCCTAATTTAATTGATTTTTGTTAAACCAATTTAGAAATAAAAAATTTTAAGTAAAATATTAAATCAGTTATTGAGTCAATCCTTTTAAAATTACTCGTGACAAGAATTTTTCGAAACTATTTAAATATCTTTTGGATCGTGATTTTGTTATGTGAAGATATTTAATAAATTTAACTAAACAGTAGCACGTAAAATTGTATTAATGTTGAAAGTTTTAGATTCTAAATATTGTTTGTACGTTCCAAATTTAGCATAAGATAAAGCTAGTAGAGATGGCGCAGTCGGAGAGAGTGCGCACCTGACTCCTTCCCTCAAGGGATCAGATGGAAGAAGTAAAGTGCGCGCATACAGATTCCAGTTAGTTGTATAACAGCAATAGTGGGCTGCCTACTTGAGTGTGCATTTTGATTATTTCAAGCGTCTAGGGTAAAACATGGTTATCTTATCTTTTTTTTCCAAAATAAAAGCTTGAACTTTCTAACACTCCCTAGGAGTTTCTATAGAATGACAGTAGTACAAAATATTTTTAAAGTAAACGATTCCTCACAAGTTGCTATTTTATACTAATGGTACGAACATCAACAGTTCCCTCTAAAAGTGAATAATTATTAAATAGAAAGCTGTGCAACCTCTTCTACCGAAATTAGTGGGTTTACTCATTTGCTACTTAGGATAGATTGCGCCTCATTCACAATTATTTTCATGCTAAGAAAGATTACGTAGATTATTAGTAATGACGAGACAATGAAGATGAGTGCTTTGAATGTCTGGAACTGTACCAGGAGACAACGTCGACAAGTGAATAGCTGAATTAAACATGTTTCTCTTGGCAAGTGCTTCACGAAAGCTGCATCATTAGCAACAATAATTTGCATAGATTATAGACAACGACAACTTAAGTCAGCAAATATAAAACATTAAAACTAAAAAGGAAAAAGGAAAAAGACTAATTTTAAACATGTTATCTAGTAACTTAATATTATTTTAAAATTTTATCTGGGATTGTTTTTCGATTATTCTTTCTTTTTTCTTTTCTTTAATTAAAATTTTTTAATTATTTTTAGAAGTCTTTTTTTTACTGATTTTTTAATTATCAAGTTGAAATATTCACTCCTAGTACAATAATATTTGTATAATATTTGTAAGTAAAATTTGTACAATAATATAGCATAAAACTTTACAACAATGTCATTATTATTGTTAAAATTTTAGTTGCAGTTATCATTAATAACAATCTCCCTTACCGATGTGCGCAATCACAACAACCCTGTAAGGACAGATTGCGCAAAAAAGCACTCTTGATTTTATTACAGAAGTTGCATTAAATTAAAGCATAATAATAATAAAAAAAATAACATTGAAAATTCATGAAAAATGAAAAAAAATAAAAATTTTCTGCAATAGTTTGGCGAAAAGTTAATACTTGATTTTTCTTTTCTTTCTTTTTTATGTATTATCTGTTGTGTCGTGCGCAGACTCTTTTAGCTTTACCTTACCTGATGCAAAAGAGTAATCCATTATTCGTGTAGCAAGATTGTATTCTTAATCATCTTTTTATTCTTTATATCCTATTATACTTCTTGCATTACAAGAATGAGATAATTAGTTTTCAAGAGCTTAAGTAAGGTATAAGCCTATTATACTGGTACTTATAGAAGAGCATTCGGATTTTTTTTCTTGTAGGGCTGGTCGTATAATATTTATAGGAATATCTTTTGTTCAAGAAAAACGAGAACTTTTGCATGTGCTTATATTATGTTTACATTAAATCAGTAAATAAAATCGAATATATGTATTTTTACATTTAGTTATACTTTACATAAACACATATCTTAATGTTTAGAATTTCAAGTAATTTAGGAAATGTGCTTTTCAATCAAATTATTTTTTTCAGTTGAGAAAATTATGGTTTTAATTTTCTTCGTTCCCAGAAATTTTTTAAAAAATAGTACACTACAATCAAATAAAAAATACAAACATTTTCCTTAGTATAAATAAGTCTTAACAACCAACAGTTTTCTATAACTGTATTAGGACATTAGGACATTCAATCGTAACATAAATATACCTAGCACTAAAACGCCTTATTGGGGAGAACAGGGAGTAATCACAGCTTCCCAAGAACCTAATTTTTAACACGAATCATACATTATTTTGAATATATTATGATAGAAATAAATTTATATAAAAAGCAAAAATGCAAAAAATCGACTTATTTCCGACATTTTGCCCTTTACTTAAATAACGTATTTATTTATTTTTTATTTTTATTTTTTATTTTTCCATGGCACACATCATTCATATATAAAAACTATATATATATATATATATATATAGTAGCAAGAAACTTTATCGAATGCATTTAATAATGCAAATGAAATGTAAATATTATTTTTATTTCCTTCAAGAAGTTTGTGAATCTATAATGGCTCATAAAATCTTCCATTATGTCCTTCAGAAATTGTTTGCTATATATTCAAATGTTCATTAATTTTGATGCCTATATTATCGATAAGTAATTTTCGTAAATTTTGCAGATTTTTGCTCATATTTTCATAAATATTTTGATGTTTTTACAGTTCCGGATTCAACTGAACAATATACGTTGTTTGTATTAATGTAAATTTAATATAAGATATATAAAAAAAAAAATAAAACAAAAATAATAAATTTAATAAAGGACTGAAGGTGACAGATAAAGAGTTTAATTAAATTCAGCATAAGAATGTCTATTTTAAAGAAGAAGCAAGAGTAAAATGATTAAATTACTAGTTAAATATAGTAAATATCTCTTTTGAACATGTTTAATATGATATGGAACTTATTTTTATGAAGTCATATCATATTGTCTGAAGTTAATGGTGCAGTGGTGGACATAATTATAAGACACTTATCTAATTTGACAAATAGTGAAAGAAAAGATGCAGAGCTTAAAAATGTTTTATCAAATACGTCAAAAACATAAATTTATTCTGGTATCACACGTAATTGTTTTACAGAAATAATATTTTTATAGAGTTTAATAAAAAAAAATTAAAAATACCATGGACAAAATTATAAGACACCCAAACATTTTAATTAAAACACCTGCTTTTTTTCGAAAATAGTGTGCAAAATGCAAATTTTCTGCACGCTGTTATAACTAGTTAACTAAAGCAGACGATAACCGACTTCACGCATTTACAAACATGCCACGAAGTACAGAATTAAAAGAAAGTGAAATTCGCGAAATTTTGAGATTAAATGGAACTGGAGCTTCAATTAATAATATTTCAAAAGTTATTAAACGCTCTAGATGTGCAATTAGAAATGTTTTGAAAAGAGGAATTAATGGATCGGTGATTAAAAGATCTGGACCACGGATTAACAGAATTATTAATCCGTGATCTGGACGTACTCCTTGCTTGTCCTCGAGAGACAGACGCCATGTGCTTTCGCTCGCTACACAGAATAAGATGACCACTACAGGCATTAAAAATGCTTTGAAACTGAATTGTTCAAGGAGAACCATTCGCAGGGTGTTGCATAATGCTTCCTATGTGAAATATAAAAAATTTAAGACAAAACTACCGCTTCTAAGCCGGCACAAAATGAAGCGTCTAAACGTACTAATGAGCCGCCAAATGGGTGGAGGCTTAGTAATGGTTTGGACTGTTTTTTCGGCTCAATGGAAAACGGATATTGTTTTTGTGTATTCAAGAATGAATTCCGAAAAGTATAAGAATCTTCTTAAAGATCAACTAGCCATATACGGTGAACTTCTTTGCGGTGAAAACTACACTTTCTAGCACGATAACGCGCCGATTCATGCATCACACGAAACAAAAAAGTGGCTTTCAGAGCAAAGTATCAATGTTCTCCCGTGGCCTTCTCGCTCCCCAGACTTAAATTCCATCGAAAACTTGTGGGGATCTTAGCTCGTGCGTTTTACCGAAATGGAAGGCAGTTTATATGTATCTAAGACCTAAAGAATGCTATAAAATGTGCTTGGGAAGAACTGTCTTGTGATATTTTGTGAGAATTCATAGATTCGATGCCGAATCGCATCTTTCATGTTATAAAAAACAATGGCGGCTCCACCAAATATTGAATAACCATGTTAGAGGATTTTATTTTAGATCATTAGTGTCTGCTGATTATGTTGACCACTGTATTTGGAAAAAAAGGTTGGTGTCTTATAATTTTGTCCATTATGTTTTTAAGTTTTTTTCATTAAATTGTACGAAAATATCATTATTATAAAATAATTATGTATGATAACAGAATAAATTTATGTTTTTGACGTGTTTAATACAACATTTTTAAGCTTTGAATCTTTTCTTTCTTTATTTGTCAAATTAGATAGGTGTCTTAAAATTATGTCCACCACTGTACAGTATCAATATTCATTAAACATGTTGTAAAATATTGAATAAATTTGGGATTATTTAAAATGCATTACTTATAATAGATTATGTTATTGTATAATTCTAATAGAGGGATCGTAATAACACTTCATACTTCGTCCTTTTTACAGAATCAATTTTAATACGATTTCTTTTTTTCTAAAATTAAAAAGTTTAATATCTTTCTTAGAGGAAAGGGGCACTCTGCAATCTATTAATAAGGGACTTCCAATTAAGTTTTTATTAAAAAGAAAATTATACACTTAAAGAAAAATGCATAATTCACAGTTGTCGCTCTCCTGTGATAGATTTCTTAGGTAAAATTCAAGGACTATATGTCACAAAAAAAATTTAATGTTTATCCAAGATATCACCAATTTAGATTAAAAAAAAAAAAAACCTCGCAGAAAGAGAGAGACAGAATCGGTTATATGTTGTTGTCGATATTAAGTTAGAATAAAAGGTTTCCCAGTTTAAATAACGCTATTTAAGTATTATGATAATTGTCTGAAAGAGTGGGTGCATTATAATTATGGTTAAGCATGTGAATAAGTTAAAACTGAATCCTACAGGTACTTTAATGCTGATTGTTACATTATTAGCACAGAACGTTATTAAATTGACTTCGTTTAGTGGCATTAGTATCTAATCTAAAACCTTTCTTAATTTTAGTTATTTTTCTAGAAAATTTTCCAGAATTCTTAATGAAATTTGTAATTGTTCCTGTTTCAAATTGTTATTACCGTTATCGTGGGAAGTGTTCGTTTATCAAGGATATAAAATGTATCTGTATCATCGAAATGCCTCTCACACTCATCTTTTGGAGAGATAATATCATAATTCTGAATTTTAATAAATGTTGTCAAAAATTTCACCGAAGTACAGTCGGTAACAAAAGTGTCCGAACACTAGCAAAAATTCCTATGTAAAAAAAGTACACTTAATACGGTTTTGTTAAATAAATCCTTGTCGAATCATGTTCTTAGTCAGCCTAAGAACATGATTCGATAAGGATTTATTTAACAAAACCGTATGAAGTGTACTTTTTTTACATAGGAATTTTTGCTAGTGTTCGGACACTTTTGTTACCGACTGTACTTCTTTTGGTCAGCGAAGTGAAAATATTTTATGCTTTAGCGTTTTCAGTAACCGACATTCACTTGCACGTTTTGTATTTCACTACCTCTACTTCTTTTCTCATAATTTTTATCGCGTTTACTTGCATTTATGTCTCCATATTTTTGGGAAGTTGAATTCACTATTTTTTTAAACTTGATATTTTTTTTAATCTCTGGAGGGCCCCTACCTACCAGAGTAAAGCCACGTTTAACGGGTTCACTACTGTCCACATGACGAAGAACGGCAGATCACCGAATGGCGACCATCTGCTTTACATGAAACCAAAGAGGCCCAGAGAAATGAGCTGTAACCATGGCTTTCCATTCAGATTTCTGACTGCAAACTCCTATCTTCTAAGAGAGAGGGCACTCCCTCAATGTAATTTCATTTCGATGCTCTTCTTGGACATAGTCTTGGGCATAGACCGACACACCCGTGCCTTTAAGAATCAAGTTTAAACTTGATAATTAATTTCAGACAAGATAAATAGGTCGTATTTTTCGACCGATTGATTCTGAAGTGAATCACGTTATTATTATTATTATTATTATGTAACTTATAAAAAAACGTTTAACCATACGAACTCGAAAGTTCGTGCGGTGTAATGAGTTCATAGTAAAAAAAACATAGATGTGTAGATTTATTTGGCGTCATAAATGTCCCTAATGCATTGCCATACTTTATAATATTTAGTTCTTTATTTCTTCTATTTTATCAGAATATATTCCATTTAAAACTCATAAATCAATAATTAGAATATTGTGCAACTTCGACCTACTGTAACATTCACTAAGAAGGTTGCTGTTGTTGTATGGCTTTACGTCTATTGATTCTCAATGTCCTAGGCTCCCCGTGAGGGTCTTCCCTCGGAAGGAAAAGCTGGAATAATTTTTACAAAGAAAAAATATAGCTTACTTGAAAGTTAAGAAATACATAGATGATGACTACGTAGCTCAGATAGTACAATTTCAGTATACTATGCCAATGTTCGTATACAATCCTGGTCACTTTTCTAGCTTGTAAAAATTAAATCGTCCTTTTCTATCAAACATATGTTATAGATAATTGCTTACATGTAAAGAAGATTGCTTATACTGGCTTGACAAATATCTGGAGCAAATTATCAATTTCAATGTATAAAATTACAAAAATATAATTTTGGGGACAAAGTTAGCTAGCTAAAAAAAAAAAAAAAAAAAAAAAAAAATCCGTAGCACTCTTTAGTATTGTAGCTCAAAAAGAAACGTTCCAGGGTGTGAAATAGTTAAATAAATTTGGGTACAATATATTAAAATCACACAATCAACTGATTCGGAAGAAAATAATATTTATTGAAATTTATTTTTCCGACTGAGTGAAAATAATGCCTGGACCGGCAGTCGAACCCCAGATCTTTGACTAACAAGGTCAAGGCTCTACCAATTGAGCTATCCAGGCCGACAACCGGTGGGCATTACTCACTCAGACAACCTTTAGGCATTTGGGTAGTTTATTTATTTATTTATTTTAGAATTTCAGTATTTAAATTCCATTTATGAATTTTTTTAATTACTTTTATTTTCACGCACACACACAAAAAAAGTCAAGAGACAGGACAAAAAAATTTCGAGCATTGTCATAAAATGTTTTACAACGCAGTGTCTAAAAAATTAAAATTTTAGTATATAGATCCTTTTTACGACCATTACTACTTTCAAAATGCGGATTTTAATTTATTAGTTTTTGCGGTATAACTTCTTATGTCAGGAAGCGCTTTGCAATTTTAAATATTGCTTGTAACAAATGCATAGTAGAAGAAGTTGCAATATTTAAAATAAATAAATGAATAACTACTAGCCAATAACCCAATATCTGAACGGAAAAGTCCATTTCCTTTCCCAGTAAAATAATTATCGTGCAATAATTTGGTTAAGTATAGTTATGGTTTTGAACTTTCGTTAAAGCTTGGACCGACTGATAAGAATTGATGATAAACAGTAAATTAAAAAACGATCTAAGGCTTTGCTTAAATAACAGAAGTCAAAGAATATTTTATTTTATGAATATTTGGTTTTCGAATACCAAAATTAGATTCCATATTAGCAGGCTTTTTCCACTCTGTTAGTAACTATATCTAAATACAGTCATTTGTAAAAGTTTAAGACCACCCAAAGAAAAATCAGATTTAAGGAAATTCCGCTAAAATAATATACATATTTTACATATAAAAGAACAAAATAGACTGTACATGGTTATTTACTGTAATTAAAGTCAGTATTTTGTAGGACCTCCTTTGTTTTTAATAACTTGTTCAATCTTTTTAGGCATGCTATAAATAGGAGACTTGCGATAAGCTTTAGAAATGTCTGCGTACTAGACATGCTTTATTGCTTCAACAAGTGCCATAGCAGTGGATGGTTGCTTTTCGGCGACTTTATTTTTCACAATACACCACAGATTCTCTATTGGATTCAAATCTAGGCTGTTACCTGGCCAGTCAAGCACTTTGATGTTCTGTGCCCTCAGATATTTATCGACAATCTTCGCCCTGTGACACGGAGCTTCATCATGCATGGAAACTGAACATTTATGAACACACATGTGAAGTTTCAACTTCTCACGTAAGAAATTAAGGTACCGCTTTCCTTTCATAGTGGTTTTAGGTGGCACAAAATACAGATTAGCAGTACCGGACACAGACTTGAATCGTATATCTCTCATCATATCTTTTTTCCCCTTGGGCGGAGAACACTTACAGCACGTGCAAAAAATTGTTGCACACTTGACTCATCCGAAAATAAGATCCTACTCCATTGCTGTACTGTCCAATTCTGATATTGTCCGGCGAAAGTCAGTCGTTTCTTTTTCATACTTGGAGATTTGCGGGTTTATGGGATGATAAACCAAAATCTTTAACCAAACGTCTTGAAATAGTACTCAAACTGACTTTGGTGCATTTTGCAGCCAGAGAATGTCTCATCGTATTACAGGAGGTACTTGGATCTCGTACGACCACCCTAATTATCACATTATCATCACGTGCACTCGTATTTTTAGGGCGACTGCTTCTCTTAAGGTCTACAAATTTTCCCGAAATTTTAAAATTACTAATAACTTGATGCACAGCTATCTTGCTCACATTTACCCTCAAACTTAGAAAATCCAATTTTATGCAGGGTCAATATTTGTGACCTTTTTGTAACAGTAAGTGAAGTTTTTTTACCCATTACAATAATTACACAACAGCACTGCCTACGACAAAATCCAATAAACAACTGACGATAGACGTGCCGGGCACCTTTATTTATAGCAGTAGAATGCGTCTGATGCAATCAGCACATGAGATGACGCAATAATCTGCGCAAATGATGCAGTGTGTTATAATACTGGAAATCGACTACTGGTCTTAAACTTTTCCAACTGACTGTAAATTAAGAAAAAAAATAAAAATAAAAATAAAACCACCATTTTTTTATAAACAAAACAAATCTTCTACTGAAACTGCTGAAAACTTCGTTACAGACAGTTACATAGGGGAGGACGGGGCACAGTGGACCACCTCTATTTAAATCTATTAATATTCAACTATTTTAAATCATTTGGATACACATGTATAGCAGCATAGTAATAGTTGTATGCAGCCAAAAAAATCACATGGGAAATAGTGAGATAAACATTTTGAGCAGTTTTTATTTTTTGAGGTGCTCAAAGTAATTTTTTTCACTTTGAAGTTTTTAAAATTTGATAAAGATTGAACTAGTGATTATAAATACTATATAGCTGTTAAAGGAAGGCAAGACATTGCTGTTTTTAAATTCTTAAAAATTATTAGCATATTTATAGTCTATATATTATTTTATTATTATTATTTGTTTTTCTCTGACACGGGGCACAGTGGACCACCTTCCAGTGTGCCTAAAAGTACAAATTAGATTTAATATATTTGTTTTAGTTAAATTTATAGATACAAATATAATGTAAAGTATATCTCAAAGTAGTAAATATCTTAATGTTATAATAAAATAAAAATAATAATAAATTTCTGAAAGAGTAAGTATTTGAATAGTAATATAATTATTGTTAATATCTAAATTTATTAACTATTTGAATTATGTAGTATTAGTAAAAAATATATATGTATCTAATTTGGTAGGAATTATTATTATTTTTGTTGTTTTTAGAGATCACACGAAAAAGCAAAAGAAGTAGCTTAATATATTTTATTTACATTTATCCTACAAATACAATGTAAATTAATTATATCTCAAAATAATTACAAAAATATTAAATATTTGAACAGTAGTATAATATTTATTAATACCTGAATAAAAAAAATATTTGATTTGTGTAATATTATTGTAATAAAAGGATAAAAAACAATATCTATTTAAACTTATTAAATTTTCTTAACAAATTTCTTATTTGTTTATTTTAATTTAATTTTGGTTATTTTATTTCATGAAAATGCTAGAATCGTGTTATTTAGACTAGAATAGTATAAGAAACTAATTTTAGAGGAAAAAAAAAGTAATTTATAATTATTTAATGTAAACAAAAGAGGTTGGTCCACTGTACCCCGGTGATGGGGCACAGTGGTCCACTTTGTGAGTGCTCACAATTTATTTTTTAATTCATAATGTAAAAACATGTTAAAAATATTAAATATTTGAACAGTAGTATAATATTTATTAATACCTGAATAAAAAAAAAATATTTGATTTATGTAATATTATTGTAATAAAAGGATAAAAAACAATATCTATTTAAACTTATTAAATTTTCTTAACAAATTTCTTATTGTTTATTTTAATTTAATTTTGGTTATTTTATTTCATGAAAATGCTAGAATTGTGTTATTTAGACTAGAATAGTATAAGAAACTAATTTTAGAGAAAAAAAAGTAATTTATATTAATTTAATGTAAACAAAAGAGGTTGGTCCACTGTACCCCGGTGATGGGGCACAGTGGTCCACTTTGTGAGTGCTCACAATTTATTTTTTAATTCATAATGTATTAGAAATATTGTTATAAAAAAATTAAGACATGTTAAGAAGAGCTTAGAGATTGTTTCCTATTTCTTTTTCAAGTACATTGCTTTTCTGTGTTTTGTGAAAAAAAAAAATTAAGAGTGTAAAAGTGGTCCACTGTGTCTCGGTCTCCCTATAATTTTGCACTCTAAGGCTTCTTTAACTATCCCGCTGCCGCTGGTTGTATTTTGTCACCCAACTGCTTGTCGGCAGTTGGCGCTGCGATAAGTGGTCAAATGTTTAGCAATATGCGGTTCTGCTTATCTTGTACTCGCTTTGGGTTTTTAATTGATAACTTTTTAACTAATTGGAATAATTTATTTTAAATGGACAATTCGTAATCCTTGATTTGTTATCTATTAGTGCCTTCCGCATCTTTCTGCTTTTAGCGGTTCTTGAAGAAGTCGTCGGACATACACACAATCGCATTTTCATAGTATGGTAGTACCATTTAAAATGTTTCATTAATTGCCAAATTATATAAAATTTATTCGCCACCTTATCCCCAAAGTTTAAAATCTATAAAATTTACTACAAAAAATTTGGTTAAATTTTCCTCAAATTTGAAAAAGTGTATAAGATAAAAAATATAATTTACAAACATACATTTTTCTATTCTTTAAAATTTTCCTTTGAAATTTACTCCCTTCAATGGTAGTGACTATAACCATTGCATACACGCATTCTCTTTGTTTGCTTAACAATTGTTATCTCAAAGATTTTTTCGGAATTATGCTTTTAACTAATCAAAAATTTTCAGGTATATCGCAAAAAATACACTGTTTGTTAAAAACACGAAGTTTCAATTTTTGCTACCTTATTTAGATAAATCTACGATTTTCACTTCTACATATATACAGGCCTCGCAGTGTACCTAAAATTTCTCGCTCATTTAATTACTTTCACCACTATTTTAAAACAATATTTTTTTAAATAATATTTTAGCATTAAAATATTCAAGAAACATTTCTTTTAGACGATAGTGATGACAATATTATAAAACCCAGGTAAGATTTTACGAACGCAGCGAGGCCTGTTTATGCTATTACATTATTTTTAAAATTTTTACTGAATAAATAATTGAATTTTACATGGAATTATTTATGTCTATTAAAATATTTTGAAAATGTTTTTAAAAACTTATTACTGTAAAACAAATTTTAATAATCGCTAACATAAATGTTTAGTGAAATGAAATTATTAAAAAAAAAAAAAAAAAAATGTACATATACTTAACATGCTTGAATTACTTCAAAAAGCGTTTTAAACATGCTTTGCGACAAAATAAAAAAGAAAAAGAAAAAGAAAAAAGAAAGAAAGAAAAGAAACGTGCATACACATTATTAACGTTTTATTACTAAATCTTTATGACAAGAGTTTTTATACAAAATATTATTTTCTGCTAACTCATTTTTTTCCCTGTTATTATTAAAAATCTGTCATTTTTCATTTTAGACTATTGTTTGCTGTTTTCTACTTATTTAAAAATAATGAGTTTTTATACGAGTTAAAGATTTTTTTTTTTTTTTTTTTTTTTTTTTTTTTTCAGAAAATACAAGCTGTTTCAATATACGTTAAAAAAATCTTACTAGGTCTGGCAATAAATAAAGCATGAAGTATTTCATAATATAAAAAAATATGTAAACTCAAGATTACCTCATGAATATTCAAATTGTTTCACTGCCAACTGCAATTAAATATTTATTAAAGTAGACAGTCTTTTTTTTTTTTTTTTTTTTTTTTTCCTCGTTGACTTAGAAGATGTTATGTTGGTATAGAAAAATTTAGTCGATTTCTTTTAATCATATAACTTAAAATGTTCTGCTTCCTAACGCTATGTAAAAAAAAAACGCATGATATTATTTTATTTAATCATGATTTAGTGTTCGTCTTTATTATAAAATACTCGCGTTATTTTTCTTATGAAATGCATTTTTAAATTCATTATCTTTGGTTGTAAAAACGGATATTAAACATTAGCACACAGAGGTAAACAGATTTTTTATTTTTATTTATTTATTTATTTTTTATTTTTTTACATTCAATTTTTTTTCTTCCAAAAATCAAAAATTTCATAGCCTCTAATTAATAATGGTTTCTGAATGACTTAAGTTTTCAAATATTTTTTATTAATTTCTTGGTAACATCAAAAAATACTTCTCTGAAGACCATTCTTAGCTTTATATCTGCCATATAAAAGAAACCTGTGTTGGAGATGTCATGAAATTTTGGTGTTTGTTGGGTTATAACTGTATAAAATGCATATCTGTTTCACTTCAAATCACATAGGTCATGCTGATACAATTGGATATTTTATTTCACAATGTTTAATTTGATTATATGATTTCGAATATTTATATTTATATCAAAAGGGTTTTTCAATGGCTTGAATCATACTCCAATTTTTCAATTTTTACTCCATCGGATAAATACACACGCACACACACACACACACACACACATATATATATATATATATATATATATATATAAACAAAAACTTCTCAATATTTCTAGAAGAGTTATTTTATTTGCCAATTTCTTCTTTGAATTTCTTGTATAAGTTTTGAACTTTATAATCAAGCATAGATACTGAACTTCCAACACAGGCTCTGTGCATTTTGTTTTACTTTTTTTTAAAAATGCTGGTAATAAAGTTTTGTTATAACTTTCCATTGCGTGTTGTTTGAAGTAGTATTTGACCGAATTATATGAGAATAATTTATACTTGTTTATTTCAAATACTGTATTATAAATATTAATATAATAAGTATAAAGAATATTCAAAGAATGTGTAACATGTAATATTACACAGGAAAGATTTCAAAATCTAAGTGATCATATGTTCAGTTCAAATACTTTATAACACAAATTATTTCCTATTTGAAACACGAAGCAACGTATTTATTATTATTATTGTTATTGCATTTTTACATTAATAAATGTTTAAAATAGACACGTTATATTATTTTCTGATACAAATTTCCAGATATTCTTGAGTTTAAACTTGATATTTAAATTGAAGTTTTATAATAATTAAGATATGCAATTTATAATTCGTATAATTTATTTTTGATGTATTTATTTGTACCACAGTTGTCTTGAAACAAGTATCAGCTCTTATGCAACGTATTTTTCGTGATTAAAATTTAAAAAATTGTATTTAGTTAAATGAAATATTTGAATGAAAATAGAAAAAATACAACTTGAAAGTTGATTGAAAGTTGATTTGAAGGAATAATATTGTAAAAAACTGCAATAAATCCTAATGAAATAAACTTGAATGCTAAGTTTTGTATTTTGCGGCCTCAGATTTTATTTTGCAATGTTGTTCAAAGGTGATATTAAATTTCCCCATAAAGAGACAAATTTACCCACCCCCTAAAAAATATCATGATTCTTTCCAATAAAAGAAATTGGTAAAATAATTCAATACGTTTATACTCATAATTTAATTAAAAATATGCATACATACAAAGTAATTTGAACTTTTAAAATTACGTATGTGGATTCATTATACGCAAAGAATAGTAGCAACGGTTTGTAGTTAGTGGAAAGTAATTAATATAGCTAGATTAGAAAACAAAGTGATAAAATTTTTGAGTAAACATTTTGAAAGTATAATCTTTAAAGGAGAAAATATATGAAAAGATTATTAATAAATTTTTCGATAAACTTTAAACTTAAACGGAAAGTTCCATTATGTAAGTAAAGAAAATATGTTATACGAGTCTAATTCCTTATAAAATAAATCTAATTAAAATATTCAATAACCAATATGTTTCTCATTCTGTTTGTCAAAACTAGAAAGGATATTCTCTTTCATGAAACTTTCATACTTGAAAAGGGTAATTAATGCCTTCACTGAGAAGAAACTGCTAACAAACATTGACATTAATTTATATTTATGATATGATGCACGGCACGCTCAATCCTTTTTTTGTGATAACTTTGGAAAATTTATTCATGATTACTTTGAACGTTTCGTGATTGCTTTCGAATTCTTATTAATGGATTGAAAGTTATGTGTAACGAGAAGCCTCACTTAATTACTAGTGAGTTTTGTTTTTTCTCTATTCGTAACGTTTGTATATATATATATATATAAAGTTTATGTAGACTATTTCTTTTCCCAACTGATAAATATATATATATATTGATTAGTGTTTTTCCTTTTTTTTTTCTTAGTATAAAGTTGTTTTATTGATAAATTATTCTATTATTTATTAAATAATTCTATAGTTATTACTAAATGCATTTATACTTTTAGAATTGATTCAGTAACTCTATGTTAATTAATATTTCACTTATCATTGCTTAATGTATATTTCAAAATACTTTTTCTTTATTAGTGAATGTGAACTCACGATATACAAGTTTATATTATGCAAATCATATAAAACGCTCTAAAATCCATTTGCAATACAAATCAACAATATGAAATGATAAAAATTACTTTTCATTCGGCAATAATAATTATTTTATAAAATATCTTTTCACGAGTTATATCAAATAAGTACACTCCTTCTCATATTTATAAGGACACTTTATGTTTTGAAATAACTAATGTAAAAATAATTGTGAACAAGATTATACTAAGTGCACTTAATATAACTAGTATTCTAAAAACCAAAACTGCTATAATTTTTTTAATATAAAACAAAATTAGTAAAAAATAATGCAAAATATTTTTTTCTCCATGCTGTTACATGTTCATAATTATAGGGACAATCAAGATTTTTTTGTTTTATTTAATTTACTAGCGGATAAATTACTGTTGACACGCGAATTTGTTAACTGATGGGCTAGATTAATTCATATATATATGCCTTAAATTTTTCTTGGACGGACATTACTGATCATTCCTCGAAAAAAAGAACGTTCATGTAGTGAAGTATGATAATAGTGTTTTTTAAGTGGAAGGATAATTTCAGTCTAAGATTGCTGAAGGAAATGTTATTAAACGTTGAACTGCTGGTTCGATAGGAGAGAGGTCTGATGCAAAATCAGAGTTGTTTTACAGAGATCGAAGACTCATAATTCCTCTTACTGTTAACGAAAGGTTGGGGTCCACATTTACGCATGTTTAAAATAATTAATAATATGTTAAAATGAATAAAAAACCTGTAATAATCAACAAGCATTTAATGGGGGAAAGAACGTCTGTGTTAAAGTTGAATAAGGCAATATTAAATGGTAAAATGTTGCATTTTCGGTTGAAAAACATTTTATTCTTGATTAAATGGTTTTAATAGTTACTGGCACGATCTGAAGATAGCGAAAGACAGAGCAGATTTTTTAAAGGCAGATATGAATCGGGCGTTTTAAAGGTGGATCTATGGTGCTCTGGGGAGCTGTTTCTACTGAAGGCAGAAGGAATTTAGTAATTTTTTCTATTATTATGAACATCAAGAGAATATCCGCAAATTGTAAACGTGGAATTCTCAGATTTTTGTTAGATTTTTGGGGGTAATAATATTTTTTTCAACAAGACTTACATTTTTGCTCTACTTCTAGAGCAATAGGAAATAGTTTGAAGAAAGAAACTTCTGTGGCCTAAAAGCTGAAAAAACCTTAACTTATCATATTAGAAAAGTGCATGAAAGTGGAATGCAATTTTAAATAGTTTAAATGTATTCAGAATATCATCTATGCTGTATGAAATGGTATTGAAACTGAATATTAAAAAAAAAAAAAAAAAAATGTATCTATATATACCAGAGAGAATGTCTGACTGTTTCACCCTAAAAAGAGACCCCATAAAAGATTAATTTAAAGAATAACTGAAAAAAATTACTAAGATTCGAGCTGTCCTTATAATTGTGAACACCTGAAAATCATCTTTTTGACCGTATTTAAAGTTTTTTAAGATAGAAAAACGATAAAACTTTTTAAATATAGTCTATTAATGAAATTCAAATTATTAAAAAATATATTTCTTTAAATAATAGTGTTCAGTGTTCAGTTAATATAGAAAAACGGGTGTCCTTATAATTATGAGAACCAGTGTATTGACATCATATATCAAATCATATTCGATTTCTCTTACAAGTTGGATATATTTATTTACAAAAACTACTACGAAGTGTTTGAAAATTTTTATGTACTATTTGTGCAAAAATTGAGGCAAATTCATTTTTTCGTCTGTAAAATTGTACTGAAGTGTACAACCGTAAGATCTTCAAAATATTGGAATATTGGACCAGTGAGCACAGTCATCTTAAAAATTAATTAAAAGTATGCAAGGACACTTTATTGAAGAAATAGATAGAGGACAACTAGACAGAAGAGATAAACATCCACATTACAGACGCTTGGATATAGAAATTTAGTTCTTTAGCAAAAATATTATCACCCTTGAGATTGAGGTGTTTACAATGCTTCACAATACTGAGGACGAAGTTGTCAAGAAGATAATGAGGCATCCCATCCAATTCCTCTTATCCCCCTCCCCTTTAAAAAATATGTTTCTCTCCAATTAAATAAATTCGTAAAAGATAAGTTAGTTCATTTATGCTCATGATCTAAATACAAACATGCATATATGCAAAGTAATTTGAGCTTTTTAATTTATATATACGAATAATAGTAGTAAATAATAGTAGTTAATTGTAGTTTAAAAACAAAGTATTAAAACTTTTGAATAAATATTTTGGCTATAATCTTTAAAGGGCAAATATATCCAACGATTATTAGTAAATTTAATTCTTTTGCGATAAATATTAAACTTAAACATAGAGTTCCATTATGTAAGTAAAAATATGTAAGTTATACGATTCTAATTCCATATAAAATAAACCTAACTAAAATATTCAAGAATTAATATGTTTGTCTGTTTCTCGAAACCGAAACCAGAAATGAAATTCTTCTTGAAGAAACTTCCATACTTGAAAGAGGTAATTAATGCCTTTACTGAGAATAAATTGCCACCAAACATTGACATTAATTTTTATTTATGATTTGGTGCATGTCACGCTCAATACTTCTTTTATTTTAATATATATATATATAAGTTTGAAAAATTTATTCGTGATTACTTTGTGTGTTTCGTGATTGTTTCCGTTATTAATGGATTGAAAGTTAAGTGTAAGGAGAAAATCCTCACTTAATTATTAATGAGTAACTTTTTCTTTGTTCATTATTTTTCTTTATTCGTTTTATATTTTCTTTATTCGTTTCTATACAAAATAAGTTTATTTATACTATTTCTTTTCCTAACTTGTAAAAAAAAAAAAAAAATAAAAAAAAATAAAAAAGGTTTTTTTTTTTTTTTTTTTTTAATATAAAGTTGTTTTATTGATAAATTATTCTATTATTAATTATTCAAAAATTCTATAGTCATGAATAAATGCATTAGTAATTTTACAATTGATTCAGTAACTCTATGTTACTTAATGGTTTACTTATCAATATTTCATATATATCGGAAAATATTTTTGCTTTATTAGTGTGTGTGAACCCAAGATATGAAAGTTTATAAATATGCAAATCACGTAAAGTGCTTTAAAACCCAATTACGATACAAATATAAAAAAAAAATATATAAAAGGATAAAAACTATTTTTCATTTAAGAATAATAATTGTATTTTATGAAATGCTTTCGTGAGTATTTACTTTATACATTAAATCATATTAGATGTTTCTTCCAAGTTGGATGTATAAATTTACAAATTTTAGTACGAACTGTTTAAAAAAAATTATATACTATTCGCACAAAAAATAAGGAAAAGACATATTTTTCGCGTATAAAGCTGTGCGGAATTGTACCATATCGACTTAAATCATACCGAAAGATTTTGAAAATTTTAAAATATTGGACCAGTGGACAAAGTCATCTGAAAAAGAAATTAAAAGTATGGAAAGACACTTTTATGAAAGGGTAAATTGGGAACATCTACACGAAACGTCCACTTCACAAGTGCTGGGTATGGAAATTTTATTATTATTATTTTATTTTATTTTTTTTTTTTTTTTTTTGGGGGGGGGGGGGGAGGATATTATCACCCCTGAGTATGTTGCAGTAGTTAGAATGTTTGACCGTACTGAGGACAAAGTTGTCAAGAACTATTGAGATATCTCACCCCATTCCTCTTAACAGCGCCCACCCCCCTTTAAAATATCATGGTTCTTTCCAATAAAATAAATTGGTAAAATATAAGTTAATATAAATTTATGCTCATAATCTAAATACAAATATGCATACAAATTAATTTGAGCTTTTTAATTTATATATGTAGATTTTTATGTATAAACAATAGTAGAAAATAATTGTAGCTGATAACAGTTATATTAAAAGTTATATTAAAAACAAAGTTATTAAAGTTATATTAAAAAGCAAAGCATTCAAAATTTTGAGTAAACCTGATGGAATTGATCTTTAAAGGAGCAAATATATCCCACAATTACCAGTAAATTTAATCATTTTGTGATAAAATGTTAACTTTACCGTAGAGTTCCATTAGGTAAGTGAAGAATATATACGATTCTAATTCCATATAAAATAATTCGAACTAAAATATTCAGAACTATAATGTTTCTCATTCTATCTGACGCAACTAAGAAGGAGATTCTTATTAAAAATACTTTCATACTTGAAAGAGATAGTTAATGCCATTACTGAGAATAAATTGATGCCAAACATTGACTTTAATTTATATTTATGATTTGATGCAAGGCACGCTCAATCACTTTTTTATGATAACTTTGTAAAATTTATTCGTGATTAGTTCGTGCATTTCGTGATTCCTTTCGTATTCTAATTAATAGCTTGATACATATGCGTAACGGAAAAATCCTCACTAAATTATTAATGCATATTTTTTCTCGGTATTTAAAAGCTTTTTTTTTTTTTTTTTTTTTTTTTTTTTAGAGTAAAATAAAAGAAAATTATATTTAGATCTAGGAAACGAAATATTTTTTTTTTCGTTTTATAACGGATAAAAAAAAAAAAAAAAGATCAGTTTTTTCTTTTTAATATAAAGTTGTTTTATAAATAAATTATTATATTTTTAATTGAGTAATTTTACACCCATGGCCCGTCAGTGGCTGTGCGGTTCTGCGCTGAAAACTGGTAGGCGAGAAGTGCCGAGTTCGATTTCAGGAAGCGCTCGTTGACATAGCTGTTCGGTGTTTTGCGTGGTTTTCTCCGAAACTCGTTTGAATACGGGTTAGGATCCATTAGAAAGAAACCATGGAGAGCCTCCCCCCTTAAATCTAGGTTTCTAGTGCAGACAATTGGTCTTAACCCGAACACCAACCGCAAAACTAATAATTCTATTGTCATTAATAAATGCATTTCTATAATTCAACAGTTAATTAGCAAGTCTCTGTTAATAAATAATTCACTTATTATTTAATGTATATTTGAAAGCACATTTTCTTCATCAATGAGTATTAACTCACGATATACAAGTTTTTAATATGTAAAACATATAAAAAGCTTTAAATTTCACTTACAATATAAATGAAGAATATAAAATGAGATAAAAAATACTTTTCAGTTGCAAATAATCATTGTATTCTAAAAAATGCTTTCATAGATTATGTGAGACGAGTATTTACTTCCTAATTTAAATCAGATTGGATGTATTTTCCAAGTTAGATATATATATTTGCAAAAATTGCTATACATTGTCTAAAGTTTTTATACACTACTGGTCAAAAATTAAGAAAAAGTTATATTTTCGTCTGTAAAGTTGTACGGAAGTGTACCACATTGATTTAAATCAAAACGTAAGATCTTCGAAGTTTTAAAATAAGGAATCAGTGAGCAAAATCATCTAAGGGGTAAGAGACTTCTAATTATCTGCATAACTTTTTATGGGGCTACACATATATTCATGGAATAAAATAAGTTGCTTTAATACATTGCCTCTTTTTTATCATAAAATGCAGGGTATTAAACCCGATGCAAAACCATTTTTAGGAACCTTGACACACTACATAAGACACAATATACAGCAATTAGAATTTAAAACATTAAATATCTAATAATATTTAAACATTTTTATAAAAATAAATAATAAAATTAAATGTGCATACACAAGCGTCAACAAAATTTCATTTGCATAATTTATTAGCAACATTTATTTATCTACTTATATGAAAACCCCAATAAATATCGGGAAAATTGAAAGAGTTAACGTCCATAGAATTAACTGAATTTCAGACGGAAAATGTGATAAATCAATGAGCTCTATATTTACATAATTGAATCAAAATAAAAATTTTTGTAAAACCCCTCACCCTTTTCTTTATTTTCCGAGTAATTGAAATTCATTTCACTCTAAATTGCAATTAAATTGAGATCCATCTTTGGTTCTATTTACTTTTGTAACTTTAATTAATTTTTACTTTCTCTTACCTATATTGTGGTGGAGAAATGGTGGTGTATTGTTTTTAATCAAATTTTGAAATTGGGTTTTTGCTGCATTTACATGTTTAGAGGTCACCTGACTCCGAAAAACAGGTTTTTAGTGGTTAATCTGTGAGTTTACGTATCTACGTGTCTGTTATCAGCACATCTTAAAAACAAATAGTCGCAGGAAATCCAATTCAGCTAAACATTTCATTGAAATCAAGTAAATAGTTTATGTACAGTGACATCCAAGAAAATTCAAATGCATAACATCTTTGGGCAAAATTACTGGTTTAATACATTTTGTCTGCACAAAACAAAATTAAAATGTGCAAATGTTATTATAACAGTATATATATTTAACAGTACACTGTAAAAAAAATTCCGGCACTTTCCTGGGAAATTTTGGGCAATTAACGTGCCCAATATTTACCAGTAATGTTCCTTGAAAATATCAGTAACCATAATATATATATATTCAAAATAGTACTACATTCCTGAAATCAGTAACGTTTCGTGGACGAAAACCTGTTATTCTCAGGAACCTGCTCCAAACTTATTAAAACCAGGAACGTATCCGATGCATAAGAGTAACGTTTCTGAATTTTTTTACAGTGTATAGGATTTAATATGAAAATCTTTTACCATTCGTTTACAGAGCCACAAAAATTAATTCTGCTAAATGAGGACTTTATACGGAAATGTTATTTCGTGTTTTTCATACTGTTCTAAATTTAAGTATATTATAAGTTGTATACATAATTTATAGATAAGATACAAGACTACTAAAAATTGAGTGAATGCATTCTTCTCCATTTAATGTTATTAATGGAAGTGCTTAACTAAATTTTACCGAGCCCAGAAATGCTGCTGTGGAATAATAATTACTTTCTCATACCCTGTAGTAAATAAAGTACTAGTTTAGATTCCAAATTTCAATTTCAATTTTTTTTTTTTTTTTTTTTTTTTTTTTTTAACTTACATATATACGAAAATCAAGTTTTTACTGATTTATCTATGTGAATGTAAGTTATCAGCTTAACGTAAAAACAAATAATTGCAGGAAATTCAAACTGGTTATTTTGAAGGTCATATCGGGTTACCACTTAAAATATTTGGCCAAGATTAGTAACTTTTAAGGATTGATATGTGTGAAATTTGCGTGAATGATTTGAAAAATCAACTATTAAATTTAATAGCAGATTTAAATTTTTACCAGTGTATGCACTTATTAAAATTGGTGGTTTGAGATGAGCGGTAATCACCCTCACACATGAATATATGTCTAATAAAAGGGTCTCTAAAACTATTTTCAATTGTTTTTAAACTATTTTATATACAGCACTTGTTATTTTAACCTTTAATATATAACGCGTTTTTAAAGTATTCAAATGCATAAGAGAAAGTCGTATGATTGATACACCAGATTATTATTTTTTTCTTTTTTCATAATAAATAAAGTTTTTCAGTTCTTAAAATATAATTATTGATTAAATTTTTTGTAATCTTTAGAATGTTCAATAAAATCAAATCTGCAATCAAATTATGTCAAATTATAAAAGTGCACAATCATCGAGATAAGTAATTTACCTTTTATTTCCGAACATACATTGTGTAAGGAAAGTCTTGTAGTCATGAAGAAATTTGACTTTCAAATTTTAGTATATCTATACGTTATGAGGATTAATGAGTTTATTTCTGCTATGTTTACGGTGGTGTATGTTTGTGTGTGTGTTCATGTATGTGTGCATATGTGTGTATGTATATGAGTGAACACGATAACATCTAAACATTTTCATTGATTGAGCTAAAAATTTGTAGGTATTTAATAGGTTACCGTCGCACGAATTGTATTGATTCTGATGAGTCTAGCATTTACAGTTTTTTTTTTTCTCTCTGAGACACAAAAAATATTATTTATCATTATGCCTATGGATTCAAATAATGTAAAGTTTGATAGTACTTAAACACCTTTTCTGATTGAGCTAAAAGTCGGTAAGTACGTTATGGATCACTGTCACACCAACTATATAGATTTTGATGAGTGTGGGACTAAATTTATTGTACAGGGACACAAAGAATTATTCTTTATCATTTTGTCCAATGAACACAAATTATTTGCAGGGCGATAGCATCTAAACACCTTATTCAATTGAACTAAAGATTGGTAAGTAGGTCACCATTGCACAATTTGTCTAAATTTTGATAAGTGCTGGTCTTATAGTTCTTTTATAGGGACACAAAGAAAACCCTTTACCATTATGGCCAATGGACTTAAAATATATGAAGTGCAATAGCGTCTAAACTCTACATTCGATTAAAACATAAATTGGTAGGCATGTTATATGAGTCATTATCGCTAGAACCGTACATATTTGCACAATTGTAGGACTTTTTTTTTTGCTGGTACACAAAATAGAATTTTCATATATTGCGGTATATAGGCTAAAAGTATTTAAATTTCACTTTAGTAATGTTGAATATTTTAAACACATGAAACAAAAATAAATTAAATGTTTGCTATATCATTTATAGTTATTTCACGGGAACTCAAAAAGGAATTTGGATGCGTTATGCTTTATTAAACAACATGCAACTTGTGTAAATATACTCAAATATCCTATTATGATTTCCCCTTTTATTTATTTAACGATATATCTTATTTAAATTTATTTAAACTAAGTGTTCGGAAATTCAAGTACAGTCACTCCAGATTGTTTTATTTAACCCTTTGCCCGTTCTAGCGCTCCAAAATGCTCTAAACAATGTTGCCAAATTTAGGGACTCTTTTACTCAACTATCACCAATAATTTTGAGGACTGATATTTGATATACATAATGGACGAATAACCTTCGAAGTCATTAGGCAACCGTCACAGTTAAAATTTAGTGGTGGATATTCAGTAAAAAAAATCGCTAAGTTTGGCCACACTGACCAGAGGAGCGAAATTAAATAGCACCTGCAAAGGATTAATGCATATAAAATGTGAACACTTGAGTCTATTATTAAATTTCAATCACTCTCTTTGAAAATATTAGAAATCAATATTGTAATGAAGTTGTTTCAATTTATATTTGTTTTTTACGTAGATGATTTAATATTAATCTGCAAACTAGAAGGCTTCAGCAGAAATCCAGCTACAAAATATTTCAGAATTTTACAATTACACATAAAGTAATAATCAAAAAATATAAAAATTCATGTTTCGTTAAATTCCATTGAAAGTTTTTTTTACTATTTTACGTATTTAGTTTCATGGTTTTTGTTGTAATATGAGTTCCATTAAAACGAAATTCTTGAATCTATATATAGCTGACATTTATTGTAGACGATAAACAAGACGATTTACATTACACACATTCAAAATAAGTAGAATTAAACATATTTAAATGCAGATTATCTTTGTAGTTTTAGTTATTTAACCACACAGGTAATAATGGCCACCAAGGCCGTTGCACACAGCTACATTCCTTTTTTAACTCTCTGGCGTGCCTCGCTGGGAGCAGTTGGAGAGCTCTCTTTCACGCGCATGCGCAATTAAAGGCGCAACTGTTTTATTTATTAAAATGAATCGTTCGCTACTCCAACACCCCCCCCCTGCGAGCGACGCATTTTAATCTACACAAAAATAAAAAATATAAATACAAATATAACATAATACAGGATGAACACATAAAAATAAAAATATATAAAATTAAGAAATTAAAGAAATATTTTCCATTGAATATAATAGTTTTTCTTCGTTTACAGCTTTTGTCAAGAAATCTGATATTAGGGCTTCACTTGGAGTATAATATAGATCAATTATTTTGTCTCTGATCAAGTCCTTTACAAAATGTAATCTAAGATTTATGTGTCTGGACTTGTTGGATGATCTTGTACAATTAGCCCATTGTATGGCTGCTTGACTATCTGAACTCAGTGACACAGTATTATTTATAAAATTTTTAAAGTTTAATTCCGATAATAAATTTATTATCCATGTTATGTCCTTAGAGATTTCTGAAATAGCAAACAACTCGGCGTCACAAGTTGATAAACTTACACTTTTTTGTTTATGACACTTCCATGATATTAATGAATTACCCAACAAAATTACACCACCAGAAAATGATTTTCCATTTTCTGCATTCCCCCAACTTGCGTCTGAACTTGCATTTAAATACCCAAATTCTGTACTATAGAATAATTTTTTATCTTTAGTTCCCTTTAAATATCTTAGAACCCTTTTTGCGAACAAAAAATGCCTTTTTTCAGGCTTATGATTAAACTGTGACAAATAAGTAATTACAAATGCTATGTCTGGACGCGTTCTATTAGATAAATATAATAATTCGCCTATAATTTCCTGATATATGCTTACATCAATAGTTTCATTTGTAAGTGGTAAGCTTTTATCTTCTCCTTTAACAATTGGGGTTTTTACTGTTTTACAATCACTTAGATTGTGTTTAGCTAGTAATGATTCAATGTACTGAGTCTGTGACAAATAGATACCGTCATTATTTTTTAATATTTCTATACCTAGAAATTTTTATTTATTATTTTCATGTAATTCAAATATTACTTTAATTTTAGAGATTATATCTTCATACATTTCTTGATTATTGCTGAAAATGCAAAAATCGTCAACATAGATACTCAAAATAAGAAATTTATCATTATCACTTTTAATGAATATGCAATTATCTGAAGCTGTTTGTACTAATCCCAATTTCTCTAATTCAGATTTTATTTTCAAATACCAGTTTCTCCCACTTTGTTTCAAGCCATAGATACTTTTCTTTAATTTACATACCTTTCCTGTACCTATAGAGCTTTCAAAACCCTGCGGTGGTAACATGTATACATTTTCCTCTAAATTACTGTATAAATACGCGGTTTTAACATCAAAGAATTTTACAATTAAATTTAATTTAGCGGCAATTGCAATTAGCAAACGAAATGTTTCCATGCACAGAACAGGTGAGAAAGATTCCGAATAATCGACGTTTTTAATTTGATTATAACCCGCTGCACATAACCTTGCCTTAAAAATTATGTTACCTGAATCATTTTGTTTCTTAGTATAAACCCATTTGCTTTTTATTAATTTTGCGTCACTTGGCTTATCAACGATCTCCCAAACATTATGTTTATTTAATGAATTCATTTCATTTGGCATCGCTATTTCCCAATTTTGAGAATTAATACCATTTTTCGCCTCTAAATAATTATTTGGGACACTTTCCGTAAAATTACTCACTATTTGTTTATTTTTTATTCTTTCACTTCTTCGTAATTCCAAATTACTTCCGGCTTCGACTCTGCAACTCTGCTCAATTTGCTTCCCCCCTTTTGCGCTCCCCTCTGCTGGCGCGCGAGAAGTAGAGGATTTCGATATGCTACTTTCTTCATTTTTCTCATGAAAGAGTTCTAAATGCGGAATTTTGTTTTCTGTTGTTTGAGTTTCGGTTTCATTTGGGGATGAAGCTTAGAATGATTGAATATCCCAGACATTATTATTTTTCTCAAAAAATGAACTGCCTTTTAATGATTCGTTGAATTTGACCGATCTTTCCTCAATTACTTTTTTATTTTCTAGATCATAAATTCTATACGCCCTACGTTCACGGCTATACCCCAGAAAAATTCCTCTCTTCCCTGGAATTTCAAATTTATTTCTCAATACTTTAGGGATATGAAAATATGCTACACAACTAAATTTTCTTAAGTAATTTAATTTAGGTTTTTTTACCGGTCCAAATTTCTAGGGGTATTTTATTTTTTCCTTTACGTGGTGTTACATTAGAAACTCGTGTACTAAAGTTTATACCTTCTGCCCAAAAATATAAAGGTAACTGACTTTCGTATAATATAGTCCTAGTTCTTTCTAGTAATACTCTGTTTCCACGTTCCGCTTTACCATTCGATTCGCTATTATAAGGAACCGTTTTTTCATGTGAAATACCAGAATTAATTAGATAATTATCCAATTTTTCATTTACAAACTCCAGGCCGTTATCTGACCTGAGCCTTTTGATTCTTTTACCAGTTAAATTTTCATGTTTACTCTTAAAATTACAGAATGTTTCATATACCTCACTTTTATTTTTCAAAAAATAAGTAAAGTACATGCCAGAAAAATCATCCACTAAAATCATAAAATATTTAGCACCCCCTAACGACACAGGATTAATTGGCCCACACAAATCTATATGAATCAATTCTAGAATTTCGGAACTTTGTTCTATATTAACAGGTGGATGATTTTTTTTAGTTACTTTACTTATATCACAAATTTCACAATTAAAATCATTTATGATATCTACATTTATATAATCACTCATTTTAAGCATATAGTTAGGATTTAAATGGCATAATCTACTATGCCAAGTTTCATAATTAATATCATTCATCACAACATTACATTCTTTACTAGTAATTGGTTCTAAATTAATTTCAAGTTTGTTATTATTTCTATATGCTTTAGTGACTAACTTATTATTACTATCAAAAATTAGTACAGAATTTTTAGTAGATTTAATGCTGCATCCCTTATCCATTAATGAGGTTACCGACAAAAGATTATATCTAAGATCTGGTACAAATAACACATCTTTGATAGTTAAATAAACAGGATTTTTACTTACGGTCTTTGCTTTAACGTTTCCGGTGCCATGGCACATGCTTTTTGCATCCTTACCTGCCAAGAAGATTTCTTTATTTTCTGGTTTTAATTTATCAAACCAAATTTTATCTTTTACCATATGGTCGCTCGCCCCGGAATCTAGAACGAAAACATTATCACACAATGAATCAATAGTAGAAGCACTAAAAACAGAATTATTTTTTTCTTCTTTCTTATTAAAGCGAGAATTGTTTTTTCTGTTCTTCTGTCCCTGTTTATAACCATAAGTGTTAAATGTTCTTTGTGAATTGTTTTTATAAAAACAGTCCTTTGCAAGATGATTACTCCTTCTACAGATATAACAAAGTTTTTTGTTCTTGTCCTTTTTCACGAAGAACGCTTCGGGTTTATTTTGTTCATTATGCGGATTCAAGCTTGATTCTTCCTCTCTTAAAATTTCTAAAACTTCCTCCATAGATTTTTCCCTTTGTGTTTTCAACACATCTCTGATTTTGCTAAAGTTTCCCGATAGTCCTCTTACTGTGTGATAGACCAGCTCTCTCGTAGAAATTTCCAATCCTAACGATTGACATTTTACAGCTAGTCCTTTTGAACGTGCTATGTAATCATTTACAGGTTCATTCTGTTTCATCAGTAAGTTTTTCAGTTCATTTCCGGCGTCTATTCTTCTATCCTCTAATTTCCCAGTAAAAGTGTTCTTTATATTTTCCCATAAGATTTTGGCATTTTCTTCATTAGAAAATTGAAGAGCGTGTTCATCGGATAGAGACAGCTTCATATAGGAGACTGCGTCGGAGTTTTTCAGATCCCATTCTTGAGATTCCGCTGTGCTCAGTCCTTCTGGTTTCACCGTTGTAATAACAGAATCGAGTCTTTTAATTGATAGGGCTGCTTTTATTTTCATAGCCCATATGAAATAATTATTACCGTTTAACTCCGGTATATTTATTCTTTCCATTCTTTTCTTTTGGAGTAATTATTTCAGCAATTTTGATTTCAAGAATTTCCTAGACAACCACGCTCTGCTACCATTTGTTGTAATATGAGTTCCATTAAAACGAAATTCTTGAATCTATATATAGCTGACATTTATTGTAGACGATAAACAAGACGATTTACATTACACATATTCAAAATAAGTAGAATTAAACATATTTAAATGCAGATTATCTTTGTAGTTTTAGTTATTTAACCACACAGGTAATAATGGCCACCAAGGCCGTTGCACACAGCTACATTCCTTTTTTAACTCTCTGGCGTGCCTCGCTGGGAGCAGTTGGAGAGCTCTCTTTCACGCGCATGCGCAATTAAAGGCGCAACTGTTTTATTTATTAAAATGAATCGTTCGCTACTCCAACAGTTTTGTAAGTCGACGTAATAATGTATTTGTTTATCGTTTATTCTGATTTGTTATCTTGTTTGCAATTTACAAAATAAAACGAAAAAAAAAAAAAAAAAAAACTTTGTAACAGGTTTATATTATGTACTGTTTTAACGTATAGGGTAAATAAGTAACTAATTTCTATAAAATAAAACATAATCATTTTATAAACTTATCTTTGAAAACAACTACGGATTATAATATACGCTTAATTTAGTAATATAAGTTAATTTAATTATAACATCCATATAAGTATTGCTTATTCAAGTTAAAGTGATACAGTAATTTAAAAAATAAGTAAATAAATAAATAACATTATTAAATTGTATTTTCTATAACCCTCTGCTCTCTCAGCTAGTAGACGTGAGATCCAAGTTCAAACACAGATCTCTATCATTCAAATCCAGATCGGATTACTCGTTCGAAGTTTTTTGTGGTTGTCTCCAAAAGTCGTGTGAATATGGGCCAGGATCTTTTAGAAAGACCATGAAAGGCAGATCTTATAAGCAGTGGGCAATTGGTGATGATCTTTGTTTCACCTTTATAGGTGGTCCGGATACACGTCATCACAATATTGATCCTCAGCGGAGGGGATGGCTCTGCCCTCTTTAGTAACAGCCAGAGGTATTAATTTCTTAACATGGAGGGCATAGCAACCACGACGAAATTTTCTTGCACAAGTCACAATGAATGTGCACGGTGATAATCAGCCGGTCCAAATGCCCGTAATCTTCTAATCACGGGCTCGGCACTCTACCAACCAGGGTACCGCCGCACCTAGAAATAAAAGAGTAAATTTATTTTATAAGATTGTTGATGGTACCAACTGAACAAAGATGTTTGATTATTAAGTTGAATTTCCACGATATTAAATATTATCATAAAATAGTAAAAGTTCTTTGAATGATAGCCTACTAAACCTATATTAGTAGCGCCTTAAATCGTTAAACTTTCACTAAAGGAATGTCAATAATTTTCGTGCAGTGAACTCAAAAATAAGAAAGTTTAAATCATGCGCTGTAATTTATCTTTCTATGCTGTTATCATGTTGTAAGACATTTAAATTGACTATCTAAATATTTTTATTGCAGGTTTTATTTTAATGGTAGTATTTTTTTATAAATAAAATTTAAATAAAATTATATTTAATAGATTTTCATTAAATGTTTAACAATGGTATTTTTTAATAAGCAAATTTTAAAAGATGATTAAGAAGTTGCAATAACTGAAATATCTCATACCAGTTCTAATAATAAATAAATGAAAACTTCTCGTGAAATAAGAGTGAATAAAACATAATTTAATTCTTGTTTTTTCTTTTTCTTTTTTATGCTATTGTTTAATAGCTCTCTCCGGTGTAGTTACAAATAAATTTCATTGATAAACTTTTAAATCGCTGACTATTTCTAGCAACTATTTTGCTGAAAATGAATATGTAAAGATTTTGAAAACTTTTTCTTTAATAACCATATAAAATGTTTCGAAAATCATGCATTCCCAAAGTTTATTTAATTATTCAGACGTTATACGTTTTCAAAATGCAAAGGACTTTATTAATTTATATGCTTCGAAAATATTATTTACAAAGTTATGCTTTATGTTAATACAATATCATAATTCTGTATTAAATCATTAAAAATAAAAATATTTCATGATTATTTTTATTATTCCATTCGTTTGAGTAATAATAATCCTTGTGATAATTTAGATAAAATTTAATAATGTTAATTTTAAATATTTATCTATACCTAATCATATTCGAAAAGCTGGAGCTATTCATGAGATGCTGATCAAACACGTTAAAGCTGACAGCCTGGATTTACTTGAGAAAATTAACGACAAAGAATTAAATTTTATCTTCTATGCACTCTTTACTTTCCTGTTATAGTAGATTACAATCTTATTTTATTTTTTGTTTTTTGTTTTTTACCTGCATCAGACGTTTTGAAAATTGATGCAATAATATGTAAACATTATCTACACAATGCATGGCATGAAATAAATTTTCAAATTTCTTAAATGAAAGCGAGGGATGTAGCTACAGTCTTAAAGTAATCATTGAAAATGCAATATATATGATAATCAATATGTGTAGAATTCGCTATTTGCATTCGTTTGCATACGAAAGGATACCTTTCCATTTAACTTAAAATCTATTTTTGAAGCAATATTAATCACACAGGAAAGCAAATACAATTAAATTCCTTAGAGAATACATGATAGCATTTGAGACAATACGAAAGAATCAATATGTTTGAGCTAAATATATGATTTCGCATAATTTTTAAGATTTTACAATTTACTTTTTCATTTATTTGTTACTTAATATTATTATTATTATTATTAAACAATGCCATATATAAATGTATACTGTTTAATTTTGCATTCATGTTATTTGCAAAAGAAAAAATAATTAATCAAATTAAAAACTTAATATTTTAGCCTACAAATTTTTTTTTTGTCAGCGCTAGACTCATAAAAAAAATTATTCCTTGTTTTCGACGGATTTACACGTTTTGAGATGCCTTGAACACAATTTGATCATTTTTAGAAAATTTCTGACTGTGCATTAACAAAATTTTGTGAGCAGTATATTTAAAAAAAAAAAAAAAAAATACACGTAATTCCCGGAACTTTATATTTCGTTGAAACTTATATATTTTTTGCTGATTAGCTGTTGTCATACTGCCGCCTAGCAAGTAGCTACACTATGTTATAATTTTACCTACTTTCGGAAAAGATTTTTCTTGGCGAAGGAAAAAAAATAGTTCAAAATGTGCCGATAGATGACGCTGCCAAGGTGTATTTCTTAGGGACCCTTGATAGAGAGAGACTGGACATTGGCGCGCCGGCTTTTTGACGAAATTCTCCATTTTAGTGCCAGTTGCTCCATTGCTTACCATTATGCTGAGAAGAAATTTCGATTATTTTACGTCATAATCGAAAAAGAACTTATTTATTACATTTTTACTTTGTTGGGAGATAAATTGCTTTAATTTTGGAATACTTTTAAAACATAAAAATGCATAATTATTTACTTTATATCATGCTTTAAATACTTTGAATTCTCTTATTGCATGCTGTTTTACGTATTTATTTCCTAATATATGAGATAATTACATTATTTATTTGCTAGCTATTAGTTTTTAAGTTCTGCTGTGCAATATATTTAATATGTTAGATCTCAATGTATTTTTCTGATATATTTTAAAATACATATTTAAAATAACTATATAAAAATATATTTTTTGATTTTTTGCTAGTACGCAAAATGTATCAGATTTCTTAAAATAAAATAATAAAAATAAAGAAAATAAGGTGGTTATTTGCTGACATATGAAATACAAATTTCTTTTAAATAATAATTGCCATAATAACTTTTATAAATAATATTTAAATAAGTAATTATTTCTATTTACATAATATTAAAAAAAAAAAAAAATTAATGAAATAAGCAAATGTAAATAAAATAAATAAAAACTTTTTTTTAATTGCTAAATATATTAGTTAATATTTTTACAAACTATTATTAATAAAATTTTTATTTTTAATATTTAACTAAGTCATTATTATTAATAATGCGTAATTGAAATAAATAAAATATGTATTTTTATTTTGTAAAAATATTACGTAAATATTTTTATAAAATAATAAAAAATAATTTCTGTTCTTCTGCCGTAGTTTTACATTTATTCATGAATTACTTGACAAAAACTACGATTATCATATTTTTGTTAAAATTTTTCTAACTTTTTATATGTAGAATGTATGTCCTCAGAAAAAATAAGGTAGAATTACCTTCACTAAGATAGAATTGCTTTCACAATCGACGTATTTTGCTTAATATAGAAATATACAACAAAAAATTTCTCTGTTTTCCGATAGGAATTGAAAAAGTAACCATGTCGAAGGTTACAACAAAATTCGTTTATTTTTCAAATTCTTTTTATCTAAGACGAAAAAAATTACATATTTATATTCTGCATTACTTTCTGCACAAATTTAGCACAATTTCCTTTCATTTATGTTGTATAGTAAAGCGTCAATCGCGAAGAAAAAAGCATTACGTTCTACGGGGATCGCTCCGAATTGGCACTAAGATGGCCGACTTTCGGTCAATGTCCAGTCTCTCTCTATATAGGGTCCCTAGTATTTCTGCTGTGGAGATATGCAAATTCCTAAGACGTGATATGCGCACCGCAGATAATTTCCCCCGACTTAAGTCTGTGTGATTTCTGGTTTTGAGGATAACTGAAGAATGTATTTTTACAACAGGCGGATTGCAAATCTGGCCGACTTGAAGGCAAGCTTCACGCATCACATTCGTAGCATTAGCACAGATATCCTCCGATCCGTTGTGGAACATGCTTTTTTGCGCTTCCAACAAGTAGAGGAACAAGGCGGTGGGTATATTGAACAACTACTTATGTATTATTATTACTTACAAACTTTGAATAAACACCATAAAATGCAATAAACTCGCAACAATTGTTTCGGGTCGAAAAAACACACGACCCTTCATCAGGCGAATAAAGTAAGCAAGAGTGCTGCAGTCAAAGCGGCAACGAGCGGCGGGTTCGTTGCCGCTTTGACTGCAGCACTCGTGCTTACTTTATTCGCCTGATGAAGGGTCGTGTGTTTTTTCGACCCGAAACAATTGTTGCGAGTTTATTGCATTTTATGGTGTTTATTCAAAGTTTGTAAGTAATAATTTTTACAACGATAGTTTTGTGGTGCTTTTTTATTAAATACTTATGTATTAATTCTCCGTAATGTGTTTGTTTCATGAATCTCCTCTTTTTGCTATCTTGTCACTATCACTCTTTTTGCTCATAAATTTGTCGTAAACCCTTGGAGTCTATCGTTTTTTTTTTTTTTTTTTTTTTTTGGGGGGGGGGGGGGGCTAACAACATTCCTATGAGCGATTTAACTGCAGTGATAAATTGCCAATTGTTACATACAAAACACTATTTACTTGTTAACCGACTTCAAAACGGAGGTCGTTCTCAATTCAAACCGTATTTCTTTTTTTTTTTTTTTTTAAACCTCATAACTCCTGAACGGATGCTCCGATTTTGATACTTTTGGTTTTGTTGTAAAAATCTTGACCTGAAATAGGTCCCATTGTAATATCTTTACGACCAAAAGAAAATACAGGGTGCCCAAAATGTCAGTCTTGACACTTTTAACTACTCGACGGCTGCAGTTATACAGTGGTGGACATAATTATAAGACACCTATCTAATTTGACAAATAATGAAAGAAAAGATTCGGAGCTTAAATCTGTTGTATTAAATACGTCAAAAACATATATTTATTCTGTTATCATATATAATTATTTTATAATAATGATATTATCATACAAATTAATGAAAAAACTTAAAAACATAATGGACAAAATTATAAGACACCAACCGTTTTTTCCAAATACAGCGATCAACATAATTACCAGACACTAATGGTCTAAAAGAAAATCCTCTAACATGGTTATTCAATATTTGGTGGAGCCGCCATTGTTTTTTATAACATGAAAGATGCGATTCGGCATCGAATCTATCAATTCTAACAAAATATCGCAAGATAGTTCTTCCCAAGCACATTTTATAGCATATTTTTTAGGTCTTCGACACATATAAACTGACACCCATTTCGGTAAACCGCACGTGCTAAGATCCCCCATAATTTTCCGATCTGATTTAAGTCTGGCGAGCGAGAAGGCCACGGGAGAACATTGATACTTTGCTCTGAAAGCCACTTCTTTTTTTCGTGTTATACATGTATCGGCGCGTTATCGGGCTGGAAAGTGTAGTTTTCGCCACAAAGAAGTTCACCGTATATGGCTAGTTGATCTTTAAGAAGATTCTTGTACTTTTCGGAATTCATTCTTGAATGCACAAAAACAATATCCTTTTTCCGTTGAGCCGAAAAACCAGTCCAAATCATTACTGAGCCTCCACCCATTTGGCGGCTCATTAGTACATGAGGAGACTTCCGTAAATCAATAATATTGAAACCCGTCAGGACCATCCAGGTTAAACTTTTTTGCATCAGAAAGTAACACAGAGTACCATTTGGAGGTCCAGACCATAGTTTGTTTAGCAAAGTTTAGACGCTCCATTTTGTGCCAGCTTAGAAGCGGTGGATTTTCTTCATTTTTTTATATTTCACATAGGAAGCATTATGCAACACCTCGCGAATGGTTCTCCTTGAACAAATCAGTTTCAAAACATTTTTAATGCCTGTAGTGGTCATCTTATTCTGTGTAGCGACCGAAAGCACATGGCGTCTGTCTCTCGAGGACAAGCAAGGAGTACGTCCAGATCTTTTAATCACCGATCCATTAATTCCTCTTTTCAAAACATTTCTAATTGCACATCTAGAGCGTTTAATAACTTTTGAGATATTATTAATTGAAGCCTCAGTTCCATTTAAACTCCAAATTTCGCGAATTTCACTTTCTTTTAATTCTCTACCTCGTGACATGTTTGTAAATGCGTGAAGTCGGTTATCGTCTGCTTTAGTTAACTGCTGACGTCATAACAGCGTGCAGAAAATTTGCATATTGCACATTATTTTCGAAAAAAAGCAGGTGTTGTTCGGGTGTCTTATAATTTTGTCCATGGTAATTTTAATTTTTTTTTTTTATTATTAAACTCTATAAAAATATCATTTATGTAATACAATTGCGTGTGATAACAGAATAAATTTATGTTTTTGACGTATTTGATAAAACATTTTTAAGCTCTGAATCTTTTCTTTCATTATTTGTTAAATTAGATAGGTATCTTATAATTATGTCCACCACTGTAGTAATAAAAGGTGTATGTAGGTATAGTAAAATGGTCATGCGCTACGTGATTCAACCGCCTAGAGCACCATCTGGTGGAAAACAGCGGAGTTAGCATTCCTACCTCAAAAATGGTTCAATATGGGGGGGGGGGTTGAAAGTGAATTACAAAGTTACAAAATATCATTGATTTAGTACGAAAGATAGTTTGTAGACATTAATGCTAAAAATAGAACGCTTAAAACTTGAATTTGTTTGTCCGCAATTTCCTGTTTTGTGCACACTTCAACGACATTGCATACGTTGTAACGTAGCGGGTGACATTTATTTTTTTACAAAAAGATTTTATCTATTAGTATGTATACAGTTATATTAGGAAAATTTTCAAATGGGAATTTATTTCTTTTTATGCACATTGAAAACTTTCAATTAGCTTAAATAATATAGTAAATTTTTGATTAATTTATGAATAAGTATAAAATGTCTATCAGAAAATTTAGCTTTTGTTTATAGATGATTAAAAAAATATTTCTTTTTTTCCCTTCTCGTTTATTCAGAATCTACGTTTAATGTTATTTTACTAACCAGATTTATCAGTTGTTTCCCTCTCCCACCCTCTCCGTCTTCAATTCACAGTTCAAACACAAACATAAACAAAATAACTGTAAACTCGGGACACTTGCAATTGTATTGGTGATTGCTGTATTTAGAAAAAAAAAATGTTTATTTTCGACTGATTTATAACTAAATGTAGCTGTCTTAATAATTATGTGAGAAAAAAAAATTATCAATCTTTTAAAATTATTTAATTTATGAAAAATGTCATGAGAGTTTAAACTGTAATTTTTGTTCGATTTGTAATATCTGGATGCGAAAGTTAATTTTGAAATAAGAAAAATGAAGCTCAGAATATTTTTATTACTATATAACCGAAAATTGCTTCAAAGCAGAAAGTTTAATGCTATGATAAAGGATCACATGCAATCAGTAATACATACTGATTATATATATATTGTTAATCAGAGCATACAGTATTATCAAATATTATTAGTAATTCAAACAATTAATATGATAAATATCAAAAACTACCCAAATCAAAACAATATATATATATATATATTAAATAACCGCTTTAATAACTTAACCACAAATGCATAGAATATTACTAAGAATAGATTACAAGTGAATTAAAACTAGGCTTAGGCTTAGTAAAGCGTGCATAACCTACAATATACATAAATCTTGTTTTTTGTTCATTAGTATACATAACAGGGGCATACAGTGTTGGCCAAGTAATTATTATTATTTATTTTTTTTTTTCACATTCTTTCTATTTCCTTAAAAAAAAAAAAAAAAAAAAAAACTGAACGAAATGACTATGAACTTTAGACATGCAAAGGGCATTTAAAAAATCATATTTTCCACTATTGATTTAGCCCAGACTGCCGTTAGAGGACCAACCACAAATTGAAGAAAAGCGCAAATACTTTTACTCCTGTATCGTAAAAAGCTCCAAAGGTTTTTTTTTTTTTTTTTTTCAAAAAATATTAATTTATTATCATTATTATTTATTTCTTTTTCTTTTCTTTTCTTTTCTTTATTTCTTTCTTTATTTTATTTTATTTTATTTTATTTTATTTATTTTATTTATTTAAAATCCACATGTGTAATCTTCGTTGAGATATGAGTATTTGTAGGTTTTTATTATTATTATTATTATTATTATTATCTACGCATGCGAAAAAAAAAAAAAAAAAAGAAAAAGAAAGAAAATTTTTTATAGGTTGAAAACTGGCTATCTTGGGCGACTTATGCCAAAAGTTCATTTGAATAGAGTAAAAATTAAGCAAATTATCGGCAAAATAAAGAGCAGGACTTTTTTTACAAAATTTTAGGGTGCTTCCAACACGAGTATTAAAGCGATATTATTAGGCATTTCTTACAGTGTAGAACACATACTTTATAGTTTCACTTTAAATTATTTTTAATAGTGCATGTTTTATATTACAAAAAATAATTCGTTTCTTTGTATTATACCTTTTTAATCCTGTATAAACGTTTATGATATAAAAGGAAAATTAACAAACTATAGTGTTTTAATGAAAATATTTACAAAGTATTAAATATTTTAACGCTCGAATGACAACAATGAACTACGCATGAACGGCAAAAAATTAACTAGTTTTTTAAGAATGGAATTAAATACATATAGATTAAAACTCAATCTTATTAAATTATATAAAATTTATGTTTGAACTTACGTTCTTTTTTTCTGCCCTTTTGGGCTGAAAATAAGTATACAATGTGTGCGAATCAAATAACCGTAATTTCTACAATCGATTAAAAAATCTATTAGCGATACACTGTAAAACATTTCTGTAAATTTACTGAAATATTTATTCAGAGTCTGTAAATTTACAATAATTTTTAGTTAAAATTAAGTAATCGAGATTCTCAATCTTTATCCAGTATTTTTATCTATTTTTATTATTTAATTTCTCAAAAAAAATTTAAAATGACAGTTTCTAATTTAGAGAAAGCATTTAAAGTCACAAATATATTCTCGTTAATAATTAATTAAGTTAATATTAGTCATTAATATGCATATATAAAATAGATCTTTTAACATCTCCTTCTATTTTTCTGTGTAGTTTTAAATATGACTTAAAATAAATGATTACCAGTAGTTTTCTGTTAAAATTTCTAACATTTTGACGACAAATTTTAATTTGCACATGCCAACTGAAATCAAATGAGGGGGGGGGGGGTTGCACTTGCTATGAAGATGTTATCTCGCATTGAAAATTTGCATAATTTTTTAAACCACATTTTTTTTTTTCTTTTTTTAGATGGAGCAGCATTTCATGTTAGAAACATTATGAATAAGCACAAATTCAGATTTTGGGGCTCAGAAAATCCTCATGTAGTACAGGAAATGGCAAAACACAATACAAAAATCAGAGTTTGATCTGCTGGTTCATATAATACAGCCACAGGATCAGTTTTCTTTGCTGAGACTTCTGTGACAGGTAATATGTAACTAGACTTATTGCAAATTTATGCCATACTCCAAATGCAGCATTTACAGCCTACTAATATTTTCCAACATATGTTGAAGACTTTCGAGCTTGAGTAACCGCTACTATTTTCACTTGACTGCGAAAATGCTATAACGAATTTGGCTAAAACAAGACTTCTTTCTAGATATCCTCGGGGCTACCGAGGGAGCCCCACGGGGAAATTTACTTTTTTTTTAACTGTATGAGTTTATTTACCAAATTTTATATTTTTCTTACGCTTTTAAAAATTTTAAGTATAGTGACCTTTCCAAGTTAGGGTCATGTGATTTGGGCACTTTGCATATTGTTTCGATTGGAATAACATTACAACATCATTTTTACAACTTTTTTTTCGCATATTTGTGACAGATAGAAATGGAGACAGAATTATATCATATGAACTTTAAACAGATTCCATAAATGCGTTAAAATAAAGGAATTATTAATACTCGTTTTATAAAATATTTTGAAATAACTTCCTTGTTAGATATTAATTCTTTTATTTTTTAACTTCTATTGGGCAAGAAAATATGAAAAAAAACTGTGTTAAAAAGGAAGTATTAAATATTTTAACTTGCATTTACTATTTAATTTTAAAATATATTTAGACTAAACTTGTTTTTAAAATTCTAAATTTTTTCTAAGAATAACGTTAACAAACTCTTTATCCGTGAAACTCCTCAAATTTTATCTGATTAATTTTCCTTTAAACTTGACGTAAAAATTCTTCATAGATTCTTTAAAAAGAAGATAATTACATTTATCCATTATTCTAAATAAAGCGGCATTAGACGCAAATAATTTTGTATAAAAGTTTTTTTTTTTCCTTATTAATGAAATTTCATTGTTACTCTGTCCTTTTAGAACAAGGTAATTTGGAAAACGCAAATGAAATTTTTTGTTAGTAAATTATGGAAATTTATCAGAAAATAATACATTAATAAGTTAAATAAACTTTATTTTGCAAAATTTTATAGAATTTTTTTTTTTAAATATATTGGTAAGGTTATATGTTGCATTCAGTTATATGTTTCTTTTTTTTTAATGTATTTTATTATAGTATATTAATTTATTTTTATTATTGTTATTGTCATTAATATTGTTGTTGTTGTTTTTATTGTTAAGTTTTATAATTTTGTATTACATAATAATAATAATATGATCAGAAAATTTGCTACGCTGATAAAATCTTAATACTAAATTTCAAAATAGATATGATTGGGAGTTTATTTTGTTTAAATATTTATTGTGAAGTTTTTATATGTTTGTAAACTATTGGCTTAGATCTTTGATCTCTTTTGCTTCATTCTTCTTTTGCAGATAATAAAAATCTGTTTTTTTTCTTTATAAAAGAAAGCATAGTCTTGAGTTCTAGAGTGTCTTAAGTAATGACTTTCTCCCGTTGAAAGGCCGTACTATTATTTCGACCCGAAGCAATGTTGTGAGTCTTTTGCGATTTATGGTGTTATCATATAACGTTTTTATTTGTTGCTTTCAACAATCGTTCCCCGGTGCATTTTTTACTGCTATATCATAATAGAGATAATGACTATGTAGGTCAGGTGCATAATACCTTTTGGGATGATCAAAATGCTGAGTTTCATTATCTATCTTAAATGTCAAAGTGTCATTTCACAAAATCATAATTATTATCGTTTTGAGAAAACACTATGAGTTTAGGCAATTTTTACTATGTCTAACATTTGTTAAACACAACATTCATTGCATAAATATACATTTGAGCAACACATTTTAATCATATTCGCCACTCAAAACCTTCTAAATGCTGAAGTATCCTCGATGGTGGTGTTAAATACTTTAAGTTTTGACACCTTTTCCATATAATATAGATTTTTTGGCGTAAATATTATTGTATGCAATATGCACCAAATCATAAAATCATAAAAAAAACATTGGTTATAATTAAAGTGACCCTATTCAGACCCCTCTAGAACCCATTCTGCCGATCGGATTTTTATTAAATTTGGTATATACGTTATATGGACCACGGGGAAACGATTTCTGGGAAAAAAAAAGGTTCAAATTTTGACCACTAGGGGGAATTGTGGCGCTTACAGATGGATAAAAAATCTGTCGGAATCATTAAAATTCATTCAATTACAGAATGTACTCAAGGCGTGCTCCATTGACATCAATTACATGTTGAAAGCGCATTATATTGTGTCCAGTGTTTGCGCGAAGAAACTCGCAAGGTATTTTAACAACATGGCGTGTAATGCTGGCTTTTAACTCAGGTAAAATCCTAACTCCTCCTCTATAAACACGGTCTTTCAGGAATCCCCACAAACCAGAAATCATGGGAATTTAATCTGGGTGAACGAAGAGGCTAGGCAACCGGAAAACTTCCGGATATTACACGATTCTCGCAAAAGTTAGCATGAAGCGGTTCTTGACTTAGCGCCAAATATGTTGTCCATCGAGTTGCCCATCTTGCAAGAAGACAGTGGTCTGTAAACAATACTGTTCCTGCAAAGCAGGAATGATTTGCTGTCGAAGAAGTTCACTGTACCGTACACACGTGACAGAGCAGCTTTTAGGACCTTGAGGACTGAGTGTTTCAAAGAAAAACCGTCCGAGGATAAAATCCGCAGTAAATCCACACCATGCAGTCATGTAATCAGAATGCAGTGGTTGTTGGTGCAGGGCATTAGGAGGTGAAGCCCACCGTAATTGATTATTCATAACTCCATCTTAAAAAAAATTCTCGCTAAAAATCGGCAAGCAAATTCTGAGCGTATTTCGAGGTCTTGATGTTGCAGTATTTGCACCATGTGGATCTTATACAGATACAATTTTAAATTGGATCACAGAATTTTTCGTACTGTCGACCAAGGAATCGCCAAATCATGTGCACCGATCGAGCACTTGCTGAAGAATAGCGGGAACTGGAAGTTCTTTCAACCAATGCAGTAGTGACTTCGACAGTTTCATTCGCAACCGGTTTCCGCCCTCTTTCTGGCAGCACATCCAAGTCTCCAGTCTCTTTTAATTTCCTAATTATCTTCTTCAAACCATTCTTTAACACGGGCCTTTTTCGAAATCTCTTTAAACGACGGTATTCACGCAGTTACTGCTGCCATTGTAATAAAACAGTTTTACCAGTAACGCTCGATCTTTCTTCTGTAAGGGCATGATTAACGATGAAAAAGGCCCGCGGAATGGTTTTCTGGTTCTGACTGCAACTCTCTTTATAGGTTTGACTAATTTGCATAAGGTATCTTTGAAAATTGTCATCTGGTGGTCAAATTTTGAACTATTATTTTATTGCAGAAATCGTTTTCCCATTGTCCATATAACGTGCGTACCAAATTTCATCAAAATCCAATAGGCATAGCGGCTTCTAGAGGGGTCTGAATGGGGTCACTTTAATTATAACCACCCTCTACTAAACCGTGAAGGGAAAACAGTCTGCACATATTTCATGATTAAAAATTATAGCTTTTCAAATTATCATTAAAGATTTTCAGAGCATTGCACAAACGATGCGATAGTGAGAGAAGGAGTATAATCATAAGCTGTGATCTAGGAGCAAAGTGATGAAAATTCGCCATGACAGCCGCGAGAAATGGCAAAAATAAGCCAAGGGCCAAAAAATATCGCCAAATATATAGAATTTTTTTCCCTCTAGAATAAAATGATATAAACATTTTGAATTCAGGACGGCCGTTATGAAAACCTAAACTAATTACTAATGCCTATTCGCAAGCCAAAAATCGTCTGTTTCATAAGAGTCGGAATGTCTCAAGCTATTGCAACATAATGTAATTTAGAAAGATAAATCACCACTTAATGTAAGGAAATTAAATACATTATGTTACAAGCTCATAATTTAGACAATTTTCATACTGATAAAATAGAAAAGTAATTTCAAAATTTTGATATGGTTAACTTTTCTCCCCATAAATTCAGTTAATTGATAAAATGTCATTAATTTATTTTTATCAACAATAAGGAAATAAAATACCGTTTACGTTAAAAGAGTATAAAATATTTTAATAAAAGCTTGTACAAAGCTTAATGTTTTATCCCACTCAAATCGTTTTTCGTCTTCCATCATAAGTATTAAGAAAAGCAATTTATAAATTGATGAACTGTTTTTGTTTACCTTCAAGAACTCATAACATTGATCTAAGAAATCTGAAATAAATTTATAAAGTACATAGACTGCATTTTCCTTGAAAAGTCTGAGAAACTCCTCTTGTGCAGTTAATGGCATTTTATTTGTTTTAAGAAATTTGCATAACAAATACTTTTATTGGCCTTTGTTTATCGATAAAACAATTAGGATAGAAAAAGGCGGAGATTCTTCCAAAATATCTTTATTTTTCGTAATTACTGTTGTGTACTAATCCTATAAAAAATTCTGGAACAAATGCGCATTTTTTAAGAACAGTTAATGGGTTATCAAAAAGAAATTATTATTTTTATGCAGTCAATAAAAACATTATTTTCCTAGCTATTATTAAAAAGGCCATTATTGCAGAAAAACCACTTTTTATAAACCGTTTAAGCAAAATGAATAGATCATACATAATTATAAAAACTAATAAGAAAACTAAAATATTTATAATAAAATGAAACATTCTTATTTAAAGAATTTTATTAATTTTCTAAGAAAACTCAAAAGAGAGAAAATAATGTGCGGCAAGCTAATATTTAAATATTTTTTATAGGTTTTATTTGCAATATGAAGGGAACCATAGGATATTGGAAAAACATAAAATTCAATTGTATTGCAGAAAAAAATAAAACCTTAATAATATTATCTAGATATATATTTTTAAGTTTCCATAAGTTACATGCATATGATAAAACAATTACGAAAAAGTTTATATTTGTACCTAATCATTGTACAAAGCTCTTTTGCATAAAAGCTTTGGAAAGTCGCTATTCATAAGTCATTTCTTTTTGCTATTGTTGTTTTAAATTATTCTCAAAAATTAAATGTATGATTAGCCTTTTCATTGTATATTTTATTTATTTTTTGCAATATATTAAGCCTGTTCTTTTTAACTGTAACAATAATTGGTTATGTATTCCAATTTTACAGACTATTGTTACATATTGTATAGTTCAACAGCAGCGTTATTATTATTATTCTTTTAATTTACCGCATATACCTGCCTGTTGAATATATATATGTATAGGGGAGAGTAGGGAGGGGGATGGGACAGTTTTGACAAAAATGTTTTTTACAAATTTACTTTTACTGGTACAACACTGACAGTTTCAGAGGAACAAACTGAAACATTTTAACATCTTTTAAAAATATAAATTTGATGGTAATTATTAAAATATTACTTTTATAAGCCAATTAACATAGTCATAAAAATGTCCCATCCCTCCCTTATATGAGGAAGGGATGGGACATGTTTATAAAGTCAAAATAAGTACATAATATACAGGCATACTATGAAAAATGACAAAAACAATTGGGCTATATGTATGTAAGGTTAACTAATTACTAATAATATCTATTTTATCCAACATTAGAATATTATGTACTACTTAAATAAAATTTTCAAATGCTCGATTAGTTCATCTTTTTTTTTTTTACTTCTAGCAGAGAAAGTATTGTTTTTTAGTTCAAATATTCAAAATTAAGTTTTTTATTTTTTATATATTTACATGTTTTGTGGTCCCCTGAATATTAATAAGGTTTTTAGTGGCTAGTCTGTGGGTATTATCAGCATATCTTAAGAACAAATATTACCAAGAAATCCTAACTGTAATTGGTGAATGTAATTTCTTTTGTATATTTTACCAAGTCCAGGAAACTGCTCAGGAATGAAAATTAATTCCTCATACATGTATGGTAAATAAAGTATTTTTAAAAGTTAAAAGGGTAAACAAAACCCGTGTGAGTGCCACACCAATTATTTTCCATGATTCTGAATTTGTTTCGTACATTTTCTCTCACATCCATTCATTCTTTTGCCTCTTTATATTCTTTTTTTAAGGAGTATCAGAATCTTCATTCTTCTTCCTTTTCTTACATGTCCCATCCCTCTCTTTTCATTATTTTTCAAAAAAAAAAGAAAAAAAAAAAAACCTTATTATTAGACACGTGCTACTTTTAGGCTTAATTTAGCTACTAATTCATAAAAGTTATTTTATTAGGTATATAAAATACGAAAAGTAATTATGCTAACATCAGTATGTGACGTTGAAAGCCGACATCGAGTTATGGTAATGTTGTCAGCAGTATTCTCCCCCAAGTCAGTCAAAAATTTCTTTTCTAGCATAAGGTTTCCCAAAGTTTAAAAGCCCCACCAGTATTCTAAAAATTTTACTTCGAATTTTGTCTGAAACTCACGTAAATGCGGGCTAAGATTCCTTAGAAAGACCACCATCTCCTATGGAGGCTATCCCGTTGTCTGGCCAATATCCTTAGACTAGACAATCGTAGGATATACATAGGCTGTAAACAAAAGGATGGTGAATATTATAAAACATGTTATTTCTCCATCATACTATAGGTATGGAGAACTTAAGTAATCGTAAAAATTTTCGATATCGCATATTTTATGTTTTTACATGTTTTGAGGTGTGAAGAATTCGAAAGTCACAACATCGGTGTGGCATCTGTCTAGAATATCAGCTTGTTAGTGTGTTAACTTGTTAGACTCTATTAATGACATACATAGGCGTAGAGTTTTCAAAATTTTTGGAGGGTCTCAGGTCGAACTTGTGAAAATTTTGGACTTTATGAATCTTCATTGCGAACTATTGTCTTAGAATTTCATAAAAATTTGCACATATGTGTATTAAAATAAACAATATTAAATATATTAAAATTTCCTGAAAATTATTTCAATTAAATTTTAAAAATTTAATTATTATTATTATTATTTTAATATTTCCCGATAATTAATTTATTTTTTTCTCTGGATTTTACATTGTTATAGTGTAACAATATATTCTAAACATATTAGGGTATTATTTTGAGTTAAGTTAATTTTTTACTTTCTCTTACTTACATATGATAGCGAAAGTATTGTTTTTGTGCCTAATTTTCGACAATGGATTTTTGGTATATTTACAAGTTTTGAGGTCCTCTTAATCCGAAAAACATATTTTTAGCAATATTATGACATTCACAGTAAATCCGTTTCGATCCCGATAATACAAATCGTCGTCCGTTATTTGAATTATTTGTTATGTTTAGTTTTTCATAATATCGTTTCTGGATGCAGAATTTTTTTTTTAAATGATATGTGATTTCAGTCTTCACAAAAAATAAGTAAAATTTTATTTTCTTTCCAATAATTTCTGTTTAAAAAACATGCAATCAATTTTCAGTTTACATAAATGTTTTAATTTTTACAATATAGTTTTAAAATATAGGGAATGGGGCAAAGTATTTAATGTCCTATAAATCTAGTTGTGTAGGTCTGCGGTCTTTAGTTTAATTAATAAAACCCCATAAATTAAAAAATAAAAATAAAAAAGATTTAACTTAAATATACTGAGATTCAGCGGAAGTGTTTTAAAATTTTTTTCGAGATTTTACACAGAAATTTTACCTTCTAGCAGGTTAACCTTCTAGAACTTACCCCTCATGACATAGGACACTGATAGAAAGATAATAAAACTTTTTCACACACCATAAATTTTAAGTCAGCACAACCGGTTTCGAAAGGACGTAGCCTTTCTTCATCAGGTGCAAAAAAACACGTGCTACTACCTTGGAGGCAAAAGCAAGACTGAACAAAAATCAGAACTTAATTGGAAATTATTCGCAAGATTACATAAAGGGTTACAGATTGGAACCTGCTACTTGTGAGATAGATTTCTGATAGTGCTTGCACATTATATAGTCTTCGACTATGAATTCGACTATGAATTCAGTCTTGCTTTTGCTTCTAAGGTAGTAGCACGTGTTTTTTTGCCCCTGATGAAGAAAGGCTACGTCCTTTCGAAACCGGTTGTGCTGACTTAAAATTTATGGTGTGTGAAGAAGTTTTATTATCTTTCTATTGATTGTACGCCAGTTTTAGAATTTTGTTATAGGACACTGAAATTACTTTTGTATTTTTATCGACTCTGGATCCATATATAAAATTTGAGCAAAATCGGAACTTAATTGGAAATTATTCGCAAGATTACATAGAGGGTTACAGATTTGGAACCTGGTACTTGTGAGATAGATTTCTGATAGTTCTTGCACATTATATAGTCTTCGACTATGAATTCGAGTACAAACTTTGAGCAAAATTGGTTTGATGGAAGGGGCTTAAAAATTGATTGTAATATTTGACCTAGACAGAAAAACCAAATTGAATAAAAGCGTGTAACAAATTTCGAACTCCAGACAACCCCACCCCCTTTAATTCCGTTGCTGCTTGAACATGCATTGTTATCGACATTATACACGTGTGTAAAATTTCTGCACAATTGGATTATAGGTAATACCAAGCTCTAGATTATCAATAATGCATTCATGCTTGTGAAAATTGCAACTCCAAGAAGAAATGCGAATATAATAAGGATATTTATTGGTCACATACATTATAGTAGGAAGGACAATTGATTAAATTTTCAAGAAGTTTTGAGTAATATATCCTGAGAAAACAATACAAAAATCAGCGACCTCTAGGAGCAATAACTACAGTTATCTGCCTAGGCAATGAATCGAACAGCAATTGAATGACATATTCGGATATAGCACTTCATGAAGCTTCAACAGGATGCCACAATTCATAGACCGTAGTTGCTGTTGAGTGGTGTCGGGCCACTTGCTTTTCAACGATGAAACAGTCATTTTCATTGGTGCGAGATTAGGAGAACACGCCGGCCGGAGCAGCGGTTCAACACATTCTGTATCGAAGAGGGTCCAGACAATACAGAAAACTTCCGGTCGGGCATTATCCTGCTTAAATATTGCGCTACGGAGGCCTTGAATATAGAGTAGATGGGCGAGCCTTCACTTACCAGCAATTTAATGTCCGCTATTTAGAGTGCTGGGAATGCGAACAAGAAGTAATCGAGAACTGTATCTAATGGAGCCCCTTACCATCATTGCAGGTGACGGACAGTGTGACGATGTCGAATCCCAGCTGGCAATGTGCATTATTCACAATACCGTTAAATACGGATAAAGCAATCCTCATGCTGTAAACAGGATTGTGATTTATCTGAAAGGCGACTTTACGCCATTCCTGCGTCCAGGTTTGTAGTTGATCACACTTTAAAGGCGCCTATATCAGTGATGCATATTTGAGGGTAATCAAAATTTTGGTAGCCGCATACTGCGTCACCACCTGGAGTCATGGTATGCGATACCATTGGATACACGTATCGATCACCTCTTGTTTTCATTCCCGCCACTCTGAATACCAGCCATTACATTTCTGACGAGTTAAGGCCCGTCGCTCTGCCCTATATTAAAGGCCTCCAAAGCGCAATACTTAAGCAGGACAATGCACGATCGTACGTTTTCCGTATTGTCCGGACCTTTCTTGATGCAGAATGTGTTCGACTGCTGCTCTGGCCAGCGCGTTCTCCTGATCTCACACCAATGAAAATAATTGTTTAATCGTTGAAATGCGACTGGCCCCCACCACTCACCAGTTACTACGATCGATGAATTGTGGCATCGCGTTGAAGCTTCATGAAGTGCTTTATCCGTACATATCATCCAATCGCTGTTTGATTCAATGCCTAGACAGATAAGTGTTGTCATTGCTCACAGAAGTCGCTGCTTTATGTACTGTTTTCTCAGTACAAAATTTCTCCAAATTTCCTGAAATTTTAATCAATTGTTCCTCCTACTATAATGTATGTGCTCAATAACTATCATTCTGATATTCCCATTCCTTCTTGGTGTTACAATTTTCACAAACATGAGTGTACTATTCTTCTCGTTATCTACTTTATTTTTACGTTAATTATCCTTTATTACTCACGCTCTGGCAGAGATCCTAAAATAAAAAAAAAAAAAAAAAAAAAAAAAAAAAAAAAACAGAATTGATTAGAATTAAACATATAGACGTACTTTTAAGATAATATATTTTAGTAAATAACGTAATTTCTAACCCCTAAAACAACGAAAATATAATGTATTCGGACAGATACACGTACGATAAAAATAAATAACTAAATAAAATAAAGGAGAAATAAGCAGAATTTGTTTCTCCCTGGTTTTATTTCCCTTTTCCAGTTTTTTCAATTTGATTTTCTTCCGTGGCAATTGTGTATGCAGATATCAAGACGTTACCGTGAGTGCTTTATCAACATGTCAGCAATTGTGTGAGCTTTGAAAAAGTATTTGTTTACTTTGAAAATTTAAATTTCGCTGAGAAGAACTCTGTTTGGCATACATGGTACAAAAAATAGTTTTGAAAGAAATTTGATTTTCTTTCTAGCGTAAAGAAATGTTTTGCTGTATAAAATATCTTTAAAATTTCTTGGTGCAATAAATACGAATATTCAATAATTTTTTATCTCTTTATTATTATTATTATTATTATTTTCGTAATAATATTTCTTTTTAACCTGCAAAGGTCATTTATTTTCTTGCCTACAGATATTTTTTTCCCAATAACATGGTTTCATAAAACGAAGATTATGAAAATTTTAACTAGTACTTTCAGGCTAGAAATGTTTGAAATGAATTTCTAGGCGATTTAGATAATTGTCATTGCTGAGTTCATTCAAATTATTTCTTTGACATAATTGAGAAAATTCAATAAATACTTCAATATTTTACAATTCTTTTATTTACTGTTCATGTTGTTTTTCCATAGGCAGTATTAGCTTTGAATTTGGAAAACCTCTTTTGCTTTAAACAATCCAGTCTTAAAAATCTAAAATAATTAATATTGTAATTAGTGCATTGACTATTATTGTCTGAAATAAATTTCTGAAAATAGCCTAAATTTAAAGATTTTATTTTAAATAGCCTAATTTTTAAAGATTTCGTTTAACTATAATACAAAAAATATTTTTAAAAAACTTCAATTGTTTATTTAGAACTTTAAAGAAAATTTTTATCTTCAAATCCCTATTAAATTTTTTAAAATAAAAAGTAACATATTGTTGCACCGAAGAAAAAAGTATATAAATACAAATTTAATAATTTAAATATATTTAATTGTAACTAGATGCAATTCTTCGGAAACATACAGAAACATATACCTCATTTAAAATAAATAAATAAAATAAAAATGAAAGTATATTTTTAAATAAAAGGTTACATTTGAAACAGATTTATCGAGTTGTATCAAAAAGTAGTTTTTATTGTCATTTTGAGCTGTTAGTAATGCAACTATTATTTATATATATTCAACGCGATGTCAAACTATGACATTCTGGCCACTAACATAGATGCCAACTTTAGACACTTTGAATATTAACATTTTCAAATAATTTTCATTGTCTTATATAATAGAAGAACTTTGGTGTTTAAATAAAGCAAAATGTTTTGTACAGAAATAGTGGTATTCAAAATGCGTAAAGTTGGAAACTATACACAATCAAAGAAATATTGCGTATGACGAAGAAAATCAATATTTTATATGACTGCAGTGAAACCAATTAAATAATTTACGCAGTGAAACTAATCGATCTGTATATTAATATTAAAAGTTTTTACCATTAAAAGACAAGAGTTCTAAATCATAGGCTCCTTAACTAGATGTCTGTTGCGTGGCTCGGAAACTTGGCAACAGTTGAAGCGGTAGACAGCGTCACCTGGTACAGATTGCGTGACTTTTTTATTCATTTGTCATCAATAATTTTAAGAAGTAATATATGAAATATATAATCGACGTTTCTTCGATTCTATTCGCCTTTTATGTATATAGTATCCCACTTTTAAAATTTGTTGGGGGCTGTTGAATAAAAAAGTCACACAATCTGTACCAGGTGGTGCTGTCTACCACTTCAACTGTTGCCAAGCTTCCGAGCCACGCGACAGGCATCTAGTTTAAAAGGCTATGTCTAAATACTCATCTTTACTGTGAAGAGCGTTGAGTAGTATCTTATAAGTTTCTTCTTGGATAAAGACTGTGACTCTGTCTGCAAACTAATATTATAAGTAAATTCACAATTGGCATTATTTATACCCTTCAAAATGCTGAATTTTAACTTCGTGCACTGTAAAAAAAAAAATTGTAAAATCACGGTATTTGACCGTATAATTTTAGGGGAAATGACCGTTTTGCTACCTAAACGGTCATAATCCGTAAATTAATGTTTTGGAAGCAAAAATGAGGAAATAACCGTATAATTTTACGGGAAATGACCGTTTTGCTAGCTAAATGGTCGTAGCCCGTAAATTGAAGTTTCGAAAGTATAATTTTTTGAATTTTTACGAGAAAAAGCCGTTAATCTACGCAAATTGCTCTAATATTTCACCAACCCATTTTCTTATGCGAAAATCTCTTCAAATTCTATCATTTCAGTGACATCAAGAGAGAGTTCCATTTTCTTCCATTTTCAAACTGAAACTATGATTGTTATTTATACTAATTGAATGTGTTTAATTATGCACGCATGACGCATAGAAACATCCATTGGTTTTAATAAGCTATTGTTTTCTTAATTTAATTCAAAAAATTTCCATCTGACTGAAACTGAGTAATTGATATTGATAAATATTTAACTTTGTCTATTAACACGAAAACATTAAAAAAGAAAGCTAAAATGGTTTCTTGATTTGAAGCCATATTTCTAAAACACAAACTACAACCTAATACAGGGTGGTCCGAAAAACATGATAGAAAGTATTTTAAATTTCTGATTTCAAATGTAATGATGCAAATATAATTCTTCCATATTATAATAGCACATATAGTGACATTTTAGTTGAATGCTTAATTACCGGAAATAAAGAATAAGCAATATAGAATCACAAACCTTTTAAGATCGATTATATATCGTAAGAAAATTTTATGAGAATAACCGATGTAATGTCCCCGTTCGACGGGCATGTCGTTCAGAGTTCAAAAAGAAAAGGACGCTTAGTGAAGAGATAATCGCGCAGTAAGTTATAGCACTCTAAAATCGCAGTGATTTTTAAGCCATCAGATGACTGATGTAATGGTCCTAATCTCCCACTGATTTTCATTGTTTACAGTTTGATGGATAGATATGAATCTACAGGGAGTGTTTAGGATGCAAAAAGAAAGGCGTCGGGACGAAAATCAGCAGTTGTTACTGACGACATCAGGGAGCCTGCACGAGCATACTTTGAGGATCAGCTAACCACTTCCACTCGACAGGCGGCCCAACAATTAAGCATATCCAAAACATCATTACAAAGGCTAATGAATGCAGTAGGATTGTGTCCATACAAGATCCAAATGTGACAGCCGCAAAAGGGGGGGGGGGGATACTGTGCAGCGGAGAGATTTTGCAAACCACATAATCGAGGAACTTAAAAATGGTTCCATAAGTGAATACAAGATCTGGTTCAGTGATAAGACCCATTTTCAGTTGAATGGTTTCGTGAACAAACAAAACTGGCGCCACTGAGGTACGGAAAATCCTCATCTCAGCGCCATCTCTTCAATGCATCCACAAAGGATCATGGTGTGGAGTGTCATATCGTCGAAGCAGATAATTGGTCCGATATTTATTGATGGTGTGGTCACAGGAGAGAAGTTTCGAGAGTTGCTAGAGCGCCACTTTGGCCCTGATGCGGGCCATCTCAACAGGACACGCCGGTACTGGTTCAAGCCAGATGAGGCTCGTCCCCAAAAAACTTCTGACGTCTTCACGTGGCTCAAACGACGTTTGGTGAGCGTTTGATTGCATTTGATGCAGAGAAATTCACGGGGCACGGGATAGAGTGGACCCCATACAGTCCGGACCCAAATCCGTGCGACTTATTCTTATGGGGTTACATCAAGGTTAGAATCTATAGGAATAGCCCTGATTCACTGGAGGACCTAAAATTGGCTATCAGAAGTGAGATTGATGCACTTGATTACGACACATTCCAGCGCATTATGACAGAGTTTCGGAACCGGCTTTATAACACTATAGTCGGGGAGGGTAGACATTTTAAGCATCTTGTATATTAAATGTCATTCATATCTTTATTCAGTAAAATATGTTTCATGTTCTTGCATGTTCTTGCATGTTTTTCCACAATGATCGCTTACTTTCTATCATGTTTTTCGGACCACCCTGTAATTGTTTTATCCACTAAACGCATTTTTTTATTTATTTTTTACTTATTTATTTATTTTTTAAGCATACAGCAATCTAATTGTTCTTAACCCTTTAGTTAAGACTTAGAAAACGGAAAATTTTAATGTTGTTTCCACAATGCAGTTTTTACAATATGCTAAAATAAAGTTTATTTCAATATGAAATTAATATGTAATTAACCATTTGAAGGTAAGTCTTATGATTATTATGTATGATCTTCACTGTTAAAAAACAAAGCTGTTTTATCTGAATATGACCATCAGATATGTACATTACATCATATATAGCAGGTTCTGTTCTCGAAATACTTCAGTCCTTTCTTCATTCAATGGATTTGGATTTTGGGAATAAGGCCGACTGACTGCTATAGGTCCTAGGCCAGAGGAGGAGTGCCCTCCGTGGGAGGTCTTTCTAAAGGGTCCTAGCCCGTATTTACTCAAGAAAACCACGGAAAACTCCGACCGGCTAGGCCGACGAGCACAACCTGGAATCGAACCCGGCAACTTATGTCTGCCAACTTTGAGCGCAGAATCGCTCAGCCGCTGGTGGGATCCCTTCAATAGAATACAGCTTAATAAAAAAAAAAAAAAAAAAAAAAAAAAAAAAAAAAAAACACCTCTTCTGCTATTTTAAAATGTGCAAATACGCCTAACACTTCATAAACACAGTTTGAAATCGGCCTTATAATGAAAGCCTGTTTGGATGAATAAGAATTAGGCTCTAGTTATTTCTTCTTTCCCCCACTACTGAAACCATAAAGATCAAAACCATGAAAAAAATCGTATTAATTGGAGATACAAATTTTCTGTATTTATGTAAAAGATTTATTATTATTATTCAAAGTTTATTCTGCATCTCGGTTAATTTTCAGAGATCTCACACAGTTTTCAAAAGTTTCATTTTGTTTTTGAAAAAGGGTGAGAAATTCTCACCCATTATTTACCTCTAATGAAGAACATTGAAATAAGACTATCTCTTTAGTGCTAGTGTTTAGGAATAAAAAAGGCGCACCAGCGGACGAGCGGTTCTGCGCTCAAAGCTGGTAGACGTGAGGTGCCGAGCTCGATCACAGGGCGCGCTCGTCGGCCTAGCCGTTCGGGGTATTACGTGGTTTCCTCCTAAACTTGTGTAAATACGGGCTAGGCCCCTCAGAAAGACCCCTTAGAGGGCACTCCCCCTCAGACCTAGAACCTACAGCAGACAATCGGCCTTATTCCCAAATCCAATCCAGTCCGTTTACAAATAAAAATGATTTCGGAAAATAGTTAGATTTTCTTTCACAAAATTCAGTATCGTAGTCCCTAGAAAAAACAAAAAAAAAAAAAAATTGTTTTTTTAATATGAGAATTGACTGACGTCTTAGTTTTTTCAAAAATAGCAAATTTAGATTTTAAAATAGTCTTAAAACAAAATAATTTTTATGCATAGTTTGAACGTTAACAGTTTAATCACTGTAAAAAATTTCTGTAAAAATAAAGCACTTTTTTTAACATAAATACAGCATAGGTTGCTGTAAATTTGTATAGCTAGTTCTGTAAAAATAATTGAAGATTTGTTACTTCATATTGTGCTGTAAATCGGTTTAAAAAATTTTCCAGAAGTCTTTTGATGCGTATGACAAGATTTATGAACTAGTCAGTTCTGATGTTGACTTTATCTATTTTTGTAAAGAAAAGACAGTGTGATCCCAACGGCGCGGTTGGCAAAGCGCTGGCCTCTGATACAGGTGTTTGTGAGCTCGAATCCCGGCCTACCCAAGACGGTTTGCTTCGCACGAAAATTAATAAATTAGCTTTTGCGTGTAAAAAAAATAAATAAGTTTTTTAGTGTTGTGGATTTCTCCTTGCACGCATGTGTAATAATTGCAAGAAACTTTTTTAAAGCATTCGAGAAACTCAAACTTTAACTTTTAATTTTACGGTTAATGCTACTTTTTTTGCAGGTTTGTTATATGTTTCATCACAACGTAAAATTACTGGCGATACATCATTCATCGTCTAAATGTATTTTTACGGGCTTTGACTGGAATCTCTGCTGCCGGGCTTTGCCCGTAATTTTACTGCAGCATTTTTTACAGTGTGTTTTAGTTTTAGATAATTCTGTGATTTCAAGTATGTTAATTTTATTAACTTTTGTCTGTAAACTTACTCGTTGTTTTTAACATAATCCAAAGAAATGCTACAAATCTTAAAATATTCCTAAATTTTAATAAAATATAATAAAATGTAAGAATATTGAGGCATTAATAATAAAATGTACGGGTAAAAAAATAATGTGTCACTTTCAAATTTAAATGCTTTGTCGAATATCAAGAGAAATGATGAATCCTCTTAAAACTTATTGGGTATATAAAAAACATTATACCACACATTTTAGCAAAAATATGGAGCCGGTAACAGATTAAAGAAGAAAATATCTGGAAGCGCCCTGTAAAAAATAATGCTGTAAATGAGTTTAGCTGTGACATGTGAATATGAAGCTTCTTTTAATTATACTTGTATTCATTTGTATGTCTGTAGTATGTATATTCATACATATGTAGAATGCCGCTGGGAAATTTTAGGGAATTAGAAAAATTGGTTGTGGTTGTATACCAATGAGAAAATTTTTGTTGTGTAATTTTTCAAATAATTCGAATTTATATTATAAGAGTATTATAGAAATCCCTCCTTTGACGGTTGTACATATTTATATACATTTAAGCTATTTGGTATTTAGTAAGAGGTTTTTGTGTACTAAAGTTACTTGTTTCAAAGTTCAGTTGTGTACTAGTACTTACTGATATACTGAATAAGTTATTTTATTGGTAAAATGTTATGTGTCAAATTTATTAACACCTGACATGGTATTCACAGAAACTTTTTAAATGTGTAATTAGTTAACACTATTTTTACAAAATTGCTTTTATGCTTTCATATGTGGTAATTTCAAAACTTTAATAGAAATTGTTCCTCTTTATTTTGGCGAATGTGTTTATGTTTATATTTAGTGAGAAAATTTTTATTTTCTTTTAAAGAAGAACAGTTATTGATAGATTTTTTTTCCTCTCTCTTTTAATCTGAATAGTTGAATTTGAAATACTGAGGAAAATTTTAGTTGTGTAAATATATATATATATATATATATATATGTATATATATATATTGAATATTGATGAGTTTTAATTTTGAATTTTCAAAAAAAAAAAAAATGGTTTGTATTTTGAAATTGCCACTATATGTATTATTTTATAATATCAGGGGATTCTGGAAACACCTAATGTATTGTTTTGTATGTTATTACAAAATTGGACAAAAAATTATTTGTGTGGAACATTTGTTTACATAGACTAACCTGCATACTAACGAACTGAAGAAAATCACTGTGTGTATTTGCTAATTTTGAGGTGTTTTGTGCAAAGTAATTTTTTCTGTTACTTTAATATTATTTAAAAACTTCATGATGGGTAGTTATGATACAAATCAGCAAAGTCAGGCAGAGGCTGTAACGCAGGGTGTAACAGGAATTAATGATCCCAAAAATTTGGTGAGTACTATTATAATGCAGGATCCTGAAATAACAACGTCTCAAAGACAGGGAATCTTAATGGACAAGTTGTCTTATATTCCAATTTTCACCGGAGGGGATCCTAACCTCACGGTAAATGACTTTATAGCAAAAATTAACGAAATAGCAAGTTTTTTGCTATGGAAGTCTGAAGACTATGTCTTCACGGCCTCGCAGAGATTGGCTGGTTCAGCCTTACGTGTTTTCAAAACGCACCAGCACAACATCAAATCTTTGAAAAATTCCTGCAAGACAGGTTCGGGGAGAAAAAGATATCGGTGAAATTTTAAAGCATTTTGGAACCTGATGCAAGTTGAAAAAACACCCCTTTATTGCTAGTGCGAGACATAAGGCCAGGCAAACTGTCGTAGCCCAAAGAATTCTTAAAGAAAATTGGCCGGAAACAGATAATGAATGGCTTATGTCGATGTTAATTAAAAATCTGAGTCCTGAAAGGCGTGGTGGGGTCGCCAGAGCGCCCATCACCATTGAGGAATTGGAAAAGGTGGCGTTAGCGGAGGAAGTGGCTTTTAAAGCGTTGCAGACTCCAAGTTTGCCGCAAGACTTCGAGTTGGCTTGTGCAGCCCAGTCTTTTCCCCAGATGCGGAGATGCAGGCACAGCAACTAAACAATCTAACGATGATCATTTCAGATCTGACAGAAAAAATTTCAGAGCTCAGTACGAAAGTGCAGAATTTAGAGTGTAAACAATAAACCAGGCCTCCTCCCGAAAATACTAGACCTTCGGAGCAACAAAAAAGAGATGTAACTTGCTATAATTGCGGTTATAAGGGGCACTATAGTAGAGAATACCAACTTCCCATGTGTCCTAGGAATAATAGGGATGATAGGAGCCCAACAAATGGTAGGGGCGGATTTGGTGGTAGATTTCAAAACAACAGATTTCAATTTTGAGAAGGCCAAAACGAGGATCATGAAAATTTAAATGGGTAAGGGTCTCGCAGGACAGGGCATCAGTGTGGGACCCTAATTCTGTAAATGTGTTGCCCAATTCAAAAGAGGTGTCATATAGTAACTGGAGCAAAAACTTAAACAGAAAAATTCTTGTAGTAGAAGTTATTTTTCGACAGCATAGCTACCAAGCATTAGTAGATTCAGGCTCATCAGGTAATTTGCTTGCCGAACACGTATTATCTCAAATTGAGGTCAATAAACAGTCTTGCTAGGTAGGTTTAAAACCTTTGCTAGGAGGTGAGGTTGCTTTGAAAAACCAATGCAATGTAAAATTTAAATTGGGTGAAGAATTGTTTTAAGACTCTTTTATTATTAATGAAGGCGCTTTGTCGCCAAATTTCCAAATTATTTTAGGTGTCCCGTGGCTTGTAAAATGTGGTATAAAAATTTATTTTGAGAATAAAAAGCTGGGAAATGAGGATTTTCAATTAAATTTTATGTCGGAAAATACAGAAACTGTTAATTTTTGTGAGGTACATTGTAAACCGGTAAATGTGTATGCAAACCACAAGTATGAAGTCCCGGCTAGGTCGGAAATGCGTGTAAGTGTCAAGTGTCAGGGTATTAATAATTTTTAGTCAAATTTGGTTTTTATTTATCCTCATAAAGTGATAGCAGATGCTTCTTTAATTAGTCATACAGTTTGTCAAAATAATACGAATGAATTATTTGTAAAAATTATAAATGTTAGTGACTCACCTGTGCATGTCAACAAAAACACCCACTTAGGTATTATGGAGCCAGACCTCTCACTGTGTTGAAGTTACTGAGGTGGGAGACGTAGACCAAATAAATTTAGAATGGAGTACAAAATTTAACTTAGATCACTTGGATTAAAATTTAAAATGTAGAGTTGAAATTTTTCTTGCTAGTAATACTGATGTTTTTTGCTGCTTCAGTATTAGATCTACCCGGATGTGATACAGTTATGTATAACATCAGAGTGTCGGAAAATGTGCCTGTTAAGTGCAGCTCATATAGAGCGCCATATAATCTTCGATCGGAGATGGATAAACAAATTTTAAAACAAATAAACAACCTTTTGGAGGCAAAAATTCTTGTCCCATCAAATTCGAATTATTCATCTCCTGTAATTCTAGTTAAAAAAGTTGACGGCTGTTTTCGGCTCGCGTGCGACTTTCGCCGCCCCAATAAAAAAATCATTAGCGATAGCTATCCTTTACTGAATATTAGTAAAACAATCGACTCGCTTGCAGGTGAAAAATTTTTTACCACTTTAGATTTGACAAGTGGATTTTTTCAGAAAAACATTCCTGAGGATCAGCAGCACTTAACGGCCATTGTCATGCATGACAAATTACATCAGTGGACCAGAAGTCCTTTTGGTTTAAAATCTTCGCCGGCAACTTTTCAGCAACTAATGAATATTGTCCTTAGCGACTTAAAAAATTTGAACATCCTCATTTATATCGATGATATATCCGTGGCTTCTTCTGATATTGAATCTCACTTCCATAAATTAAATTTGGACTTTAATCGGCTTAGAGAATTTGAAATTAAAACCATCCAAGTGTAACTTTTACAATCGGAAATAACATTTTTAGGTTTCAAAGTGTTAGATGGCAAAACTTTCCCTGGTAGGAAAAATGTTGAGGTAATTGATAAATTTAAGCGACCTACGAATCGAAAGCAGGTGAGGTCTTTTCTAGGCTTAATTGTGTTTTATGGGCGTTTTATTGGATTTTATGGTTTTATATCAGTGACTATTCTAAAAGAACTATTAATCTAACAAATCTCACTAAAGAAAAGAATAAGTTTGTTTGAACTGAGAAGGCTGAGGCAGAATTTACAGATCTTATGTAGGAACTAGCCCGAATACCTTCTCTAAGACTTCACGACAAATCGAAAGATTTTATTATCTTTACGGATAGTTCTGCTGTAGCAATGGGTGCACTTTTGTGCCAAGCGGATGAGAGTGGCTTTTGCTAGGCGCAAACTGAAGGAGATTGAGAGCAGGTACTCTGCAACTTAAAGAGAGTTGTTGGTTTTGCTGTAGGCCATTCATTATTTTAAGTGCTATATGCTTCACAGAAGATTTATAGTTTATACTGACCGTGCCGCGCTCACCCATGCTTTAAAATTGAGGGATCCCACGTCGAGAATTGCCAGGTTGTTGTGCGCACTTAGTGAATTCAACTTTGAGCCGAGGTATATAAAAGGGAAATTTAATTTAGTTGCTGATTTTCTTTCAAGATTTGCAGACCATAGTGTGAAGTTGTAAGTAATGAGGTTACTCAGGAATGTAATTTTGTAGAAAATTCTGGTCAGGAAATGCACATTTTGAGCAGCAGTTCGTTGTTGAATGAAAAAAAAATTAGCTCAAGAAAAGGATCGTTTCTGTAAATATGTTAGTGTGCGTTTATGTAATGATTTAACTGTCAAGTTTACTTGTTTTAAATTTTTCGTTAAAGGTGAAGTTATCATGTGTTTATAATTGTCGCCAAAATCTAAAAGAGAAGTGGGTGAAAAAATTGTTTTACCAAAAGCGTTAGTCCTAAAAATTTTTAGTATCACCTATGATTCTGCTCTAACATGCCATACTGATTTTTATAAAAACCTTTAATCGTATTCGAGCAAATTTCTTTTGGTGGGGCATGTATGCTAATGTGAAAAGAGTTTTGGCCTCTTGCCAGTCTTGTTTGGAGTTCAGAGCTCATAAACCAAAAAGGTTAGCCGAACTCCAAAGGTTAGAAATCCCCGACTCTCCCTTTTCGACCATACACTCAGATGTTTGTGGGTTTTATCCCATTAATGAGAGGGGAAATAAATATATAATTATGTACGTCGATAGTTTTTGAAAATGGCCTGAAGCATTTGCAGTCCCCAACATCACTGCGGATACTGTAGCAGAAACTCTAGCAGAATTTATATGTAGGCACGGTACTTCTGCCAAATTTGTAATGGATAAAGGTACAAATTATATGAGCCAAGCTATTGCTCAGGTGTATAGGCAGTTAGGTATAAACCATGTACACACTTCGAGTTTCCACCCCGCTTCAAATTCACAGGTTAAACGGTTTCTTTCAACAATGAGCCATGTTCTCGCTCAAATAGTTAACTCGCATCATAATGATTGGGATATCAAGTTAAAATTTGCTTTGTTAGCTCTGTGGTCGAGCATTCATTCAACTATTCACGAGTCTCCTTTTGTTATTGCTTATGGTAGAGATATTAGGCTGCCTTACAATACGTTATTAGAGGAGAATGTAATTAATTTTAACGATCAACCCTCATATTGCGAAAATTTTATCCCCTCTCTAAGACAAGTGTATTCTCAGACAAGAAAGTTGTTAGAGCAGGCGGCTATTAAGCAGAAAAACTTATGTAGTAAAATAGCTTGTGATAAAAAACTAAAATGGCTGACCTAGTTATGTTATTCATTCCTACTATAAAACGTGGACTTAGTAAAAAAAATTATTAAATGCAATAGTGGACCGTTTCGAGTTCTACGAAAATTAAGTGCTGTAAATTTTGAGCTCCAACAACTAAGTAATTTAAAGAACATACAAGTAGTTCATGTCGACAGGTTGATAAAAATTGTAAACAAACCAGTTTTCCCTGTGTTAGAGAGTTTGGATAAAATTGATGCAAATATAAATTCAAATAAAAATCAGTGTGATAACTTAGTCCAGCCTGAGGTTGTTTCGATTGTGTTAGTCGGCATCAGGGTGGAAATTCATGGGGTTATGGTACTGCTAATTATTATAATGTGTTTATGCTTGCTGGTCAAGTGCAGGGTTATGTAATTGCTGATTCTAGTAGTCATCCAGTTGACTCCGCATGTTATATTACCTTAACGAGTCCCGAGGTCTCCCATACTGTGTCCTGTCCTGTAAACTGTCAGTAGAATGTGTTTCCGACAAATAGCGAAGCTGAAAAAGGAAATCTAGACGATAATGCGGAAACAACTCCAAAAAATGTAAGGTCCACGAAAAGTGAAAAGAATGTAGAAATTATTTCTAGGCCTATGCATAATTACGCATTATGCCAGCGGAGTAGGAAAAATTAGTGAGATACATTTTGTAGTCAAAATTTCTAAATAATTTTTTTTATTCTATTTGTTTGTGTATGTGTTCTGCTTATATATATTTTTTTTTCTTGCATCGTGTATTTGTTAGCATTTATTTCAGTATTTGGTTTTTGAAAATGTTTGTTAGTATTATGCATGTAGGTATAAATTTGTGTGTTCAACCGTATTGACATTTTTTGGTTAGGAAATTTTTATTAGTGCACTTAAGTAGAATTATAAAATTAATTGTGCAAGCTTGGTTTTGGGGATATCAAGTAGGATATTGGTCTCAGGTATAATGCAATAACTTAAGGATTGGTAAAAAACAATTGTGTAGGGTTGGCAGGTTCTGTTTAAGAAAAAATGTAGTAGTTGAATTTTTTTTTTCTTTCTCTCCCATACCTTGTCTTTCATAAAAAATTTGCTAGGTTTTTCTTGAATTGTTATATTTGAGGGAAGGTTTATATTGTTTTTGCCTGCTTCTCTTTGCTATGTGATATGTGGGATTTTTGTGTAAATAGTAATCATTTAGGTGAACATTTTTGTAGTTATTTACTGTTTATGTATTTGTGCTTATTGCATCTGAGACAGTGTGTATTCCCTATTATGATTATTGATAGTTTTTCGCAGTTAGTACACAATTTGTACAGATTAGAAAAATTAGTATATTGATAACAAAAAAATTGTCTTAAAAAATTTCTTTTTGCATCACATACTTTGATGGTAGGTGCTCGGAGAAGAGTTTCCACTGCTTGTTTTTAGGCACGAGTCAATTAATATTTCTTTTTCTCTCTCTCTCCCTAGAAGTTTTTGTTATATTTATATCTGCATAATCTGTGTATTATAATTTTCTATTTTTATTGATGTTAAAAACTGCATATAGTGAAAAGAAGGATCGTTGTTGTCTTGTATTTGTGTGAGACCTAGAAATCGTGTTGTAACTTTTTTTTTTTTAATTTTATGTATGTTTTTTATATTTTCCTGTCTGGGTATAGTTATATACAGTCGGTAACAAAAGTATCCGAACACTAGTAAAAATTTCTATGTAAAAAGAGTACACTTCATACGGTTTTGTTAAATGAGTCCTTGTCGAATCCTGTTCTTAGTCAGTGTAAGAACATGATTCGAGAAGTATTTATTTAACAAAACCGTATGAAGTGTATTTTTTATTTCTTTGGAATTTTCGCTAGTGTTCGGAAACTTTTGTTACCGACTGTACGACAAATTTTCTTAAGACTACAAATCATTTGCTGCACGTACCATTTTGTATTTATGTTTAGTATTACACAGAAGTCTTGTCGTAAAAATGTTTATTTTGTTCGTTTTGTATGATATATGTCTAGGTATAGATAGATGCAACAAACTATCTCAAGCCTACAAATCATTTGTGGCAATTCTTTTTTTTTTTTTTTTTTTTTGTATATAACTATTCAATTGCTAGTGCATAAATGTATAGATATTTTCATTATATTTCTAAATATGTCATGTAATTAGGTACCAGGACCTCTTACAAGGAAGGTCTCCTTAAAGCGCATACTCAGAATATTGTGAAAAAAATTACAGAGATACTATTGACATAGGTAATACAAGATCAGTCAAATTTATCGGCGGAATCCCAACAGATAGTCTGTAAAAAAATAATACAGTATAGAATATTCGGCGCCAAAAGACAAAAAGTAAATGCGATTTGGCGAGCAACTTTCTTTCCCGTCAATGCAAGTAATTTTGATGCTTTTAAGAATTTCTTGCAAAACAAGTATTTCTGAATAGCGTTATAGTAAATATAGTTTGAAATTAATCGATGAAAGAGTTGCCTGCTTCTCATACAAGCTTATATAGTATATGCATGTGGCCTTTTATTAAAAGAATTTCATTTTAGCTTTAAAAAATCATTTTTTTTTTTTCCTGGCGAGTTGCAAATATTTAAATTGCAGTCAAATAGATGTTTAAGGTATACACATCTTTTGTTTTTTATTTGGTAACAGACGCTCCTTCTGTATTTTCAAGTTGTAAATATTTGTTTTTAATTTTAGTGAACGTTTAAAACGAATTTTACAATTTAGAATATTAAATTTGTTTTATTTTATTATTATTATTTTTTTAATTAAATACAATGTCTCTCAAAATGGACACGTACAATATAGTTTGGATGCTGTATAAATAATACATGGAAAACAAATTGCACTCACAAATGCTATAGAAGAAGAAATTAAATTAAGAAACCACATTATTGAAATATTTAAAAAATATATGAGTTTGTAAGTTATGAAAAAATTGAAGGCATTCTTGACGCATATCCTTCGTCTCACGAAATATAGTAAAATTCGGATGGAAATGAATATACTACCGAATTGCCTCTTAAAGGTGTGAAACATCAAAATAAAAAATATATACTATAGGACAGTAAGAATAATGCTGTAAATTACTGTCATAATGTGAATTCTCAAAATTCATGTCGCAGTTCAAAAAGTGTCCACATAAAATTTAAATATGTAAAAAAATAAAATAAAACAAAATACGTGAATTGTACCATTGGAAGAAAAAAACAGAAAATGTAACTAATCCTAGAGAAATAGGAAATAAACAAAAAGCTTTTTTCTTGGGGAAGGGGGGGGGGTAGAATTATATCTTCTAATGAAGGATCTTTCAATATCAAAGGAATATCAAAGATATGCTCATACATATAAATTTGTTTTTGTGCAGTTTTGCTAATCCAAAGATCTGTTTTACTTCCCTTTCTAATTTATGATTATTATTTAAATTCATTAAGAGCCTAAAAATTTCAATTCATTATAACTTTCCATTAAAATTTGATTTGAAGTTTGAGTAAATTAACAAAAGGTGTACGGTTCAAAAATTGCAGTTATACAAATGTATTTTATTTTTAAGTTAAACTTATTTAAATTAATTTAGTACATAGGGGTTAAAAAAGTTATTTGGTAAATTTTATCTAATCTGCGTAATAAAAAGTAAATTATAATAAAAATAGCTGTAAATTTTCAATATTAATGTGTAATCTATACTGAAATTTAAAAAATTTGAAATTTGAAATAATTTCTATCAGTTTAAATTTTCATCTGAATTACCGGTTGTGAAATCGGTATTCTTCAAAAACACAAAATAGCGCACTGATAAGTGATTGCCGTTTACCACTGTTTCATTTCTGTAGTGTTTTTTAAATTTATTGTGCAATATATATAAATGTGCGTAATCTTCTACCTTGAGGCATAATATTTGAACCTCAAGCGAAAATTAAGCGTAGTTTCGGCATTCCACGTTAAACTAAAAGTTATATAATTTAATCGTTAGGTTTACTTATAAATATTTTGACAAAATTGTAGTTCTAAAGGTGAATTTATTTAAAGTAAACTTTCTTAAACTAGTTTAGTATGAAGAATATTTAAAACGTTTTTCTATAATGCGTATTTATCAAAATAACGTTTTGCATCATTTTTCATTGTGTCGCCAACAAGGATAAATAGCCAAGATTCAGACATTTTGAATATTTTTTTACAGACGATATATAGTGATTCCGCCGAAATTTTTTTTATAAACATACATAACCTCGTTAGAAGAATATTCTGTAATTTTTTTCAAAATTTTTTTGCGTATGCGCCAATGAAGACCTTCTTTGTTAGTCCTACTAATAAGTTTTTTTTTAATTTATTTATTATTTATTATTTATTTTTATTTATTTACTTATTTTTTATTAATTTATTTCTTACGAAGTTTGCTTCCTACCCAATCCCTGTGGAAATTAAGTTTTTTTTTTTTTTTTTTTTTTCCGAAAGGTGCGATGAATTTATGAAAAATAAATGAGCATGCTGCTGTAGGTTTTTTTTTCTAGTAAAGGTTAATCTTTTAGGGTACTGTGAATGCCTCTGTGGTTGAAGTTGGGTGCCATATGGTGTCAGCCGCGATTGCTAGATGTTTAGGTTTTAGTGGGGTCATTGTGTTAGACTGTTGTGTGAGAGGTACTTTATTCTGAATGGGGAATTGTTGCTGGAATTGCTGGAGTGTGTCTACAAAGGTGTAGTTGGATCTTCTGGTGGTGTGAAACAACTGTGGTGCTGTTCTGTGGAAAAAATTCTTACCCATGATATAGCTGGTATTTGGGTTAAACTATAGTTATTACTTTTTCTTTTTGGAGGTGGCAAGTTCATTTTGTAGATAAAGAGCTCTATCTTAGAACCGAGGAAATTTTTAGTTCTTAGCTGTATTCTCTCTCTTAGGATAGATGTTTATTTATTTATTTTTATTTTTATTTATTTATTTTTTTTTATTGGCAGACGCTTTGCTTCTAGGTCTTTCGGCTTCTATAAAAAATAAAAATAAAATAAAAATAAAAAAAATTTCAAAAAATTTTTTTTGTTGGGGTAATGGGGTTTTGTCAAAGGGCTTTGTGACAAGTCGTTAACATTTAATTTATATATATATATATATAATATATATATATATATATATATATAAGAATTAAATAAATAAAGTGAAATAAGAATTAAATAAAGTGATTATATAAGAATTAAATAAAGTGAAAAATAATACAAGTTTAATTATTAGTGCAAAATTTGTCTTTCTCACTAAAATAGCTTTTGCGGTAATCACCTGTTTGTCATTTTTATCCGAGAATCAGTAATTGTCGAATAGGTGTTAAAATGCTTACAGATGTTTGGCATCATTAGGCTATCTTTTAAGTGGTTTTGTAAACGCGAGAATCTCTTTTCCCCAAATTCTTATGTACTTTACTGTCATTCACTACGGTATGTTTGTGAATCTCAAGCTAATAAAAAATGCGCCTCCATTTTAAGGTAAATATAAGCTTTTCATTTGTCTCTCCGTGGCTCAGGTGGTTAGAGCGCCATGTTAGTAACGCGGTGGTCGAGCGCTTGATACCCTGAAGGTCCGGAGTGTTAATTTTTGCAGATAATTAGTAGAAAATATGTCAATTGATAAAAGAAAATTTTTCGTTGACTACACAGTACCCTAAGACTTTTTGAAAAGTTTTTTTAAGAAACCTTTTTTTAATGTTCGAATGCTGAAAATTAAGGAAAAAAGTTAGCATTTAAACATAAAAACGTTTTATAAAAATTAACTCAGCGATAAATTCACAAAGAAGTACACAAACACATTTAAAATATTTTTTTAAACTCAAAATAAAAAAATTGTTTGCAGTGAGCAACATTATATGCATATTTTTATAATTCTAAAACAGTTATGCAGTTATTTACAAAAAAAAAAAAAGTTTTTATGCATATTCACGTTTGTAATGACCGATAGATGGCACAACCAGAGCAATAACTAATGGCCAATCATAGCAATGCATCAGTCAATGGGCAGTAAACCTTGCAATAAAGAAATCATAGAAGAAATAAAATGACTGAGGAATTTGCCTTCTCTCTTTTCGGAAGAAGAATGAAAAATAATTGATCCAAAAATTACTACACATAGATTTTATTTAAAAAGCTTAAGCAGGCCTGTATCGAATCATCGACTGCCTTACCGCCTAGACTTTCGTGGTTTATAAAAGAATGCAAATTCTTTTCTGCAGAAATTTATCATTTCACCTTAATACAAAAAAAATTTGCAAAACCATAACTTCGAAAATATTTATGTGATATACATTAAGAATTTGGGTTTTAAAAGTTTTTTAAATAGATTATTATAATAATTTACCAACTGTGCGACAGTATAAGTTTGCCTTATTTTATCCTTTAAAAAAGTTTTTCATGATTTTTGGATGAATTATTAATGCTCTTATAGTTTTCAGGTTTGGATATAAAGAAAGCAGGCGTGAGTCACAAAAATTCTCTACTGCGGATTCGGGTCAGTTTTCAGGTTGATGAAAAATTTCTGTGACGGTAATAAATCTCTCTTAAACAAAATTTAATTTAGCGAACAAACCTTATTTTTGACTTAGACTTTTCTTCTTTAAGTATTTGTAATTTCTTAGATTCTGTAAAATTCTAGGCAGTTTACAGCACAAAGTAAAGATACTCTTTTTTTCCTGTCTAGAAAGATTCAGAGATTTTTTTTTTTTTTTTTTTTTTTTTTTTTAAGTATGACAGATCTTACTATTTCTTTCAGACAACATTGTAAACTGTAAAAATCAGCAAATACACGGAAATTCACATGTATTTTCTTGTTTAAAAAAGGGGGCATAAAAAATGAGTTTAAAAGAAAACATATTTTTTAAGTTGAAATGATAAAAAAATAAATAAATGCAGTTAACTCTTTGTTAAGAGGCATTCAAGTAAGGATAATTTCGGTAAACACTTTTTTTTTTTTTTTCCTCACTAATGAATTGTTTAAAAATAATTTGCTGCTTTTTGTAAATTATAAATAAGTGTAAATTATATATAACTGAGCACACACACACACACACAAAAAAAAAATCATTATCATAAAAACATGGTATAATATGTATGAGTATTATATAGTATAATACTCATAATTATTTTATTCACTGGATAAAAAAACTATGTTTCTCACATCATAAGAAAAAGTAAAATTGCTATACCAGTTAACTAACTGGGGCATTTAAGTATAACAGTAAGGACTTTGTGTAAAATATCATTCAATGTACAGTCGGTAACAAAAGTATCCGAACACTAACAAAAATTCCTATATAAAAAAAGTAGAGTTAATACTGTTTTGTTAAATAAATCCTTCGTCTAAAAAAAATATGCTTCTCGACTAAATGAAGGAGTATAACTACAGTGAGATTCCAGGCAGTCCTCTAGTCGAAAAGATTATTCTTCCTATTTCGGAACTAAAACTTCGTAGTAATGAATCGAAGGTTCGAAAATGTTACTCGCGTAAAATTCCTGCTATTTCCCGAAAATAGTTCTGTTTACGATCTAGCGCACCGGTGACGCGGCGATCGAATTTGGGCCCGGCTAGAAACTCAGCCGAATCGCGCTGGGCGACGAACGTGTTAAAAACTTTCATTTGTGTGAATTATTAGCCAAATTTTTTGATTTAATCTGAAAAAAAAAATCCAAGCAAATATTATGAAAATTCAGAGAGATATCGTTGATATAATTAGTTTATCTTCAAGTATTCTCAAAGAACATCAAAATTATGAGACAGTTTGCCCATGTTTTTATTTTGAATGAATTAACCGAAATATAGCGTATGTTGTCTGGAAATAAAAATATATATTCAAGATAGTAAATACACGTACAATTTTACATTACAGAAATAACTGCAATATTATTAAAAAATAGAAATGATTATAAAAGATGTAATACGCATAATTATTTTTATTTTATACACTGTTTTTGACGCCTTCTCCTTTCCCCTCTAAACTTTTAAGAAAAATCATGATTAATAATTTTTTTTTTTAATACGCAAACTAATTTCATTGAAAAAATTTTTTTTCCTTTATATTACTTTGCGAATAACAAAACGAAAATATTTCCAAATTGAATTAAACATAACTATGAAATAGTAGCATTAACTTTAAAAGTAATATTCTCTGATTTCCTTAATTATTCAATATTACAAAATGATTTCTCTTAATCAATATAAATATGATAGTTTTCAAATTAAATCCCAGTAAAACCATATTTATTCGAAATTTATCATTTAAATGCAAAGAATATATAATTAAATAAAAACTTACGCGGCATTTAAAATTTGCAGAAGTTTAAATTATTTTATGATTAAATGCATTCAATTACTATATTACTAAGAATAATAAAACTTCATAAGAGTCAAGAAAGGTGGAAATTTTTTCTTCTTAAAAGCACTTTTAAATATTTTTATAAGAAAATAAAAATTAAGAGATGCTACAAATGGACTGTTTATCATTAGTTTCGAAACAAAACTAAGTAAACACATGAATTTAATTTACTTAAGAAAATTATATGTGTATATGTTTAAATATTAATGTAATTTTCTTTCTTTCTTTCTTTCTTTTTTTTAATTATATTTTTTCTAAAGGAAAATTCATTTTTTTACCGAAATGATTTCATGTTCGTTGATTATAAATGCTAGAAGTTATTTTCATTATTCTTCAATAAAAGACTAATCTCCGATTTTGTCGCTCATATGCAATTAAATGGGATGTGTTTCACAATGAAATTTGACAAGGATTTGCCTGACTTTACCTGGAAAGCAGACAGAAAATTGAAAGCTTTAACTATTTTGAATTTTTAAAAAATAAAGGGTTTTGGAGGATTATAATTTAATTTGATAGGTTGCATTGTCCTGAAAATTTATTTTCTGATGCTAACATTCTTTTCGGAAGAAAACAGAATGCAAACAACTTTGGTCGTTTCAGTGCAAATAAAAAAAATTATGCAATTTTTGTGTAAAGAAATCAATCTCACATTTTCTGTCGGGAAAATTAGTTTTTTTTATCTTGTTTTATTTATTATCAGACTGAAAATTTTCAATATTTTTAAAATTAATTATTTTCAAAAGACAAAGTAATATTTAATTACAAATCTACTTATTATTTAAAATTTACGAAATTAATTATTAAAATATAACAATTTATTCGTAAAATAGTTTTTATTAGAATCTCAAACTTATAAATATGCAACTATTGGTCGTCGAATGTTATACACATTTAGTTATAAGAGCATGATAACTTTTGATTTGAGAAATTTTATTATGGGAGAGAATATTGCACAAAATGGAGATTATCTTTTTCTATGAATTACAAAATTCATGGAGTCTTTTATATCGAACGTTGATCTGTCGTACTTCCTTTGTAACTGATTAATGATGCTGGCATGTGTGAGTGAATATTATGTGACACATGAAAATTTTAAACAGAAGAAAAAAATGAACAAGTATATGTTGATGGTTCTAAACAAGGAAAATAACCTCATTCAAAAATAGGCTGCTTCGGTATTCTATAATTGGTCGCTCTGTAGCCATTTTTGTTGCTCAGTAGATGGTACATGGCAAATGAAGGGCAGAATACAAACCATCCAACTACTAGATGGGCTTTATCGTCTAATTAAAATATTTTTTAATGATATTGTGACATGGCTAACGGTTGTGAACTGGGAAAGTATATAAAAAGTACAGAAAGTTTGAGTTTTTTTTTTTTTTTCTCCTGAATTTACGCACAACTTGGTCGGTTTTGGTTTGTTACGGTGCTGGTTATATCAATTTATGCTTTATCATATGTCATTCAATGATATATGAAGCTTTGTGTCACATTAAGTTTTGTTTTTAGCATTATCAATGACATAACTAATTTTGATAATAGTGAGCTAGCTACTGTATTATGACAGCAAAAAATAAAATTTCGGATATATTTCCAGAAAACATTGAAGGTATGTCTAATTCGTTTAAAAAAAAATATTCAATAGGTTAAAATACAATGCTCCATTATGAAAATAAAAACTGTATTGAGACCAATTTTTATATTTTCAGATACAATATTACAAAAATTTGTGAAGATTTAATCTTTCTAATAGTAGAAAAAAACACATGATTTAAAATACGGCTTTTTCTTTTTTTTTTCTTTTTTTTTTTTTTTAATAAGGAAGCTTCTATTTTCATTTCCTTTCTGTGTGACATGAAAATTTCTGTAACAAATCTCGAGTACTACCATAAATCAAACCGTATATCTAACTGGCATTGTGGAAGAAATCAAATATTTGTAAGTGCATCATAATATTCTTTTTTTTTATAATATTTTTTTCATATTTTACTTTTTTTTCAGAACGCCAAAAAGGATTTTCTAATGCATTTAAATCGAAGAATATTTAATTTATGAACAGAGTTGATTCTTCTTAGATGATATATATATATATATATAAAATGTTGAAACAGAGCGCAGAGTAGACTTAAGTTTATTTTTGTAGTTCTGAAAATTTGGAAATTGTAATAATATTTTCCTTTTCAGTAATATTTTTCTTGTTATGTTTCATTTTTCTTCTCTTGTCCATAAGCTGTCGTGTCTCTGCCGAGATTTTCTTGATAGGTTTATCTTCTTCCAAACCAGCAACATTTTTTGCTGATTCCAGAACAAAATTCATTGTGAACTCATTGATGTCTTCAGTATCCAGAAGTAGCTAAAATCTGTTTTTTAGTTCAAGCTGCAATCTACATATATATATATATATATATATGTAACGATATGGAATGATAGAGAGATGACAGTCGTTGGCACACAAGGAACATAGGGAACACTAAGAATTCGTTCACGATACAGCTTTATTTTCTCAAGACTGGAAGTCGGGACTTTATGGAAAGGCTTCCCGGATCTCCGGAAGGATTAGCGGCTCCGGCCGCGGAATCTGTTAGGAACGCTGTAGCTCCTACGTAATTTCGGAGGAGAGAGCAGCGTTACGTTTTAACAATGGAAAACCGTGGCAAAAGCCCTCCTGTTGTATGTAATTTGGCCTTTTATACGTGATTTCTGAGCTGCTCATTGGCCACTCAGATCGCCTGGAGCTCTAAAAGAGTTTCTGGGATCAATTAATATGCATGATGGATGCCGCGCGAGTTACAAATTGCGTTAGTGTCAGTGAATTTTGACTTATAATTTCGTTCATTTTCTGATTTCTGAGTGATAAAGTCTTATGCCATAAAACAATCTTTAAAGGTGCAAATACGAATTATTCGCGATTTACAACTTCGACTATCGATTTTCACACTTTTAAACTGGGTTTTATATCATTTAAATTTGTCTATTTTTATCCCTTTCATCCCCCCCCCCTCACAAGCGAGATCCCCACCGGGCTTGCCTACAAAGCCGTGGGAGCTCACCTAGAGGTACACGACATTCCAGGTGATACGGAATTAATAATTTTTATTTAATCTATTTATTTTATTTTTATTTATTCTTTTTCTATTTCTATTTCTTAATTTACTTATTTAGGATTGATTGATTGATTTTATTTTAGTTATTTTTCACTAGTTTAATCCTACCATGTCTCCATTGCCTTGGAAGTATACAGAGGGTTACAAAATTGACAAAAAGCTTGCTTATATCTACACATTGTATGCACACTTAACATTTAAATTTCTAGATCAACTCATGATTAAACAGGATATACTCATTATATTTACTAAACAAACATTGATACTTCATATTAAAAATTGCTAGCACAGTAAAACAAATGTATGAGACTATAAAAAAACAAACATATTCAAAAAGTATTAATAGTAGATATTTAAAAAAAAAAAAAAAAAAAAAATAAAAAAAATGACCTTTTCTTTCTAGTCCTAGAAACGCTTCCACTTAAAAGTCCTGTAAAATCAGTTTATTTATTTATTTATTTATTTTTTCTTTGCTGTATAACTGTCCAACACAATTTTTCTTGTATGACTGTTCATTGGAGGCCTCCTAAGTCCTGGGAGGTCTATGGTTTATCCAAAGATTCTTTCACATCCGTTAAGCAAAGGTTTGATAGACACACATTATTACTTTTTTTTCACTTATTTAATGTCACAATTAAAAGTTTATGACTTAAAAATATGACACTTTACGAAAATAATACGTACTTAAAACATAAACAATTATATAATGCAATACACTCAAATACTCTGAAAAATTAATAGTGATACTACAAATAATACTGACAATTAAAACTATATACTAATATTTAATAACACTTGATAGCACTAATTGAAAGGGGAAAAAATTTATACTACACAATACATTCTCTAAATTGTTTTTGATCAGCACTTACTTTCAAATTACTGTAATGACACAAAACACTTAAAATCTTTACCCAAAAGATCATATTTGTGGGTGCAGGGACCCGTTAAACTCTGTGAGAGTTTGTTAACCAAAAAATACCTTCTGCAAGAGGTAAAAGTGAAAGACCTCCACGGAAGGCACTCCCCCTTAGGCCTAGGACCCTAGAGCAGTCAATCGGTTTTATTCCCAAACACAAAACACCATCAATTAAAAATTGATAAATTGGCATCAATAAATTTATCATCCATAAAAAATAATTTAATTTAATTCAATTTAAATTAATAAAATAAAATGAAAATGGTGTAAGCATATTTTATTTATTTTAATATATTGCAGTTTTTCAGGAATAATTTTGAGATAATCTTTGAAGTGTAAAGTGCATAAGCAATGAAATTAAATATGTAAAATATTTTAAGCGGTAAAACTGGTTAAATTTGAATAAAATTTTACTTTTTTTTATTTGCAGTTTTATCTTCAATCTAAAACTGTAACATTCTATCTACCTATAAAATGAAGTACTTTTACGCATTTTTAAATATGGAAATGGATCCCAGGCAATTTCGTTAAGGCTGTGCTGTTTAGAAAAGAATCATTCTATGATATTTTAATATTATTCAACAATTAATTTTTAAGTTCGGATCTGAATTTTTATAGCCACCAATTGATTATGTTTTGGTGTTCCATCTGTTGGAATAATAAATTCTATTTGTTTAATAAATAATTGTAAGATTCACAATGTTTAATGTAAAAAATATAAAATAAATAAATACATTTTATATATATAAAAAAATAAATATCTAAAAATAAAACGTCAAAATTTGGTATATTGTGGCAAACTTTAATTAACTCATTTTTAAATGTAAAAAGAATGAGTGATGCAACTGTCAAAAAATTTAAAAAGATTCGAAATATACAAGGCACTGAATATATGCAGAAGGCACGTGCAGAGAAAATTTGAAAACTAACTAAGCGGAATTTTCTTTAAGAAACTAACGTTAGTGTAGTTTTCTTTAACGAAGGTTCCTTTCCTAACAACAAATTGCGATGTCTGGTTTCACCTTAAATACTATATGTTAATTCAAAACGAACATTTCAGGCAGATATACTAATATTGAAAAATGGTGACCATACATTTCATTTCACGCAAGTAGATGCAAACTCCAACCCCTAATGCGCTATATTTCAATGTTAGGTTTGTTTATTAAGAAAAGAATCTTACATTATGAAAAAAAAAATCCTTAAGTGGCAATAATCAAGCTGCAGTTTCCACACTTGTTTAAATTTCATTTACTTTAAAAAGAAAGAGCAATTCCATTACTATTTTGTGTTCAAAAATTACCCTTTCTAACACCACGCACTAAATATAATACAGTGAAACCTCCCGTAAAGGACACCTCCGAAGAAGGGACACCTCTATTTAAGGGACGATTTCTCTGGTCCCAAGCCTTTGAATAGGAACCTTCATGTGATTACCTCTGGCTAAGGGACACTCTATTTAAGGGACACCCCAAAATTTCAAAATAAAGATTTTGAGACTTTAGTGACAATTTTCGAACACATGGAAAAAGATTTTGTGATAAAGGAAACATAAAAGAGTGAAATTTATTAAATATTTTGTTTTGAAGAATAGTTTTCAGTATAGAAAAGAGAAGAATCAGGAAGACAATACATGAAGAAACTGCCAGGCCATTATCAAAACCCTTGATTGTGTTATTTTGTTGCAACATAGAAAAGGAATTTGAGCAACTATTCGTGATTGGGAAGGCCAAGAAATCTAGATGCTTCAAAAACATTAACACAAAAGCTTTGTCAGTACATTTGTATTCCAATAAAAAGTCATGGATCACTCAAGACATTATGTCAGAAGGATTGATAGATTTAGAAGAACGAAAGAAAGAAAAAAAAGGATAATTTTGATTTTTCTTGTTAACGCATCATCGCACCCAACAGTTTTAAAATTAAATTTGTGAAATTAGCGTTCTTCACCTCAAATGCAATTTCATTACTGCAAACTTAAGATTAAGGAATAAACTGGAACTTCAAGGTTCAACACAGAAATTTTTTTTCTGTAACATGAAATTTCACAAACTACATCTGAAACCAGTGAGAAATTTACAACATACTTCTGTCATTGTTTTGGATGCAATCCAGTGGACCAGTACAGCTGTTAAATCTGTATCCTAAAGTTTAAAAAGCAGATTTTGATACATCAATTTTAACTATGTCCGATGAAAGCGTTGAAGAAAAAGAATTGTCTGAACTGAACTTCCCAAAATAAGTTGCCTAAATGTTGCCTAAGTTGTCTGTTGATAAAAATTTGCGCTCTGATGAGACAAATGAGGATATCAGAGCGTTGGTGTCACCTATACATCATGAAATCACTGAGAAATATACTTAGAAAAATTGTTAGAGAAATAAGATAATAATGAAGAAGAGGATATAAAGGAAAAAAAAGCGAAAATTCTAAAGCTATGAAGATGCCTTAAAATACACTTCACAACTAAAAAAACTTCATGTCAAATAATGGTGATTAGGATGGTTTTAAAGTGTGTTGAATATCCATTTGAGAAAAAAATGCTTTATAAAGTACATACTTGTTAAAAAAAAAAAGTGCTACGGACTATTTCGAATAATTTTTTTTTCTCATTTTTTTAACCGACTTCAAAAAAGGAGGAACGTTCTCAACTCAAACCGTATGTTTTTTTTTTTTTGGTTAGCTCATAACTCCTGAACGGATGCTCCGATTTTGATACTTTTTGTTTTGTTGAAAAGGTCTTGGTCTGAAATAGGTCCCATTGTAATAACTTTACGATCTAAAGAAAATACAGGGTGCCCAAAAAAATCAGTCCCAACTCTTTTAACTGCTAAACGGCTGCAGCTATAGTGATAAAAATGGTATGTAAGTATTGCAAAGTGGCCATGCAGCACAAGGTTAAACCGCTTGCAGCGCCACCTGGTGGAAAATATCGGAGTTAGTGTACCTGTCTCGAAAATGGTTCTAGAGAAAAAAGTGAATTACACAGTTGAAGAGTATCATCGATTTAGTTCAAAGAGATAGTTTAGACATCCATGCTAGCATTTCTATCTCGGAAACGGTTCAAGACATTGCAGAGCATCATCGATTTAGTACGAAAAGATAGTTTAGACATTGATGCTAAAAATACAATGATAAAAAAGTGCATTTGTTTGTTCGCAATTTCTTACACTATGCACACTTGAGCTACTTTGCACACGTTGGTGAAACACACTCTATGTAGTTCAAAATACGGTTACTTGATACTTTTTGTTTTGTTGTAAAGATCTTGGTCTGAAGTAGGTCCCATTGCAATATCTTTACAATCTAAAGAAAATAAAGTGCCAGCTGGTGAAAAACAGCGGAATTAGCGCTCCAATCTCAAAACGGTTCAAGATGAGAGAAAAGTTAATTATGAAGTTGTAGAGCATCATCGATTTACTACGAAAAGACAGTTTTTAGACATTATTGCTAAAAACAGAACGCTTTAAACGCGCAGTTGTTTGTTCGCAATTTCCTACACTGTGCACACTTGAACTACGTTGCACACTTTGCAGCGTAGCGGATGACACATATACTCTGGGGTTCAAAGTACTTTTACTGTAATCTGTCACATCAATTTGCGCAAAGTCGTTTTCAACCAACTTCAGAAAGGAGGGTGTTCTTAATTCGAGCTATGTGTTGTTGTTGGTGTTTGTAAGCTTATAACTTCGTAAGAGATGCTCGAATTAACTGATTTCAAAAAGGAGGAGGTTCTCAATTCAAAGCGTATGTTTTTTTTGTTTTTGTTTGTTAGCTCATAACTTCTGAACGGATGATCCGATTTTGATACTTTTTGTTTTAAAAAAAGTCAGTCCCAACACTTTTAACTGCTGAACAGCTGTAGCTATAGTCATAAAAGTGGTATGTAGGTATAGTAAAGTGGACATGTGCTACGCGATTCAACCGCCTACAGCGCCACCTGGTGGAAAACAGTGGAGTTAGTGTTGCTATCCCGGAAACGGCTCAAGACAGGGGGAAAATGTGAATTATAAAATTGCAGAGCATTAGAGCTGGACGATATCAGAAATTAAATATCACGATATATCATCAAGTTAATATCGATACTGGTGATATATTGCGATATTTCTTTCAAGAGAAGGAAAATAGATATTTGCTGCTTTTTAAAGACAAATGAGCACCAATTTTAATGTTTACAAGTGGGGAGTGTTTTCTATATATATATATATATATTTATATTTTCTGGTATATTACTTCCAAATCTTTTTTATTAAAAAAAAATGCATAAATATCAACACGATGTTTTGTGTTTCTTTTAATTTATACCATTACTTTTAAGTATACTTCTGATTAGTTTGTCCTCTATTCTTTCTATTATAAGATTTAATTATTTCAAAATCACATTTTAAGAGAGCTAATAGGTGATATGTCTTTTATTTACACAAAGTATATCATCAAGATACATAATTATAATAAAAATAAAAGCTTAAGAAAAATGAAGTTGTACTCAGAATGTAGATGATTAATAAAATTTTGCGCAGAAGTCATAACTTATCTATCTATCTCTATATGTATATCAATGATTCACTTATATACTAAATTTATATTTTGTAATAGTTTTATAACAATTGGAATTTGTATTATATTTATATACTAGTATCGCCCAGTGGTTGAAGATCGATAACTTTTTGCAAAGCAAAGCAAAACAACTGCCTTCTCATAAACGGAATTAAATTGCAGCACAGCAGCGATCCCTGTTGGCCGATAGGCACGAGTCGTCCATGAAATACAGTGTTCGAACTAAAAAAAAAAAAAAAAAAAAAAAAAAAACTTAAAAATGGTCAATTTGAGTTCAGGGAATCTCAAAACTTGTAACATCATCGAAAACTTGAAATCTAAATTTTTCTGAATCTTATACTTTCTTCTTATATGTGCAGAAGGTAAAATAATAGATCCACTTTTTTAAGAATAAATAGTCAATTTCAGTTAATTGAAATGCAAGGAAATCTCAAAATGTGTGAATTCATCGAAAACCAGAAATCGAAATTTCTCCCGTGTCTTCTACTTTTTTCTTATGAAGCCAGTAATAAATCCACATTTTAAATAATAAGTAGTCAGTTTCAGTTAATTGAAAAGCAAGAAAATCTCAAAACGTGTAAATTCATCGAAAACTGGAAATCAAAAGTTTATCCAAATCTTATAAGTAATCAGTTTCACTTAATTGAAATGCAAGGAAATCTCAAAACGTGTAAATACATCAAAAAATGGAAATCGAAATTTATTTCGTATCTTCTTTCTTCTTATGTACGCAGAAACTAGTAATAAATCCACTTTTTAAAAATGAGTAGACAATTTCAGTTAATTAAAATGCAAGGAAATCTCAAAACGTGCAAATTCATCGAAAACCGGAAAAACGTTTATCCAAATCTTATATTTTCTTCTTTTACATGCAGAAGATAGAATAATAAATCCACTTTTTTTAAAATAAGTAATCAATTTCAGTTAATTGAAATGCAAGGAAACCTCAAAACGTGTAAATACATCGAAAACGAAATCGAAATTTATTTCGTATCTTCTTTCTTCTTAAGTACGCAGAAACTAGTGATAAATCTACTTTTTAAAAATGAGTAGAGAATTTCAGTTAATTAAAACGCAAGGAAATCTCAAAACGTATAAATTCATCAAAAACCGGAAAAAACGTTTATCCAAATCTTATATTTTCTTCTTATACATGCAGAAGATAGAATAATAAATCCACTTTAAAAAAAAATAAGTAATCAGTTTCAGTTAATTGAAATGCAAGGAAACCTCAAAACGTGTGAATACATCGAAAAACGGAAATCGAAATTTATTTCTTATCTTCCTTCTTAAGTACGCAGAAACTAGCAATAAATCCACTTTTTAAAAATGAGTAGAGAATTTCAGTTAATTAAAACGCAAGGAAATCTCAAAACGTGTAAAGTCATCGAAAACCGGAAATCGAAATTTTTCCGTGTCTTCTACTTTCTTCTTAAGCATGCAGAAGCCAGTAATAAATCCACATTTTAAATTTTAAGTAATCAGTTTCAGTTAATTGAAAAGCAAGGAAATCTCAAAACGTGTAAATTCATCGAAAACCAGAAAAATGTTTATCCAAATCTTATATTTTCTTCGTACATATGCAGAAATAATAAATCCAATTTTCAAAAAATAAGTAATCAATTTTAGTTAATTCTTTGATTTTTTTTTTTTTTTAAATACCACTTGATGATATTTCGAACAATCGATGCAATTCCGAACATTACTTGAAATATCCCAATGAAGACTCTCTACATAATACTATTTCTATAGGGAGTCTTTATCCCTCCCAAAATCAACGAACCGATAGCAAAAAGAACTAAATGCGAGATATTGTTTTCACCTGCTAGCGATGATCTTCGATATTATTGGTGTGGGGATATCATCGAATGTGAGAAGCTGCGAAATAATATACTACTGCGATAACTAAATGCGAGATATTGTTTTCACCTGCTAGCGATGAGCTTCGATATTATTGGTGTGAGGATATCATCGAATGTGAGAAGCTGGAAAATAATATACTACTGCGATAACTTGATTAATGAAACATTTTATGTTATCGTTCAACGTCATACTTTTTAAGTAGTGGTTTCGATTTGAGAGATCGCACACATGAAGCAAAGGCACTGATCGCAGGAAGGAAGAGAAAGTATATGTATCTTGTTTGGATCGTTTGCGGTTGGGGTTATTTTTTCGAGTTTAGTCAGTGAGTAAATAGGAGGAAGAGAAGGTGTAGTTGTATAAGATATTCGGCGGTCTTTTTGTTGGATGTTTGTGCGGTGGCACGGTGAGGCGGGGAAGCAGAATTTGAAGATATGGTGATTGGTGTTCAACGTTATTTATCGGCTTATGGATCGATCGCGCTGTGTGCACTAGGAAATATCGTTAGAGGGATATATCGATAGAGCAAAAACTTAAATACTGTTATCGCGATATTAAAAAAATATCGATACTTGGGGATATATTGATAAATAATCCAGCCCTACAGAGCATCATCGATTTAGTACAAAAAGGTAGTTTAGATTATTAATGCTAAAAACAGGACGCTCAAACCATGCATTTGTTTGTTCACAATTTCCTATTTTGTGCACACTTGAACGGCATTGCATATGTTTAGCGTAGCGGGTGACATTTATGCTATGTAAAATTCAAAGTATGGTTATTGTAAGCGGTCACGTCGATTAACGCATAGACGTTTTAAACCGACTTCATATAGGAAGCGGTTTTCAATACAAACCATGTTTCTCGTTGTTGTTGTTGAAATTTGTTAGCTTATAACGTCGTAAGAAATGATTTAATTTTAATAGTTTTTTGTTGTCGTAATCATCTTGGACTGAAGTAGGTTTCATTATGGTTTCATTAAGATATAAACAAATTACAGGATACTCACAAAAGTCTGTTCTCACCCTAACTGCTGAACGCATGCAGCTACACTGGTAAAAGCAGTATGTAAGTATCGATATCGAAACTTCTGTCCGTCAGCTGCAATGCTTAATTTGCTCTTTGTTTGAACTTTACGCTGCGCAATTTTCAGCGCAGCGGGTGACACGTATTCACTGTAAAGTTCAATATATATGCCTAACAGAATTTTCGGTTACGAATACAGCGTATCCGTTCTTTACATTTCTAAATACCTTTTAATTTAACGTATGTTCGTTCAATAGATAGTTTTTTGCTCATATCCGATAAAGGCAAGAAAAGTGAGACAACTTAAAAATGCAGCATTTGAGAAATATCAACTTAAAATTAACTTGACTAGAATAAAACTGGCACAACTGTCTCTCGAGAGGATAACTTTCTAGAAGGAGATGTAACTTTTTTGTTAACGTTGGGTGCATTTTATGTATTTTTCAGTGACATAAACCATTTTTTGAGTAACGTCACTTTTCTTGGAAGTTGTGATTTGTGAAACTTCACTGTAAAGTTATATATATGTGCCTAACAGAATTTTTGGTTACGAATACAGCATATCCGTCCTTTACATTTCTAAAGATTTTTTAATTTAACGTATGTTCATTTAATAGATAGTTTTTTTCTCATATTCGATAAAGGCAAGAAAAGTGACACAACTTAAAAATGCAGCATTTGAGAAAAATTAACTAAAAAAAAATCTGGAGTGACTCCACTCGACTTTCCGAACATTGAGTAACTAACAGTTTTGTAGATAAAATAAAGAAAGAGGAGTTGCTAAACAAACACAAAAGAGAAAACCTTAACAGAGTGTTTGAGTATTTTTCTCCATATATCACACGAGGTTTTATTTAACGCTACTGAACTTTGAGCCCTTAGATCATAAGGATAAAGAATTTTTCGTTGTGTCCCTGTAAAAATCTATAAATGCTAGATTCACCAAAATGCTTATAGTTAGTGCAACAGTGATTTATAATATTCATACAAATTTTCAGCTCAATTGAATAAGGCGTTTAGATGCTATCGCTGGTCTCATAGGCCATAAAGATAAAGAATTTTTCTTTGTGTCCCTGTAAAAAACTGTAAGTGCTAGATTCACCAAAATCTATACAGTTGGTTCAAATGTGACCTATAACATGTGTACAAATTCTTCGCTGAGATTAATAAGGCGTTTAGACGCTATCACACTTTTAAAAATTTGGCAAAGAATTTTTCTTTGTGTCCCTGTAATAAAACTATAAGTGCTAGATTCTCCAAAATGTATACAGATTGAGTATCTGTGACCTATAATATGTGTATAAAGTTTTTGCTCAATTGAATAAGGCGTTTAGATGCTATCGCACTTTTAAGATTTTGGTCACTTGGCCATAATGATAAATAATTTTTCTTTGTGTCCCTGTAAAAAAACTATAAGTGCTAGATTCACCAAAATCTATAGGGTTCTTACTATGGTGACTTACAATATACGTACCAACTTTCAGCTTATTCGAACAAAGCGTTTAAACGCTAGCGTGTTCACTCACAGACATACACACATACATACACACATACATACACACACACATACACACATACATACACACACACATACATACATCATCGTAAAAATAGTGAAAACGGACTTGTTGGACCTCGAAACGTATAGAAACATCAAAATCTCGAATTTGGATTTTTGACATGATTACAATACTTTCCTCACTATAGTGTTCGGAAAGTAATAACTTGACTAGAATAAAACTGGCACAACTGTCTTTCGAGTGGATAACTTTCAAGATGGAGATGTAACTTTTTTTGTTCACGTTGGGTGCATTTCATGTGTTTTTCAGTGACATAAACCATTTTTTCAGTTATGTCATTTTTCTTGGAAGTTGTGATTTGTGAAACTGCCGTCGAACATCTTTTGATGTTCTGCTATATGAATAAGTTTTCACTGAAAAGAGAAAAATAAAATCTTCTTGTTAAGAAATAGAACCGACTCCAAAAAGCAAATACTGTTAAGAAAAAAAAAAAAAAAAAAAAATTGTAAGAAATGAAACAAAATTGCGTCTAAAAGTATAAAATAATTTTCTTCGCCAAACAACCTATAACACTACAATTAATCGTAACTTTTGAAGTCGGCGCAAAATTAAATAAAAATTGATACCTTTATTCAATACAAAAATCAAATCCCATTCAAAATACACATCTCACATTGTCGCCTGCAAAACGCAACCGAAAACTACTTTGATTCAAGAAAACAAATAAGATTTCGTAAGCAGCTAAAGTTGGCGAAGATGCTGGTATCTGACGTCCTTGGTGAAAGAATAATCGCAAAATTATCTGGCAAACATATTTAATTTCTTTGGGATATCGTGATTATTTTTATAAGGTATATTAAGAGAGTAATCAAGAATATGAAACAATACTTCGTACAATATATATTATGAAAATATACATCTTACATGCATATTTTTGCATTAAGGTTTGATCGCCAAATCCAAAAGCCACCAAGGATGATAGTTATCAAAGTTATACCAAATTTGCAAAGGAAACTCTAACTTCGTAGAAACATAAATACCGCATTGTGAAGAATGTTCACTGTTCTATGTAGGTGCTACTAATGAACCAATTGTATACAGTGATAAAATAATAAAGGAAACATGAAAATCGATCATTTGAGACAACAGCATTTGTTGCTACCGATTTAAAAACAAACCTTTAAATTAAATTGCATTTAATTTTGCGCCGACTTCAAAAGTTATGATTAATTGTAGTGTTATAGGTTGTTTGCAGAAGGAAATTATTTTATACTTTTAGGCGCGATTTACAGTTTCATTTCATAATTTTTTTTTTTTTTTTTTTAATTGTTTGAATAGTAGTTGCTTTTTGGAGACGGTTCTATTTTTTTATAAAAAGATTTTATCTTTCATAATTTTAATTATTTCATTAAATGAGAGATTTATGTATTCTGTATGAAAATTTTTAAAAAACTAAATTTAAAATGGGTTCTATGTTACACTGCATTCTGAGTGTTTAATGTTTGGTGTTATTTCTATTTCTATTTAAATTAAATTTCTTAAAGACAGTTTGACTTGTGTACTATGTTATGAAAACACACTACGGAACTGGTTTTTAGAAGTAGTAAGTACAAAACTTTGAAAAAACACCATAAAATGGTGTATATTTAAAGTTTTGTACTTATATATCATGTATGCTAATGTTCATACCTCTGAATAAAGGACAAAGTGTCCGGTCCCTTGGGTGTTCCTTATTCAGAGGTACTACTGTATTTATTTGATATCAGGTACATTTTCAAAAATAATTTATATTAAAATATTATTTACGCTGAAAAACAGAAGCAATTATTTGTCCAGGCAACTAAGGCTAAAATTTGACGAATAGAAAAAAAAAAAAAAAAAAAAAAAAAGAAAGGAAAAGGAAATCGTGTGGTTTTGAAATTTGGCACAGTCATACCTGAGAGTGTCCTGAGCAACATACTAAAAGTCCCCTCCCGTAGAAGGTAAAAGGGGGCAGTGGGGCATTTAAAAGGGGGCACTTTTCAGTATTTATTAAATATCTTGAAAACTATAGGATTTAAAAAAAAAAAAACTCAATTAAAAAAATAATCTACGTAAAATTTTCTACAAAAATGTCCATTACGTTTTCTTTGTATGATTAATAGTTTAGAAAATATAGATAAATGGAATATTACACAGTCGAAACTCGTTAAAGTAGACACTCTTAACGTGAATTACTTTTAACATGAATTATTTCTACAATCCCCGTCAAAATAAAGATTAGTTTAGTTATATGAAGGCTAGTTACTGATAGCATGAACTACTGATAACATGAACAGCTTCCCCCCCACCCCTTCGAGATTCACGTTAAGGAGGTTCGACTGCATTTTCTTGAAAAATGCTTTTTTGCAATAGTAAAATTAACTGAAGAGTGTAATAAAAAGGTTCTGATCAAATATTTTCTACTTATGTAATAATTATGTATGTAGGGTCTACTTAAGGATATAGCAATATTTTTAAAGGTTTTTGATAACTTTGAGTCAAGTAGGGGCAAATGGCGTATTGAGTACCAAATGAGATAACGAAGACCAAAAATTGACAGGCAGAAAAAAATATCGTGTAGTTTTGAAAATGGCCGCAGTCATAGTCAAGAGTGTTTTGAACAACATACCAAAAGTCAACACCTGGGGTGGTGAGCGGAGGACAGAGGGGCATTTAAAGGGGAAACTTTTCAGTTTTTACTAAATATCTTTAAAGCTGTCGAATTTAGAGGAAAAACTGATCTACCAAATAATCTCCATGAAATGACTCATGGAGATTAATGTGCATTAATTTTCTTTGTATTAAATTCTTTGTATCTTTGATTAAGAATGTACATTAAATTTCTTTGTATGATCAGTGGTTTAGAAAATACAGAGGAATGAAATACAGTAACCGCCGCTTAATAAAATCACTGGTTAATAAAATCAGCCGTTTAATTTGATCATATTGAAAGGACCGGAATAAATTAAATATGAACTGCTTTTAAAACCGCGGCTTAATAAAATCAGCTTCGCCGGTTATAAACTCAAAGAAATCTCTGCCGCAGCAAAAATGTCATTTATGCACACTAAACAAATTTTTATTTACACTGTGATTTTTTTTATTTTTGAAATAAAAAAGAAAATAAAGCACAGCAATCTCTTCCGTTATTACATACGCTTTGCCAAAAATTTTACATTTACAGCATAGTTACAAATTAAACAAGCCCCATGACTTTTCTTAGTAACAATTTTAAGAAACATGTTCTTTAAAGTGCGATAATAAGTTGCAAATTTGATTTGATTCGAAAATGATAATTCATTATTATTATTATTATTATTATTATTAAAAGATAATTTTTAGTTCTTATTTTGATATAGCTAAGCAGCAAGAGATTTAAATGGAAATATTTTAAATTTAAAAGAAAAACGTGAATTTTTGGCAAAGTAATTATGATCTTCCTGAAAGGAAAGCGCATCAGAAATTGGGATATGTTTAATATACTTATTTTGAAGTAACAATTAATTAACTATCAGTCGAAAATCAATTAATATTGTTCATTAATTCCTTTATTCGTTACATTTTGAAAGTTCTTTCCAAATTCAGGGATATAATAACTTTTTCTTGAGCGCAGGAACGTTCGCCGTATATAAAAATCAGCCGCTTAATAAAATCAGTTTGGCTCAGAACGAATGTGATTTTAATAAGCGGTGGGTACTGTATCACATTTTCCTGAATAATACATTTTTGCAATAGTAAAATTAATTAAACTGTGTAATTAAAAGGGTTCAGGTCAAATATTTTCTACTTATGTAAAAATTATGTACGAAAGGGGCTTCGTAAGGGTAATATTTTTATGTTTTTAATAATTTTGAGACAAGAGGCAAGTAGGCAAAAATCTGTTTGTAGCGAGTCAAGCGGGTGCCTTCAGAAGATGACTAGTTCGAAATTGTCATATAATCCCAAAGATGAATCGTCAGAACAATAAACAATATATATATATATATAATTATAATATAAATATTGTGTGTATTGAGTATATACTATCATTTATTTGGAATTTTAAAAAAAGATCATTTGCATTGCCTGCTTTTTTAAAACGATATTTATCATTTCAAGAAAATGTAATCGCGTAACTTTTCCATCTTAATCTCATTGTTTATAAAATATCTAAGAAAACTTAAAACACCCACTTTCAATGCGTCCAGGAAAAGTCCCCCGCCTCAACGGCCATGGATTTTTAGTATGTTGTTCAGGACACTTATCACTATGACTTTACCAATTTCCAAAACTATACGATTTATTTTCATTGCTCACTAACATAGAAGGTGACACGTTAAAAGAGTAGAAAAACCATAGAACATTTACTACATCACGATTACATAGCCCTCTTTCATACACAGCTTTTGTATACATAGTAAATATTCCATCTGATTTGTTTTAGTTATGGTCTGTAATGATTTTTATTATTGCATAAAAGGACATTTTTAAATACAATTTCTCATTTTCCTGTGCTTTTTGAATTATTGATCATCCAAAGAAAATGTAATGGCTATTTTCGTAGCCAATATTAATATATATAGATTATATAGATATATAAAGACTAATGTTGAATTTTAGTTTTATCCGCTAAATTTTATAGTTTCAGGATATTTAAGAAAAATGAAGAATCTCCTTTTTAAATGAGCTTCGCGAGCGGAAAATTTTAGTATATTATTTACGATATGGTAGTATGTTGTTAAGGATACCTATACCTATGCCAATTTTTAAAACTGTACGATTATTTTTTTTCTATTCGTCAATTTTTAGTGTTCGTCATCTAGACTGATACTCAAAATATCGCTTGCATCTACTTGCCTAAAATTTTTTAAAACATACAACATTTGCTATATCATTCTTAGATAGCCCTTTGTCATATATACATATATGTCGCTATATAAATATATATTTCGTATAAATAGAAAATATTCGACCTGAAGCATTTTAAATACGCACTGTAGTTGACTTTATTATTGCAAAAGCATTTTTCAAGAAAATGTAATATTTCATTCTTCTACATTTTCTAAACTGCTGGTCATATAAAAGAAACGTAACAAACATTTTTTCAGCAAATTTCACGTAGTTTAATATTGCTAATGAGTTTTTTCTTTAAGATGATACTTTTCAAAATATTTAAGAAATGTACTTAAAAGGAAAAAGCCCCTATAAATGCCCCTTTCAAGCCCCACATTCACCTTTCACGGGTGGGGACGTTTAATATGTTATTTTGTACTATTATCCCTATGTTTCGCCCATTTTAAAACTTGCATTATTTTAATTTTTTTTTTTTCTGACATTTTTGTAGGAAATTTTACATAGATTAATTTTGTAATTGAAATGTTTTCTCCGAGTCCTATAGTTTTTAAGATATTTAATAAAATCTGAAAAGTGTCCCCTGCTCCCCGCTCACCTCTCACGGGCGAGGAATTTTAGTATGTTGTTCAGAACACTCTCGACTATGACTGTGCCCATTTTCAAAACTGCATTTTTTACTTCCTTATACAAAGTATAAGGAAGTATAGTAATCCCGATTTGCGAAATGGATTTTCTATTTCACATTGCTCAAAAACGAATGATCACTGAATGTTCCCAATTTGTACGTGTGACTGTCATGATGTCTAGTTGTACACCTGCAAGTGTCGTCTTAATACGAGCTCTCGTTTTAGAGATATAAGCGACTTTACACTTTTTTTCGTGACGTCTGTATGTATATGTGTGTGTGTGAGAGAGTATGTCGCATAACTCAAAAACGGTTGGACGTAGAAAGTTACGAATGGGTACATAGGTTTGTTATAACATCTAGTTGTGCACCTCCCTTTTTGGACTTTGTATGATTTTCCGTTTTGGAGATATTTAGGAAAATTAGGTTCATAATGGCCAAAATGTATCAAAAACGGTAATAACTCAAAAACGGTTTGGACAAATCTTGCAATTTAACTAACTTCCCGGCTAGCTAGACATTTGAAACTTTCAGAAAAGCTCAGAAGAACACGTTGACAATGCATTTTAAAAATATTTTTAGCCAACTGTTTCGGATACCTGCTGCCTTCAGCAGCGTTTATATGATTCCACAGAAAAATTATTTAACTAACTTCTCGACTAGCTAGACATTTGAAACTTTCAGAATATTTCAAAACACGGTGAAAATGCATTTTTGAAATACTTTTAGCGATCTGTTTCGGATTCCTGCTGCCTCCGGCAGCGTTACTTGGACAAATCTTGCAATCGATTTTTAACTAACTTCCGACTATCTAGACATTTGAATCTTTCAGTAAAGTTCAGAACATGGTGACAATGCGTTTTTAAATATTTTTAGCAAATTGTTTCGGGTCACTGCTGCCTTCGGCAGCGTTTATATGGTTCAACAGAAAATTTATTTAACTAACTTTTCGACTAGGTAGACATTTGAAACTTTCAAAATAGTTCAAAACATGGTGAAAATGCATTTCTTTTAATATTTTTAGTCAACTGTTTCGGATCCCTGCTGCCTTCGGCAGCGTTACCTGGACGAATCTTGCAATCGATTTTTAACTCACTTCTCGACTAGCTAGACATTTGAAGCTTTCAGTAAAGCTCAGAACATGGTGACAATGCATTTTTTAAATATCTTTAGCAAATTGTTTCGGGTCACTGCTGCTTTTGGCAGCGTTTATATGGTTCAACAGAAAATTTATTTAACTAACTTTCCGACTAGCTAGACATTTGAAACTTTCAGAATAGTTCAAAACACGGTGAAAATCCATTTTTTAAATGCTTTTAGCCAACTGCTTCGGATCCCTGCTGCCTTCGGCATCGTTACCTGTACAAATCTTGCAATCGATTTTTGACTAAGGTCCCGACTAGCTAGACATTTGAAACTTTCAGAAAAGCCAGAACACGGTGGTAATGCATTTTTAAAATATTTTTAACCATTTGTCTTGAGTTCAATGACAATCCTTTTTATCATTATATATTTCTAAAGATGTATAAGGAAGTCATGTGGTGCCCACATCAGATTTTTTTTTTTTTTTTTTTTTTTTTTTTTGTCTGCCTGTCGGTTTTTGGTCTTCGTTAACTGAATTGGTACTCAAAATGCCATTTACCCCTACTTGCCTCAAAGTTATTAAAAACATAAAAAAATTGCTATATTACATTTACGTAGCCCTTTCGTACATAATTTTTTCACAAGAAGAAAATATTTGATCAGAACCTTTTTTACTACACTCTTCAGTTAACTTTACTATTGCAAAAAAGAACTTTTCAAGAAAATGTGATATTTTATTTCCCTATATTTTCTAAACTATTGATCATACAAAGAAAAGGCAATGGGCACTTTTGTATGAAATTTCACGTACATTAATTTTGTAATTGAAATTTTTTCTATAAATCCTATAGTTTTCAAGATACTTAATACAAACTGAAATGTGCTCCCCTTTAAATGCCCCCCTGTCCCCGCTCATCCCCCACGGTCGGGGACTTTTACTATGTTGTTCAGACACTCTTGGCTATGACGGTGCCAAGTTTTAAAACTACATGATTTTTTTTTCTGTTTTTCTTATTTTGACTGGATTATATTTTATTAAAGAGTTTAATTCATCATTGATTTATTTTGATCACTTTTATAAATAACCTTAATTTTAACAATTATTAAACTTTTAATTAGCATGGGGAGGAGAAAATTATTTTAAAAATATAATGATTTTTATCTTAAATTTGTGTAGACGCACACACACACACACACACAAAAAAAAAAATAATAAAAAAATAAAAAAAAACAAGTACACATGTTAGAAATAGAGGCAAAATTTCGATTCAAAGAATTCTAACCAATAGCAGTGTTGGATAAAATGCATCTTTATTGAATAACATTATTCAAATCTAATTGTACATTCTGCTTGCGTCTCCCATGATCAATATTGCTTCAAGCAAAAAGAGAAAGTCAAATTAGCATTGTAGTTAATTATCTACCTTTCGAAATTTAATTTTGGAGACATTTAATTGTGTATAAGCTTGTGCGAGAATGCAATTTAAAATTAAAAATTTCGCATTATTCGCTGTTTAAATGTAAAATCTAATTTAATTTCAGAAATCTAATTGAGGACGTATTTTTTCATAAAAAATCGAAGTAAATATAAATACTAATTATCTTCTATCCTGAAAGAATTTGTATCACCTTTTTTTTTTTTTTTAATAAAGGTATAAAACCCTACACTTTTCCAGCTGGCTTTCCAACTTCGGTGTTACAAAGTAATGTATTTCATGGCGTAACTTGTCTATCTAATACTCGATCATGATTGCCTAAGTTTTAATACCGCGGGAGCAATGTGTAGTTTTCAGTCACAATTAAAAGGTCTAAAAACCTTTGAAGCGAAAATAAATAATTTACTTTTCGACAGGTTTCAGCAAACAAATAGCGTTCTTAATGAGTTATTGGCCAACAATTAAGATTGCATTTAATCTTAAAAACGTCTTGATATTATCACCAATAATTCAGCATAATCCAATTAAGTTGATTTGAAGAGTGGTTCTGCAGTGCGTATTACAACCATGCAGAATGCTTCTTAGACATGTTTTAATTTAAGATCAAATTCATCAGATCGTGCTGTACAACGTAGGAAAGAGTAAAAGAATGATATATTGACCGTGATCAATGATGAAACACTTGATTCGAAGGTGAGACCCTTTTCATTTGAATGTATTTTGTAAACATATAAATTTGACAAACTAAGCTACAAAAAAACTATATAGAGTCTAACAACTATATTCTCTAAAATTTGCACTTAGTTAATTTTTCACACTTCATAACTTCAAAATGAAGTATAAAAAATTAGGAAATAAAATTTGGTAAAGCAAGAATTAATTTAACGGTTGTGCATTTTACGATGTAAAACGGAATAATAATAATTAAAAAAAAAAGTAGTTAATGGGTGATTCAAAGAAAATATTTTTTCGTAGAATAACATGGAGTTCGGCTGTGAGTGTGTGATGTGCCCCTTAATTGTTTTTCGTGGATGGTTGGATGGTTGGGTTTTACGTCGCACTAGTGCTGCGCAGATGGGCAATTGGCGGCGGTCTGGGACACAGCCCTAGAGGTGGTCCGGATACATGCCATCACAATTTTGATCCTCCACGGAAGTGATGGCTTTTCCGCTCCGGTGACACCCAGAGGTATAATTTTTGATGGGAACATGGAGGCATTGCGGCCACGACATATTTTACGTGCACCAGCCCCCATTATTGTACACGACGGTCTTTGGCCGGCTCGAGTACCGAACCCGCAATCTTCCAATTACGAGGCCGGCGCTCTACCGACTGCACTACCGTGGCCTTTTTTTTTTTTTTTTTTTGTGATATGTATGTATATACACTCTAAGACAAAAAAAACGACGCACCAAGAAGGAGTAATACAAATTGGACACAAATTGATATGCATACAGATTTCGACAGGATATGCAAAATTTTCAAGTTTGGCGCGCAACTGAAAAGCTATTAAAGGAGAAACTTCGATTCCAGGTCAGAAATTCTTTGAGATTTTCATTCTGTGTACTCAAATAGATGCCTCCGATAGATACCTCGATAGTTGTAAATATGCCTCGTGTACAGGTGTGCGAACAATGTGCGCAGATGTCAGCATTTGAGAGAGGACGAGTAGCTGAGCTCAAAGAAATCGGATGTTCTAATCGGCGACTTGCTCAAAATTTGTATAGGAATGATGCCATTATTAGGCGATGTTGGAAGAAATGGGTGAATCATGGCTGAACACAGTCAAGGATACTGGCCTACATAGACGATAAACATGATGACCAATCAACAGTCAGAGCTGAACTAAGAGCCCCATATTTATTAGTATTATCGATCCTACGTGCAACTGGTGCTTCAGTGACCGCAAAGATGATTAAAAGGCTACTCAGAGAAAAGAGGCTGAACTCACGGTGCACCTTGCACTGATTAGCTATTACCTCTGTACATCAACAAACCCATTTGCAATGGTATTGGGCATATTCGACCTGGAATGAAACTGACTGAAAGGAAATTTTCTTCAGTGATGAGTCCTGCTCCGATTTGAGTCCCGATGACCTGTTAAGACGTGTCTGAGAGACGCCTCGGAAAAAGGGGGATCTCAACCTGAATTTAGCTAGACATACGGTCCGACAACAAGGAGTGGTAGTCTGGGGTGCAATTTCATTTCATAGCAGGACCCCTTTGGTTGCCCTCTGCCGCACCTTTACAGCACAGCGGTACGCCGACGAAATTCTACGTCCCATTGTGTTGCCCTTCATATCACGCCATCCTAAGCGTGTAATTCAGCATGATAATTACCGCCCGCGCCCGGAGATAGTTCCTGCTGCTTGTTTTTTTTTTTTTTTTTTTCGTTATACAACATTACCTGCGCCAGCAAAGTCGCCAGAGTTTTCCCTCTGGCATTATGAAGTTTTGAACATTATAGCATTCTGGCATTATGAAGTTTTGAACATTTTGAATTTTTGAGCATTATGAAAAGGCCCTACAACCAGCTCCGGATTTTGCCAATCTAACGCACCAATTGGACAGAATTTGAAATGATATCTTACAGGAGGACATCTGCCAACTCAACCAATAAATGTCAAGTCAAATAGCTTCTTACGTAAGGGCCAGAACTGAACCAACGCGATATTAACCTGTTCACTTTCTGAAGTTCTTTCTTTTGATTAAATCATCTATTTTTTCTGAAACTGTAATCATTTGTTTTTATCTACATTTACATCATGTCTACCATTTTTCAATCCATTCGGATAACGCCTTCTTGGTGCGCATTTTTTATTTTTTTTTTTAACAGTCTATGTACTTGACTTGAATTCGTATGTTAAATAAAAAGCAAAATTTTTGTATTTATATATACTGGTTATTACCGAACTCTTCGCCCAAAGTTTGAGGGGACATCTTAAAATTCATAATCACGTAAGAAAACATGGACAAAAAGTGCACTGTACACGACTTCGTAAGATTGACATGTAAAACTTCTGGTTGTAGACGTCGACTTATTACGATGAAAAGGAATCATTTTTCAGAGGCCAAGCCAGCCGATATTTATTTCATAAACGACTTATCTATTGAAAATGGCTCGATGTTGTGTATTTGTATTGGAAGAAATATCCAACGAGAAGTTATCCAAATCATCAAATGTTCGCTCATGTGCATCAGAACTTATCTGCATGAGTCAAATTAACACAGCTAAAAACCTGAATCCCTCAGATTTTTATGAAATTAGGCTCATTTATTTGGTCTACTGAGAAATGAATGTATACCAATTAATAAGTCCCTATCTCTTTTAATTTTTGATTTACAGGGCTGCAGAAATGGGTAAAAAATGCACATTTCAGAAATTCTTCTACTACAAATGTACCCATATTTTCTCTCCTTATTAACTTAGAGATAAAACATTGGTATCGTTATAAAGCGTATAATACAAGCTTTCAAATGATATATCACATGTATTTATTTTAAAAATATTTCCAGTTAAAGTCAAACGTTTCGTCTTTTAATCTTCAATATCTCAAAAAGTATATATTTAGTTTTCTTTTAAAAATTATATGTTATTTTTACTTTTATTATCTATAATTAGGGGAAACTAGGGTGGTTTGACCCATAGAGAGACTTGACCCATGGGGGTTTTCCTATGAAAGGGAAACTTTAGGAAAATGTTAGTCATTACACTGATTGACTAATCATACAACAGCATTTTGCAGGGAACAACCATTGCAGAATCATCAGTGGTTTTCTAGCAATTTAATGTTGATTGATACTGCAGCTTTCAAGTAAATTTTGGAGACCTATGACTTTGTTAAATTTGAACTACCAGTTTTGAGGCATGTCAATTTTAAAAGTATAGTTCTTTCAGTCACTGTCTTAGCTACATATCGGTATATAGTAGCTTTACATAACTGTAATGCAAGTTGCTAAAAAATTAAGATTAACAACGCAACGTAACTTAAGGAGACTTGACCCAAGCAAACTAGGGAGACTTGACCCAATGAATAACACTTTCGCGACCATATGATATTAAAATTGCATCAACTTCATTTTTTCAAATGGTAATACCGATATTAGACTCCATATTCAAGTTTTTGACATCAAGTCAGTTTGGAAAAATATACAGATATACACTTTATATACTTTTAATTAATTCTTGATACAGTTACAAGACAAAATGCATTAAGGGTTTGTCCGTAAAATTAGAAAATATAATTTAAGATCTTTGCCAAAAAAGTAATATATTCATTTATATAATAATCAGAAAGAAGTATAAAAGTTTTTAAATATAAAATAAACTAAAGTCATGCTAGTAAAAAGAATGTGTCTGTATCTAAACTTAAGTAAATAACTAATACTCCTATATATGCAAAGTGTTATGTCATCTCCTAAATATTTAAAACTAATAAGTCATATTACTTTGTTTTTAAGTATTTTTCCATGATAAAAGTGGTTGTTATGTCGTGATTGTTCAAGTTTAATTGGGTATAAATAATATTGGACCTTTTTCTTCCGATAATAGATTTCGTATGCTAAAGGACATTAGCACACAAAATATCCTATTTTTGATTCAATAGAGAAATCATTATTCACTCACAGAAATGTTGTTAAATAAACAGCCATTACTTTAAGAAAAATACAAAATTAAAGTCCCATTAACTCTTTGGTTCCTTCACGTAGAGACTGTAATGTATGATATTCCCTTTTTCTTCTTAAATATGGTTTTGAAGCAAAATTAGTTGGGAAGGTGGCCTTTTTTTCTGGGAGTATACATTAACGAAAAAAAAAATATTATTATCAATGTACGTTAGCAAATCATATTTAAAGGATCACAAAATATTTAACTTGAATGAAAACCATTGTTTACAGGTCTGAAATCCCTTAATAAATTAAATTTAAAGTTTAATTCATTTCTGCGAAACATTATTTAAATACTTTTATTGACACAAACTTGTAATAATGAGTTTTAATTACATTAAAAAACGAGACAATATACATTAAAAAATACACAATTTAAAACATTAAAACACATAAAATATAAATTTAAACATTTCGAGCCTGTTTCATGCTCCACAGCAGTAAAAACATCAAAAAGTACACGCTGAGAAGAACAACAGATCTCCTTTAAGAGAGTACAGCGTATTCAGCGGGGACTGCGCATGCCTCATTAAGCGGTGAAAAATGCTGTTTCGTAAACCAGCCTTCGAAGAAAATTCTTGAATGATAATTTGAACAGTTAGATATGATTATTTTAGTGGATTTAAAATCAGGTAGATTGTCGGTTTCTATGGCATGCTGCACTATTTTAGAACGTATATCACGGTTTTTGAAATTTATTTTATGTTCGAGAACTCGAGTATGAAGGGAACGGCCAGCTTCACCAATATAAACCGAACTGCAAGATTTACAAAGGATATTATAAAAAACACCTGCACGAGAAAAGGGGGGGGGGGATAACAGATTTAAAATTAGAAAAGAAATTACGAATTAGAAATTGGGGTTTATAGGATCAGAAAAAAAACCCTTAACGTGACGCAGCACTTTATTTCGATATGAATTGGAAATGTGGGTCTTAAAAATTAAAAATAAAATATAAATTTTGAGTGACGCTCTGCTATTAATTGAAATATACATAGATTTTTCGTATTTCATAATTTGCTTTTTTCTTCTATTGATATTTACATCATAGTGCATACGTAATATTTTCAACTTCTACACAAAAAAAAATATATAGACTTTACTCATTGAGGCTTTTTCATTTGCATCTCCTGAATTCAAAATATGATTTTTAAAAGAAATGATATCATAATTTCAGTGACGCCTTAGTGCTACTTTAAAAAGATTTCTTTTTAGATTTCATAACAATCACTTTTGTTTTATTGAATAAAGTGTATTTGCATATTGAAATAATGCTTTTAATTTTCAAATATACTTTCAAATAATCAAATTTTTACTGAATTTACATTATAAATTGAAGTTATCTAGTTCAATAAATTGATTTTTCTATTGTGTCACACTATCCAAAACTGCAAGTAAACTTTTTGCAAATGTTTCCTTTTTGCATCATACAAACTCGTTGCACACATTTTCACTGTTAATACTATGATACAAAGTAACATTTACATAAATTTTACTTGCAGTTTTGGATAACGTGACGCAATAGACAAACCAATTTATTGAACTAGATAACTTCAATTTATAATGTAAATTCAGTGAAAATTTGATTATTTGACAGTATATTTGAAAATTAAAAGCATTATTTCAGTATGTAAATACACTGTATTCAACAAAACTAAAGTGATTGTTATGAAATAAAAAAAGAAATCTTTTTCAAGTAACATTTAGGCGTCACTGAAATTATGATATCGTTTCTTTTATAACTCATATTTCGAATTCACGAGAGGCAAATGGAAAAGCATCAGCTAGTAAATTCTATATATTTTTTTCGTGTTCAAGTTGAAAATATTATGCATGCACTATGATGTAAATATAAATAGAAGAAAAAAGCAAATTATGAAATAAGAAAAATCTATATATATTTCATTTAATACCAAAGCGTCACTCAAAATTTGATATAATTATTTTTAAGACCCATATTTCCAATTCATATCGAAATAAAGTGCTGCGTCACAAACTTTTAACCCATTAAGGGTTTTTAACACTTTCCAACAAGGTTGAAAATTGTTTAGGACTTTGGTTTGTCTGTCTGTCCGCGCTCTAATTCCCGTAAATATTTATGGAATATCTTGAAACTGATATATGTTATTCAAGTTCTCTATCGGATGTTCCCTATTGAAAATAGAGTGAACACCTTTACTGGTTTGTGTACAGGGACATCCGAGGGTTTTCCAAATCATTGTCCTATGACGGGTATTTTTATAAACTCTATTTTAATATCGTTACTTTACACCAATATTAATGAAATCGAAATATGTTATTCAAGTCCCCTACCGGATATTCCCCATTGAAAATAGGGTAAGTATCATCACTGGTATGTATACAGGGACACCCGAAAGTATTCCTAAGCATTGAGTTCTATGAGAGGTATTTCTATAAACCAAATTTAAAGAACTTTACTTTGCATAAATCTTAATAAAATTAAAATATATTATTCATATTCACAAAAGAATGCTTTCCATAGAATACAGTATTATTAGCATTAAATTTACAGGGCCACACAAAAATATTCAGCTACAATAATGGTTATTATTAGAAATTTCCTGAAATTGCATTTTTGTATATATTAATCGTTTTTATCGTTTTCTAACTTTCCAATAAGGTTTAAAATGTTAATGACTTCGGTTTGTCTGCCTGTCCGTCTGTCTATCAGCCGTCTAACTCACGTAACTATGCATGAAATTTCTTGAAACTGATATTATGGTATTGAACTTCACTATCGGTTGTTCCCTATTGAAAATGGAGTAATTATCTCTACTGGCTTGTGTACAAGGACACAATTACGTACATTTGGAAAGTGTTAATAATAAATGCGTACCGCATGATTTTGCGTTCTTGTTGTTCTGATATCATTACTTTTTAGGGGTTATTATTCAACTGATCAAGTCCTTCCAGCTCATAGAAAGGGTAGGTTGTTTTTTCCTTATCATGTAGCAGCCATCTTGTTTAAAAATGGCGGCTAAAATTTAATAATGAACTTAATGGAAATATTACTGAGGGCTACGTATATATGGATTTTTAAGTAAATCGGTTCATAAATACCTTTTTAATGTGAATTTGAAATTTTCAAATAGCTGGCACTTGGAAACAAGATGGCGGAGCAAGTTGGCAAATGAACATATCAAACGTATTTCTGAGATATGTCTACACTACAAATTTAGTTTGAATTAATTCAGTATTTCAAAAGTTATGGTGCTGAAAAACTTTCAAGTGGCTGCCACTTGGAAACAAAATGGCACAGCACGTTGCTGCGTAAACTAATTAACTTAAGCTATCTGTAAGATAAGTCCATTGTCCAACTTTTGTTTGAATAAATTCAGTATTTCAAAAGTTAATGTAATAAATTTCTAAAACTGGCAGTATTCAAGTAGCCGCAACTTGGAAACAAAATTGCAGAGCAACTTGCGCAGCGAAACAATTTAGGATATTTGAATGATAAGTTCACTGTCCAACTTTAGTTTTAATTAAGTATTTCAAAAGTTATCGTGATGATAAATTTTCAAACGGCCGCCACTTGGAAACAAAATGGTTTCCCAGCAAACTCATCCAAAATATTTGTATGATAAGCTCACTGTCCAACTTTGATACGAATTAATTCAGTATTTTAAAAGTTATCATAACAGATTTTCAAGTTGCGCCGTGATTCCGTGTGGCCACCATTTAGAAACAAAAGGACGGAGTGAGATATGCCAGTAAATTTATCTAACATATTTGAATGATAAATTCGCTTTGCACGTTTGATTCAAATTGATACCATATTACAAAAGTTATTGTATGTAATAACAAACTTTCAAGTGGCTGCCACTTGGAAACAAATGGTGGAGCAAGCTACTCAGCGAAGTTATTCAAGATATTCACTATCCAACTTTGATTTGAATCAGTTTAGTACTCGTATTTCAAAAGCTATCGTGATAGCACATTTTTAAGTAGCAGCCTGATTTCAAGTAGATGCAACTTAGAAACAAAATGTCAGAACAAGTTGCCCAGTGAACTCATCCAAGATATAAGTTCACTGTATAACTTTGGTTTGAAATGATTCAGCATTTCAAAAGTTATTCTGTCGATAAATTTTTAAGTAGTAGCCTGATTTCAAGTGGTTGTGCTTAATTCAAGATATCTACCATTTTTAACAAAATAGCAGATAAAGTTCATTAAAGAACTTGGTTGAGACCCTTATAGAGTCTATGTATACACCAAAATTCAAGTGAATTAGTTATACACCTGTATATATCAAAATTCAAGTGAATTAGTTATACACCTGTATACACCAAAATTCAAGTGAAATATGCTTTTTACAATGTAATGTAGATTTGAAATTTTCAAGTAGCTGCCACTTGAAAACAAAAGGGTGAAGAAACAGATAACAAACTCCTCTAAGATATCTAAAGGTTAGTTTGCTGTCCAATTTTGTTTCCATTTGGAGTATTATTTTGGAAGTTATTGTAATGACAAATCTCCATTATATATACAATAAAACGTACTTTATATGTCTTTTGCATTTATTTGTCCTTTTACTGAAGTCGGTTCATTCCTATTCATTTTAATGAAAAAATTCTTCTTTAATACGCCGCACAATATAAGTTATAATATTTTCCACTTTTCTAAAATGCGTAAAATTTCTTGACTGGAGATTATTTTAGTATTTTAAACATAAATTTTGGTAAGTATGTGAACTTTAATACTGATATTATGAATTCGGAATTATTCACAATCAATTAACTAATTGAAAACAAATTGTCTGATGTTAATTTCAACGATGATGTAGAATGTGAAGACGTTATTCTACCTCCTTTAAAGCCGGGTTAGAAATTGGAAAGTAAAAGTCGGGTGTCAATGGTACCTAACTGTTTTTTCGTACTTGGCAAAAGGGTTTACTCAGGCATTGTATATATTTTTAATTGTTTATTGGAATCATAACAGGATAAAGCTTAAGTTTCTTATACACGAAAATTAAAAAAATGAATACGCTTATACTTAAAAAACAAATTAATTAAAAATTAAAAACTTAATTAAAGCAGAACAAATGATAGAAGAAGGTTTTAATTATCTGCTGGTCAGTTGATTTTTAAAATAAGTCAAATACCATGTGTCAGATGCTAAGCAGAGCCTGATTACCCAAAAGCCTCAGGAAGCAAGAGCTTCCCTTCTTAAATTTCAGAGGGCCCCCAAAATGACTGAAAAGTAATGCTTCAAATTCCGAGTATTAGTTTTTCATTTTGTTACTTAAAGAAAAATATGCTTGGAAAAAATTTGCCTAAAACGAGAAAATACATACTATTTGGAAAAGTTCACTTCACAGATGACCAGTAACAATTTAGATAAACAGGTGATATACAATAAAAAATACAACTCACTGATGTGGAATGAAAATGATGAACAGACACTTTGAAATTATTATAAAGGAAAGCAATAAATTTTATTTTATTTATTTATTTATTTTTCAATTTGAAATCATTTAGTTCAACTCTTCATCTGGTTAAATAATAATAAATAATAATAATAATAAATAAAAGCTTGAGTGCAATGTGAGAGATTGCACTGATGTTTATCCCTTTCTGTCTGATGAAAATTTTTGCCAAACAATTTCTGACAAATAGTTTGTGCCTTTCATGATTTTAATCTGCAGGTAAAACTAGCTTGCAGTATTATTAATAATATAATATAGGAGGAATAGGAACTTAAATTCTGAGTGATGCTATGTTGCTAAGTAATTTCTGTAAATAAAATTCAAAGCGTAAATTACTTTCTTAATCTATATGTATATAGAATTTTGAAAACTTCTTGCTAATGAAAGAGAGGCCTCAAAATGATACCAAGCACCCCTTAGGTTCAGATGTTAATCGGGCTCTGTTGTTAGGTGAAGATTTTTACATGATTCAGATACCAGAAGGTTTATGATTTAACTGTATACACTTTACTAATAATTTGGTTACATAACAAGTAAGATGGAATAGAAAAGAATAAAATAACAATTTTAAATGCTAGAAAACATGAGGTAATTTTTACATAAGTTCTCGAGAGGAAACCAGAGAGTTTTGTTGGTAGGTCAAATAATATTGATCATGGAGGTAAAAATAGTTCACGATCACATAGTTTTACAAACTTTTGTAATTAGTCTTTGAGGCGTCTCTCCACACCATGCATTACATCTTCAAGCAAAATGAGAACTACCAGAAAAATACCCATTTAAACTATTTAAAATTTAAAGTAATTTAACCACTTCACCAGCTATCCCGAGATAACTTGGAGGAAATTTAGCCTTCCACACACAACAGTGGCCAGTGAAGTGGTTAAAATGAAGCATAAATAGCTTAATTAAAGTTTTAAACTTTACTTGAAAGCTTCATTATAATGGAGACGACGATGTAGCCACTTTCGCTGAGGTATCCCCCGATTCTTCAGTGATCTGCACAATGGTCGATGACGCTAAGTGATGTTTTCCCTTTATCTTTGATCTTTATTCCAGAATGTGGAGCTGCAATCGGTCTAAGCCAGTCTTCGATTTCTGGTCATTACACGAATTACTATTACTATTTCAATTGTTTTGCAAAAGAAAGCGTAATCGGGGTTAATTTGCGATTTTCATTGAATTGGATATTTAATGCTTTGGTGGGGTTCAATTAATTGGTGGTGATTTTTCTGTATTTTATATTGTTCATACGTTTTGATATTTATATTACTGTTCAGGTCGGTTTTGGTTAATGCTATGGTGATTTTTTTTTTTTTTTTTTTTTTTTTTTTTTCATATTTTATGTTGTTCATATGTTTAGATATCCATGCTACTGCTTTGTTTGGTTCTGATTAACTTGGTGGTGATTTTTTCGTATTTTATGTGGTTCATATGTCGACATAACATATTCATAATTCATGTAATGGCCAAGAATCAAAGGCTGGCTTAGATAGATTGTAGCAGCACTTTCTGGAAGAAAGGTTGAAGAGAAAGGGAAAACATCACTTACAAGGGAAGTATCAATAAGTAAAATTGCTATTGAAACCAAACCAACCTTAAATTAAAGAACATGGTCGAAAACGTAGGGTAGAGTACAAATTTGCTGCAACAACACCCATGGGGCGAGATATGACTTCCTAATTGTTTTAATTATATCTATACAAACCAACAAAACACACATCGTAGTAAGAGCTAGTGGTGAAGTGGTAGCGTGCTCGACTTGTCATGCAGAGGTCCTTAGATCGACTTTCCGCAAGGGTTTTTTGTATTTTAATTTTTTATTTCAACTGAAATATTTTTTTTAATTAAATTAAATTATTATTTTAAGAGAAAATATTAATTATATTAAAAAAAAATGTTTTTTTCAGTGCGGAACATTTAATAATTTTTTTTTTTTTTTTTAACCAAAATTTATTTATTAAATTAAAAGAAATTAATAATTTAACAGGAAATACTTTTATTTTACATTAAGATAAAATTTTGTTAATGATTTGTGCTAGGGTTTTATATAATTTTTTTTTTACTATTTTTATCGACGTCATTAATAGCAAGAGTTAATCATCTGCTCTCAATTGTATTATTATTCATGTAATATTTTACTTGAAAAATGCTGAATAAAGAACAGCTATTGCTTAACTATTCGACGTCACATTTAACTTTTATTTCAAATATTTCATTCAACAACTGTCAAATTTGTTGGTGTCGAAAGAATCGACAATAAAATTGAACAGGGCAAATTTTCTCAAAATGATTTTACAAGTTTATAATTAGTTCACATCTCAAAAAATTCACAATCTGGGTAAATGTGAATTCTACAAATCTAGTAATCTAATGTGATGACAAAATGCCTTTTTCTCAGTTTTTGTTACCTTATCTTCAGTTTTATGTTTTGTTGACACGTCAATAAAGAGTGGAAATAGTGATGAAAACCATAAATAGCGTAGGAATAGTACCTCCAACATGAAAATCACCAACGTTAGGCATACTAAGGAAAAAAGAGAAAACAGCTGTGATGTGTCTACCAGAGCACGACTTTCATTTTCTTAATGACGTCACATTTTACACTGAGTCTTCGGCTCTCACTAAAGTCTAGTGATTCTGCTTCGATAAGAAAAGAAGAGAACATGGTATCCTTAATTTCATGCAGGTGTACTGAATAAGGGTTTTAATTTCGTTGTTAGACGTAAGACACCGTCATGACTGACGTCATCACACTAATATAAAAATAAGGCATTTTGAAATGCGTGATTATCTTGCTTTCTTGCTCTGTGAACAATATGCCGCTTACTGGGAAGCATCATTATCATCATCAAAATCGATTTTGATTGCCATTTCAGAATGCCTTTGTTTTTCACGTAGTGCTATGACGTCGTCAGTCATGACGGCTTCTTACGATTAACAACTAAATTAAACCCTTTATTCAGTTACCTTGGACGAAATTAAGGATACCGTGATCTCTTCTTTTCGTTTCGAAGCAGAATCAGTAGACTTTAGTCTGAACCAAAGACTCAGTGTGAAATGTGACGTCATTAAAAAAATGAAAATCATGCTCTGGTAGGCACATAACAGTTTTTTTTTTTTCTTAACCTGCTAGCGCTGGCGATTTTCGTGATACAGGTAACATTCAAACGCTATTTATGGTTCTTTGATATGGAGATTTCACTTCAATAAAAAAAAGTAGGTGTTGCCATTTGAAACTTTTGAAAATTTGTCACTGTAACCGTAACTGTTAGAGTTTAATTGTTGTTTCTTATATAATTCTTGAGCGCATGCCTCAAAATACCTTCCACCAAAATTTTATTCAGTTACTGTGAACGGTATGATATGATAGCTATGGTCTCATATATCGGGGTAGTTTTTTTCTAATCACCCTGTATACCATTTTGGCATATTTATTGCTATTTGGCAAAATAAAACGTGTAGAATATGCTATGATTAATATTAATGATTGCTTTATAGGGTCTCACAAATATTTTTCGAATAAATATGATATATAATTCAAAATTGCTCATTGAAATATTCATTAATATGAGGTTTTTTTCTTTCTATATTTTTTTTTTTTTTTGTTGCACAGTATATAATGTGCATGAAATTTTTATAAAAGCTATTTAAAAAATAACCTATTATAAACTTTTATTTTCCATATAAAGCTCTAAACGATATCTTTCGGGAGATTTCGTCTTCTTTATTTGAAATCAAGTACATTTTAAGGCATTATCATTAGGGTTTATCACTAGATTAAATAATGTAGTGATGTAAAGATGGAAAATATTTTATAAACTATGAGGTCCGAATTATTGTTCTCTTTTGTTAATTACGAATTTTATTACTAAAAATAAATAATTTCTGTATTATTTTAATAAAAATATAAATATTTTTTCGTTGAGTGATACGGATATAAAACAAAATTAGTTATGCTGGGACCATCACGAAACTTTTTTTTTTTATATCATTCTATATAAACAGCGTTACCTACGATTAACATGTACAGAATTTTAATCAACTTACTTTCTTATAATAAACTTTTTATATATGTAATTTCGTGTAATTTTCATCAATCGATGCTGAGATGTAGACATCTAGAAATTGTAAAAAGTAATAGCAACATCATTTGTTTGCCAGTTTATATCCGAATCCAATCAGCATAAATTTTAATAATATATTTTTCACATACCAAATTTGGTGTATTTAAATAACATAAGTTGAAATAAAGTTTTAACTAAACAGGTAAAACTGCAACATAGTAGCATCACCTAACATAAATGATATGAAAAATGAATTTATTTAACTTTACAACAGCCATCTCACAAACGAAATATGATGCAATTAAATATCATAGAAACTCATATACTGCCTTCCCGTTAACAAGATTAAATTGCAGCATAACAGAGGCATCTTTCGACCGATATGCACCCAAACTGAATCAGCAGAGATTTACATAATGCTGATCTTATATATAACTTTAGTGAATTTATGTATCATACAAGCTATGATATAATCTTTCCTTAAATGGGATCACATTATATCAGCGCCACATGATGAACGATAATATCTTAAAAGCTAATAAACACTAATTTAATTCCCGATCCATTCAAATGTTATGTTACTTTGCGTCCATTGATTCATGAGGAACCGCGTAAATAATTTTTTTAACGAACTCACAGTCATTTTCAAGTGAAAAATAAAGCCAAATTATACTCAGAAGTCAATAAACGTGTAGATTTATCAAAAACCGGAAGTTCAAAAATTTCACAAATCTAGTGCTTTCTTCTTATGTAAGTAACAAACATAATAATAGTGAACAGTGATTATACATACGTTGTAAGTAATCTTTATGATATTGTAAATTGAAAAGCTCAAGCAATAAAATATAGCTGAAAATTTTGTTTTCCCTATTTATTTATTACTTTCTTCTATAATAAACAGAAGAAAAATTTGATTCGTAAATATTTTTGACTTATTTTCCCTTTTTAAGATGTTCTAATAAAAAATTGATTTTTCTTAGAAAATACCAGTCTGTTTGTGTGTTTGGATATGTGTGATAAGAATTTCGTGTCAACTCTACGCCAAAAAGTAATGAACAAAGTTTCCAGAAAACTTATATTTAGCTCCACTTCGATATCAGTTAGTGACTATCAACTTTTTTTTTTTTTTTTTTTTTTTTTTTTACACATATAACGCTCAACAGGTCGTGCTGTCATTCTTTATTAATTTTTTTTTTTTTTCAAACTTTTTAATATTACAGTAGAGGAGAAAATTTCTTATAAATGGACAGAAAAGGGATTTCTTTTAGTTGAACATTGTGAAACAGATTTTTTTTAAAAATATTAACGGTGAACATGAAGAAAAGGGAATAGCAATCCTCCCCCGCCTCCTCAGGGGTGTAAATTTTTATAATTTTTTTTTTTTTTTTCAAAATTACTCGTTGATATCTTTTAAAACGAATGGTTGAATCAATTATCTGTGATAATGTAAAACAAAGTTATCGATGATATTATATACATATATATATATATATATATATATATATATATGTACCGGGTGATTCAAAATAGATGTTACAGCGATTATCTCGTAAACTAAGAAAGATAGAAACATACTTCCAATTACAAAATTAGAGCAAATTAAGAGTAGATTTCAAATATGGCATTTTTTTGTACAAGGGCCTGTATACATATTAAATACGAAATTTAATTTTTATACGGCCCCTCCTATCACGTGACTTATATTTAGAAAATTATTCTCCTTGCTCTGACAAGCAATAATAATAATAATAATAATAATAAAATCATCTCTCTAAGTCAAAATCTCGCTGAGTTACTGCAATTTGAAAATGATGACTTACACCACTTTTTTTTTCAATTTTGGCATCTATTTTTCGACGCCAATGGGCTTACTTTAGGGGGTTATCTATGAGATGAGAAAAATTAAAAAAAGATCCTTTATTTTCAAATAGCAACTAAAATCGTTCAAGCACGTGAAATCAACAGTTTTAAGAATATAATGCAAATTTACATTATTTCGTATTGTTAAAAAATTTAATAGTTAAATTTCTTAGGGGTCACCTGCAAATTAAAACACGTTAAGAGAGGAAAAAAATTAAAAGTCTAGCAAAACCGTGTGGAATTTTCGCGCTTTATTTTTACCACTTTCCATCATAGTTGAAAAATTTAATGACTTCAGCTCTTTAACAATTCCAGCCAGGTTGAAAAGTGTTAATGACTTCGATTTATCTGTCTGTCCATTCGTCTTTCTGTGTGTCCGCGCTCTAACTCCCGTGAATATTCATAGTATTTCCTGAAACTAATATATGTTATTTCAGTTCACTATCGGATGTTCCTTATTAAAAATGGAGTGAATACCTCAGATAGCTTGTGCACAGAGACATCCGAAAGTATTCTAAAGCATTGTGTTCTATGAGAGGTACTTTTATAAACCATATTTTAATACCTTTAATTTACGCATATATTGATAAAATTGAAATACGTTATTAAGGTTTTCTATCGGATATTTTCTATAGAAAATGGAGTAAACACCATCACTGGTTTGTATACAGGGACACCCGAAAGTGTTCCAAAGCATTGCGTTCTATGGGAAGATATTTCTATAAACCAAATTTTAATTACTTTGCATAAAAATGAAATTGAAATAAATGAATGAAAATAATGAATTGCATTAATGAAATTGAAATATGTTATTCATATGCACAAAAGAATACTTTCTATAGTGTACAGTACGATTAGCATTAGATTTACAGGGCACACAAAAATATTCAGTTACGTTAAGGGTTATTATTGGACATTTGCTGGAATTGCATTTTCGTTTACATTAAACATTTTAACAATATTTAACTGTGAATAGGATTTCAATTTGCATATTTTTTTGTCTGACTGTCCATCTGTCCGTCTGCCCGCCCCCAGCGTCTATAAATATTTTCAGAAATTTTCAGAAATGATATATGTTATTCAGGTTTACTATATGATATTCCCTATTTAAAATGGCATTAATTAATTCTCTACAATTGGTTTATGTACAGGAACGCACATAAAATGCCAATGTATTGCGTTTTGGGACAGACATTCTTAAAATTACATTTAAATAACTTTATACTGTAAAAATCATAAAGAAATTCATATTTATTGTTAATATTCTAAATGTTTTGTATAAAATATGATATCGTATAGATGTATAATTCTATGTCAGGGGGGTTACCGCCATTCTCAACCCCCGTTTAATTATAGTGCCTATACTTATCAAAACAAAAATCAAGTCTGTTATCAATTTCTTTGAAGCTTGCAAATCTTGATCAACTTTTCAAGTGGCAACTAGATATGGAATCCGAAGTACCAAATTCGCACTTCCTGTAGTTATTACTTTCTCATACCCATAAGGTAGAGAAAGTATTGTTTTTGGGCCAAATTTTCTAAAGTGAGTTTTTGTTATATTTACACGTTTTGAGGTCCCCTGAATATGAAAATCGTGTTTTTAGCGGTTGGTCTGTGTGTGTGTCTGTCTGTTATCAGTATATCTTAAGAACAAATAACAGCAGATATTCAAACTTGGTATTCTAAATATGTATCATATAGGGATGCTACACTAAGCTTTTCATTGAGATGAAACAAATGGTTCGTGTACAGGGACACTCAAGAATATTCAAATACAATACGTCTATGGGGGAAATTGCTGGTAAATAGAGTTTAACACCTATAGACTGCACTAAACCAAATGAAATGAATATATATATATTTATATGCATAAAAACATGCCTCATGTAGAATATGGCAGGGAAACCTTTCACTGTTTATTTACAGGGCTACACAAAATAACTAGATTATAATGCGACAATAGCTGAAAATTGATGGAAGTGCATTTTAGGTTGTGCCGTATATTATTACTACAGGTTTATATTTAGGTGCACTTTGTGGTTTGTACATATTCTTCAAAAGATATACAGGGTTGCAAATATTTAAGCTATATTATTCTTTTTTATTGTTAGTGAAAGTGCTTTACTATAATATTTTACCATGTCCAGGAAAACTGCTCAGGAATGGAAATGAATTCCTCATAGACATATGATAAATAATGTATGTTTTTAAGCTAAATATGCATCGCTTGTTTTTTTGTGTATTTACACGTTTTGAGGCTTCCTTATTACCAAATTCAAGTTTTTAAAAGTTTGAGCATTGCCTGCGTCAAATAATTTCAGGAAACGAATAATTTCATGAGATCACCCCTCACACAGAACTAACTAACATATAAAACTCTTTCGAATCCTAATTTGAATTATTTTAACATAGGTTTACAGTACTCTTTATGTTACCTCTTAATCTCCAACCTGTATTTATGGTATTAAATTTCAGGGTAAGAGAAAGTCGTGTGAGTGGCACACCAGATTATTTGTTGTTAAATTATGCTGATAATTCATATATATACAGATCAACCAATATAAATTTACCTTTCGTATTCAGGAGGCCTCAAAATGTGGTATTATACAGAAAAAAAAATCGCTCTTCAAAATCTACTTTGTTTAAAGTATATGTATGAGAAATTAATTTTCCGTTCTGTGTCAGCAGTGTTCTTCGAAAAAAAAAAAAAAATGCAGCAAAGCACTTACACCAATTACATTTAATAATAATAATAAAAAAAAATGTTTACCTTAATTTTGGGTAGCACTGTATATTGTCTATAAACTATATACAAATGACTTTGTGTACGTAAATTTAGTGTTATATGTAAAACAAGTAACATAAAATGAAATACACTTCTAGCAATTCCCAAGTATAGCTCCAATATATCAAAATACTCTGGGTAACCCTGTGAATGAATGATGATTGATTGCTATACCACAATCTACATAAAACATGCTTTTATGCGTATAAAAAATCTGTTCTTTTGATTTTGTTTAGTGCGGTATATACATGTCGCACTGTACATATGAGAAATTTCGCTCACAGACGTAATGTATTTGAAATCTCTTGGATGACCCTGTAAACAAACAATTGTCTGATAGCAACGAACACTTTAGTGTAGCACCGCAATATGATACGGATTTAGAATATCGAATTTGGATTTTCTGCTACTATTTGTTCTTGAGATATTCTAATAACACAGAAACACACACACATACACACACAGAGAGAGAGAGAGAGAAAGGGAGAGACCAACCGCTTAAAACGTGATTTTTGAATTCAGAGGATCTGAAAACGTGCAAATATAACAAAAGCTAATTTTCGGAAATTTGACTCAAAAACAATTTTTTCTCTACACCGTGTATATGACTAAGAGAATGTATAAAAGAAAAGAAAGAAAAATGAATTTTAAAATTTCCTTTTAGTACATAAATTAGTCATAAAATTTATTTGTTAAATTATCAATGAGTATTCTCTTGTGTATTCACAGAAACATTACAGGTTAAAATAGCCATCTTTCCCTGAATGAATTTTCTTTTTTTTTCCCCCAAACGCTGATCAACTTGTGCCTTATTACAAAAGCTATAGTAATTACAATTTCTCACTTTTGATACAACCCCTTAAGATTTGGCGAAAAATGCTAGAATTTTGAAATTGCAATAACTCAGCGAGATTTTGACTTAGAGAGATGATTTTTTTTTATTTTGATTGTTAGAGCGAGGAGAATATTTTTCTAAATATAAGTCATATGATAGGATGGGCCGTATAAAAATTAAATTTCGTATTTAATATGTATACAGCCCCTTGTACAAAAAAATGCCATATCTGAAATCTACTCTTAATTTGCATTAATTTTGTAAATGGAAGTATGTTTCTATCTTTCTTAGTTTACGAGATAATCGCTGTAACATCTATTTTGAATCACCCGGTATACATATATATAATTATTATTTGTTTATTTTATTTTATTTTATTTTTTAATTTTACTATGTAAATTGCACGTTTTGATTTAAACATTGTGAATTGTATTAGAAAATAAAGAAAAGAATTGTGTGATAGTCACAACACACTAGTTTAACATTTCCTGTAATTGATTGTAATTGATTCATATAAACAGGCATACGATAGTTTAGTTACGATCAAATATTTATATTTTACTTCATAATAAACGTCAATTATCTTGTAAAATATTATTAAATAGATACACAATAAAAAAAAAAAAAAAAAAAAAATCTGAATAAAAATCCCGAGTTTCGTATTTCTCATAAAAATAATAAATATAACTAAAATAAATTCCTTTTCCAATAATAATATAAAAGTGACACTTATTTTGCTGAATATTGAATCTTAAAAAACGAAAATAATCGCCAAACTGTGAAATTTTCATTGGGTTTGCTAGTTGATGCATACCACGGACTCCAAGGTCCAAGATAACGGTAACTGGTAACTTGAAGTACTTAATATAATCATTGCGTTTAAGGTTTCTTCCCGATATTTCGATACACTGTGTTTCTTGATAATCCTAACAGATAATTTTATTTTACACAATTTTCATATGTCTAGCCTAGGATTTGTACAGTTACGCCTAAATCTGCATTGAAATTTAACAAATTAAAATAAATTAAAATTTCTTGAAAACCATATAAAAAAAAATAATTTAAACTTTAATTTTTTAAATATTCACGCTAACTAACTTTTATTTATTTTTTCCATTCGATTTTATATTATTACGGTTTAATGTTAGATATATTTAAGTATACTTGTTTAGATTTTATTGTTACACTGTAGTATTGTAAAATCAAAGGAAAAAATAGTTAGCAGCTGGTTCTTTAAAAATTTTGAAAATATTTTAAATTTTAAAAATTATTTATTTTAAATTAAAAAGATTTTGAAGAAATTTTATCATTTTTTATATTGTTATACTTCAATGCACGTGTAAGTAAAATTCATAAACCAATGCTTTAAATAAATTTTTACATTTGCATGTTTTGAAAAATAAAAATGTTAAGTATATTAAAACTTCACAAAATCCATTTAAATTAACAAAAAATAATTTATTTATTTATTTATTTTGAAAGTTTTTTAAATACTTCTCTTAAATATTTTAATTTTTTTCCCATCGTCTGTACATTATTACTCTTTATCAATAGAATATACAACATATCTAGGTATTAATTTGTGACTTCATCGATAAAGTTTTAAAAATAGTTTTATGATTGAATGCCAAAAGTTTGCAATACGTTTCAGTATTTAAACATAATTTTTTTTTTTTTTTTTTAATTTTGAACTTAACAAGAAATTCACAAATTAATTACCCAAATATGGTTAGGTTCTATAGTCAAAATATAATAATGTAAAATCAAAGGGAAAAATAAGAATTAGTCAGGAGGAAGCATCTTAAAACTTTTCACTTTTCTTTAATTATAGTTTTCCCCCCAAAAAAATTAAAATACTATGTTATTATTATATTTGAAGACATGTATGTAAAATTTTATAATACTAAGTATATTATGCATACATACAAACAAATAAATCACAAAATCGAGAAGGAAGAAAAAGAAAAGGAAAAATAAAGTAAAAAAAAGCATAGACAAACAATATGTACACATATATAGCATATTCTTTTTATGGTTGATAATATGAAAGATTCAACTTTTCCTACTTAAAATTTGTTTAATTATTCACACTTTAGATTTCATTACATTCAAAATCAAATTTGGTGGTTTCACTAATAATATTAAATTCTATAGATTAAAAATTAAAAATTAAATAAAATTAAATAAATAATAATTAATTCACCAGTGATCAGAATGTCTTAATCATGACATGTTGGCGTTTGGATGAGATTGCTTAAGAATAAAAATGTAACTCAACATTGTAAAAATTGTAAGTTAAACCGTACGTTTTCTGTATTTACCTAATAAATAAGTTTTTTACACATACGGTGGCGCTTGCTCATGCTATGTTGATAGTTTAAAATATACTGACATTTAAAAATGATTAACGTTAAAATTATAAATTAAAAATCACCTTTTTGATATTGATTAATAACTATCAATTAATGCATTCAATCAGTAGCACCTAAATCGATTAATCGTTTCTATACTTTTAATATTTTCTTTTTACTAATGTTCGTTTGGCAACCTGTTTATTTCTACTATCTCCATATGTATCGTTTAACATGTGGATTGCTTAAAATACTTATTCCTTGTTTCAATTTTGGTTTGTGTTAGTGTTTAATTTAATTTCCTTTATTTTATTTTATTTCGTTTTGTTGCAAGATACAGACTTGAGCTGTATATTTGCTTGATTTAGCTATACAGTTTTCCGAAATATTGCATATGCTGATAGAAATGCAAGTTTCCTGATAAGTGAACATTTCTATTTTTCAGCATTTAAAATTCCAATTTTCAATTCATGAATTCCCCCTCTTTTTTTTTTTTTTTTTTTTTTTCTTTTAACGGAACTCTTTGGTAATTTTATCCTTTCTCTTTTCTCTAAAATGTTGACTGTTACTATTCATTAATAGTTTTTGCAAATTATCTCATCGTTAGGCTATGTTATGTTAGTGTCATTTCTTTTCTGCGTAAGTACTTTAATACGTTTTTACTAATCATTGGTACTCAAATTAAATTATTACCGTACAATTTTTATTCGAAATAAATCTCAATTAAAATTTAATTTTATGTTGGTATCTTCATCTATCATTTGTCTGCTGAGTGTTACAATGGTAATAAATTATTCAAATTATATATATATATATATATATATATATATATATATATAATATTTAATACACTTTTAAAACGTTCAAAGAACGTTTTTTAGAGCGTTGTGAGAACGTATATGCAGAACGCTTCAGTAGAACCAATCAATGGTGATGGTTACACGTGTGCAGAACGTTTCCTGTACCGTACTATTCGACGGTTTCAAGATGGACAGAGAGGCGTCTATAACACGTACAATCTAAACGTTCTTAGAATGTGTTTGATGAACTATTTTGGATCGTTCAGAGAACGTTTCGGTGCTACTTAGGAATTTTGTAATCTGTTATTTAAATGCACAATCATTTTGCCGCTAAGAGTCCAAATATATGTTTAACATTGCAAAATTGTGGAAATAGGCTTATTTTCAGCTCCGGATATAGGCTTAGGCCCGTGAGACTCGTGCCTAGGGATGCCAGTGTTTTAGGCACGCCTAAGTTTTAAAGATAATTAAAATTTGAACGAATTAAATTTGAAGGACGACCAGTATTTAAAAAGAATGAGAAACATTTTAAATTGATTGGTTTCTTTTGCTGATTATAAAACACTTTTTCAATCCCCGTTTAACACGTTACAGATTTTTAGATAGCGGTTTGAAATATACGAATAGATACCGTTATATTTGCACGGTTTATCCTCCGGACTAAACAGCGGCAATATATAACTATCGGATGCTGCTGTTTTCTTATGGCGATTAAACGTCCTGCAATAGATTATGCTTAGATCCGGGTCGAGGGTGGTAATTTTTTTAAACTTATAAAATTCTTAAAAATAATTTAATTTTGAACACAAATCCAAACATTAAGAGCAACAGAAATTCGAAATCAATTAGGTTTTCAATCGATAATACAAATTTCAAAGCGCGATCTGCACTCCCTGTCGTGAGTTAAAGATGTTATGATTTAATGAGTGAAATTATTTCTAAAAATAATTAAGTATGCAATGATTTAAATATAAAATATCGAACAAAAAGCTGTAAAGAAACTATTTTTAAACAAATTAACTTATCTACTTTTGAATCAAAATAGTTTCTATTTTGATTAATAAAAATATAAACGTAAAGTTAGTTTTTCTTCAGTGATTAAATAAAAAATTAAATTCTGTTTATTTACAATTTTTTGTAGGAGGAAACAAATAAACTAATTGATTTTTTTTTTTTTTTTCATGAGCAGATAGGATTTTTTTTTTTTTTTTTTTTTTTTTTTTTTATGCATTGATTAATATATAAAGGTTGCACACTTATTGATATATCTAAGAGATTTTTCTTTCCTTTAGTTGTATTATATTTATTGCTATTATTACTATTACAAATGCATAATATACTTCAAAACATGGAAGGGGAAGTGCCATATCGAAATGGGCCTAGGGCGCTATCTAACTTAAATCCACCTCTGCTTACTTTACTGCAAATCGATAAAACTCGTTTTTTTTTTTTTTTTTCCAAGTCTATTCATACCGAAATATGCAATTATTTTGGGGCTAAATTTCACCGCTAATTATCCTTTTTTTTTTTTTTTCCATATTTGAAATAATACGAAATTATTTCTCCACAAGCCAAAATAATTCAGTTTTTGTCTTTCTTGAAAGGTTATTTATCAAAATACACACAAATTGTCCAGCTCATTACTGAAATATTAAATTATTTTGTTGTTCACATAGCTAGATAAAATTGAAATCTGTCTGTGCATGTACGTATTTCACCAAACATTTTCTGCAAAAAACTACAGATCATCACACATACATATATATATACATTCATACACAGGGGTAGGGATTTTTAAAAATTCTTAACAGCCAAAGATTTTTTTTACCAACCAGCAATATACGATACATTGTTCATAATGTTTACGGCAAAATTAATGCAAATGTAAGGTAATTTATCGTTAAATTTTATTAAGTTCTGAAAGCACCGTTTCTTAAAATACAATGTTCAGTACAGAATAATAACAGCTTAAAAAGATAATAAAATCTAATTTTTTTTTTCATTTAATTGTTTTACATAGTTCTTTGGCTGTTTACTATATTGGTTATAAGTAACAAAATAGACTAATTGCTCAACATGACCAAAAGATTATTCGCCTTGCCAGAGGCAAATAAATCAATGCAGTACAGAATTTCATGTACAACAAATTAACAGTATCCAATGATTTTTTTTTTTTTTTATGCTCATGAAGCGAGTATACATCAGGATACTGACCACTGCAGTACAGATTTTCAAGCATTTTCTGATTCATGTACCAAAAATTAGCAGCATCCAGTGATTTATTTATTTATTTTTGTTAGTTTGGTGATTACTGCGGTACAGATTTTCATGTATTTAAAGATTCATGCAAGACTAACTTCGCAAATTTGTAGAAAATCTTTGAATTATGTTTTAAATTTTCAGAAATATCAGGAGAAGTATTACCCCTGCTTTAATACATTTCTAAATTTATATAAATAAATTCTTTTGCTTATTAAAACTTTTTAGTTATCCAGGGACTGAAATTTAGAAAATTATGTCACTGGGCGAAAGGACCAGAGATTTTAAGATTTTGCTCATCCATACACATTTTCACAGATCAATTCACCCATTCTATTAAATTTTTAAAAATACTTACAAACTTGAAAGACAGAATAAATTTACGTGATAATCTATACATATAAAAGAGTACTTCCACTCACTCACTCACTCACTCACTGACTCATCAACGCACAGCAAAATCTACTGGAGCCACTGACTCGAAACTGGGTCAGATTATAGAACATATAGTGTAAGCACCCACTAAGAAGCGATTTTGCGAAATTCGCTCCTCAAGGGGGAGTAGGAGGCAAAATGTGATTTCAGTAAAACCTTCACATCTCAAAGAAAAAAACAGATAACCATAAAATTTTTGCTCTAAAATATAGCTAACACAAATATCTAAAAATCGTTTTCTGGAATTTTAGAAATTCGGTCCCCAAAGGGGACAAGGGGGCAAAACGTGATTTCACATACGCAAAACATGGTTTCACATACTCCTATATATCTCAAACGAAAAACGCAGATATACGTGAAATTTTTGCTCTGATATGTAGCTAATACAAATACCTAAAAACTGATTTCTGGAATTAGCCTCCAAGAGGGGGGAAGAGGGGGCAAAACGTGATTTAAAATTATGCTTTATATCACAAACAGAAAAAAAGATTTATATGAGATTTTTGCTCTAAAATATAGCTTCCACAAATACATAAAAAGTAATTTATTTAACTTTAGAAATTTGTCCCAGGTGGGGAGGGAAAGGGGGGGGGTATGGGGCAAAAAATTAGAAATACAGTTAGACCGTTCAAAATTGCTACAGATAGGTTTTAGAGGCCTGCAAGTCGAATGAGGATATTTTTAAAAGTATAAAGTTATTAAGAGGATCAGAAAGGAAGGGGGGCGGAGGGGCAAAAAAAAAAATAAAATAGAGTTAGACCGTTCAAAATTGGTACATAAAGGTTTTTGATACCTACAAATCGATTGCGGATATTTTCGAATTTTTAAAGTTATTAGGTGGGTTGGGAAGGGGGGGGCGGAGTGGCAAAAAATAAAAATAGAGTTAGGTCGTTCAAAATTGGTACATAGAGGTTTTTGGTACTTACAAATCGATTGCGGATATTTTCGAATTTGTAAAGTTATTAGGGGAGGTGGGAAGGGGGGAAGAGGGACAAAAAAATTAATGTAGAGTTAGATCGCTCAAAATTGGTACATGGAGGTTTTTGATACCTACAAATCGATTGCGAATTTTTTCGAATTTGTAAAATTATTAGGATAGACTGGAAGGGTGTGAAGGGGAAAAATATATAAATAAGAGTTAGAGCGCTGAAAATCAGTGTTGTTAGGTTTTGAGGCCCGATAAATCGATCGCGGATGTTTTCGAAAGTACAGAATTATTACGAGGGGCTGGAAGGGGGCGTGCGCAGAGGTAAAAATAAAGAAATGCAAATAGAATGATGGAAATTATTATTATTAGGTTTAAAAACCCGAGAGAACGAATGCGAGTATTTTTAAAGTCTAAAAAAATTAGGAGGGGCGGGAACGGTAGGTGAAGGAACATGCATGCCGTGCGCACCTGTGTACGCTGTCGCAGGCAGTGGGGGCCCGGACCGAGAAGTTTTTTTTATGTTTTTTCCCTTACGATAATATAGTGATTCATTAAGAGTATCGAACATAAATGCGCGCGCGCAGAGCACAATGAAGAGAGTGGGGAAGCATGCACTGCTGAAGACAGAGGGGTTCCGGTGCGACATTTTTTCCAAACAGAATTTTATTCTCTATTTTTTTTTTTTTTTTTTTTCGCATGATAAAATTAATGCAATCTTGAAAATTCATTAACTATTGTGACTCGTTTAAAAATAGTGACCAGCGAAGCGGGCGTAGCCTGCAAGTTGAATATATTTGTAATTAATTTAAAAACAAATGAAGTCTTATATAAATCAAAAATTGTTTGTTTTAATAAGTGTGTTAAATGTCAAATATTTACCATATATAAATTTCTATATTTTTTGTATTAAAAGCAAAAACAAAAGTTGTTAAAGTGAAATTAAATGAAAAATTAAAGTGAATATGTAATATTAATAATTGTAAAACGTTACTTTATAACTTTGAATATTGTTATAACTTTAAATAAAGCTTACACTAAAAATCTATTAAAAAGTAAACAAAATATCGGAATTCGGAATTTCCTAACTCAGCTCAGCGGATGAATACATCACGGGCTATTAATAATTCACTTTCCTCCAACAAATCAAAATTTAGCAACGTTGAAAAGTTAACAGCTCGATGGTATGAACATGTTCGTGATCCATGGAGATAATCACAATTTCAAAGCATATAAATGATTAAGTTTTTCTTTTTAAAAAATTATAAATTTATTATGAATTATTATGAAATAGAATACCTAAAATTACAAAATACTTCATTATTAAAAATATTATCTAAATAAAATTTTGGCGAAATGTAAAATTTTAAAATCCAATAATTTCCTTCATAACAAAAAAGAAAAAAATATTTAAGTAAAATTTAATTTAGTATATATGTAATAAATATTTAAAACAAACAATGAAGTTTCTGTTTTGCATTTAATAAAAAAAAAATATCTAAATATTTTATTGACTGCATTCAGATTGAACCAACCAACCCTAGCCTAACGAAACCGACTAACACCTGTTCTGAATTTTGAGAATATGCAGAAGAAATGCATGTATAGCGGAATAAAAAATAACTCGATTTTTAAACTAAATTATATAAAAAAAAAAACATGAGTTTTTAGGGGAAAACGGGGCATGTCATGCTTCTCAGACAAAAGAAATTAATATCATATATCAATTTAAAAAAAAATTACCCGAGCCGTTTTCGAGAAAAAGTTACTCCATTAGACCTGATCCTTTGAAGTCTTAAATTGCAATTTCAGATCTCAAAATATACTGCATGTTGAAGAGTAAAACTTTCAGGATAGCATCAGACAGAAGATGAAAGATTATTCTGAAAACATCAGATCAAAATATCCCCTATTTGTTCAGATATTAAATGTAGGTTTTTCCTAGTTTCTTTGATGTTAAATTAGCTGTATATATAGTCTCACTGCTAAGCTTTGTTTGAGCTTTGCTGTGTTACTCGAAAAACTACCGTTTTTCATGATACAGATATATTAACAGTGCGTAAAACTTTGACAATAGATTGAGAAATTTTTTTATGGTAAGGAATAGTAACAAAAGATTTAGGTGATTTGGAGGAATTAATTTCATGATTATCAATATTAAATTCATACTCTTTTAATTTTCTTTTAAATCAGCGAAAGGGATAATTATTACGTTTTAAGTCCGAAAAAATTCTTTTAACTCTAACTGGAAAAGTTCTTCAGTACTGCAATATGTTTTAGCGCGGTTAAGTAAAGTATGGAAAACAGCAGACTTATGTGAAGAAAGGTTCGCTGCATTAAAATTTAAATACTGGCCTGAAAATGTAGGTTTCCTATAAACAGAAGTAACGAATTTAGAATGAGTATCAGAAGGCGAACGCTCAATTAAAATATCTAGGAAAGTGAGTTTATTATCTTTTTCTTGTTGTAAAGTAAATTAAGTTGATGGATTAATGGAATCAGCGTAATTGAGATTATCAGAAACATGTTGATTATCAGGTATAACAGAAATATCGCCCACATATCTACGCCCAAAAGAAATTTTGTCATGTAAATCAGAATTAATTTGATTTTCAATAAACTGCATGACTATTTCTGCAATTCGAACTGAAATGGGGAAACCCATAGCAGTGCCATTAATTTGTTGATAAAAAGAATTATTAAAACTAAAACAGTTGGAAGTTAAACAAAAAGAAATAAGTTCAATTAAAACATCTGTATCTAAATAAGGGTTGGTAGAAATATTATTGTAAATTTTACGGATAATATCACATGCATAAGGGATAGGGATAGTTGTGAAAAGAGAAATTACATCAAGTGAAATCATTAAACAATTAGAGGGAACAATATTTTGTTTTAAATCACCAAGAAAAGTATAAGCAGAAAGCATACTAAACTGAGAATTCAATGTAAGGGGTTAAGATAATCAGATAGGTAACGGGGTAAATTAAACAGAGGGGATTTAGAATAATCAATTATTGGATGAAGAGAGAAATCAGGTTTATTTATTTTTGGCAAGCCTATGGTAGTACAATTCTTTTTACCTTCATGGGTGTTCGATTCCCACCATCCAGTCATATTCGATTCCTACCATAATCGAACTCCGCACTCAATGACACTTTCGATTTAACTGTTTTCATCTCAACTTTACTTTTTTTCTGTTCAACAGGTACGAACATCTCAACTCTACTAAAACAGAAACCGCAAAGAACAGTTTAAGAAATGTTCTTTTTCATCCGCACGGTAGCTTGCATGCTATCTTTCGCATTATTCGCAATTATTACTACACATTATTATCTTCGCATTATTACTTGCATTATATTGTTTATTTTAAATATTCAATCGTAATGTTTTATCACAACTTATGTCTTCAACGCATATCAAATCTGTGTATTGTATGTTTAATATAGTTTTGGTTTGTGAATGAAAGAACGAGTATTTATTGTTATCTTCCCATCACGTTACATAACATTTTTTGGAGGCACCGTCGAGATATTCTGTGTGAATTTCGGCTAGCTTACAAATTTGGATATCCAAGAGCAGCTTTTAAGGAATAAAACAGATAAGTACTTATTTTCCTATTTTACAAGTTTTACTTTGGTTTTTCGCATTACTCTATTACCAAAGCTGCCAACCTAATCCGGCAAATTGTTAGTAACGCCCCCTTTTCTACACCAGTCATTTCTTAGAGTTTTTTCCTTCTTAATTCATCGCAAATATATTTGAAGAATATTACTTTAAAAATTAAGTGGCGTAGAAAAAGGGGAGGTACTAACAATTTGCCGGATTAGGTTGGCAGCTCTGTATTACGTAGTAATGGCAAACAAAAAGAACAATGACGATGACAGTAATGAAACTGTCGCTTTAGAAGATGCTGAAAAAATAGCAAAACATTATCGAGGCAGAGCGAAATCTGCGCTTACTAGAATTATGAATTTTATAAATAATGAAAATCAAATTTTTCAAAAACATGATCTCTTAAATAAACTTGAAAAGATTGAAATTATTTATTCTGATTTTGATAAAGCCGATTCTGAATTACCTGATAAAGTATCAGAAATAGAAGAATTTGAGTTAAAATATTATGAAACCAAAGCCAAGCTTCAACAAAAACTTGAAAATTTATCTGTAAACATGCAATCTAATGTTTTAAATTTTCAAAATCCATCCGTTAACACAAATGCTATATCTAGTAATTTTCGATTGCCAAAATTAAATATTTGCCCGTTTAGCAGTAATTATAAAGATTGGATGTCTTTTAAGGATTTGTATATATCATTAGTTCACGAGAATGTTAATTTGTGTAATGTACAAAAATTCCATTACCTAAAGGGTTTATTAAAAGATGAACCGGCTTCTATTATTAAACACATTCCAATATCTGAGAATAGTTATCTAGAAGCCTGGGAAAAATTACTTACTAGGTATGATAAGAAAAAACAAATTATTTCTGCACTTATTAAAACCTTTATGGATCAACCAGCTGTAATTCATCCTAATGCATATAACTTACGTAAGATATCAGATACTTCAGATGAAGTGATTAGGGGATTAAAGATTATTGACACTAAAGCTACTGAAAGAGATGTATGGTTAATTTATATTTTATTACAAAAACTTGACCATAAATCACGTGAAGAATGGGCACAATATTCTTCAAAAATTGATTTTCCTACTTTAGAGATCTTTTTACAATTTATTAATGATAAATGTGCATCTACGGAATTATGTAATGAAAATGAGAGTAAAGAGAATGAGTGTAAACAAAATAAAGATAAACAATTTAAGTTATCTAAATTTCATTCTAACGTTAATTACAAATATATTTTATGCAAAACCAATAATCATTTCTTGTTCAAATGCTTTAAATTTAAAGAACTTCCTGTTAAGGATAGAAAACAATTTGTTAGAAAGAACTCACTATGCAGCAACTGTTTATCTAATAAACACTCTCTCGCTCAATGTAATTCCACTTATACCTGCCATTTTTGTAATGCAAAACATCATTCTAGTATATGCGATAATAATTTGAAAACTTATACCGCTTCGGCTTCATCTGCTGGTAATAATTTTGAAAATTCTGAGAATCGTACAGAGCCATCTGGCATATATCAATTGCAAACAAGTACTCATAACCATTCTATACAAACATATTTCGCTTTACTTCCTACAGCTAGCGCTTATATTTATGATTCAATGGGTCAGAGACATGTGATAAAAATTTTATGCGATTCAGGCTCTGAAAGTTCTTTTATCACTGAATCATGTATGAGTGTTTTAGGTTATGAGAGAAAAAATGAAAAATTTCCCGTCAAAGGGTTGGCAAATTCAAAAAATTGCAATAACTAAAGGTTATACAGACATTAATTTAATTTCTATTCACGATTCCGATGTCAAGTTATCCATGCGAGTTTTTATATTAGATAAATTAACTGCTGCATTGCCATCAGAGAAAATAAACAAAGAACATTTTTCGCATTTAAAAAATATGCAACTGGCCGATCCTAAATTTGAAATTACAAATAAAATTGACATGATTTTGGGATCTGATTATTTTTTTTCTATTTTACTTCCTGGTCAAACAATTTGTACTGAAAATGGTTTAATTGCTCAAAATTCAATTTTTGGTTTTCTCGTATCCGGAAAATTACATGAATCTCAGACAAAATCTAATTCGATTTCAAATTTACATATTTCCGAAACTAATATTGACAGTGAGTTAAAACGTTTTTGGGAATTAGAAAAAGTTTTTAATCCAAGTGAGAAGTTACTTTCACCCGAGGAACAGTTTGTGGAGTCACATTTTCAGGAAAATTATTCAATTAATCCAGAAGGCCGTTTTGTGGTAAAATTACCATTTTATAAATGCAAATCTGAATTATGTAATACAAAGCCCGCTGCACTTTCCCGATTATATGCAATGGAGAGGAAATTTTCTGAAAATCCGGAATTCGAACAACAATATAAGGATTTTTTATATGAATACGAACAATTAGGACACATGGAGGTAATTACTCGGAATTCACTAAATATTTCTCAAAGGGAACAATATTTCCTACCTCATCACGCAGTTATTAAACTTTCTAGCACTACCACTAAATTAAGAGTCGTTTTTGACGGTTCCTGTAAAACGTCTGATGGTAAATCATTAAATTCAGTTTTGGGTGTTGGCTCTAAATTACAACGAGATATTTTTGAGATCTTACTTAATTTTCGATTACCGGAGATAGTTTTTTCTGCAGACGTGGAGGAAATGTACCGCCAGGTTTTAATTTCTGAGGACGATCAAAATTATCAAAAAATCCTTTGGAGATACAACCCCAATGAGGAAATAAAGGAATATAAATTGAAAACTGTTACATATGGCCTTGCTCCAGCATCCTTTTTGGCCACTAGGTGCATTAAGCAAATCGCTCTAGATTATAATCAAAATACACACGTCTCGCGTACTTTGTTAAAAGATATATATATGGATGACTTGATATCTGGTTCAAACTCGGTTAATAGCGCAATATTAATTGCTAAGGAAATTGCTAATATTTTGCAGGAACATGGGTTTCATTTGAGAAAGTGGAATTCCAATTCGAATGAATTCCTTACGAAATTTCGAGAAAATTGCATCACAGATACAGACTTTAAAATAATACCAAACAACAATGAAAGTTCTAAAGTTCTAGGGCTTTACTGGAACTCTTTAGCAGATACATTTATTTTCAAAACTGCACTTACACTCAAGCCACCACTAACAAAAAGACGCATTTTGTCTGAATCTGCACGCATTTTTGATCCTCTATGGTTAATTTCACCTTGTACAGTAGTGTTAAAAATATTTTATCAAAAGCTATGGTTAACAAAAGGAGACTGGGATTCTCCTATTCCGCAACAATTTGAAGAGGAGCTCATTAAATATGAGAATTCATTCAATAAAATTAGCCAATTTTCTGTTCCTAGATGCGTCACGCTTTCATCCGATAGTACATTTGAATTACATGGTTTCAGGGATGCGTCAACACATGCTTACGCCGCTGCAATCTATTGTCGACAGACTCATGATAACAAATCAAAGGTCTCACTCTTAGTTGCCTAAAGTAGCTCCTATCAAGCAAATTTCTGTTCCCAAATTGGAATTTTGTGGTGCTTATTTATTATCTAAGTTATTTTGTTCAGTCTTCAAAATATTAGAAAATTATAATTTTGATATTTACGCATGGACAGATTCAACAGTTGTTCTTTCATGATTATCCGCACATCCACGTAAGTGGAAAACTTTTGTTGCAAATAGAACTTCACAAATATTAGATGTTCTTCCCACAAAACATTGAAGACACGTTCCATCAAAAGAAAACCCCGCTGATATAGCTTCTCGGGGCATCGATCCTAAAAGTTTACCTGAATGCAACTTGTGGTGGAAAGGCCCAAGTTGGCTACTTTTGGATCCTACACATTGGCCAATGACGCGCCCAAGTCTAAGGAAATCGAGGATCAAATTTCGGCTGAAAAGAAAGCTGATCCCATTTTGTCTTACCATATTGATACATCTAATGATCTTTATGATCAACTATTCAATAAATTTTCTTCACTTTTTAAAATCAAACGCATTCTGGCATATTGCATAAGATTCATAAATAACTGCAAGTCAGCAAGTAAAGTTCATGTCTCAACAGATGATTCTTGTTCCCCTCTTACATTTAGGGAAACTAAACACGCCGAAGAGAACATCATTCGATGGGTACAATATAAATACTTTCACGAAGACTTAAAACACATCATAGAATCAAAACATTTTGTCTAGAAAAAGTCATTTACACTCTCTACACCCATTCCTTGACCAGAACGGTCTGTTACGGGTGGGAGGTCGCTTACAAAATGCTCAATTATCATTTAACGAAAAGCATCCGGTAATATTGCCGTCTAAACACAAATTGAGCGACCTTATTATACAAGAGAAATATATTGCACACTTGCATGCAGGACCATCATTGTTATCCCGCATTATAAAACAGGCATATTGGATCATTGGTGGAAAAAGATTAATCAATAAGCTTGTTAATAAATGCGTGAAATGCTTCCGTTTCAAAGCTACTTCTACACCCCAGCTCATGGGAAACTTACCACCACATCGAGTAAATCTCGAGCGACCTTTCTTTGCATGTGGCGAGGACTATGCTGGTCAAATGTATACAAAATTTAACAAGGGTCGTGGCTCTAAAACAACAAAAGGATACATAGCTTTACTCATTTGCCTTGCTACAAAAGCAGTACACATCGAAGCTGTCAGCGATTTGACGACTGACGCATTTATAGCTGCCTTACGACGTTTCAGTGCTAGACGTGGTTCACCTAGTCATATTTACAGCGATAACGCAACCAATTTTGTTGGTGCTAAAAGGAAACTCGATGAAATAGAACAAATGTTGTCTTTACCAAAAAACGAATGCGTAGCACATTATTTAACACGAGCCGCAATAGAATGGCATTTTATTCCTCCCGCATCACCTCATTTCGGAGGAATTTGGGAAGCTGCAATACGTTCCTGTAAATTTCGCATTAAACGAGTAATCGGTGATACACGGTTGACATTTGAGGAATTGAGCACTTTATTAACACAAATTGAATCATTATTAAATTTACGTTCCCTCTTTAAAAGTACTAATTCTGATACAGACTCTATTAATGTTCTCACCCCATCAAATTTTCTTACAGGTGAGGTCATGCTTTCACCTGCAGATGAACCATTATCCTGTAGCAGGAATCTCAAGTACCGATGACAAATGGTGCAAAAAATGAGACTAGATATTTCTAGGGCTTGGAATAAGGAGTATCTCAGTTCCTTGCAATTAAGAAATAAATGGCAACATCCTGCAACAAATATCAAGGAAGGAGAATTGGTGGTTATTATAGACCACAGCTGCTCACCTTTATCCTGGCCAATTGCTCCAATTGCAAAGGTTCACACCGGTAGCGACGGACTGGTCAGAGTAGTGTCTATAAAAACTAAAGACTCTGTTTTTAAAAGAACTGTTAACAAAATTGCTGTTCTCCCTTTATATCAGGACTAGCACCCTGATAGGGTGGGAGTCATGTTCGATTCCCACCATCCAGTCATATTCGATTCCTACCATAATCGAACTCCGCACTCAATGACACTTTCGATTTAACTGTTTTCATCTCAACTTTACTTTTTTTCTGTTCAACAGGTATGAACATCTCAACTCTACTAAAACAGAAACCGCAAAGAACAGTTTAAGAAATGTTCTTTTTCATCCGCACGGTAGCTTGCATGCTATCTTTCGCATTATTCGCAATTATTACTTCACATGATTATCTTCGCATCATTACTTGCATCATATTGTTTATGTTAAATATTCAATCGCAATGTTTTATCACAACTTATGTCTTCAACGCATATCAAATCTGTGTATTGTATGTTTAATATAGTTTTGGTTTGTGAATGAAAGAACGAGTATTTATTGTTATCTTCAGATCACGTTACATAACAATGGGTAAGCCATAGAAACCTCATTCCCCTCTTCGTCCAATAAATGATTATTCTATATCCCCTCTGTATAATTTATCCCGTTACCTATCTGATTATAACCGCTTAATGAGGCATGCACAGTCCCCGCTGAATACGCTGTACTCTCTTACAGGAGATCTGCTGTTCTTCTCAGCGTTTACTTTTTGATGTTTTTACTGATGTGGAGCCTGTAAAAGGCTCGAAACGTTTAAATTTATGTTTTATGTGTTTTAACGTTTTAAACTGTATATTTTTTAATGTATATTGTCTCGTTTTTTAATGTAATCAAAATTTAATATGACTGTACAAGACGTAATGATTTATAAATATTTTAAATTGTAATAAAAAAATCTGATATCTCTGAAAGGTTATTTTATTTTATTTGTTTATTTATTTTTAACAATGTTATATTAATATTCTTATCATAAACTGATTGAACTGTTAGCAAATTTAAATTTAGTTCATGAAATAAAAATTTCTCAAATATGTTTTTATTTATTTATTTATTCACTTTCTTTTTCTACCTAACTAGGATAAAATATTTTTGTTTTTTTCCCTAATTAATTGCCAATAACATTCTCCAAGATATTGGAGATGGTTTATTCACTCGGGCATATTTGTAAGGCATTTTCATTCATTATCCTAAGATTATATTATACTAATATTTTATTATCCTTATTATTATTTAAGTTTTAAAAATTTAGCCAAAACATTTTCAAAAAACATCGTCGTAAATTAATGAAGCAATAAATCCAAAAACACTGGAAGCACTTTGGTAAAGTAAGTAAAAACATTTTGCTAATTGTAGTCATTTTTCGTGGGCATTATAAGGAAAAAAGGAATCTTTAACTTTCTCGTTTAGTTTTCACTTTTTTTCTGTAAATTTTCAGTCTCAAGATTTTAATCAAAGACGTAAAATAATGGAGTACTTCTAAAAATTTCTAAAATGAACTTTTAAAAATTTGATTGAGAATTTGAAGATAATAATTTTTCTGTAAAGAAATTAAAAAAAAATTTGACTAATTTATAACTGCATACTTTTATTACCTAAAAGAAATCCAATATGTTAAAATTATGCATTGTCGTTAAATTTTTCTGTATTAGCATGTGTTAAATGCTTAAAAATAAATTAAAGAAACAAACAAAAAAAATAGTCCTTACAATCTCAATTTAATTTTATAATAGGGCACTGATGAAAGTAAAAGAGGTTCTTAATTTCTTCTTGGGTTTTATATGTACAAGGTGCTTTATAAATACTGGAACAAAATTTAAGGGAAGGTACAGTACATCATTTTTTTTAAAATTAATATAATAGGAAATAATTAGTAATAAATTAAATTAGTAATAAATGAATGCACATATATGTACACGCAATGGTAGATACTCATACATAATACCCATTATTACTTTTTATTAATTATTGTTATTTTATAAATAAGTTGAAAAATTTAAGTGCTATTGACTAAAAATAAATTCAGATAATTGAAAGAAGCATGTAGCTACAGATACAATGCATCTGATGCATATTTTTTGCGCGATAATCCCAATCATTATCTTTTCTCTTTAATTAGCTACTGGGTCCCTTATTGCCTCCCAATTTCCATTAAAACATATAAAGTATAACATGTTCTTTCGTCAGATATTTTAAAAGTTAATCGGAAAAGCGTGTAAAATCAAAAGTTCTTTTATTATTTTCTCCATCACCTGTAAGATTATTTCATGGGAATCAAAGCAACACATTTACAATAAGTCAAAATTATTCTTTTACTTATAACTATTTTAGCTTCATATTACAAGTTCTTTTTTTTACTTTACTATTGTAATAGTTTCAGAAATCATAAAAAACAGCTTTATTATTGAATTTTGAATTCATTTTTATTTTTTTCGATAAAATTATTTTTTTTCATCGTCATGAAATACTATTTTGTTTGTTTGAAGTTATTTCTTTGAAACTTACAGCTCTGCAACCGTATAGCTATACAATTTAAAAAAATTTAAAATGTGAGAATTAATATTTATATGCCATAAAAAAACATTTATTTCAAAAATAGAACAAAAATTCTAAACTCATATAACTAACGTAACGCGACTAATGTGATACGAAAAATAAAGAAAACATTTATAAGATAAAATATTTTATTTGTGCCAACCTTTTGTTTAAATGTTGATTGTGTTTGTTTTATGGCTTTCATACACACTTAAAAGAAATGGCAAACTTCGAGTTCGCTGTTCAGGGTCATTCAAAATAAAATTTGTTTCAACAATTTGTATTTAGTTATATGTCAGCTATTTAAACTCTGATTAGGTCTTCTGCAAAATTTTCCTATTAGAAGCATTTTATTTCTTATCATATGAAATAACATGGCCTAGTTATTATTTATTTTTATAATATCAAATAAAAAATATTACATTTTTTTAATATTACTCTATATTACTATTAGATAATTTTTGTATTGTCAATTTTTAAAAATAGAACATATATGTGGAATAATCTGCTTAATATATGTACAAATATATATGCAAATATATGCGCAGTTTAAATAAGCTGTATTTTTTGCCATTGAAATTTATATATTTATGGAATGGTCCTATATTTCCCATGATGCTGATTTAGTATGAATTTTTAATACATTTTTGTTACCGGTAAATATCTTTGCACTGGTTATTGTATTTAAAATCAGCATAATAATCCAATGTAATTGCATTCTGAATAAAAGGCAGTGTGAACGTGCAATTGATAGTTAGTGAAAAATATCAGATAGTGGCAAAAGATTTTCTAACAAATTAGGTTTTACCATACTTTTTGATTATACGGAAGATCAAATATTCCAAATATAATATTAAAACTACGTGTAATATTATATTTTCATTAATAATACTTATTGTTTAAATAAATTGCATTCTGAAAGTTTTTTTTTCTTTTTTAATTAAATGAAGAATTCAGTAGGTAGGTTTGTTTTTCAAAAAAAAGCTTAAAATTTTTTAAAAAGGTTTATTTAGTTTCTTTTTTTAAAAAATTAAGATTTGCTTCTTCAGCGTTTTAATCATTATTCTGTATTTTAACAATATTTCAAAACCCATTCTTCAAAGAATTTCCTCAGTAAAGGTTATTAGCTGAAACTCATTTGAATAGTAAGCTAATTATTATCATTCAATTCAAATAAATCACGTTACTTTGCTGAGAAAAGTATCTCGAAAACTTTGTCGATATGTAAACACATTCTAATTCCATGGAACCACAATTAGATTTCGTTGAGTTCTATGTATGGTAAGAAATTCGTTTTTGTGTTGTGAAAATAATTGTTCTCATAGATTCAAGTTTCTACAAATCTCACGCATTCTAATTATGTCTTTGATTTTATTCGAAAATCAATGCTATTTCAGAAATGCTTAGCTCCTTTTTCATTTACAGAAATCTTAATAACAGTTTTATGTTTATATTTACTTTTTGTAAAGGAAGAATTAGTTCCTTTTCAAATATTCCTTCTATTTATTAATTGAATGTTAATTAAAACAGAAACAATTCTTTTTGTTTCAAATTAACGACTTGGATCAGGAAAAATAGCTTATTAGTGTTGGAATTTTTAATAACTTTTCTTCAACAAGAAGATGAAGCTTTTCTTTTATCTTTTTTTTTATTGTGGGAACATTATATATATATATATATATATTCATAAACAATTTTCTGAATATTACCTTCTTAAGAATTCTGTTTGAAAATTTCTGCATTTGCATGCACAGGCAAAGTATTTCCATTTTGAAATCTAATTTGTACCAAGGTGCTTTGCCGCTTTGACTGCAGCACTCGTGCTTACTTTATTCGCCTGATGAAGGGTCGTGTGTTTTTTCGACACGAAACAATTGTTGCGAGTTTATTGCATTTTATAGTGTTTATTCAAAGTTTGTAAGTAATAATTTTTACAACGCCAGTTTTATGATGCTTCTTTATTCAACATTTATTTGTTTCGAAAACGTGTCATTAGATGGTGCAGTAAAAGCACCATCTCCTAGGGACACTGGATAGAGAGATACGACAAGGTGTTCATACTTTTTCATTGGTGGAAAGCTCCCTTTTCCCGCCAGAGGCGATTTCTCGCAGCGCTTGAGATTATTCAGGGTTTCTAACCATCTCTAGAGACCCTATATCCCCGATTATGTTACGTCATACTAATTGGAAGAGAACTTATTTATTACATTTTTACTTTGTTGGGAAATAAATTACTGTAATTTTGAAATATTTTTAAAAGAAAAAAAATGCATTGTTAATTATTTTATATCATGTTTTAAATACTTCGAATTCTCATTGCATGCTATTTTACGTATTTATTTCGTAACATATGAGATAATTACATTATTTATTTGCTAGCTATTAGTTATTAAGTTCTATTTTTAAACATATTTAATACGTTAGATCTTTTTTTTTTTTTTTTTTTTTTTTTTTTGATATATTTTAAAATATGTATTTAAAATAATTATATTTAAAAAATATTTTTTGATTATTTGCTAGTACGTAATATAATCAGTTTTCTTAAAATAAATTGATAAAAAATAAAAAAAAATAAGGTGTCTCTTATATGCGAGCATGTGAAATATAGTAATTGCTATAATAAATTTTATAAATAATATTTAAATAAGTTATTATTTTTATTTACATAATATTTTAAAAAACTAAAACAAAAAATTTAAAAAATTAACGAAATAAGCAAATGTAAATAATATATATATATATATATATATATATATATATTTTTTTTTTTTTTTTCTAAAAATATTAGTTAATATTTTCACAAATTATTATTAATTAAATTTTATTTTTAATTATTGGTTAATATTTTTACAAAAATAAATAATTACGAAATTATTGATGATAACGCGTAATTGAAATAAATAAAACATGTATTTTTAGCTGGTAAAAGTAGTACATAAATATTTTTATAAAGTAATAAAAAATAATTTCCGTTCTTCTGCCGTAGTTTTACATTTATTCATGAATTACTTGACAAAAACTAAAATTACCATACATTTGTTAAAGAATTTCAAACTTTTTAAATATAAAATGTATGTCCTCAGAAAAATAAGGTAGAATTACTTTCACAATTAACGTATTTTGCTTAATCTAGAAATATATCAGGAAAAATTCCATTGTTTTCCAATCGGCGTTGAAAAAGTAACCATATCTTATCGAAGATTAAAACAAAATTCATTTTTCTTCAAATTCTTTTCTTCTAAGACAAAAAAAAAAAAAAAAAAAAAAAAAAATATTTATATTCTGCGTTACTTTCTGGACAAATTTAAAACAATTTTCTTCCATTTATACTGTATAGTAAAGTGTCAATCGCAAATTAAAAAGCATTACGTTCTACGGGGATTGCTCCGATTTGGCACTAAAATTTCCGACTTTCCGTCAATGTCCATTCTCTTCCTAATATAGGGTCTCAAACCATCTCTAGCGACCCTAGAGTTTCTAACCATCTCTGAGAAACTTTAGTTGAGACTGAGATGATTTTCAGTTCAATCAGTCGATCTGTGAAAATGTGTCGTTTACGTGCACTGATATGGCACGCATTTGTATTAATCTTGTTTTTTACACTTAGTGTAATTTATTAGTTATTGTTTTAATTAAAAGTGTTAACTACGGTGTGATATCTGTGCAATTCTTATAGAAAAGCAACCAAGCATCAGTTTTAAGTTGCGATTTTTTTTTTTTTTTTTTTAATAAATGGCCCTCACATTCAATAAAAATTGGTATTTCGCTCGTTTCTTTCGCATTCAATAAAAAAATAAAAAAAAATTGGAATTTCGTTCGTTTCTATGTCACACAGCAGTTCTGGTTTCTTCTTTCGCTGGTAGCGAAACAGCGTGTTTATATCTAAAGGAATTTAGAGCAAGTATAAAACTAAATTTATAAAAACCTCGATCTTGGATTTTATTAAATATTTTTTTACAAAATATGTAATTTTCTGTTGAAAGAACGCTAGCTTGCAAATTATAAAAAATCAAAGCCTAGCTGTTCTTGAATTGAATTAAATACTACATTTTTATAAAATCGTTAATTTTCAACAGAATTTATAGCACTCTTTGTAGCTTTTTTAACGCAAAATATTTTAAAAATTCGCAGATAATTTTTAAGCTTTTTATATTCATATACAAAAACCATGTGACTTATCATCTAACACGAGTTCTTATTTCGAAGACTGACAGCTAGCAAATTTTAAATCGTCAATGTAAAGCGGCCGCGGTAGCTCGGTCGGTAGAGCACCGAGCTCGTAATTGGAAGATTGCGGGTTCGATACTCGAGCCAGCCAAAAATCATCGTGTGCACTAATGGTGGTTGGTGCCCGTAAAATACGTCGTGGCCGCAATGTCCTCCATGTTTCCATCCAAATTATTCTTCTGGAGGGTCACCTCAGCGGGAGAGACATCCCCTCCGTGAAGGATCAAAATTGTGATTGTATGTCTCCGGACCATCTTTAGGAGTGTGCCCCAGACCGTCCCCAATTACTTATAGCGCAGTATTAGTGCGACGTTAAACCCAACCAACGAATCAATCAATGTAAAATGGCCAGAAATTTTTTTTTAGTTAATTTAAAAATATTATCGAACAGATCAAACGTAGCTAAGATTCACCATTATTCAATCAGCGTTTTACTAAGAAAAAACCCATATTGAAATCGATCTGTTTGTTTGCCAGCTGCATTGCCACAGACATACAAACACACACATGTAATGATCACTCATTACCTAATTTATTATAATTATTATTATTTAATTTTATAATGTAGATACGTGATATTGATGGTTACATTTTTTTAAAATTCTATTATCAGTATTTTTGAAATGGCAATAATCTTTTACGTGGGCAATAATTCCTTTTTTGTTTATCTTACTAAAAATTTCTCTAAACTAACTTACTATCTTACTAAAAAATTCTCTAAAATTTAAAATATCATTTTTGAGATTTAACAAAATGCTAATTCTAACAGTGAAGAAGAAATACTTGATTATTTTTACATTTTTTGGTCGCCATAATATCACTTTCTATAAATAAATAAATAAATAAATAAATAAATAAAATAAAACTTAATATATGCGTCAACATATTATTCTCGGTTTTCCATACAAATTTTAGCTACAGAATATAAAATGCAAAAATGTTTTTTGTAAATAAAAGGTTATTTCCTTTAATATTGGTTGTGCATTTTCCGTTTATTTTTAATTGTCTAACTATTGATTAAAAATTTATATAATTTTTTATATTATCATGTTCTTTATATGTAATTCAAAATATACAAAGAAAATTATAGATTGTTAGTGAGATTTTAAAAATTAGTTTAAGATCTCTCTGATAGTTATTTCACTCTTATGCGAAAGGAAATCATGCGATTTTAATAAAATCTTCCAAAGATTAAAAATAAAAATTCATCAATTCAAACATCTGTAGCAGCTTGTGTTGGATATATATATATATATATATATATATATATATATATATATATATATATTTAGTATTATACATTAATTGTATATATTTATAAATATATCATAAATAAATGTAATTAATCATGTTATTTTTATTTTGCTTGGTTTGATTAAATATTAATTCAGATATTTCATTATTATTTATTTTTAATAATATTTATTATAATCTCTTTTTAGATTGCACTTTTACATTATCTGATAAAATCATATGCAAATCATTCATAAAAAACAATGCATGTTAGTTCTCTTTTCTTAATCTGAGAAAATATTTTATTTTAAAATGTATTCTCGACTCTCTAGTTTTGAAATTTTTAGATTACTTTAATTTTTAAACATTATAATACGTTTAGATAAATGATGAAAGGAAAAAAGTATTAGAGAAAATTTTGATCTGTATTTCATATAGATTTAGGAAAGACGATATTTTTTAAACTGGTAAAATAAAATATTCTTTCAAAATAAATATATATTTCAGAGAAGCAAAGAACAAGAGAAAGTGTTTTTGCATATTCATGAAGATCAGCTTTTCTGTAAAGTATCCCTTTGATGTATTATTCATAATCTCAGCACATAAATCTTCATTATTCTTCTGAAATGCAGATTTTCTTTTTATAAAGTTTAACGATCAATATGAATAGGAAATATGTGTAAAATCTCGTTACAGCTGAGATATATTTCAAGAATTAAGTAAAACAACTACAGAAAGAAATGTTATTTAATCTTATCACCTTCTCTGTAAATCAATAAAATAAAACAAGAACTACTGTATCTTTAAATAAATACAAATGTATGAATGTAAGTAAATGTAAATTCGTTTCGATATATCAATTTTATTTTATAAAAATCAATATGGATTTTTTCTTTTAATTTTTTGAAGGAAAAAAAAAGACAGAAATACTAATAAAGTTCACAGTTTTTAATCAAACCTTAGAAAAAAAAATGTTATTAAACAATGCATACTGTCAAGTATAGTTTCTTTGGCAACTTCTAAATAACTGAAAATATATAATTATTAAAGGGATGATCGACTTTGAAAATCGGTCTTACAAGGAAAGATTCCATACGCGCATGCATAGAACCTTTTGAAAAAATTACAGAAGACTCTTCTCATGAATTTATGAATACTTGTTTAAAAAAAAAAAAAAATCGGCAGAATTTGAAAAGATTGTCTGTAAAAAAAAAAAAGAAGAAGAAGAAGAAGTCCGTTTTTTGGCTATTTATCGCTCATTGGCGACACAAGGAAAGTCGAAACAAGGCATTTTTTTTCTCCCTTAACCTTTAAGAAAAACTTTTTCTATATTCATCCCACTAAATTATTTTAAGTAAGATTACTTTAAATACACACTTTTATAACTACAGTTTTGTCACACATACACACACACACACACACACACACACACATATATATATATATATATATATAGGATTTACTTATCTTAAGAAATCCTACTCAGCACTTTGCTCATATAGCAATTTCATTCACGGAGAATTTAACAATAAATACGTTATATTTTACATTGTTACTTTCCTACATATCAAAATTCGTAGAACTGCTACTAAGTTTTCTTTTTAAATTACTCGTGCGACTATTAGTATCTCGATATCGTGATAATATATTGTCTTAAATAGTTCCTTGAGTTTCGGATAATCTATTGTCAATGGTTTCATTATAAAAATTTATCCTACATTTATATGTATTTAAAAAAGTGTAAATTGAAATGTAATGATCATATAATAACAACCTTTATTAACTGTGAAACACTTAAATTAATTTGAAATATATTCGATATAATAGGGTTACAGTCTAAAATAAAACATCATATACATTTTATATTATTGCATAATAAATTAAAAAGAAATAACACAATGGCTTTAATATGAATAAATAGCAATGGGTTATCGGAACGCTATTTGTATATTCATGGAAAACCGGTTAAGACCCACTGTTTCATAAATAATAATAACAATAATAATAATTGATTACAATGATTTTTAACTTAACATTAAAGCCTAATTTTTAGCATAGTATACACATGTATATTTAAAATATTCAATTTTTCAGTTATTAACATTTCAGTACACGGGTTAGTTAAAGTTTAACAAAAAATATTTTCAATTCTACATGCTAAATTACTTTAAATAAATTTAACTTAAATAAATACATTTTCATGACTATAATTTTGTGAAACACGTAAATATACGCTGTTGATTTATTCGAATTTTTAACCAATTTTTGATGGAAAGTTATGAAGAGTTAAAAGTTTTAAGCACACATTGATTTTAATTTATAATGTGACGGAGAGTATCGAAAATCCTTTGATTAACCAAAAATCCACAGAAACGAATTTATATGTACACTGATCGACACTGAAAATGCAGCACCAGGAAGGAATGATAATAACGGAATGAAATTTGTTGCACACATACATTATAGTAGGAAGAACAATTCATTAAAATTTCGAGTAATATGTACTGAGAAAACAGTACATAAAGCAGCGACCTCTGTGAGCAATAACAGCACATACCTGCCTAGGCACTGAATCGAACAGCGATTGGATAACATGTACGGGTAGAGCACTTCATGAAGTTTTAACACGATGCCACAATTCATCGATCGAAGTTACTGGTGAGTGGTGGGGGCCAGTCGCTTTTCAACGATTAACCAGTCATTTTCCTTGGTGCGAGATCAGGAGAACGCGCTGGCCAGATCGACAGTCGAACACATTCGGCATCAATGAAGGTCCAGACAATATGGACAACTTGCGGTCGTGCATTGTCCTGCTTAAATGTTGCGCTTCGGAGGCCTTGAACATAGGGCAGAACTATGGGCCTTAACTCGTCAGAATTGTAATGGCTGGTATTCAGAGTGGCGAGAATGAAAACAAGAGGTGACCGGGACGTGTATCCAATGATACAACATACCATCAATCCAGGTGGTCACTCAGTATGCGGCTACCAAAATTCTAATTACCCTCAAAATTGCATCACTGATATGGGCGCCATTAATGTGTGATCAACGATGAACCTGCACGCATGATTGTGCTTTGTCTGCACGTCACTTTTCAGACAAAGCACAATCCTGCTTACAGCATCAAGATTGCCTTATCCGTATTTAACGGCATTGTGAATAATGCGCATTGTCAGCTGGGATTCGACATCATCATATTATCCATCATTTGCAATGATGTTATGGGTTCCAATTGGATACACGTCTCGATTACTTCGTGCTCGTATTCCTGGCACTTTGAACAGCGGCCATTAAATTTCTCATGAGTTAAGGCCCGCCCCTCTGCCCTGTTTTCGAGGCCTCCGTAGCTCAAAATTTAAGCAAGATAATGCACGACCGCAAGTTGTTTGTATTGTTCGGACCTTCTTTGATACAGAATGTGTTCGATTGTTTAATGAACACATCTCTGGCCAGCGCGTTCTCCTGATCTCGCACCAATGAAAATGACTGTTTAATCATTGAAAAGCGACTGGCCCCCCACTACTCACCAGTAACTTCTATCGATGAATAGTGGCATCGTGTTGAAGCTTCATGAAGTGCTTTACCCGTACATTTCATCAAATCGCTGTTCGATTCAATGCCTTGGCAGATATGTGCTGTTATTGCTCACAGAGGTCGCTGCTTTATGTACTGTTTTCTCAGTACATATTACACCAAATTTCCTGAAATTTTAATCAATTGTTCTTCCTACTATAATGTATGTGTCCAACAAATTTCATTAAGTTATTATCATTCCTTCTTGGTGTTGCATTTTCAATTTCGAGCAGTGTATTAGAACACTGTTTTATATTAAAGTGTGCTTAATTTAAAGATGTGGTCCCATACCACATTCATTCCATCAAAAGAAAGAAAAAAAACTATGTGGTTGATGCTCTCTCTCTCTCTCTCTCTCTTTTTTTTTTTTTTTTTGGGGGGGGGGGGGGAGAGAAGGACGTAGAAAAAAAAATATTTTTTTTCAAAAATTTAAAAACGTTTCCTGCTTCTCTGGTAGTATATATTCATTGAAGGTATTTTTTAGGAAAATATTCATTATTTTACGAAATATATTAAATTTTTAAATGGGAATCATTAAAAAATGCTAGAAACAATAAGATAATTTACACACATACAGAAAAAAAAAGAAAAAAATAAAAGAAAAAGAAAGAAAGAAAGATCCGTTAAAATAGTTACAACTGTCCATAATTGTGTGGTTCAAATGCAAAATGCACAGGATTTCCGACTTAACAACGCTCTACGTGTCGATTTCTAAAACCTTCATTTTCAGCTAAAAATGCATTTTTTTTTATTTCCCCAGGGATGAAAATATTTTTTTTAAAGGGTCTCCGAAAACTAGGATTTATTGACTAAATTTTCCAAAATTTTTAGTAAAAATTTTCTAAAATATTATTTAAATGTTGCTCTTTTTATAGATTCAAAATTTTGAATAAAAACTTTTATTTATTATATTAGGAAGAAAGAAATAAAAAAGGCGCTAGAAAATAAGATCTTAAAAGTCAACTAAAATTATAAATTAATAATTGCAATTGGCAAAATGCAAAATTCAAAAGATTTTTCAACCAAAATAAAATGCTAAATAAACATATAACTCAAGCGTATGCGACTTATACATTTGTTAATTACATGATAAAAAACATTTTTAAGAAGTTAGATTAAATACTTTTAACCACAAGTCATTTCGGTAAGTTATAGAAGATTATATATAAAGTAATCAACTATTTTGTCTGATAGTTTTAAAGTTATTCAATATTAAATCGAAAACATTTGTTTAGCAAGTTAAATGTATTAAAATTACTTGCATTTGTCGGGAAAGAACTTTGTTTGCTAAATCAATGCTGTCTTTGTGTTTTAAGCGCCACATACTTGAAAGTATTTAATTTTTACTTATTATCTAGGGGGTTTCTGCCGATAAATTTTGACTGATCTCATATTACAAAAGTAAGAAGTATCAGTGGATTTCCTTTCTTTCTTTCTTTTTTTTTTTTTTTTTTTTTTTTTTTTTTTGAGAATATTATGCTTTAGTATACGCTTTAAGAACACTTTCCTTGTTATAAATTAATGTCTTAAAGTTATGAAAGTTTGCATACAAATGCATTGAAATGTGCCAATGGTAAATATATTAAATCTTCTTGAAAGCTATTAAAATTTAAAAACTTAAAACTTAAAATTTATTTATTTATTTATTATATTTAAAAGACTCCATGCGACTGAGTTTTTAAATTTTTCTCTCGATTTCACATTATTATATTTCATCAATATATTCTAAACATATTTCTGCATTAATTTGTGAATTGATTGATAAGTTAAATTTTTTAAAGTAATTTTATTATTGAATGATGAAATTTCATGCAAATTTTTAACATTCAAACAAAAATATTTTTAGTTATAGAAATTCACAAGCGCAAAAACTTCATTTTGAGCAAAATCCAGTTAAAGCTGGAGTATTTACATTAGAAATAAAAGCATTTTCACTGATATATTCGTAAGTATTTATCGTACAGTTCAAATATGTCATCAAATAATTTAGAATAAACTTATCTTTTTAAAACATTTAAACATATCAAATTTTAGCACGTTTTTTAGCATATAATTGTGTACCGTTCCGTTAAATTATTACAGTTTTTATAAAATTAAAAAGTTTCCTCTCAAAATAAATCCAATTAAAAAATAAAAAATAAATAAATAAAATAAAACAGATTTTGAAATTTTTAAGAAATCAGGAAACATGTCTTTATAGCAACTTATTAATATCCCAAGAATGAATAACATCCGTACAATATATATATGTGTGTGTACATGGTGACCATAATTAAACTTGTCCCATTTAGAGCACTCTGTAGCTCTAACTAAAATGAATATTGAGTCGAAAATTTGTATTGACATTTCAAAGGATGCGCTCTAGGGATCTGAATAAATAAATAAATAAAATTTTTAAATTTTCCCCTCCGAGGGGACATGCAACAAATTACGAACAAGCTACACATTTTAACACAAACTACTTTATTTATTACAAATTTTATTGTTATTTGTTACAAGTTGCAGATTGTTTATCGATGGAGATCATGTTGTTCAATGTGGGCCCCATCATTCATCTGTAAAATCTGCAGCCGATGAACAGTATGTTCAACAGCTGATTACAGCTGATTGCCAGTGATCCTCCGCACATGCTTCGTTATATGGTCCTTCAACTCAGCCAAAGTTGCAACATTGCTTTTAAAAACCAATCTCTTTAAATAGACCCACTTTAAAACTTATCAAGCATTTTGATTGTAATTCTTGTTTGATTTTTTGATGTATGTCCCCTCGAAGAGAAAATTTTTTAATTTTATTTATTTATTTATTATTTGTTATTATTTGTTATTATTTATTATTTGTATTTTTATTATTTGTATTTTATTTGTATTTTTATTTGTATTATTATTATTCTTGTTATTATTATTTTGCAGATTTCGAGAGTCGATCCTTTGATCTATATACGAATTTTCGACTCAATATTCATTTTAATTAAAACTACAGAATGCTCTGAATAGGCCAAGTTTAATTATGGTCACCCTGTATCAGTGTTGGGCATCAATCGATTAAATTTTCAATCAACTAATTAGTTGACTAAAAATTTAATCACGATTAATTTAATCACAACTAACGGTTATTCATTTGCTGCAACTAAAAATTCAATCGCGATTAAATTAATCGAAAAATAGACGACTAACCGTTAGTTGCGATTAAATTAATCGTGATTAAATCAATCGTGATTAATATTTCAGTCATTTGCTGCAACTAAAAATTCAATCATGATTAAATTATTGGAGAAGCAGACAACTAACCGTTATTCATGATTAAATTATTCATGATTAAATCAATCGTGATTAATATATTAGTTGCAGCAAATGATTAACTGTTAATCATGACTAAATAAATCATGATTAAATTAATCGTGATTGAATTGTAGTTTTATCCAAACCTGATATCCCCCCCCCCTTTCTCTGAAGATCAAATGGTGCCGCTAAATTTTTGATAGCAATTTTCAGTAACGGTTTTTAAAAACTTTCCAACAAGGTTTAAAAATGTTAATCACTTCGGTTTGTCTGTCTGTCCGCGCTCTAGCTCTAACTCCCGTAAATATTTATGGAATTTCTTGAAACTGATATATGTTATTCAAGTTCACTATCGAATGTTCCCTATTGAAAGTGGAGTAAATACCTCTACTGCTCTGTGTACAGTGACACCCGAAAGTATTCCAAAGCATAGTAATCTATGGGAGGTATTTCAATAAGGCATATTTTAATACTTTTACTGTACACAAATCTTAATGAAATTGAAATATGTCATTCAAGATTAATATTGGATGTTTCTTATGTAAAATGGAGTAAATATCAGCACTGTTTTGTTTACAGGGTTACTCGAAAGTATTCCAATGCATTGCGTTCTATGAGAGGTATTTCTATAAACCAAATTTTAATTGCCGAAACGTCAGAGGAGGCCCTCTGTTGAGACTCAAAACGGTTTTGGGCTCTGTCTGTCTGTCGCGCGATAGCGGCCGCAAAAATGGCGCTATTGACTTGAAATTTGGTACAAATGTTCATGAGCCCCACGAAATCAGCTGTATAGTTTTTGGTATGTATTCCATTTGTAGTTCGTATACAGGGACACGCCAAAGTTTTTTTTTATCATTACGGCCTATGGGGGAAATGTGTATGTATTGCGATAGCGGCCACAAAAATCACGCTATTGACTTGCAATTTGGTACACGTGTTCATGAGCCCAACGGAATCAGCTATATAGTTTTAGGTGTGTATTCCATTTGTAGTTCGTGTACAGGGACACGCCAAGATTTTCTATCATTACGGCCTATGGGAAGAATCTGTATGTACCGCGATAGGCACCGCAAAAATCAAGCTATTGACTTCCAATTTTTGCCGAAACGTCAATGGAAGCCCTCTGTTGAGACTCAACAGGATTTTGGGTTCCATCTGTCCGTATGTCTGTCTGTCTGTCGTGCGATAGCGGCCGCAAAAATCCCGCTATTGACTTGAAATTTTGTACACATGTTCATGATCCCCACGAAATTAGCTGCATAGTTTTGGGTGTGCATTCCATTTGTAGTTCGTGTACAGGGACACGCCAAAGTTTTTGAAGTGAAAACTTCTTTAGGCGCGTTGAGCACTTTTGGGTGAAGAAAAATCATTGAACCATTTGAAGTGAAAACTTTTGGGTGAACAAAAATCATTGAATTCGCGTCATCGTCAGCAAACGCTTTCCATCCTTGTATGATACAAATAATGTATCATACAATTAACTTGCTAATGTGAGGTGTTAACAATTATATACTGTATATTGTTTTAAAATCTGGTGCGGCTCTACACGACTTATCTCATTTCCGGACACTGTCCCTCAAGATTGCAGCTGGAAACGTTGCAGTTAGACCTCACAAAACCGTGAGAAAGACCAAAGCCGCCATTTTTCTCACGTTTTTACAATATGGTGCGGCTCTACACGACTTCTCTCATCTCCGGACCAGGGCCCGACTAACAAAATTTTGTGCCCAGGGCACTTTCAATTTTTCGTGCCCCCCCCCCTCCCCCGATCGATGTTCCACTGTACGTTAATTGTACAATTTCATGTATTTCAAATGATCTGATGTACAGTATCAATCAAGATTTTATTTTAAAATTTTATTCAAAATTGCACAAACTAGCCCTAGAAAATTTTTATAAAATTTTACTTTTATTTTTATTCATAAAAATAAAACACAGTTTGAAAACAAAAGCAAATCTAGGAGATTTAGATGAGGTATTTTTAACCATTAGTAAAATTTTGTGCCCCTCAGAAATTTCGTGCCCAGGGCACGAGCCCCGGGTGCCCGTGCGATAATCAGCCCCTGCTCCGGACACTGTCTCTTAAAGATTGCAGCCGGAAACGTTGCAGTTAGACTTCACAGAACCATGAAAAAGACCAAAGCCTCCATTTTGCTCACGTTTTTACAATCTGGTGCGGCTCTACACGACTTCTCTCATCTCCGGACACTGTCTCTTAAAGATTAAAGCCGGAAACGTTGCAGATAGACCTCACAAAACTGTCAGAAAGACCAAAACCGCCATTTTTCTCACGTTTTTAAAATCTGGTGCGGCTCTACACGACTTCTGTCATCTCCGGACACTGTCTCTTAAAGATTGCAGCGGGAAACGTTGCAGTTAGACTTCACAGAACCATGAGAAAAACCAAAACCTCCATTTTGCTCACGTTTTTACAATCTGGTGCGGCTCTGCACGACTTCTCTCATCTCCGGACACTGTCTCTTAAAGACTGCAGCCGGAAACGTTGCAGATAGACCTCACAAAATCGTGAGAAAGGCCAAAGCCGCCATTTATCTCACGTTTTTACAATCTGGTGCGGCTCTACACGAATACTCTCATCTTCGGACACTGTCTCTATTGCAGTTAGACCTCACCAAACCGTGAGAAAGGCCAAAGCCGCCATTTTTTTCACGTTTTTACAATATGGTGCGGCTTTACACGACTTCTGTCATCTCTGGCCACTATCTCTTAAAGATTGCAGCCGGAAACGTTGCAGTTAGACCTCACAAAACCGTGAGAAAGGCCAAAGCCGTCATTTTTCTCACGTTTTTACAATCTGGTGCGGCTCTACACGACTTCTCTCATCTCCGAACACTGTCTCTATTGCAATTAGCGCATTAAATAAAATTGCAATATAATTTTTGTATTAGTAGTTTATATTAATAAATAAAAAAACACTTCATTTAAAAGTATTTCCTTCACAATAAAATATTTCCTGACGATTCAAGAAATACACACGTAATTGTTCACGTTTTCACTTCTGTCGGCATTCCCGAAGTGCAACTGTTTTTTTTTTTGTTTTTGTTTTTTTTTATCATTACGGCCTATGGGAAGAATTTGTATGTACCGCGATAGCGGCTCCCAAAATAACGCTATTGATTTGCAATTTGGTACACATATTCATGAGGCAAACGGAATTAGCTGTATACTGTTAGGTGTGTATTCCATTTGTCGTTCGTGTACAAGGACACGCCAAAGTTTTTCTTATTTTTACGGCCTATGGGAAGAATTTGTATGTACCGCAATAGCGTCCGCAAAAATCCTTCGATTGACTTGTAAATTGGCACACACGCTCCATCTTTGCATATAAGTAGCTGTATATTTTTATTGCTATATTTTTTATAAACTGTGTACAGGGACACGCCAAAATTCTTAACATTACGGCGTATTGGATGAATTTCGTTTAAACGCATTTTAATATCATTACTTTGCAATGAAGAAAATGAAACTAGTGTACGTGAGTAAGATGCTTAAACTTATGTTGTTTGAAGAAAATATGTGCCCTTAAACTTTCTAATTAATGTACAGGATCTTACAAAAGTGTTCTGACATTGTCACATAGTCATCCAAACGATGTTAAATTTGAAACACTTATTAATTTTAAACGCAAAATAAGCTGAATAATTTTTACTGGTGGTTTATGGTTCTTTTACAAAGACACACGAAAGAATTTCGTAACATTAGAGCCTATGGACAAATTTTTAATTTAAGCACGCACTTTCATGCGTTTATGCTGAATTGAACTTAATAAAGTTAACATACATTATAAAGATGCTTAAAATATTTACTCTTAAAAAAGGTTGTTTATAGACTAAATAATTGATGGGACCACACAAAGTAATTCCGAGTATGTATTGTAATCATCCAAATGATGTCAAATTAGTTTGAAAAATTAATGAGTTATAATTAATTAGGTTTATTCTTATTATTGGCGTTTATAATGACTGTGGCTACTTTTCCGGGATACATAAAGGAATTTCGTAATATTACGGTCTATAGTCGGTATTTCTTATAAGTCTATTTTAACAAGGTTACACCCCATCTAATATAATGAAATTTTATTAGAATTTTAAAAGTATGTTTTCCAGTTGAAAATTGTGGGCATAGAATTGATAATTAGTTTAAAAGTTATGCAAAATTTTTCCGATATGCTATGTAATTTTTTTTGTATGAAATTTGATAGTTATGAAATTTGGTATTTATGAATTTCAGGGAAATAATTCAAGACTGTCGTTTATTAAGAATGCATATTGTTGCGTATTTGGGGGTTCGTATGTTGTCCGAGAATGAAAGGCGAAACTTGCAAAAATTCAGTGATTTATTCACATAAAGTTCCAGAAAAATACAGGTCTATAAACCAAGTATCAGCTTCAATTCAACCAGTAAATATAGCTTAAACAACAGCCGTTAACAGTAAAACAACAGCACAAACTCTTTATCAATAACACATAAAGCAAGTCTCATTCAAAGAGGCTCAAAGCAAAGCAAGCATTTGACGAAACTGGCACAGATCTGAGACTGACCGCCTTGGCGAAAATAATGCTTCTTTTATACTTTTCTATCGAACCGACTGTTCTGGAAAATTCTCGTATCACATCAGCCAATGAGGTTAGAGCTTCCATATTTGGTATATACCTAATATGGATTTTCTCGCCAAGGTCGCCAAAAAAATCGCCAAAGAGGGAAACAATCGCCGAATTTGGCGCCAAATCCATTTCTTCGCTTATTGGTGCTTTTTAATGCATTTTCAAAGGAAAATTAGGCTATTTTAGCGCTAAAATGACTAGAAATGCACAAAATTAACATGTTATCAGCTTACTAAACTTCTTTGAAGGAAATTATGCAAAAATAAATGCAATTATTTACAATTCCGTAACACTTTATATGATATACAAATAGGTATACAGAGAGAGATAAAGCGGGTGGGTTGAGGGGGGCAGCAGCCTCCCTCTGTAATGTATGTGATTAGTGTAAGAAGTCGATCGAATCAATATATACTATTATATAATAAGGAATAAATAAAAATGGCCTATTGAATAATGTCTGATGCAAATAGGACGTTGAGGCTCCTGATCTGCAGATCCACTAGTAACTTTACTTTGCATAAAGCTTAATGAAATTGAAATAGGTTATTTATATGCGCAAAATAAGGCTTTCTATAGATTATAGTATGATTAGCATTAGATGTACAGGGCCACACAAAAATATTCAGTTACATTAAGAGACATTAGTAAAATTTTGCTGGAATTGCACGTTCGTTTACATTAAGTATCTTTAACACTTTCTAACAATTTTTAAGTGTGAATTTTACTTCAGTTTGTGTACCTGTCTGTCTGTCCGTCTGTTTGTCCGCGCTCTAATTGTCATAAATATTTATGGAATTTCTTGAAACTGATATATGTTATTCAAGTTTACTACTGCATGTTCCCTATTGAAAAGGGAGTGAATGCCTCTGCCAGTTTGTGTACAGGGACACCCGAAACTATTTCAAAGCATTGTGTCCTATGGGAGGTATTTCTATAAACCATATTTTAATACCTTTATTGAACACAAATTTTAATGAAATTGAAATATGTTATTCAAGTTCATAATTGGTTGTTTCCTATGTATATTGTTTAAATACCACCACTGGTTTGCGTACAGAAACACTCCAAAGCATTCCAAAGCCGTGCGTTCTGTGAGGTATTTCTATAAACCAAATTTTGATAACATTATTACAAAGCTTAATGAAATTGAAATATGTTATTCATAGGCACCATGGAATAAAATATAATTAGCAATTGATTTACAGGGCTACACAAAAATATTCAGTTACATTAAGAACTATTAATAAAAATTTGCTGGAATTGTACTTTCATTTACGTCAAGTGTTTTAACACTTTCTAACTATTTTTAGGTGTGAATATGATTTCAAGTTGTGTGTCTGTCTGTCCGATTGTTTATTTTTCTATCTGCCTGTCTCCCGCCCCCAGCAGTACTTTTAGAAATTTTTAAAAATGTTATATATTAGCCGAGTTCACTATGGAATGTTCCTTATTTAAAATGGCATTAATAGGTCGTGTACAACTAGTTTGTGTACAGGGTCAGGTTTGCGTTTTAGGTCAGACATTTTTAAAAATCATATTTAAATAACTTTCTACTGTAAAAATCATAAAGAAATTTAATGCATTGTTAATATTCTAACATAATGTTTTGTATGGAATATGATATGATTAACTTTCAGATTTACAGGACTACACTAAAATATTCAGATACATTAATAGCTGCAATTATAATTTACTATGTGCATTTTCTTTTGTGTTAAGCCTCGTATCTCTCGTAAGGTTTTAAATTTACATGATATTTGTTTGGGGTTTTCATGTAAGTTGCTCAATACTTTTGGCTATTAAATTATACAAGAGAAATTTTTATAAAGCTTGTGCATACGTAGTCGAAAATTATTTAGTAAAAGTGCTCGTATTTCATAAGATATTTAACATTTTTGCATTCTGATTGCTGTATGTGTGCCTAATGTAGCATACCATATTTCTTAAAAATGGATTTTCACTGCATCTAATGCCCTACGTGTTTTAATTAAAAAAGGAGAAATTGTTTTGCGATTTTTTTAAAGAAACCGTTATATCTCCATGAATATATGAGGTAACCTCTTACAATTTATACATATAATGAAAATAACCTCATAATCATATGCTACAACCAAAACGAGTTTAAAGCATTACCTTTTACAAGGTGATCCAAAACATTTTGGTTTTTGTTTATATTTTTAATCTGGTGCACTTTTCCTCTTCAGGACACAAATTTTGCTGAAAAATGCAAGGTATAACATGTTCTTTACACTACCGAAGTTTCAAGATGATTCCTATAGAATTCTTCTAGATATTTGACAAAATTTCTTAATTCGAAAGTACCCAAATACTTATTGGTAGGTTGCATATCTCTTAAATAGAGGTCTTTAATTTGTTTATAAATAGTTAATTGTTTACATGGTATTTTCGCAAATTCAAAAATGAAAATTATAAAAATGAAAATTAAAAACTATTATGTGCTCAATTTTCGATACTTTTCTTTATTTTAAAAATACTTAAAATGAAGTTTAAACTGAAATTTCTTTTCAGTTTACGTATGTCTACTAAAAATGCATAAAATAATATTTCTTAAAAATATTACTGAGAACATATTAGCTACATCAACCATTTATATAATTATTTATGTAATGAATTTATTTTGCGTTTGTGCATATTCTTGAATGAAAAACTGATTTGAGTTTTGTCTTCCTGACTAGAAAACTAAAATAACAAAAACTATGTATAATTTGAAGATATATTAGTAAATGAGAATTTATCGTCTGCAATCTTTAAGACACAGTGTCCGGAGATGAGAGAAGTCGTGTAAAGCCGCACCAGATTGTAAAACCGTGAGAAAAAGGGCGGCTTTGGCCTTTCTCACAGTTTTGTGAGGTCTAACTGCAATAGAGACAGCTTCCGGAATGAAAGAAGTCGTGTAGAGCCGCACCAGATTGTAAAAACGTGAGAAAAATGGCGGCTTTGGCTTTTATCACGGTTTTGTGAGGTCTAACTGGAACGTTTCCGGCTGCAATCTTTAAGAGACAGTGTCCGGAGATGAGAGAAGTCGTGTAGAGCCGCACCAGATTCTAAAAACGTGAGAAAAATGGCGGCTTTGGGCTTTCTCACGGTTTTGTGATGTCTAACTGCAATAGAGACAATGTCCGAAGATGACAGAAGTCGTGTAGAGCCGCACCAGATTCTAAAAACTTGAGAAAAATGGCGGCTTTGGGCTTTCTCACGGTTTTGTGAGGTGTAACTGCAACGTTTCCGGCTGCAATCTTTAGGAGACAGCGGCCGGAGATGAGAGAAGTCGTGTAAAGACGCACCAGATTGTAAAAACGTGAGAAAAATGGCGGCTTTGGCCTTTCTAACGGTTTGGTGAGGTCTAACTGCAACTTTTCCGGCTGCAATGTTTAAGAGACAGTGTCCGGAGATGAGAGAAGTCGTGTAGAGCCGCACCAGATTGTAAAAGTGTGAGAAAAATGGCGGCTTTGGCCTTTCTCACGGTTTTGTGAGGTCTAACTGCAACGCTTCCGGCTGCAATGTTTAAGAGACAGTGTCCGGAGATGAGAGAAGTCGTGTAGAGCCGCACCAGATTGTAAAAGTGTGAGAAAAATGGCGGCTTTGGCCTTTCTCACGGTTCTGTGAGGTCTAACTGCAACGTTTCCGGCTGCTATCTTTAAGAGACAGTGTCTGGAGATGAGAGAAGTCGTGTAGGGCCGCACCAGATTGTAAAAACGTGAGAAAAATGGCGGCTTTGGCCTTTCTCACGGTTTGGTGAGGTCTAACTGGAATAGAGACAGTGTCCGGAGATGAGAGAAGTTGTGTAGAGCCGCACCAGATTGTAAACACGTGAGAAAAATGGCGGCTTTGGCCTTTCTCACGGTTTTGTGAGGTCTAACTGCAACAGAGATAGTGTCCGGAGTGAGTGAAGTCGTGTAGAGCCGCACCAGATTGTAGAAACATGATTCTAAAGATTGTATTCCTGAAAAAGCAACATAAAAAAATTCTCTAATATTGGTAGACTCACATTTTTATCCATTGGTCAAAAATTAATGCTAACCCGACTCGCACCCGTCGCAGAACGCTACCTGAATAATATACATCAGTTTCAGGTCATTCTAAAACTATGATAAGAAATCTGATGGACAGATTGACAGTCATATACACAGACCGAAATGTGAAGTCTTAAACACATTTAAACGATATTGAAAAATATTTTACTGTGAATTCTTATTCTTTCTTATATAAAATTTATCATTAATTACTGATTTATTCGTTAGTCATAAAACTTTTGATTAATGATTGATTCAATCATTAGTCATAAAAATACGATTAACGATTGATTTATTCGTTAGTCATAAAAAATATGATTAATGATTAAATTATTCGTTAGTCGTAAAATCTACGATTAACGATTAATTTAATCGTCAATCAAAACATTTGCGATTAATGATTAAATTAATCGTTAATCAAAATATTTATGATTAACGATTAATTTAATCATTAGTCAAAACATTTTTGATTAACGATTGAATTAATCATTAGTCAAAATATTTTTGATTAACGATTAATTTAATCATTAATCGTTAGTCATCCAGATGATTGAATTTTGCCCAACACTGCCCTGTATATAAATCTTAAATCCATGGCATAATGATATATTTAGAAAAAAAATTATTTGTCTTTACAAAGGCAACGTTGGAAATTTCGTTTTTTCCGTTTTACTTAAAGAAATAAAATTCGACGATTAAATTATTATTATTTTATTTATTTATTTATTTATTTTATTTATTTATTTTTTATTTATTTATTTTTCAAGTAATATATTTTAACTTACTTATTGGAAATTAAGATGCCAAATGATATAATTTTTTTTGTAAACGAATGCCAAAAAATAAATTAATTAAAATAAGAAATTGTAGAATTAGCCGAATAATTTATAGTTTTAGTTGGAACGTTCAATTAATGCAGTTATAAAAACCTTCTTGATTGTAAAAATAATTATTTTTTAATTATTATTCTAATTATTATTATCATTAATGATAGAATACATTTAAATTATTAAAAGGTTTACAGAAGAGGGTGTGTGTGTGTGTGGGGGGGGGGGGGGGGGCAAAGGAAAATATCCCGAGGTGAACTCAATTTTGTGATAATTATAGAAATTACTTAATGATGAGAATGAATTTTCTCATTTTATTTCATTATGAGAAACGGAAGCTTAGATTATTTTACATCTGTTATTTATTTTATTTATAGATACCCTTCATTTAATAATAAAAATTAAACTTACTTGGTAGCTTCTGGTTTAATGTTCAAAAGGGTTTCAGGTTAAATTCAAAGACTAACAAGTACAACAACATTAACATTGATTGACTAGTTTCTGACCACCTTGTCATCGAACCACATTAAGTAAAGGTGTAAAGACGTTGTCTTGTCTTCCAACGTCATACTTAATGAAGTAGTGAGAGAAAGTAATCAACAGAGACAAATGTAAAACTGAATATTATATTTAATTAAATCTCAATTCAAGGGAGTATGGGACTACACCATTAAACGACCTTTTGAAATACATTTATTTGCGCAAACTTTTCGTAAAATTATAGATACTAAATACTTTTACTAGCTAGCAAGAATATAACTTAACTATCATAACATAAATCAGTAAACGATACTATATTACCACTCTTGAAAAAACTTGACTACTAGCTCGATGATCTCTCGAACAGCTAAATAGCTTAGACGCACTCGTGGCCAGACTTATGCTTCCCGGCAGAAGCTACTTCACACCTAAACCACCTCCATCTCTCATCGCCATCCCCGAGCACGATACCTTCACTCTTTTTATACGTTTTGCTAATTTGCATCTTTCCCTTCAACCGCGCTTGCACTAAAACTCCCTTGGCGAATCTCGTAAAATATGCAAGTTCTTTTTAAATCCTAAATCCTTATTAGAATACTTCAGTAGGGAAAATAAAACCCTGAAAGCAGTTTCACGACTCGTACCTTGCGAAACTGCCTCCTACCTTACAGCTTCCCCCTTTGAAAAATAAAATTTTGTTAGAAGGTTTTTAAGCGAACCTTCGAAAAAATTTTCAAACTTAAAATAATAATTTTAAATCAACTAATAGCTTCCAGCTTCTTAAAATTTAAATACAAAATACCTAATAAACTTATTTATTCCCTCTAAAATAATTCTGAACTAACACTCTTTAAGAGAAAAAAATACATATATATATATAGCCTCTATACTTAAGCTTACAACTAGCAAAAGCTTTCTTAACCACTGACGTAATTAAATTTCGAAATGGAAACTTTTTAATACCGAATGCTTGGTTCAAAAATTTAAACTAAGTTCTTAAATCTATAATTTCAATAATTTTAACGTTATAATCCTAATCTACAGCAATTCGTTAAATTTTATACATTATATGAGGAAGGAAAAAAAAACTAATTTTATATCGTATTTATTCTAAAAAAACTTTACCAAATTTCTTAAACACGCACTTTTAGAAATTTTAACTAATACAAAAGTGCGTCATTTCGAAAAGCAAATCTTCTCTTAAATTGCTCGTTAATATTTTAAAGTTACTGTCTAGTGTAGTCCCATATTTTACAGAGGTAATTACAATCATCCAGCTATATCTGGGAATTCATTTTGTTTAACAAATATTCAAAATTTTACAATGAAAATTTAGCAGAATTGACAAAAGATCTTCAGCTTCCTTGAGATGATAAAAAATAACTCTTCTTACATTTATATCATTTAGAAATTAGATGAAAAGCTTAGCATTTTATCTGAAAAACAGAAAAAAAACATTTTGTAATATCTACAGTTAGCAGATGCAACTCAAATCAACAGTAATGTGAACATATCAATATAACATACTTAAATGATTACACGTACATTATTTCCCCTCTTTTTTAAACTGATTTAATTCGAAGCTTAAAGTAAAAACTGCTTATATTTGAGATGCTAAGTTAGGCGAGTAGTGTTAGTAGGTTTAGCAAATAATTATAAAATTTATACAAAATTTCAGTTTTACCCAGTTATAATGTGAAGCTACATTTTAAACTAGTTTAACTCGGATAGACATATATTCGAATACATATACATTCAAACATTTTCCTCCATATAACAACCTATCATACAATAATTAATATTTCATAGATTATAGACATTTTAAACGAGATTCAGTATACATTCTGCAGGTGATGGCTGTAAAAAAAATTTGTCAGCTTGACAGGTAAACAATAGACAAATTTATAGTCATAATTTATAGTCAATATAGTCATTTGCAATAAAAGTTCAAAGTTTTTAGGATTTTTCCTTTTATCCTGAAAAGTAATACACTTGAAAAAAAAAGAAAGAAAAAAAAATGGAACGTAATCACCTGATTTTTATATAGCTTGTCTTCATCATCAGGTGTGGATTATCGTCTGCTAGACTACTGGCAGCTGTGGGATCTGGGTCGCATCCGAAATTTGGGGTACAAGACAGTCAGGGGGCTTTTCTTTTTTGTTCAAGTCTGTTCTAGCACTGGCAACATAAGGGGGGGGAGCCACCTCTGTCCATACTTTTGCTTGAAAACTCTTCCTAGGTCGCTTCCTGGTTCTGTAGTTACAGTCATACTTTGGAGGAGGGGGGCGCTTCAAATTTCGTTTGCTGGAAAGCTGCAATACAGGATGACTAGGTGGAAGAAAAATAAAGTTATCATGCAATATTGGTGCTGTTGAACTTACGATGAGTGTTCCTCTTTTAGGGAATGTTTCTATAGGTATATCAGTATCGAAAATTTTAACTGAAGGTGGGAAATTGCTATCGAGAATTTCGTCAAATATTGCATCGAAATTTCTGTTTTTCGACAACTCGTTTTGTTCAACAAATGTCACTGGGAATATTTCTTTTGAAGAATTAGTTTTCGAACTTTTGCACGCTTTAGTTATTTTGTACCGAGTGATTTTTAGATCATTAGTTACTTCGAAACCATTAAAAGTAACGGTATCGCCAACGTTTAAAATATTTGAAAAGTCGTTTAGACCAAGGTTTAATGCAGACCTTTCATTTACATGAAAATCATGTAAAGAAAATGAAATTGGTTTGTCACAAATATCATTACACTTAACATCCACAAATTTAGAATACACTTTCACAATTTCCCCTTCCATGCAATTAAACTGTTTAATATTGTTGAAACATTTTAGTTTATCTTTTTTAACTTCAGAAAGTTTAAAGTTTTCAACGTCATTAATCGAAGCATTTTCATCAAACCTATCTATTGAATTTAAGAAAGTTGTATTTTCGCTATCGCATTGAAAACTATCTATAGTTTTAGGATCATTTTTACACTCTACAATATTTAAATGGGGATCATGTATATCAAATACATCATGTAAATAAACTTTTGTTTCACATTTAAAATTTTCCGAAGTTTTATCTGCATTTAGACACTTAATATTAGAATTTTCTTTGAATATATCAATGGCTTCCTCAAAATATATTTCACTTTCACATTTTAAACTTTTAGAAATGCTAGCATTACTTCTCGAAGAAATATAAACATCATTATGTAAATAACTTTCAATTTTACCATCATATTTAAGCTTTCTAGATAATTTATCATCATTTATGCACTTAATATCCAGATTTTCTTCAAAAATATCAATTGAGTCATAAAGGTAATTTTCACTTTCATTAGTTACATTATCACATTTTAAATCTTCGTGTAGTTTTAAACCCGAAATATATACAGGGAGTACACTTTTAGAACAATTTGTGGTCTGTTCATTTGGTTTAAGAGCGGATTCATTCGATGAGGGTAGTTTAACTTCATCAGTTTTTCTAAAATGGACAGTCCATGAAGATAAAAAATTCACAGGACTAACTGACATACTATGAAGATTTGCAGAATAATTTCTAACACCGTGTGTTGGCGCTCTAGCTACGTTGTATGTATTTCTAGGCAAATTAAGCTGGTATTTATCATTACGCCGAAAATCTCTTCTAGAAAAGTTACGTTGAAAATTTCTGGGATGCTGTGCGGTTTCATGTTCGTGATCATTATAGTTACGAGCAAAATTTTGAGGACGGAAAATGTTCCGTTTGTGCCCAAAGTTTCCTTCGTTTTCTTTACCAGTTGTAGAAAAATGACGGTTTTCGTATTTTCTTAGTATTTGAAAAAGTGAATCATACGAATTTATAACCTGCAGAGGTATAGTGAAAAGTGGGATAATTATATCGACTACAGCATCAAAAGATAATTGCAAATTTAGCTCATTAATAATTTCCAATTTACGCAACAAAAATTTTGTTGGTTTATCAAAAAATGACATGCTCCGGCCATACAATTCTTGATTTAGTTTTGTTTTATCAATCGTATGAGAAAATGAATTTCTTAAACTACGCTCTAAATCCGTGAAACTGGGGTTTTCTCCTAAAGTCCTTGAAGCCACAGTATTATACCAAATCTTGGCATCTCCTTTTAGACTATACTTTAATATATTAAATTTATCCGCATCTTCAATTTTATTTAGATCAAAATATTCGTTTAGTTCATCAAAAAAGTGACTGACATTGCAGGAGCCGGTAAAATACACTCTTGAAGGAAGGTTATCATGATATGCTTTGTCTCTCGAGGGAGGGGTATCGAAAAATGTTGGGCGCCAATGTAAAGACGTTATATTGTCTTCCAACGTCATACTTAATGAAGTAGTGAGAGAAAGTAATCAACAGAGACAAATGTAAAACTGAATATTATATTTAATTAAATCTCAATTCAAGGGAGTATGGGACTACACCATTAAACGACCTTTTGAAATACATTTATTTGCGCAAACTTTTCGTAAAATTATAGATACTAAATACTTTTACTAGCTAGCAAGAATATAACTTAACTATCATAACATAAATCAGTAAATGATACTATATTACCACTCTTGAAAAAACTTGACTACTAGCTCGATGATCTCTCGAACAGCTAGATATCTTAGACGCACTCGTGGCCAGACTTATGCTTCCCGGCAGAAGCTACTTCACACCTAAACCACCTCCATCTCTCATCGCCATCCCCGAGCACGATACCTTCACTCTTTTTATACGTTTTGCTAATTTGCATCTTTCCCTTCAACCGCGCTTGTACTAAAACTCCCTTGGCGAATCTCGTAAAATACGCAAGTTCTTTTTAAATCCTAAATCCTTATTAGAATACTTCAGTAGGGAAAATAAAACCCTGAAAGCAGTTTCACGACTCGTACCTTGCGAAACTGCCTCCTACCTTACAAAGGTAAGGGAAAAATACCTAACTGTTTTGCATTTTTTTTTATAACTGTTTTGCATGAAGCTTCCTCTTCTTCTCAAGCATGCAAATCTCGACATTTTTTCCCTAGAACTGACAGCTTTTGCCTGTTGCATATTATGAAAGCCTCACGTTTTCAGCAACTGTTTGGCGCGTTGGCGAAATCACTGAAGTACAGCCAGTCGTATCGCCAACTGCCATTCTGTTCTGCAGTTTTCTGATTTCTCTTGATATTGGTCAATGTATTGTTCCATATTTGATGGCGGGGTGAATGTTTTAAACAACATATTTCACAAATTTCTGAAATTTTTTCCGTCTTTCTTAATAGATGAAATTCTTATAATGAAATACAGTTGTGAATTATAAAATAATTCAAATTAAAGAAAGAAATTTCAGATTTATGTTTTAAAAATAGTTTTAATTTTTCTATTTCTTTTGTTACTTATTTCATAACTAATCACACATTTAATTATTAAAAGTATTTTACCGAAAAGTTTAATATATTTTAATTTTATCTTTACAACTCGCAGTCAAGAAAAAAAAAAGAAGAGAAAAGAAAGAAAGAAAAAGAAAAGGAAAAGGAATGGGGCGACAATTTTTATTTGTATCATAAAATATTAAAATTGAATACATTAAACTATCTTAAACACAATACTTAAAAAAGAAAGAAAATATTATTTGACTTGCATAGAATATAAACACTTTCCAACAGTACTTATCTATTAAATAGTTTAATGTTTATTTTTTACATTTAACCTCACTGGTGAAACTTAAAAAAGCATTAAATTTTTAATTATGGAGGAAGACACCTTGAAAAAGTATCTTTATATCTTTACTTTTAAAGAAAACCGCACTAGAGATTGTTTAGGTGCAGTCCTGCACGTTATCAAAAAGCATCAGGGTTACAAAATTATATTTGGTTTTCAACTATAGAGAAATGAATATGATGAAAGCATTTTTATAATTTTATTTCCAAAATGAAAGCATTTAAAATTTGTTAGAACCTCTATATCGTCTAAAATTTTCATGTGCACTTGACAAACCATTGCATAATTTATACAATATTCAATAAAAAACCCTGAAAAAAATTCGATCATTTTTTTTCGAGCATAAAAATAACAGCATATTCTGATACAAGAATTTGCTTCTTTTGGAAGTAAAACATTTGGTTATTCCTCAATTTTGTTTTTATTATATTTTTTTTAAAAAATTTTCTCTTACCTATATATATACGATAGAGAAAGTATTATTTTGGGGTCAAATTTTTGAAAGTGAGTTCTTGTTATATTTACATGTTTTAAGGTCCACGAATCCCAAAATCAGGATTTTAACGGTTGGTTTGTATGCCTGTATGTTATAAGTGCATTTCAAAACCAAGTAATAGCACCATATATAGTGCACCATTATTGTTTGTGGGTCAAATTTTCGAAATTGATATTTTTTTTTATATTTACACGTTTTGAAACCCCTTCATTCCAAAAATCAGGTTTTTAATTCTTGGTCTGTTTGCGTGTGCATATCCCAAAACAAAGAGTAGCAGAATGTACAAACTTAGTATTCAAAATCTGTATCATATAGAGATGATACATTAAATATTTCGCCGAGACCAAGTGAATGGTTCGTGCACAGGGACATGCAAAAAAATTCAAATTCATTATGTCTATGAGCGAAAATTTTAGAAGGTACAGTTTAATCTCTATATGTTATACTAAACAAAAATGAAATATATATTTTTTATATGCATAAAAACATGTTTCGTGCAGAATGTGGTATTAAAATCATTTACCATTCGTTTACAAGGCTATCTAAAAGAACTAAAATATAACTATATTTGGAAATTGCAGAAAAACTGCTCAGGAATGAAAAATAATCCCACTTACGCAGACGCTAGATAAAGTATTTGTTTAAGTTAAATTTTAAGTGCTTGTATTTGTATAATTATACGTTTTGAGGTTCCCTGAATAATAAAGATAAATTTTTAAGTGTTTTTTTTGTGTATGTCAGCACAACTTAGTAATAATAATAATAATAATAATTTCAGCTAATTTAAATATTGCTTTTAAAGTTTATATGAGATTGCTACTTGAAAAGTTCTATTACGATTGATCAGTTTTATGGTGTGATGCAGGTGAAAGTAGTCTGAATAATTTTGAGTAAAGTTTTAAATTTAATAAAAACATTGAATTCTATATATAAGTATGGGTAATGTATTCAAACGGATCATCACACAGAATTTTTTGTCAAATAAAATGATAAAAAAACGTTTGAATAAGTTACTATTAATTAAATCATGTAGAGATAATTAAATAAATAAATTCAAAACATGTTTGTTGGAAGGTAAGACTTATAATAATAATAATAAATTCTTCACTTACCTTCTATGCATCAGTTTCAGCGCGATTCTTCTAAAACCAGACGAATATCCACATGCTCTCAGATCTGTAGATCCGATTATCTAAAATGTGTTATACCGGAAACTTTTGAAAAAACCACTCAAAATAGTAAAGGAGTATAAGTGTTAGAAATAAATCATTTGAGATTTAATTTTATCTTAGTATTTATTTTTAATTTGGGATGCATCTTATCGTGCATCCTCTCAATGTGAAATCAAAGAGAGAAGTGAAGGAGATTACAAACTGAAAAATATAATTGGATATAACAAAATAATAAAAAGTTAATTAATGTTTTTAGTTCGCGTAGAACAGTCAATACGTATTTCTAATGCAAGTCCTTGAGGAACAGCGAGCAATACTCATTAATGTAAGTCATGAGATGATCAGAATCACGAGCATAGAAGAAAATGCAATCCAGATTTTTATTCAGGCGTAATTGACAGTTCGTAAATAAGTGAAGAATGATTTCAGTTTTTGAAATATGTCTTAATTAGATGAAGTGTTCATCGATGATAATATGTCATTTCTGTTGTATTTATTTGATAGGTAGTGTGAATTCTTTCTTCATAACAGCCGTGAAGATAATCAGAAGAAGCGTTATGTCGCAAAATACCACAGGCAAGCGAAATCTTTAATGCAATCATTTAATAGAAATCCAAGTCAACATATGTCTTGCAATTTCAATAACACATAAATTCCTTTGAAGAAATTGACAGTACAAATAGTCACCCGAAACTTCCAGAATAAAGTTTTTTATGTATAATATATGGAAGGATGAGTATGAATTAACATTACAGATATGGAATGGACACGGGGAGAAATACAAATCAAGAGACGTCTTTACAGGAACAGCGAAGAGGCAGAAGTGATGAAATTATTGGCTGGATACATTACACAAAACCACATAAAAATGAAGCCAAGACAACACCCAACTTTTTCAGTTACAGCTAATTTAGTGTAACTTTTTAAAATATATTGGCGATTGATTTCGTAGCCAAAAATCCGTTATCAGTTCGTGAGAATCTGGCAAACCAACCTTAACTCTTGACCACAAGAATTTTATCGTTAAATTTTTATTCATAAACTTTAGTCTAAGAAGAATACGCGATTTCTATTTTTACGTCGCAGATGTGAGATCTGTTCAATGTTCAAAATGACATCAGGAAACATTTTATTCTGTTTTATTTAATTGAGATGAAACGAATTGTTCTCCACAGAATTAAGCGATTGAAAGATCATCTCTTGCTTTTATTATTATTATTTCTTTTAAATCAAAGGAATAGTGTGGCTTGCTCTTTTTGTAAGAAGGAATAAAGAATGAAACCGCATATATTAACTCGCTTTTTATACAGATAGAAAATGAATTGGGAAAGAATTAAATTTATCAGAAATGTAATACATAATTTAGACTATGTGATTTTCGATATCACATATTTCTCCCCTTCGTGTGAAAAAGAAAGAGGTGTTGCCCAGGGTTATCATATACAACATATATTCTACATATAGAACAGAAAAATTATATATATGTATAAGATATCAAAAGAAATGTATATGTAAACAGTTGTACAACTTTGTATGAAATATATAGAGTAGCTACCATTACAATTCTTTTTTTTTTTTTTTAATATGTGCACATTTTCACTCATGTCCATGAGAATATTCTCCAGTCATATTATTTTCTTAAATACATGCTTCATAGTCCACTGCATATACGATTTGTTGATATATCTATATGAATCACTGTCAGTCACAATGAAAAAGCAGTAATATTGGATATCATGTATTTTTCTTACTATTTCTTCTGCTAAATTCATAACTATACTTTGTTTGCAAACATAATAGTACTTTGTGGAAATAGTATTCATTACAATAGAAAATAATATATATAATAAATGCAAAAATGAAATATAAAGAAGCAAAATTATCTAAAACTAAATATACAATACACCAAATGATGTGTAATAAACATCAGAAAAAAAAATATTGTCAAGAGATAAACATATGAAAAAAAATATGATGTGTGAATAACACCATAAAATATAAGCAAAAATGTGTTTTGGCCAATTCCAGCCAGGAAAGCTGTTCAATTGTGTTAGGCATCCACCGTAACACGAACAACCCACCTTACTCTTGTGTGAAACACAAGTATATGACTCAGGCTTAGGGCCTTCGTCCTAGATGAATAGGGCATGTAAAAAACAGCTCCACCACGCCATTACGAAAAATCACGATCGGGAGCACCTCAAAAACAAGGACGAGAGATTTTCAAATGAATAAATAGAGAATTACTAGTTTAATAGCATACTAGAATTCTCAAAATTGGATGCTCTCAATTGAGTTGATGATTCTTGGGGCAATAATTTTGAACGAATCATCTTCTCAAGGAGGGATAATTATTTAAAAAAAAAATTTTTTTAAAAAGGTGTAGATTCAATGATTTGATATCTACAAAAATTATTAAAAAGTCATTCCAAGAAAATTGAGAGCATAAAAAAGTCACGATCGGTAATATTCACACATTGACACATTTATGGAAATACATGTTGCTAGCATTGCAAAACGTTCAGATTATTCAAAAATGTGAAAATTCAAAAATTTTAAATGATATATTATAACATTATGTGTTCAATGAAATGGCATAAGATATTATTATTATTTTTTATTTATGAACTTATTTATTTATTTTTGAATACTAAACAATGTGTAATTTAAGTGTTTTTGACAAGTGTCTAAGATGCAAATGTGTGTAAATTGTAATTCTTATGTTCTTAAATAAATGTTAATATAACGTAAGAGTAAATTTTTATAATTTTGTCATAATTCCTTTTTTTTTTTTTTTTTTTTTTTAAGAAAATATGTCAAATATATCGATTTGAATAAAAGAATATGCAACATTTTAGAGTAATACTGTTATGTCAATTGCACCCTTGAACATGCAAAAAGTGGGCCCGCCAATAATGGCATGCAATGATGCAGTAAGCACAACAAAGTTCCCTTGGCCACCGGGAATTGCAGCAAAATATTTACATATTCCTTTTTTATTTTTATTTTTTTTAAACTATGTAATATAAATGCTGTTAAGAATATCTTTTGAGAAACTGATATATTGATTGTAAAATGAAATTTCAAATTATAAATATTAAATAAATAAAGTATAAAAGTCATTTATGAGTATATGATTTTTCTGACAATAAGTTCACCCCTGCAGTGGTAACTCGTTCCACCTTTTTTTTTTTTTTTTTTTTTTTTTTTAAGGATTTGCCTTATTTTTCCTTGGACGCAAATTATATGAGTGTGTAGATTTTGGAATAGCATTGAAATTATTTGGTGTGCATTTTTGTCTTGGACGTAGATTATATGAGTGTGTAGGTGTTGATATGTTTTGAAAAGTGTTTTGATCATTTGTAGCACAGTTATCAACTAAATGGGTGTTTCTGGGTGGAGCTAGCAACAGTCTATCCACATGTACCTTAAATGCAGACTCATCAGGGTAGTTTATTCTTTTTATTGAAAATACAACTGGTGAATGCTTTTTAAATACAATAAAAGGACCATAATATTTAAGTCTCAATCTGTCAGTAGATTTTAAATATACTATATCTTTTTCGAAAATGTTTCTTAACTTTGTTTTTCTTTGATAATAGTTATAGCTTTTTTCTTGAGACATTTTAATATTATTGTAAGCTTTATGATAAATTTTATCAAGGTCATGCATTAGTGTATAAACATCAACATTTCTATCAAGGAATGGTTGGTTGCACTGAGAATCATATATATCAAAAATTAACGATAATTCTCTGCCAAAGTGTAGGAAATTTGGTGAAAATTGTGTAGACGAATGTTTTGATCCATTATACAAAGATTTATGAATATTGATAGCATTTGCAAATGTGTGTCCTTCTTGTAGGAGTGTTTTTATGGAATATTTTATACTTTTGTTTATTCTTTCAGAAATAGCGTTGCTTTGTGGATGAGCAACAGAAGAGTGTAAAATTTTGATACCTAGTGTGTCGTTGAAATTGTCATAAACATATGACGTGAATTGGGGTCCAAGATCTGAAAGAATTACAGATGGACGACCATGTGCGGATATGTAAGAAAATAAATATTTAACAATTTTTTGTGCAGATGTATCCGTTAAGGGATAAAGTTCTGCATGTCTTGAGAAATGGTCAATTACGGTCAATATGGATTGACCATTTTCGAAAGGACCAAACAAATCAGTAGATATAGTATGTCCAGGAAATTTCGGTGTGTAGGTTGGCTGTAAAGGTGCATTAAGTATACGATGATGTTTTGATTGTAAACAATTTGTACAAGATGCAACAAAATTTAATGTGTCGTTGTACATTCCTCTCCAAAAAAATCTAGATGATAAAAATTCGTAAGTTTTTGTGAATCCGAAGTGTGATAAATGAGAAATAGTTAACGTTTTAGCTTTTAATTTTTCTGGCACAACAATACAGTAAGTATATGTGTCATTGCAAGTGTCATACTTTTTCATCATTAGAACTTTAGTATCAGGATGTATAAAGAAATTAGAAAATTTTTTAGATGATCATTTTCTTAAAATTTCATTATATATAGGAGAGAATTTATCATCTTTTTTCTGTTCAAATACAAAAGTGTTATTTGATATTTCCAGGAGGGGATCTTTATTGCCATTTTGGCCAGAAATAAGAAAGTTTAATTGATAATTATTTTTACCTTTTTCATAATTTTCATGACCATTTGTACTCACCTTATCAGGATCATTTTGAATAACAGGAAGATTCTCTTCAAAAACAATCTTCGGATTAGTAGAAAGGTTTTCTTGGTTTTGATCTAAGTTACATCTGGACAAATAATCAGCTAAAATATTGCTAGAACCAGAAATATGTTCAAAAGAATAAGAATATTCAGAAAGGTCCATAAGCCATCTAGTAATAATGTCTGCAGGATTTGTTGTTTTCTTATATTTTTTTAAAGGTGCACTGTCCGAAAGAATTACAAAATTTCGATTATATAAATAGTACTTAAATGCAAGTACAGATCTATGTATGGCCATTAATTCTAGTTTCAATGAAGGATATTTTTGTTCAGAGGGCTTTAATGATTTTGAAAAATATGCAATGGGCAAAAGTCTATCGCCAAATTTTTGCATAAGTACACCTGAAATTGCAACTTTTGATGCGTCTGTGTTTACGAAAAATTTTTTGTTCCAATCAGGTAATCTAACAATTGGAGGTTTGAAAAATAATTGTTGCAATTTTTCAAAAATTTCTTGATGTTTCTGTGTCCACTTAAAGGTGACTTTAGGTTTGGTTAAGTCAATTAATGGCTGGACGATTTGAGAAAAAGTTGGTAATAATGATTTATAATAAGTAGCCCCTTACTAAAATTTAAGGTTTTCTAAAAGTTTTTTTATGGTTTTATCTAGGTTTTCAGGTATTTAAAAGGTTTCTTTGAAGTTTCGCTAAAAAATACTTCCTGAAAAGAAACCTTATCTAAGTTTTCTTTAGGTTTTATTCTTAAAACCTCCTGAAAACCTACGTGGTTTTATGTTTTCTAGAGGTTTCCTAAGGTTTCGGATAAATACATCGGTGATAATAAGTTTCCCTATGCCATTTGGATAATATCTACAGTCAAAAACGTTTTTTAAACGTTTTATTTTTAAAACCTTTTAAAACCTGCACTGTTTTAGGTCTTATAGATGTTTCCCAAGGTTTCAGATAAATACATCGAGAATAGTAAGTTTTCCTATGGTATTTAGATAACACCTCCACTATACCTACAATTAAAAATGTTTTTTAAAGGTTTTAATTTTAAAACCTTTTAAAACCTGCACTGTTTTAGGTCTTATAGAGGCTTCCAAAGGTGTCAAATAAATACATCGATGATAATAAGTTTTCCTATTGTATTTAAATAATACCACCACTATACCTGCAACCAAAAATGTATTGTTTTAGTTTTAGTTTTTGAACCTTTGAAAACCTGCACTTTTTTAGATTTTATAGAGATTTCCCAAGGATTCGGATAAATACATCGATGATAATAAGTTTTTCCATGATATTCAGAAAATACCTCCGTTATACGTTATACCTCAATCAAAAATGGTTTTATTTAGGTTTTATTTTTAAAACATCAGAAACCTCCCTTACTAAAATTTATATTTCTAATAATGATAATATATTTCTAAACTTGTACCTGACAACTTAGAGTAGGTTTTTAGTAATAAAATTCTCTTCTACATTTAAGGAAAATTTAAACATTTTAGATTTCAATTAAAAAATAAAATAATAATAATAATAATAATAATAACAATCTAAATTTTAAAATATATTTGATGATTACATAAATGAGATATTTTTTTAATAAATAAATTATAAAACAATTAAATTAAAACACAATAAATCTTATATTTCAGATATGTATCTGAAAAACTATATTTAAATTTATTTTATAAGTCTTTCGTCAATGAAAAGATATGCCAAACTAAATTCACTAACAAAAGAGATCATGTAACAATATTGATGTAAGATATAAAAAAAAAAATATATGCATTAAAAAAAATCACCTTTTTTTTTCGGGTGGGGGGGGAGTGGGGGGAATAACTGAATGAACTTATTTCTTGAATACTTCCTTTTAAATTATAATCTTTTAAATATTTAGAAGTAAACACCTATAACGTAAGTAATAAATAATAATAATTATGATAAAATAGAGAGGTTATGATTAAAGTTATGAATAAATGGTAAATTAAAATTTACAGAAGGAATTTTACAGCATTGATTAATCTTATTAGTGATTGCTTACAATGTATTCCCCAAACTTTTTAAATGGTACGGGGAGAGAAAAAAAAATAAATTAATTAAAAAATAAAATAAATTAAGAATTCTGTCAAAGGAAGAATTTAGTTTAGCACGGAGGACTATTAATTTCAATCTATAAAAATTTTATTTTTGTTCTTATTTTTTAATATTATTTTTAATCTCATTTTTTGACCGTAAAACTGGGACACGTACTTTTTAAAATGACTGAGATGAATTAAAATGAAGTGTTACCACCTAAATTTCATACTTTATGTAATTAAAAAAATGAAATAAAATAAATAAATATAAATAATTGTTGCGTCGAAAAATTTTTTGTACCCCTCAGATTCAGAAAAATCGTCCCTTTCGTTTCGTACTGAATTTGTACCGAGCCACGTACTTTTTAAAATGACAGAAATGAATTAAAACGAAGTGTTGCCACCTACATTTCATACTTAAGTTAATAAAAAAAATAATAAAAATAAATATAAATAATTGTTGCGTCGAAAAATTTTTTGTACCCCTCAGATTCAGAAAAATCGCCCCTTTCGTTTGGTACTGAATTTGTACCGAGCCACGTACTTTTTAAAATGACAAAAATGAATTAAAACGAAGTGTTGCCACCTAAATTTCATACTTTAGTTAATCTAAAAAGAATATTGATTGTCATGTCGAAAAACTGTTTGTTCCTCTGGATTCAGAGAAATCGCCCCTTTCATTCGGTATCGAATTTTTAACGATAGGACTGATATTTCTAATTTATTTTGGTGTTACAAAAAACTGGTCTATAAAAACTCCAAACTGAAACTTATAGTCCTCCGTTCCAATAATGAAATTAGGAATAAAAATTTAGGTCTTAAAATTAAAAATGGCAACTGAACCAATATTTTACAATTTCTTATTAATTCACAAGAAACATTTATATTAGCTTTAAAGTTTTTTTTCTTTTTTTTTTCCCCTCTTCTTCTTTATTTCTGATTTTTTTATTCGTTTATTTCTTTTACATAAAAATTATGAAGAGACTCAAAAATATAATAAATGATAAACAAAACATTTGGTATCTAATATAATACATTTCTTAAAGAAAAGAAAAGAGTGTATTGTTTTCTATTCAAAATATTTATTTTATTTACTATTATTACGGTTAACATTTTTATTTCATTCCGATATTGCTAACTTAAAATCGTTTACATTAAAAAAGATAATTTTTTTATTTCCTTTAAAATATTTTCCATCAAAATTCTTGAGTACATTTTTCATGTAACTTTTTATTTATTTATTTATTTATTTATTTTTTTTTTTTTTGTTTCATTCAGAATTTAAAAGAAAAAGTACATTTAGAATTTAACCTGCATTGTACAATCTCTCTCTCTCTCTATATATATAGAATACATATATTTCTTTTTTTCTTTTATTTTTTTTTAAAGTGATTAAAATCCGAGTTTTAAAGCCCTTCAATGCTTTCATATCTCAAGCTCTAATTCATTATTTTCAAGTTCAATGGATTTGTATAGTAAAGATTATTCCAAGTAAAACTTCTAAATTCTTTAGATAGTATTATCTGTATGTTTCAATCTGCAGAGAAAACTATCTGTTCAACAGTAAGATAGTATACTATACTATATCTCCGGTAAATTATATCTCCGAGATGCCATATTCAATGAACAAAGAGATTAACATTTGCTTCTGGAAAAGTATTTAATTTCCCCTTTCAAAGTTGTCTTCTATGGAATTTCTCTCTTAAACCCTACTCCAGGGAAACTGCTGATGTTTCACTTGATTCTACCTCTTCCATAGAAAAACCTAGATTCTACCCCTCCCATAGATCCTTTTGCGATGACATTTGACATGCAAAGAAGTGGACAAAGAAATTCCGGGCGTTTTGGTATTTTAAGCACATACTGAAATTCCAGCTACGGTAAAGAAAGGGTTAAGGTTTTCTAAAGCCTTTTTTATGGTTTAATATAGGTTTTCAGGCATTTAAAAGCTTTTATTGAAGTTTGATTAAAAAAATACCTTTTAAAAGAAACGTCATCTAAGTTTCTTTTAGGTTTTTTAAAAAAATCTCTTGAAATTTTACATGTTTTTAGGTTTATAGAAGTTTTCCAAGGTTTCGGTTAAATACATCGCTGATAATAAGTTTTCTTATATTATTCAGGTAATACCTCTATTATACTTGCAATCAAAAACTTTTTTTTTTTTTTTTAAGTTTAGTTTTTTTTTAATTTATTATTACTCATTAACTTATTATTACTCATTGACTAAATATTTTAATTAGTAAAATAATAACAATTTTGTGTATTATTATTAATAATTATCAGTTTCAATTTCTACGGAGCAAAACATAATAATAATAATAATAATAATAATAATAATAATAATATAAAAAAAAACCTATAAAACAATTATTCTGCACTCAAAATTAATCTGAGATTCATTAATATCCTTCCATTAATTTATCAAAAACATAATAAATATTAATACCTATATCTCATAAATAATAAAATAACACGCATTTAAAATTAATTTCAGTTTTAACCCATTAACCACCAAAACTAGAAATAATGATTTTTTCTTTCTTTTTTTTTTCCGAACAAAAACAGTAAAGTTCATTGTTTTAATCATATATAACAATAATTTAAAATAAAATTATAAAAATTAGTCTTATCTTACTAAAGATAGAGTGTTATATTTGTACAATGTCAGTGGAATAAGAATATAGGATTAAAAATTATAAATGGTAACGGAAATTTCCTTGAGGGCGCATAAAACAGAAAAAACAACAGATGACTAAAAAAGTAATTATTTTATTTCGACAACATTTTTAGAAGCTTTTTATATGAAATTGACTTTCTCATCGTGTCTTTGTCTCACGCTAATAAACAAAGCGCCTCCATTTTAAATTAAATATAAGTTGCTCAGTTTGTCGCTTCTTGGCCAACTGGTTAATTTTTACAGATAATTAGTAAAAAATGTGTCAATTGATAAAAGAAAATTTTTTGTTCACTACACAGTATTTCAAGAAGAGTTTTTTAAAGAAGTTTTTTTTTTCTTTTTAGATATTAGAAAACGCAAAATATTTTTGATATTAAAAAAGCTCAAAATAAAAAGTTTTAAGTAAAAAATACATTAATTAATATTTTTAGAAGCTTTTTAGAAACTTTTTATTGAAATTGGATTTTGTTATCGCGTCTTTCTGTCACGCTAATAAACAAGGCACCTCAACGTTAAAGTAAAGGTCAGCGGTTTTTATTGCCGTTGGTTGGTTCAGTTGGTTAGAGTGTCAAGTTCCTAATGCGATGATTGTGAGTTCCATTCCCGATTCCCGGGGTAGCGATGTGTTAAAATTTGCAGATAATTAATAGAAATTATGTCAGTCGATAAAAGAAAATTTTTCATTGTCTACACAGTACTCTAAGAATTTTTGAAGAGTTTTTTTAAGCAGCTTTTTTTTTTTTTTCTTTTTTTTAAATACTAAATAGCACACACACACAAAAATAAAGTTATATATATATATATTAGAAGCTTTTTATTGAAATTGGATTTTTGTCATCGTGTATTTGTGTCACTCTGAAAAATAAGGCACCTCAGATTTAGTGTAAATTTAAACAACCCTTTTCGTCGCTCGTTAATGCTTTTGATTAGAGCATCATAGTGATAACGCGATGCTCGTGGGTTCCTTCCTCGAACGCTGATGCGTGACTTTTTTACAGAAAATTAATAGAAACGATGTCAATTTATAAAAGAAAATCTTTCATTGTCTACACAGTATCTTGAGGAATTTCGATAGTTTCTTTTAAGAAGCTTTTTGAGTTACAAAAAGGCATAAAATAAAAATTTAGTAAAAATAAAAATAAATAAATAAATAAATGAATGAAAAATAACACTGAAAGTTTTTTATTGTTGTGAAGCCCTAAAAAGCCTGAAATAATAATAAAAAAAAAAAAAATATTATTGCAGAGACATACTATAAAATCATAAAAGTTTCAACAACAAGAAAATTTTAAAGAATTGTATAGATATTTCCTTTTTGCAAAAGATAAAAAACTTTAAGTATTCCAAATATTTCAAAAAGCATTCGAGAAAAATATCTTTTTATATAAGTATTTGATAGATTTTTCTAGAATGTTCTATGACTTTTCTTGAATGTTCTTAAACTTTTGGTTAGAGCGTCATGCTGATAACTCGATGGTCCCGGATTCGGTCCTCGAAAGACGATATGGTACTTTTTTGCAGATAATAATAATAATAAAAAAATGTCAATCGATAAAAGAAAATCTTCCGTTGTCTACACAATATCCTCAGTAATTTTGATTATTTTTTTTAAGAAGCTTTTTTTTTTTTTTAAACTAAAATGCACAAAATAAAATTTAAGTAAAAAAACCATTTTTTAAAGTTAGAAGTTTTTTATTGTGAAGCTTTTAAAAGCATAAAATAAAAATGTATTCTGGCAGAGACATGCTACAAAGAAATGAAAATTTCAAAACTATAAAATTTTAGCGAAAAATATAGGTATTTACCTTTTATAAGAGATGAATTTTTTTAATGTTCAAAATATTATTAAAAGCTTTCGAGACATTTGAAATTTATAGCCTAACTAATGATTATACAAAAACTAATAACTAAGAATATTGGTCTCGAAAGCTTTTTAAAATATTTTGAACATTAAAAATTTTCATCCCTTGCAAAAGGGAAATAACTATATTTTTCTCTAAAATTTTCTTAGTGTTGAAACTTTCATTTCTTTGTAGCATTTCTTTGCCAGAATAAATTTTTATTTTGTGCTTTTTAGGGCTTCACAATAAAAAGCTTCTAACGGTAAAAAATTGTTTTTTACATAAATGTTATTTTACAAGTTATTTAAACTCATTCAGATATGAAGATATTGAAATTTTTTTGTTTGAACAGTGTTTCACGTTTGAAATCCATTTTAAACTTAAAACTATTTTTCAGATTTTTTTTTTTTTTTTTTTTTGTCATAAAAAAAATCTATTCTTTTCTCACAAAAAAAAAACAATACAAAAAAAATACGTTTTTTAGTCAACTATTAAGCGCGATTATTTCTGGTCTTGCGTGAACGCAACACCAGCGGGCAATAGGTTAATCTCAAAACGCTACTTTAAATAATCAAGAACAAAGTAATCAGAGCCCGCCGGCCGATTGGTGAGAGCACGCGACTACAAACCCGAAGTCCTTCAGTTCGATCCCCACCGGAGCAAGCGTGGAAGAAAATGATTGAAAGTACAGAAGTTCAGTAATTTCTCACTAGATGGCAGCATCAAACATACAAAATGATACCGAAGCCGTCACTTCATGGTTCTTTATAAAAACCATTTGGTATTTATAATAAATTTTATAGAAATACCTTAACCTATAGAGGTATTGATGGAGCTTTTATTATGGCTTTATTTTGCACCATTAAAGCCTTGATAATACCTTATTTTAAATACCTCTAAAACCTGTAAAATACCTGTTAAAAAAAAACTAAGGAAAAACCTTCAAAAAAACATTGGGAAGGTATTTAAAAAAAAGCTTTGTATGTATATTAAAAATACCTACATGAGTCATGGTATTTTATGAAAACGCTTTGGTATTTATAAAAAACCTGCATTAACTTTCTGAAAAATACCATAATGTATTCGTGAGAAACCTGTGGAGGTATTAATAGAGCTTTTATTATGGCTTTATTTTGCACCATTAAAGCCTTGATAATACCTTATTTTAAATACCTCTAAAACCTGTAAAATACCTGTTTAAGGAAACCTAAAAAAAACCTTAAATAAAACCTTAAAATTTTAGTAAGGGAAGTCCTAAAAATCTTTTCACCTGTTTTTTAGTAGTTGGTACAGGAAATGAATTAATTTTAATAATATTAGCCTGCACCGGAGAAATTGTATGATTTTGAATGTGAAAACCTAAATAATCTACTTCTGTTTTGTGAAATGAACATTTGTTAGGAGTTAAAGTTAAATTGTACTTTTTTAAAACATCGAATACCTTCCTTAATTTAAACATTGTTTCTTCAAAAGAGTTAGCCCCTAAAATTAAGTCATCTTGATAGGAATAGATTCCATCTTCCTGAATTTCATCTAAAAGACTATCCATAAGTGATTGAAAAATAGAGCTAGCTGTTTTAAGACCAAAACATAAACGTTTATATTTATATGATCCAAACATTGATGTAAAAGTAACATAATCTTGAAATTTTTCCGGTAAATCGATTTGATGATATGCTTGTTGAAAATCCAATGACGTGAAATATTTATATGATGATAAATTTGAAATAATAGTTTGAATTTTTGGTAAAGGGTAAGAAGAACCCTGAATTACCGTGTTTAGCATTCTTAGATCTAAAGCTAGTCTGAATCTTTGTTTTCCTGAACCATCCGGTTTCTTTTTTACCAAAAGGATGGGACAGGCCCATTCGGAGCAACTACGCTCAATGATATTAGCATCTGCAAGTTCTCTAATTTAATTGACAGCTTCATTTTGCAGAGCTTGAGGTATTGGAAAAGGAAGAGTTTTTATTGGAAAATCATTTGTGAGCTTTAAATTTGGAATAACTTTATCAGTATGTCCTAAGGTTGCTAAAGATTTTGAAAAAACAGCAAAATTTTCGAATAGTAATTTTTGTAACTGCTCTTTTTCTTCTTTACATAAGTGATCAAGTTTGAAGTCAGAATGAGTTAAATCTGTTTTTCTTTTGTTTAAAATTTCTTCAGATGGTTGAATTAAATTGACAGAGTGTTCAGTTTTGTTTTTAAATTCCGTGTGATTGCCATCATTCAAAATAATTTCACTTACATCAAAATTTTTGATTTGTTGAACCAAAGCAATTTTACCTATATTCATGTTTTTGTTAAGATGAACACTCTTTTCAGAATTATTTGATACATAAATCTGGAAATTATAAATTTCTTTTATATGATTTTTCCTATTGTAACTTTTTTGGAAGTCCTTGAATGATATAAGAGAATCGTAAAAATTTATCTGTTTATCTTCATTTCCCTCAAACATATATTCAGTAGGATCAGGTTTTAATTTGGTGAATACCTTAATTGCTTTTGTTTCATATGGGTTGAGAATACATTTAGAATGTAAATATGTAGGAATGCAATTTTTTTTATGTGCATGGTCAGTATGATTGTGATTACAAGTACCATCATCCTCCTCATTACAAGAGTAAAATGGAGTTCATGTATCATTTATTTTTAGTAAGTCATGAGCAAAATCAATTTTGATGTTATTATGTTTAATGAAATCAATTCCAAGAATTCCTTGGAAGGACGAGGATGAAGGGATATCAACAATATAAAATGTATGGTGAAAATTCTTTTGTTCAATTTTAAAAGATGCACTTATACATGATGAGAAATTAACCTCAGAATTGACAGTCTTAATTGTAATATTAGAACCTTTTCTTTTATATTTCAAAGATGATTTGATTTGATTAAACAATTTTTGTGAAAGTAGACTTAACGAACTGCCTGTGTCAATTAAAAAATTTACTTTCGACTGAGCCATCACTGCATTAATAAGTGGTAAGGAAGAAGCATTTTGATATACATTACAAATATATTTACTTCTTTGCTCTGTTTCTGTTTGAATAGCTACATTGTTTGAAATCGTAATGATAGAATTTGTTTGAGAAGCAACAGAATTAACTAGCCTACGATTTGTTAATTTTGGTATATCATTATTTTGCGTAGAAAATACTGGTGATTGTAGAGATTGAGAAATATTCTCACCAGTAGGAATAAATCTCTCTATCAGTTTAAATTCCTATCCTCTCTAAACTTTGTATTGTCTCGAAAATTTGCTTCAGAAATTTGTTGGTGTGAGTAGTGTCTATAATCTTGTTTTCTTAAATTTTGTCTCTTCCACCTGAAACAATATTTAGCAGTGTGTCCATATTTCTCACAAATTTGGCAAATTCTAGAATTGAATTTGTTTGTGATATCGAAAATCACATATTCTAAATTATGTATTACATTTCTGATAAATTTAATTCTTTCCCAATTCATTTTCTATCTGTATAAAAAGCGAGTTAATATATGCGGTTTCATTCTTTATTCCTTCTTACAAAAAGAGCAAGCCATACTATTCCTTTCATTTAAAAGAAATAATAATAATAAAAGCAAGAGATGATCTTTCAATCGCTTAATTCTGTGGAGAACAATTCGTTTCATCTCAATTAAATAAAACAGAATAAAATGTTTCCTGATGTCATTTTGAACATTGAACAGATCTCACATCTGCGACGTAAAAATAGAAATCGCGTATTCTTCTTAGACTAAAGTTTATGAATAAAAATTTAACGATAAAATTCTTGTGGTCAAGAGTTAAGGTTGGTTTGCCAGATTCTCACGAACTGATAACGGATTTTTGGCTACGAAATCAATCGCCAATATATTTTAAAAAGTTACACTAAATTAGCTGTAACTGAAAAAGTTGGGTGTTGTCTTGGCTTAATTTTTTATGTGGTTTTGTGTAATGTATCCAGCCAACAATTTCATCACTTCTGCATCTTCTCTGCTGCTGAAAAGACGTAACTTTTGAATACTTCTCTCCCCGTGTCCATCCCGTTCATTTTCATGTATTCATGTATTGTATTAGAAAACGAACATCTTGATTCTTTCCAAAAGAATATTTCTGATGTATATCATTAGTGTTGAATTCTTTAATTACAAGCAATATTGTTACGAAGTGAAGATAAATAAAATATTTTAATGTCAGCAACGAACTCTGGATTGTTGTGAACAGTGCAATGTGCACGGCCAACCACCTCAATGACTTTGATCCTTTATCACTATTTTACCAGTGTATTGCTTCATAATAATACGGGAAATTTATGCATCATCAAAAGTGCTATTATCATTAAGTCGTTTATACAAAATAGTGCAACAAACTCTATAGCACAAATTTCCCCCTTCATCGGGATACACTTCTTAAACCTCTATGGTTAAGTTCAATTTCTTTCGATGAATTTCAAAAATGGGTCTTGCTAGAGGCTTGGTGAGCACGTCGGCGGTCATTTCTTCACTCGGGCAATATTGCATATCAAGTATTTCTTTCTCTTTCAAGTCCTTTAAATAATTATACTTAATGTCAATATGTTTTAACTTGGCAGAATATTCACAATTTATTAACTTAATGCAACTGATGTTATCTTCGAATAGTGTGATGGGTGTATCTTGCTGTAGATCCAGATCACTTAATAATTTGATTAACCAAGTGATTTCCTTAACAGCATTAGTTGCAGAAATGAACTCCGCTTCTGCAGAAGACAATGCCACGGAAGTTTGCTTTTTAGTTGTCCATAGAATGGGATTATTTCCTAGCATGAAAATATTTCCCGAAGTTGACTTCCTATTTGATTTATCGCCTGCCCAATCGGCATCAGCGAAAGCTGTTAGTTTGGTGTCTTGGTTTGCGCTAATTATGAAATTTAAATCTTTTGTGGTGTTTAGGTAACGCACAACCCTTTTTGCTGCTTCCCAATCTTTTTTCCGTGGATTCAAATTTCTCCTGCTTAAAATATTTACAGCTGCCAAAATATCTGGCCGACTAACTGTACCCAAATATAATAAACTTCCAATTACTTGTTGATATTTAATGTTATTTTCTAGCAGATTATCGTTATCATCAAATTTGAGATAATTAGGCTCCATTGGAATGTTTGTAGGTTTGGAGCACTCAAGATTTAATTTTTTTACTAACTCTGCTATTTTTAATTTTTGGTTTATTACAAAATCACCTTTTTTATTTCTGGTTATTTGTATACCTAGATAAAAGCTTACTTCTCCTAAATCTTTTATTTCAAATTGTTTATTTAATTCCTTTGTGATTTTGTTTATTTGGTTTTCGTCTCCGGCGACTAAAATGTCGTCGACATACACGATAATGAATGAAGTTATGTTTGGATCATTATGAATGTATAAACACGAGTCTGCTGAGCTTTCTTTATAATTTAAGTTTTTTAGAAAGTCTCCTATTCTCATGTGCCAGGCTCTTGCGGCCTGTTTCAATCCATAGATGAACTTATTTAATTTACATACTTTGTTTTCATTGCCCTTATCTATGAACCCTTGAGGTTGTCGCATATAGATATCCTCATCTAAATTTCCATACAAGAACGCGGTCTTAACATCTATATGTTTTACATTCAGTTTGTGATGAGCTGCGGAATTTAGAAAAGCTCTGATTGTTGTGTACGAAACTACTGGTGCAAAGTAGTTTCGTACACAACAAAGTTGCATCGTAATCTTCTCCAAACTTTTGGAGAAAACCTTGGGCAACTAAACGCGCTTTGTATTTTTGTAGTTTACCCATATCATCGTATTTAGTTTTGAAAGTCCATTTAGAACCGATAAGTTTTTTCCCTTCTGGAGGATCGACTAAGGTCCATGTGTTATGCTCGTTTAACGACCGTATTTCATCTTCCGCGGCTTTAATCCAGTTATTCTTTTCAACAGGATGTGTCATATTTTGTATCTCGGACCAACTTTTTGGTTCATGTACTAAATCATGTTTAGCTAAATAGATTAAACGGTCCGGAGGAACACCTAGGTTAGATCTCGATGATCTTCTGAGCTGAGTTTCTGAATCATGTGTTTGCTCAGAATCGTCCTGTGTTTCCTCAGAGGTATCATTAAATTCAATATTTACAGTCTGCGTTTGATTATTATCATGAGTCGGTTCCTTTTGCGATGAATGTTCACAATTTTGATTTTCTAAGAACTTTACTGTTCCCGCGATAATGATATTTTTCCCCCTGTATAAATTCGATATCCTTTGGATCGGTAATCATAGCCAACAAAGATTCCCTCTTGAGCCTTGTTATCAAGTTTTTTTCTATTATGTTTATCAATATAAGCGAAAGCTTTAGATCCGAATACTCTCAAATGCGAGAGGTTGGGTTTAACTTTGTTCCAAAGCTCATAGGGAGTCTTGTCATTAGATTTTGTGGAGAGCCTGTTTAGTAAATAGTTCGCGGTATGGATTGCTTCCCCCCAGAATTTATGAGTTAATTTCGCTTCAGATAACATACTTTTGGCCATTTCTACAAGGGTTCTATTCTTTCTTTCGGCAACCCCGTTTTGAGGTGGACAATAAGGAACAGTGAGTTCATGTCTGATTCCGTTTTGTTCAAGAAAATTCTCTATGTCGTTGCCTACATATTCTCTACCATTATCTGATCTAATTCTTTTAGGTAGCCTGCCAAATTTATTCTTGACTAACGCTATGTAAGTTTTTAATCTTTGCAATACTTCACTTTTATGTGTTAAGAGGTAAATAATTGTAAACCTACTGTAATCGTCAATAAGGGTAAGGAAATAGGTTTTTCCCCCTATAGAGGGTGTCTGAAACGGTCCGCAGATATCAGTATGAATTAGTTCAAGTACTCTATTTGCGCGGTACTTAGATTGCTTAGGATACGGCATATCTGTTAATTTAGTTTTTATGCACGTTTCACCTTTTTATCGTGTTGACAAAAATTTATGTCAAGTCCTAAAGCTAGTTGCTTATCTATGATTTCTTTAACCCTCTCAGCGTTTGACTCAATGTCACGTTTCTACTTCAAAAATAATCTCATTGTTAGGAGGAAGCTACCTTGAAAATCCCCTGTCATGTCCGTTGAAGTTACACCAAAAATTTTCGAACATTTTTCCCCCACAACTGGGGGTGTGTCCGTTCGAACAAAAGCCCTTTGTTGTGACCGAAGATATTTCCAAACTGTGATTAGGAAGAGAATGTACATGTAGAAGAAACTGGATTGATATTTCAAAAACCTTTTGGAAATATAGCAACAGACTTTATCATTTCTATGCAAGAAACATGAGTTCAGAAAAATTAAAGCTGTAATTTGAAATAGCTTTAGCAGCGCAAAATTTAGTCTACATTGTATTTCCAATTCATAAATTTAAATTTCCATAACTTTTATTATCAGAAATCATAAATGATTAATTAATTATATGCAGCACAAACTATAAACACTTTGAAAGTAATATTTACTAATTTTATAGATATTTTAAATTAAAATGGTATGCAAAAATGAATTGTAAAACTTTCTTATTTATACAAATACCATAACAATAATAATAATAATTTATAAATGTTTTAAATTATTTTTTTATTTTATTTATTATTTTATTTATTATAATTATTATTATTATTATTATTCTTTGAATGAATGAATGAATTTATATTATATTTTACAGCTATCTTTATTCTCTTTAATTGCACTTTCTTTTAAAATTATGATAAAAATAAAAATGCTCTTGATATAAGGAACAGAAATAAATGTATATATTTCGATTTTATTTCTCAAAATTGTAACTATGTTAATCTACATTAATTAGTAAAGTTAATTTCAATGACAGCTTAATTTGGTTAATCAATAAATATATAATAAATAATGAAATATAATAAAATTAGCAAAATTATTAAGTAAAAAAAAAATATAAATATATTTTTTTTTACTTTTAATATTTTACTAATAACCAATTTACAAAGAAAATTTATTCCATTATATGAATTATTTCTTAACTATAACTACAATAACACAGCAACATACGTGATCAGACGCAGAAAGGAGCTCTCAAAAGTTCAACTACAACAAAAATAATAGTAAGGAAATGATAAAGAATTTCCTTAAAATAAATCGAAACATCAACACTTCAGTTAAATTACTAAAGGGGAAAAAAAATAATAATAATAAATAGCTGTTTGGGAAAAGTATTAGACTATAGTTCAACACAACTTTATTTGTTTGAAATTCATATTCCTTCATAAAACTAACTTATGGTGTGAAACTTTTTGAGTATATAGAAAATGATTATATTATGATTTGTTAAATTCACGTTTATATTTATGAATTTCCGTAATTAATGCATTCTGCATATCATTTTGTATATTACATATTTGTAAAAAATATATATGATAAATTGGAAACTTTTATAAAGGATATTATAGAATCAAATGAGCTATGTTTAGCGCTGAAAATCGTAGTAAAAATGATTTTTTTTTTTTATTATTCATTAATTTTTTTTAACTATTAATAGCAAGTACTTCAAATTTTTATGACTTCACTTTCTCATCGCAAATAATACATATATTTTTTTTTATATTTTAATTACATTTTTTTTTTTTTTTTTTTTTTTTTTAACATGTCAAACCTATTTTTCCAAAAAATAAATAAATAAATAAATAAAATTTGGAGGATTGTCTGATGAAATAGAAAATAAGCTAATGACATTTTTTATTTTTCAGTGAGTATAACAGAATTCAAAAGGACATTCTTTCATGTCACCTTTTCTGAAATCTTTTCCCAAAAATCTCATGTCTTTATAGAAAAAAAAAAAAAAAAAAAAAAACATTTATTTTTTTGTCGTAAAAGCAAACATAATTACAAGTGTTTTTATGCCTTTGCAATAAAATTTAGTTGAAAGATTTGAAAAAAAAAAAAAAAAAATCGGAAGAAAGTAATAAGCCGGCTTAATGCGCGCATTTTGTCATTTTATTCTCGAAAAACGGTTGTTTATTATAATTATTTAAATTAATTCAATTATCTATTAAAAAAAAAAAAAAAGATATACCTGCAAGTTTTATACGTTTACGATTAAAAATGATTTCAGAAATAAATCAGGAAAGAAGAAGAAGAAAAAAAAAAAAAAAAAAAAGCTCTGACATTTAGTCATGGCTAAAGAAAAATTGACCATTTTGTACTATATTTAGTTTTTACATATTTTGCTCTGACTTTGTAATTGCAAGAAATTTAGTTAATCTCTGTCAAATGATTAAAAGAAATGAAAGAAAAAAGAGTATGCGATTAAAACTTAAGCTTTTGATTCTTACCGCAGTAATTCACAGTACACAGAAATGTTATCTTTCTATTCAATAACTTTTAAAGCTCTGCAATGCATTTAGTTTAAATAATTCCTTCTGAAACAAATATTGGGTTACTCTGATTTTACAGGTATCAATAAGAATACATATATATATATATATATATATATATATATATATATATACTTTTTTTTTTTTTTCAGAATTTTTATTCAAATTTGACAAAACATTTTTTTTTTTTTTGGCTGTCTTTACATTTACAGTGCAATGTGCAAAATGTTTTTACCCTGTATAATACTCCTAATCCATTTTTAAAGTGATATCACTAACAAAGTTGGTTATGTTTCTTTGTCTAATCCGATTTGTGTACGATATCAGAGGGGTGGCATTTTCACAAATTTGCAATCCTCTCAAAATCTATCTACATCCAAATCACTTTTTTTTTTTTTTATCGTAGTGCTATTTCTTTCAGACAATGACTATGAGTTGTCACCATATATTGTATTACACCTTCAATGAACGTGCAGATATTTTTGTTTTATTTAAAATACATAAAATTAAAAAATCGCCATCGTATCTGTTCGAATTACTAGATTTTATCAAAAATTCGAACACTTATTAATCAGGACCAAATATAGTTAATGCTGTATTTTTTTATTCAATCGGATATTGATTCGAAAGATATTAAATAAAAACCACGTTACAACTTTAAAATCAAAAAGGAAAAAAAATACTGATTTCAAACATAAATAAATGAAGAAGTAAAAATATTTATTTTTATGTCGGGAAAAGCAAAAAGGAGGGGGAGGGAACCTGCAAGCATATTTCCTTTTTAAATAATTAAAATAAAATTGAGAAGAATCATGCTAAAGAACTGAGACAGTATAGAATGGTACACATGCATTATTATTATTATTATTATTATTATTATTATTATTTATATACTAGCAGGCTACGCCCGCTACGCTGGTCACTATTTTTAAATGAATCCCAAAAATTAATGAATTCTCCAAATTGCATTAATTTTTATCATGTGATAAAAAAAGAGAAAAAAAATTTCTGATCGGGAAATATGTCGTACCGGATCCCCACTGCCTTCGGCAGCGTAGACCCGTGCGCTGCGTGCACGTATTCCTTCACCATCCTTATGACTTCTCAAAAATCCGTGTTATTACTCATAAACTTTCATTCTTAAGAAAATGAATAAAAAATATATCAATTAGCATCGGGTAAAAACTCACACCAGGAGCACATTGCCTTCGGCAGCGCAGACGCATGCGCGCTGCGCGCGCACGTTTGAGGATATACGTGCGCTGTACACGCATATTCCTTCTCAACTCAAACTTTTATTATTAAGAAAATAAAATTATTTTTTTTTTTTTTTATCATCGGGTAAAAACTCGCACCGGGTCCCAAACCCATGCGCGCTGCGGGCGCACATGTTAAAATATATGTGCGGTGCGCGCACATATTCCTTCTGAAATCAAACTCTTATTCTTAAGAAAAGAAAATTAAAAACATCATTTCTCATCAGGTAAATTGTCGGACCGGGTCCCCACTGCCTTCGGAAGCGCAGAATTCCTTCCCCCACCCTTCCAGCCCCTCCTAATTAACTTACATATACCAATTTTGAACGGTCTTACTCAATTAGCTGAGATGCAAAAGAAAACCTGATCATGTCACCTTAAAATTGTAAATGAGGTGAAATTTCGAATTCCACTTTCGATAATATAAAAGAACTTTAAAATATCTTTCGAATGATGTATTAGAAATAATTTAATCATAATTAGAATTTGAAATATTGAAATTTAAAAATATTACAGCGCCACCTGGCGGTAGAAATTTCTGTAATCTATTGTTCCATTCCAGATCAACAAAGCTTTCAAATGATGTATTACTCATGAAATTATTTTAATTAGTAGATGAGATACAAAAGAAAACCTAATCAGGACACCTCAAAACGTGTAAATCGGGTGAAATCTCGAATTCCATTTTCGATAATGTAAAAGTTCTTTAAAATGTGTATCAAGTCAACAAAGCTTTCAAATGATGCATTATTTATGAAATTTTTTTAATTAATAACTGAGATTTAAAAGAAAACTGATTCAGGACACCTCAAAACGTGTAAATCTGGTGATAACTTTCGATAATTTAAAAGAACTTTAAAATATCTTTCGAATGAAGTATTAAAAATAATTTAATCATAATTAGAAATTGAAATATTGAAATATTGAAATTTTAAAATATTACAGCGCCATCTGGCGGTACAAATTTCTGTATTCCACTTTTCTATTCCAAATCAAAAAAGCTTTCTAATGATGTATTACTTATGAAATTATTTTAATTAGTAGCTGAGATACAAAAGAAAAGTAATTCAGGAGGCCTCAAAACGTGTAAATCTGGTGAAAACTTTCGATAATTTAAAAGAACTTTAAAATATCTTTCGAATGATGTATTAAAAATAATTTAATAAGAATTTGAAATATCGACATTTTAAAATATCTGGCGGTATAAATTTCTGTAATCTACTGTTGAATTCCAAATCAACAAAGCTTTCAAATAATGTGTTACTTATGAAATTATTTTAATTAGTAGCTGAGATACAAAAGAAAACCTATTCAGGACATTCTAAAACATGTAAATCACATGAAATCCCTAATTCCATTATCTACGGTAGTTTTATTAATGGAAGTAAAAGAAAAATATATTTTATTTCCCCAAAACCTATAATATATACCACGGTAGTCGGGTAATGGAAGTAAAAAGAAAAAGAAAAAAGTATTTTTTAGTTCCTTCAAATGTATTTTGTTGCTAAGGAAACTCCTATCTTCTATTGAAAGATAGATTACGTGTTAGAATAAAATTTAATTTACAATTAAAATGTAACTGCTTTGTTTATTAATGAAAATTGATGAAATTTTAACTGCAGGTTGGTTTTGTGCTGAATAGGTTGTATATTAAGTGTTGTGTACGAAAAAGAAAATTTGAAGCACTTTGAAATTTGCAATTTTTAACCCCAGTTAAAGATCATGTGGCATTAATGACTTTCACGTGTTTTGCTTCCGTTAGAGGCAGCCGTTAAAATCGTCTGCTGAATGTGCCTCTTTTTAAGCAATAAGGATTTTTGGTCATTTTTCGATCGACATGGGTCAACATTTTAATTAATATCTCCGAAACTAATTAAGATTTTTAAATTCTGTTTCGAGGAAAACATCGGAAAGGCTCCAGAGCATCCGTATGTGAATTCTTGTACTTCTGCGTTCAATAGGGGCTGTACGTATAAAAGAACAGACAGACAGACAGACAAACCTTTCCATTTATTATTATAAAAAAGATGTTGAACATAATTATAAGGAAAGTATGTTTGCATTTATTCATAATTTTTAAAGAAAGATATAACATAATTAGTTAATTGAGAAACTTATTTAAAAATATTTATATAATTAACATTTTTAAATTATTGAAAGGAAAGTTTCTAAAATATTGATGGCAACATTTAATACATTAAAATAAATGCGAAAGTCTTAAATTTAATAAAAGAAATGGAAATTTCTGAAAATAAACAAATTTTATGAAAATAAACATTTCTGAAAATAAACATTTACAAAAGTTTCCTAAAATATTAGAAGTAAGAAAATTTTGAAAAATTATGGTCAGCTTCAAGAAAAATGTAATAATTTTTTTCAAAATATTAAAGGTTGAGTAGTTTCTTTTTGTCTAGGCGTAACTATACCTTCGTGAAGTTTAGATACTTTTCAATTATTATTTATTTTTTTATCTATTGATTGATTCGTTTTCATTATTCTGACGACAATTTTCAAAACTTTCTTTGTTTTCCACTTTTTAGGGTTCCTCTCAAAACGTATTCTACTTAAAATATCACTTTTTTTTTTCTTCTTTTATTTTAACTTTTTAATTGTGTAACTTATGTTACATAGCTAAAAATCTATCTTAGCTGTGTAACTCCGGAACCTTTTAGAAAATTCTGAAAATTTTTTGAAAACTAAATTTTTCTAGAATGTTCCATGAAATTTCTAGATGTTTTCACGGAGGCTCCATGAAGTTTCCAGAAGATTTCATGAAGTTTCTAAATATTTCAATGAAGTTTCTAGAAGATTCATGAAATATCTAGAAGATTTCATGAAGTTTCTAGAAAATTCCAAGAGGGGCCAGCAGTTGAGTGGTCCTGCGCTCAAAGCTGGTAGACAGAAAGTGCTGGGTTTGATCCAAAGTCCCGCTCATCGACTAGTCGTTCGGAGTTATCCATGATTTTCTCTGAAACTCGCGTAAATACGGGTTAGGACCCCTTAGGAAGACCACTATGAAGGGCATTCCAATTACATGTCTAGGACCCTAGTGCAGTCAATCTGCCTTAAGCTTACAACTAAAACTATAACGTTCCATGAAAATTCTATATTTAATTTATATTAAAGAAAATTTCAGATAGACAAACCGATTAAATATAAAAACATTCTAATAAAGTTCTTATTATAACAGATATATTTTATATTTTATGTTTTTTTTTTTTTTTTTTTTTTTTTTTTTTTCAGTGTAGTATACTTAATTCAACTATTCCTTCAATATATTAGAGGCATTTTTTAGCGTATTTCTTATGGGATAAGAAAAGGGAAAATAAAAAATAATAAATCTTTCAGCTGAAGAATTATTTAATGGTACTGTTATGATTATGATATTTTAAAATTATTTATAACCCTTTGCCGGTCCTATTTAATACCACTCCTCTTACCAGTGTTGACAAATTCAGGGATATTTTTATTCAATATCCACCACAAAATTTTAACTCTAACGGATGCTTAATCCCTTCGAAGGTAATTCGTTCATTCTCTATATCAAATACTATTGCTCAGAATTATTTATGATAGTTGAATAAAGGTGTTACTAAATTTGGCGACAATGTTTACAGCACTTAGGAGCGTCTGGGCTGGCAAAGGGTTAAATTTAGAAAAGCAGATTTTAATCTAAGTTACAAAGTAATAAATGTTTGCCATGTAGGATTAAATCATTTTATGTTTCGAAAAAAAAAAAAAAGTAATAATTTATTTGTCACATTTCTTACATCTCACAATCAAATTATAATTTATTTATTTATTTATTTATTATTATTATTTAATTCATATTCACATTTAGCAATGATTACTATTCAATTTAATTATTTTTATTTATTTAATTGTATTTATAGAAATAATATTGTTATATAGTGAAAATAATTAAACTTGTTATTTTAATTATAAATGTAATTAAAATTTATTTTTATTTATATATTTATAATACAATTAATAGCAGTATAATTGTAATTTTTTGCACATGCAATTTTATTATCAGAAAGCAAAATCTAGAAAAAACGTGTAATCATGTCTCACTAATACATAGTGCCAATACTAAAATGTTTAATAGAAGCTGGTATATAGTTATCTGTAAAATTACACTTCTTGAATAAAAGCAGAGCTACTTGTAGTTCTATAAAAAACCAAATTGAAATGTCTGGATAAGATACTGACGGTAGTGGGGACCTTGGCAACGCAGTACCGGCGAGGAACACTGTCGAATGTAGCGAATACCTGAAGCAAAATTTATTTTTGTATTTTATTTTATTTTATTTTATTTTTAGTACGATAGGACTATTTGTTTCAGACACCGATTTTGTGCTGTCGCCTTTTATTTTATTACACCTTGATATGTATATTAAGATTTAGATAATATTTAATTGAGAAAATAAAAAGTGCGCATGTAGATTGAAATTAAAAAGTACTGGATATTTTAATTTCAATTTATAGAGATGTCAACGATATTGAAAAAAACTATTTTGGCCATTTTCTTTCGTTTAATAAACAGAATGAAAAACGGATAATATTTTATCAGGAAATATTTTGTCTATTTAGACCAATAATTCCCCCCCCCCCTCTCCTCTGGCATTAAGTTAAAAAAATAATTAAATAAAATTGAAAAAATTCTGCTAAAGCAATGGAGCAGCTTGAACCTCTTGGCAAAATTTGAAATTTATCGCCAAAATAGCTCGGTCGCTTCTCACCAAGATGTTTACTTACGTAATTGCGATACCCATTTTAGTTTATCGTCAAAATGAAAACAAAAATATAAAAACTGCCAAGGGGCTCCTGTGCTAAAGCTGTACTAAAGTAATTTTAAGAAATGAATATAGTAACCGTTGCTAGGGAATGAAAGAGTTCCTGCATGTCTTTATATGAAAAATGTGACTAAAATAAGTTTTTCTAGATTAGAAACACATCTGACTTATCCTCTTTTTATCGAAGATTACTTTTCATTGCTAACCTTCACTTCGTCCGTGAGAAAATATGGCAGAAACGTGATTTTCTTAGAAACTACTTGAATGATTTTGATAAAAATTCAGATTTAAGAATATTTTGAGTTTACAATTTAATCTGAATTGTGCTCTTCTTCAGTAAAATTAGCGTTCACGGGAAACCCGCGTTTTGTCAGGGGGAAAAAAAAGTAGCTAAGACTGCGTTTTCTTCGAAAATACTTGAAAGATTAGAAAAAAAAAAGATATAGTTTATGTGTTTTTTCGACGATATTTTGATATTAAATATTTTGATCTTCAGGAATTATCGTTCACTGGTAATTTGCACTAAATCCGGAAAAAATATGACAGAAATTTGGTTTTGTTGGAAATCGCTAGAACAATTTAAATAAATATATATATATAATATATAGATAGTGTTAGAGATTTTTTTGAGACGTAAAATATATCTGATTATTAGGTAACAGATTTAAATATTAGTAAACGCAAAACCTAGAAGAATATTTTCTAGGAAATTGCTAGATTTAGGGGTTTCCGATGATAGTTCGATTTGAATTTGCCTTATCTCCATGAAAATTAGATTTCACTGGTAGCCAGCGCTCCCCCGAAACAAATATATATATATATATATATATATTGTGGAGGGAGAGGGGGTTGGGGGTTTTATTTCATTTTATTCATTGATAATTTATTCCTATATTTAAGTTTTGCATTTTTTTTTTTTTTTTTTGTAGCAATTCTGCGCATTGGCTTGCAATTCTCTTTTTTTGTTTTTCTTATCTGTAAACTCATAAATTCGTTAAAATAGTTACCTTTATATATATAATACATATACTATGAATAATTTTTACAATGAAACCAAGGTACTGAATATAAAAAGAGAAAAACCTGTTTCAGGATATTAAAATGCTTTACATTAATATGTAATTAAAACACTGTTTTATGCAGAATATTCGGTTAGTTCATAAATAATAAGAATAATAACAATAATAATAAAGCTGCTGATTTAACAAATAGTTGTCATTATTTTATTCTAACAATAATGTCTTTTATTATTAATTTTAAGATTCCTATGAAAAAAAATCGTCATCTAAAAGATATAATTTAAATTGAAAAAATAAAAAGGTTTTATGCGAAGTTCTGTTTAGGCAAGCAGTATTTTAACTGATTTTACAAATTATCAACAGCTCTTCTTGAACATTTTTCACTATTCTATTCTTTTGTTATCAACCCTCTCTTTCAACAAAGAAGCATATCAACTGTCAGCTTACCTTATCGTCATTGTCCGCCCCTTGTTGGTAAAAGGGGGAAGGGTCAGTTACAAGTTTCCGTCTCTAACGATTTTGGAGTAGTTATTTAAAGTTACAAGAATCAGGTTCGCACGATTTAGAGAGAGATTTCTTACATTACAAGAATCAGTCTCAAACCGTTTTGAGGGAGTTTGTTTGTGTTACAAAATTCCGGTTCAAACGCTGAGAGGGTTAATATCTGCGAAATTTCTATGACCTAGACGTTTGTGCCATAACGTAATACATTTCTTATTATTACAATTAGATATTAATCTAACTTGTTCATTTGCATCATATTTCGGTTGTACTACTTCATAAAGATTTCCTTTTATTTCCCCCTCAAGGAAATTTTTCCCATGTTTTTGCAACTGACATTTATTTTTCTCGAAGATCAGTGTGCAACCACTTTTAGTGGCTTTACTAACAGAGAGAAAGTTTGTTTCAATATCTGGTACGAAAAGAACATCTAATAACTTTATTTCATTTACTTCCCCGTTTTCAGTTTCAGTTTTAATTATTATGTCACCCGAACCTTGCGAGGTTAAGACATTTCCATTAGCGATAACTACGTTTGAAACACCAGTGTCATTAATTTTTACAAGTAAATTCTTATTATTCGTGATATGTGCTGAGCAGCCACTGTCGACTATCCAACTAGATTTGTGTTCGTCACTGGCAATAAACGCTAAATTTTTTATTTTGTTTACAGTTGTCCCGACCTCTTCATCAGAATTATTCAACTCTCTGGTGGAGTGTTCCCCTTTTATACGTTGGGATTTGGTCTCAAAACATAATGAGGAATTAAATTTTCTATTTTTGAAACCCTTATCATAATTTCCTGACGCGTTGTTCGGTTTTTTATTTTTTTGATACCAACATTCACTGGTATTGTGACTTTTTGAATTACAATATGTACAAAATTTGTTAGGGCGTTTTTTGAAATTGTATTTATTTTTCTTAACCCTGTACGCCGTGGCATTATCTTCCGAATGGGAGTTTGATTTTTTATTGCAGGATCTTCGATTATATTCATCAATAATTTTATTTTGAATATAAGTCGGGTTTAGATCTTGTTCATCCCTGCCTTCTAACGCAGTAATTAAAGGATCATAAGAGGGAGGCAGAGAACATAAAAGCAGTGCGGACAGGTGAGAATCATCTATATTTTCACCAATTGCAGACAGTTTTTGTTTAAGTTCTAATATTTTTGTGATGTGAGTGTTTACATTTTCTCCCTCGGACAATTTGCAACTGTATAATTTTTTTAATAAATACAGTTTGTTTGAGAGATTTGGTCAAAGAGAGAAGTGAAGGAGATTACAAACTGAAAAATATAATTGGATATAACAAAATAATAAAAAGTTAATTAATGTTTTTAGTTCGCGTAGAACAGTCAATACGTATTTCTAATGCAAGTCCTTGAGGAACAGCGAGCAATACTCATTAATGTAAGTCATGAGATGATCAGAATCACGAGCATAGAAGAAAATGCAATCCAGATTTTTATTCAGGCGTAATTGACAGTTCGTAAATAAGTGAAGAATGATTTCAGTTTTTAAAATATGTCTTAACTAGATGAAGTGTTCATCGATGATAATATGTCATAAAACTATTCCTAAATCTAGTTTGAAAATTTTTTAACGTAGGTTTATATTCAGGTTATCTTACCCTTTAATATGCAATCTGTCTTTATTACATTGGAATGCAGGGAAAGAGAAAGTTGTGTAAGTGCCAGATCATATTATTTAACTTGTTCTTAAAATGTAAAAAACCAATAAAAGGAAAATAAAACCATTTTCAAATGATGTACGAGGTGTGGCTATTAATTAATGAGATTATTGCTGCTACAGACGAACTACATATGCGCCAAATCCGAACGACCGACTGCTGTGCAGCGTAAAGCGCCCCCCCCCCCCGTGTTTGTAGAGAAGTCAGTCTGGCCGTAACCTTCGTTTGTGTAAGAGGTGTTTGTTTCGTTTGCAAGAAAACGTAAAAGTAGAACAACGAATTGTCGTGAAATTTCACGTGAAACTTGGTAAAATCGCTAGTGAAACTTATCTTTTAGTAACACAAGTTTATGACGATGAATGTTTATCACGTGTGCGAGTTTATGAGTGGTTCAACTGTTTCCAAGATGGCTGAGAAGACTTTGAAAATGATGATCGAAATTCAAAGCGATAATGATCCTTTTTTTCGACATTCATGGTATTGTGTACCTCCACAGGGTTCCTGAATGTCAAATTATTGAACAACATTACTATCTTGAGGTGCTTGCTCAACTCCGTGGTGGGGTAAAGAAAAAACGACCCGAATTGTGGAAGAACAAGTCATGGGTTCTCCATCAAGATAACGCGCCTGTTCACACGTCATTATCTGTCAAGACGTTTCTATCTAAATACAACATCCTAGTTTTAGGCCATCCGCCTTATTCTCCTGACCTGTCCCCATGTGACTTTTATCCGTTCCAGAAAGTTAAATCTGCATTTAAAGGAACAAGATTTGAGTCAGTTAAAGCTGTGAAAGGAAAAGCGGCACGCCATATGTAGGAGCTCACAGGACAAGACTTCCAGCACATTTTTGAAAAATGGAAAATTCGCATGGAGCGTTGTAGGGATAGAGGAGGGGTGTATATTGAAGGTGATAAAAACTAAATATGTATAAATTTAAAATAAAATGTTTTACAGCCATAGTCTCGTTATTTAATAGCCACACCTCGTATTTTGTCTGAAAGCAATATTCCTTCGCACTAATAAATTTGTCATACTTATTTATTTATTTATTTATTTTTTTAACGTATGATAAATATTAATTAAAACAGTTTATTCAAACTGTAATTTAAATATTAATTTTTAACTTGCACATTTACAAATATAGAAAAATCAAAGAAATATTACTTATAAATAAATAAAATATTTTATTATGTTCAAACAAATAAATAAATAAAATAAAATAAATAAATAAAATAAAATAAACAAATAAACAAAATAAAATAAAATAAAATAAAATAAACAAGTAAATAAAATAAAATAAATAAATAAGGAAACTTATTGGTTTTTAACAGTCTTATTATTTTAAATTACGCACACAAATTGCTAAAGATTAGGAGTATCAATTCGAATTAATAACTTTGAAAATACGCTTAAGTAATAATAATATTCTTTAAAAAAAGAAAACACTTATGTTTTATTTTTGTACCTATTAAAAATAAATTCTCGCTAAGCTAAAATAGAGAGGAAAAAATAATTTATATTTCAATAATTTTTATGTATTCTAGTTTAAATTGTTAAATCTTCATCTTCTAAAAAATCTGTTTCGTTTCATAGTATCCCTATTAGAGTCCTGCGCGGGTCGGGTTTTACCTGACCCGAACCCTACAGATGAATTTTAAATCAACCCGAAACCCTACCCGAACCCGAAAAAAAAATTTTATCAACCCGAAAACCGACCCGAACCCGCAACAGAGAATTTTTTGCGACCCGAACCCGACTTATCTAACCCGATCCCGACCCGAAAAATAAATCAACATTACTTATTCATCTAAAAATCATGCAAAACAAGGTAAAATGATATAACATGATATAAAATAATGTAAATTTTTATTGTCACACAGTTGGTATATTATAAAAAAAACGAGTATGTTTTGGTCACCACAAGACATTCTTCTACATTTTTCTGACAAATTCACTAAGTGCCAATAATTTATTAAAACTATTATTAAAAAGTTTAACGTGATGAATGTAAATAATTTTCTTCTTAGGGAAATCTAACACTAAATATCCAAAGAGGGACAGTTTTATCGTCTATAAATAACTTCTGAGCCTTTTCGTTACGGGAGGGACAACCGTAATCCCGAGTAAAAAAGTGTTCAAGAATACGGGGCTGGGACTGCCGTTTTCCCAATCATTTTCTCCCCTAAAGCATGAGGTGCAGTAATCGGTTTTCTCCGTGGGTGTCTTATTAATTACCGGTGAAGGGGAGATGTGTAGGGATGACAGTATTTCATATACGGATAAAAGGAGGGAAAATCATGCCGTGCGACGACATTTGGTATGATTCTCGGTCTTGATTGCGCTAGCAATATTTTAGTTTCTTTATTTCTTCTCTTTTAATATTTCATACTATAAAGTTTTGATATTTTTAATATCAAAGCGCGCCTTTTGAGGTTTTTGTTATTGGTATAAATTCTGTGATTAAAATACTAATTTTTTTTTTTTTTTTTTTTTTTTTTTTTTACATACAGTAAAGTAATGTTTATACTTCTTTCATACTTCAACACATTTTTTACATTTAAACGCCAATTTGAAATGTTCTCAGATCCTTTTTACTTATTTTATACAAAAATATTTCGTTTATACAACGTATTTATTGGTTATACTCCGTTTTGCAATCTTTTAAATTTACAAACTGTCTGAGTCCGCAATTCTTTGTGCTTCATTTTATCAATATTATTTTGTTAGAAACTGTATTTTATTTTTTATTGCATTAAAAAATAAATAAGGAAATAAATAAAAGAAAAAGGAAATCCAACTAATTTAATTAGAATCATATTTTATGCAATACTTACATACAATAAGCACTTCAGAAGATTATTAAAGATTTTTTGTAATTAAATTCTTACCAGCATGAATATAATTCGTTTAATGAATGTTGCCTAACATGGCCAACGCATATTACAGTATTATATGGAATTTTCTATATATTTGTACTTAAGATAATCAATTATATATTTTGCTGTGATTTTTCTCATGTTTCTGAAATTATATTCAATTTTGCTGCATTAGTATGTAATAAAAATTCTTTTGAAAAAAAAAATATATATATATATCTTGTATATTTTGCAATGCTAGTTTTTATTTATATTTTAAGAACATCAAAATTCCTATACGAAGCGATAATTTTTTCTACTAATTGTATGTTATTTTCTGTAATTTTTCCTGTTATAAACTTGTTGATTTTGCTATATTATGCATCGGTAGCTACATTTTTATTTATGAATTAAACAAATGTAAAATTTTTATTTAAATCAAAATATTTTTTTCTTAAAGAAATTTACATCCTTAAATATAATATCAATATTATTTATAGAAGCTGCAAAATCAAATATATAGTGATTTATTATCCGAGTAAAACAGTTTGGCATTAATTTAAAATTTATTTAGCTAAATAAATAAATAAATGAAAATTATCCTTTTTCTCATTTAATTTTTTCTTTTGGGCTTTGATATTCTGTATATATTTTTAGTCATGTATTTTACTTGTATTTTTAACGAAATAACATTATTTAATCAAGTTTAAAATAACTTCGTTTGTTTTTGATTCTTCTTAAATTCATATATTTTGCTTTAAAAGTCAGATCTGTATAACATGTCAAATTTTAACCTTTTTATTCATTTATTTATTTCACTTTTTATTTATTTATTGTCTAATTTAAAAAATTTATTCTGCTAGTAAAGCAAGACTTTTTCTTTTTCTTTTATATATATATATATATATATATATATATATATATATATATGGTACTCAAATGCATAACACTCAAATGCTATGGTACTCAAATGCATACTTAAAATGCGTAACAGTTGGTTACTATGATAATAAATCTATAAAATACAGATTTAAAATCCATGCAAAACAGTTTGGCCAGTTTTATTTACGCTATGTGCTTATATAATAAAAAATATTTTTTTTCCTAAAATTAATATTAAATTTCGAAAAAGGACTAAAAATTATTATTTTTTAATTACACATATGATACTTAAAAAAAAAGTTATTATTTAAGTTATCATAATAACTTTAAAAGAAAAAGGAAGGAAAATTCACTTTAAAATTTACACTGTTTGCTCACTTGAAACAGCCATTTTTCAATAGTATTCAAAACACTAAGGAAAGAACATTTTACATTAACTATATTAAAATGTTAAGGAGAAAACCACAGAAAACCCGTGTCTGAGCTGACGAATACATCCTGGTTTCGAACCCGACATCTTCCGCTCACCTAAAGGTACTGGGGAATTCAATGTCGGACATTTTGGCCTCTGGGGAAAATTTAATCATGCATGTCGATTCTTGCGTTTAAAAAATGTAAGTTATAGAATTAACTATTAGAATAAAATGTACTATTACTTATAGAATTTACTATTATTTATTGAATTAACTATTAAAACATATTATAGAGCTGTATTATAGAACTATTAAAGAACTTTTATAGAATTGACTATAATTAACCCCCAAATGAACTTAAAAAAAAAAAAAAATGATAGGTTTAATAACTAAAAGTCGCTTTATTTCCATTCGACAATACATGGATGTAATCTATCAGATATCAATACTAATTACACGTATAGTATTGAATATATTAACACAAAAGTAAAGCTAGTGATGTTGCGTATTTTCAAGGGAACAGATTTTATTCGTGATATATGACAGCGTTTACCATAAGAATATTTTCTTAATAGTTATAATATTATTAAAAAAATGATTTTTATTATAGTAATTTGATGAATTATTTTGTAAGCACTGAAAGAGGTCCACCAAAATTTACTTTTGGATCTATCAATGATATTACATGCCGCAGAAGTCAAAATAATACATATATTTCTCTACAAAACGATTACCATAGAAGGGAGAATTAATAAATGAGATATAAACCTTGACATTATTTAAAAATATTTCTTTACAAAAGCAACAAACAAATGAAAATAGAAAGGAGAATAAATAAATAAAATATAAAATTTAACACTATTTAAAGATTATTCTTTCCTTAAATAGAATTTTCAAAAAATCTACTTTTTTCGTGTGTATTGTTCAATTAACATTTAACAGAGGATTTTTTTTTTCTTTTTTTTTTTTTATAAATATAAGTGTTATTTCTGCAATATGAAGTTTTATGAAATTTTTCGTTGTTCGACTATGTTAAAATAGTAATAATATTAATAATGATAATAATATACAAAATTTTCAAATTAGTAAGTTAAAATTCCAAAGAGGTTTGTTAATATCAAAAATATTTTAAAACTGGTCCGAGGTTTTTAGGATGATTTATTCTTCAGATAATTTCTACAAAGTTTAACAAATTAAGAAATTAACTAACAAAAAAAAAAAAAAAAAAGTAACGTACAAACTAACACGCTGACAAAACTATAAATGGGCACTTCACCTATTTAGTGATTTTCGTATCCCTCAAGCCTAAAATGTGTGTAAAAGTCAAAAACTGAGATAGAAACTTGTTTCGAATACCTAAATTATTCGTTCTTTATAACAAGAAGAGAACTAAAAATTATAAGCTGTAAAAGTTAATACAATGGAAATAATCATCAGGAAAGCAAAAGGTGTTTTGGGAGTAAAGCCGATTAACTACACTAGGGCCAGAGTCCTGAGGGGAAGTGTCCTCGATGGGGGTCTTTCTAAGAGGTTTTATCCCGTATTTACGCAAGTTTCGGAGAAAATCACGGAAAACACCGGACGGCTAGGTCAACGAGTGCAAATTGGGATCGAACCCGGCACCTCACGTCTACCAGCTTTGAGCGCAGAACCGCTTTGATGTTGATGGGCCCTGGAAAGCAAATGACAAAGTTATTATGGAAGAAAATAATAACAATGAAAGCAAATTTCCGTGTATTATGAAAGTTACACTTTCGTATTTTCACTCCTTATGTTAAATTTTGTTTAGCTCTCTATTGAGCAAACAAGAAATATTGCAAAGCTTCATTCTTGTGTCTTTTATTACTTGGATAAAATTATGAAATATTAACTTGAAGGACTTTAAAATTAATCATAATTATCTTGTGTACCCCTCTTAGTTTCAGAAGTTATGCGTCTCGACGTAATCAAGCATTGTTTTTCAAGCCAATTAAACATATTTCTTAAAAATAAATAAATAAAATAAATAATAAAATAAATTAGTTTTTTTTTTTTTTTTTTTTTTTTTTTTTTTTCGTTTGTTGATAGCTTAAGAAATTTCTAATTATTAAAAACTGCGATATTTGAAAATAATAATAATAAATGAAATTGAATCCTTTTTCAATATTTAAATGATACAAAAATGGATAAATAAAACTTGAATAATAAAAATAATAATTTTCAGCATATCTGGGAAAAAAAAAAAAAAAAAGCATCTAAATAGGTACGTACAAAAAGTGCGTACAAAATGAACGTACAAATAATTATAGTTTTAATTATATTTATTTACTTTTTCTTTATTGTTCAATTTTAGAAAGATTGTTTAGTTACATATCTACATATATTCAATTTATATTCAATAATTTAAGGAATGAATAAAATATTTCATAAATAAAACTTTTCTCTAGTTCCATTCCTTTCAAATTTTAATATGCGGATATGATAATTCTTCTATATAAATTTGAAATTATTTAATTTTCCATAACTTTTGATATTCAAAAGCAATAATAAATAATTTTTCTTCATATGGCTCAGGTAATTAGCACTACATTTATTTATAATTATGAGTTTATTTATGTCATTCTGTATTTTACGAAAAATAAACCATTAATTTCTATACTAATGAAATGAAATATCCAATTATTTTCAAAAAAGACAACTTGATTATTGATAAGCGTTATCATTTAATTTTAACGAGAATAACTTTGTTCGAGAATGTGCTTATCTCGATCAACTATAAGTGAAAGATTATTTATAAATAAGAAATGTGTTGCTTCTGACATGTGAATTCTTTTCCTTTCCTTTCTACACGGGGAAAATAAATTCCCTCATTTGGTTATCACTATTCGAAAATGAGTTCCACGTGCGCCACCCACAGTGACTACTCATTAAGTAAGGGGGTGAAAATCGCTTCGATTTTCCCGTATAGAGAGGAGTTTGTTGGAAATACACACCCCGTTTTCTAAAGGTTAAACAATGCGCTTTTGTAATGGTTATCTCACATATCATGGTTCGTACAGTTATATGACATAGAAGTTGAGATATAGCCATCCTGTTATCGATGAAATTTGCAGTATAACAACGCCACCTATTGGCCGACAAGCATTCAAACTGAGTCAGCATAATGTCGCATAATCGCCTTCTCACATATTAAGTTTTGTTTGGTGATACACAATAGAACGTGAGATATAGCTTTCCTTGTAATTGTAGAAATCGCTGTGTAGCAGCGCCACCTGTTGAGCGGTTTACACCAAAAGTTGACAGGCACTAATATATATTAAATGGCACCTACATAGAAATTTATATGAAATTATGTGCAGTAGTTCTTCATATATACTTTCCTTAAATTGCGGAAATCGCGGTGTAACAGCACCACCTGTTGGCTGATAGGCATTCAAATTGAATCAGCATAATATCTCATATTGGTCTTCTCACATATCAAGTTTTGTTGGATTATACGCAACAGAACCTGAGATATAGCCTCCCCTGAAATTGCAGAAATCGCTGTATAGCAGTGCCACCCATCGAGCGGTTAACACCAAAAGTTGATAGAATCTAATACTTTCTTCTACTAAATATAGAAGAAGTAAAAAAAAAAAAACTTGTAAACTGCAAAATCTTTTCAATTTCCAGAATTCAAATGCGAGGTTATACTGTATTTGTATTTCTTTAATTTATATACTAACAACAATCGAGAAAGATTTATAATACTTTTCTAATTTTCATACATCTTCTACAAAAGATACATATTAGTTCCGTTGAAGAAAAGAAAACAGATCCAGATACAAATACGGATATATTTTTCTGGCGGATATCCGCGGATACGAATAGGGAACTCCGGTACATGTCTGCCCACCAGCGGCCGAGCGGTTCTGCGCTCGAAGCTGGTAGATGGGAGGTGTCGGGTTCGATCCCAGGTCGCGCTCATCGACCTAGCCGTTCGGAGTTTTCCGTAATTTCCTCCGAAACACGCGTAAATACGGGCTATGACCCATTAGAATGACTCAAACGGAGGGCAATCCCCCTATAGGCCTAGGACACATATGGAGTCAATCGGCCTTAAATCCTCCAACCAACCAACCAACCGATACATGTCTAGTATGTGCAGACTGTTTAAATTAGTTACATAGTTTTAAACATGCCTATAAATTTATGTTTATAATTGTAAAAAATATTTTGAAAGGTGTTCTCAAGTCGACCCGACTTGTTGAAAACCAAACCGGACCCGAACCCGACCCGCAAGAAAAGAAATTTAGTCAACCCGACCCGAACCTGACCCGCAAGAGAAAAAATTCTGTCAACCCGACCCTAACCCGACCCGCGGGTCGGTTCGGGTTCGGGTAAAATCGGGTTACCCGACCCGATGCAGGACTCTAATCCCTATTTACAACTTGCCAAATAATAGCAAAACAACCCCCTTCTTCCAGGAGCGGAATAGGGTTGTTGTTCACTGTACATTTGAGGTAGGGACATGGGAGTGCCATATACGGTATGCAACATAGCATCTGCGCCAACGGAAGTTCTCCCGCCAACGGGTGACGAAAGCGTGAGGCTTTCATCATATGCTTCCCGGTTTTACATTTTATTACTCATAATTCTTGTTCTGAATTGTTAATATTGTTTCTGTATTCCATTTTGGTCGTTTATTGTGTTAAATTTAATGTTTTTCCGGAAAAGGTGCCCTCTGGTGGACATTTTGGAACTATTTTTTTTTCTGAAATTCCGTGAGCGCATCTCGTGTATAGTCTATATACCAAATTTCGTTGCATTCCGTTCACCCGTTTGCGCTGTAGGATGCTGTTTATAGAGAAATTTAATTATAACCACCCTGTTTAGTTTTAATTATTTAGAATTTTATTTACTAGCTTCAAATGTAAATTACTGTTAGAAAAAAAAAATCTTATATAAATATATGATTTAAAAAAAAAATTAATTTTACAATTTTAGGTTTATAATTTTGAAATTTTTATGAAAATCTTATAAATAAATTTTAAAATAGTTTTGCATCATCAAGCATTTCCACATTTTAAATTAAAATATTTTCTATGTAAATGGAATATATTCGTGTTTGTTTTATAAGATGAAACTTTGAAAAATTCTAAAAAATATTATTATTAGATTTCCTAGCACTTCTAAAAGTTACCTTCTATTGTATAAAATACAAGACAACAAATCCATCTTAATCTATTTAAGGAATTATAAAAATTTTCCATGCATTTAAAACGTTTGGAAATATTATAAGTATAAACTTTTAGAATTTCTACATCGCATGCACTATTTATTTAATTTATTATTTCAATTTTCATCATAGTCAATTACTGTGGACGCTATTTGCGTATTCCATAATTTGTATAAATATCATAGAGTATTGTATAGAAAATATTTTTCATTAATATGAATAATGAATATTAATTTCATAATGATTTGCGTATAAAGGTATTAGAAAGTGGTTTACAGAAATGTCTGTAACAGAACGCAATGTTTTCAAAATCTTTCGGGTGTCTTTGTACACAGACCACTGATGGTAAATTCTCAACTTCCCACTGTGAACTAGAGATGGGATAAATAGTTACTTTTTAGTAATAGGTTACTTCGTTCCATACTTCCTTTGGTAATATGTTTTTGCAACATATTATTTTTATAACCTATTACTTTTTAATTTACATATGGCTAATGTCTTTCTAATCCTTTCTGGATGATATACAATATATACATGTGTCCTACATAGTCGATGCGATCCATGTTTTTAAGTCCTAATGCTTTCTAATAGTAATCTTTACTTTATTTAACACTAGAATGTTTTCAATAAAAAAAAAAAAAAAAACGCTGATATGAAATAGTGGTAGAGTCAAAATTTTACACAAACGTTTGTCCCAACCGCTTAAGGTTCATTAAACCAATTCCTTTAAACACGAAAACATAATATTTCAAATAATATCAAGAAACACGTACACAAGAGCCGTTTTCTGAAGAAAAAAAAAAAAAAAAAGAAAAGAAAAGAAAGAAATTCTCATATTATAAGCCATATATGTAATTAAAAAACAAATAAACAATAATAGCAAATTTTTAAGAAACATCTTTAAGGCATCCCAAATTTTAAACTCTCGAGTGACTGTTTCTTTTGATTTTCCGAAGAACTTGAACTTTCCAGATTGACAAGAAAATTAGTGTTTTTCACTCATACTTAGCAAACAGTCACTTTGAATATGTTTTCTAAAATTAGAAACACTTGTTAAAAAATATAGATTTCGCTTACAAAAATTGCATAAAATGATGTATTTTCTCAGACACTTAATTTTAACATAAGAGCATAATTAACAATTCTTAACACCTTTACTCATTTTAAATCTAAAAAAATAGTCTCATGTCAAGTAAAAATCAGATTTAAAAAAACAAAAAAAAAAAAAAAAAAAAAAAAAAGTGAAGAAAAACTAAACAGTAAAAATAAATAAATATTCAATTTTCTTCTCAAATTTTTCTTAATAAAACCACAATAAATGCTGTATGCCTCTACGCATTTTCAATTCCATCTGCTATAAGCAATTAAAATATAAACAAACACTCCTTCCTTTCAATTATCAAACTCCGAAACATCTGTTTCCAATACGCAAGCGAATCCAAACCTAGCAAGTGTAATGTCATTCCTCACCTTCATGACGAAATAGTAATCAACATCTAATAATCACCCCTTACCTATCTCTCTATCAGCTAGCTGCATAAATTAGCACTATTTCGTTAAACCGTGGTATCAAAGTTTTTTATTCAAACGATTTTATTACCCCATGAAAATTATCAACACCAAATGAAATCATTTCTAAATTAATATGAGCACGATGTTATTTGTCCTAAACGTTAAAATTATCTTGCTTATTAAAATTATATTGATTAATATATTTCACAAGGAATATTCCGTAATACATTCTAGAAAATATTATCATTACAAAATTATCGTTAAAAAATAATACATCTGCAGCAGTATTATTTTTTTTTAACGATAATTTTATGAACTTGGAAAAGGAAAGTTATTATTGATTCAGAATATCACTTAGTAACAGATTGCATGAAATCGTCTGTATTCCTTACTGAGATTTCAGACCTTTTTTTTTTTATTTTTCAGACGTGAAGTAACGAATGGATTCGAACATCTGCGCAGAAAGTCTGATGCGAGTCTTTAGCCGGCGTTCATAATATTGTTTTTGTATTTTGTAAATAAAATAAAATAAAATAAAGAAGTAATTATATAAAAGAAATAATTCAAGCTTTTTACTTGTATAATGTTGTATTATATCAGTTTTATCGCCGGAAATTTCTTGTCTATTTCGCGTACAGAGATAAAGTTGAAAATATTATTTTTTTAATAGGATTTTTTTTTTTTTTTTTTTTTTTTTTTTTTTTGTAATATATTACAGTGATAATAGGCTACAATGCAATAATAATATTACTTATTATGTTACGTGAAATAACGCCCATCTCTACTGTGAACTTGAATAACATATATCAATTTCTAGTACGGGAGTTAGAGCGCAAACAGGCAGATGGACAGACAGACAAATCGAAGTTATAAACGCTTTCCAATTTTGTAAGAAAGTGTTAAAAAAATTCTCTTTTGCAAATCTTATATGCATTTAAAAAAAATTGTTTGTTTTAATATGAAAAAACAATTGTTTAGTTCAGTGTAATAAAATTAAGCATTTTTTTAAAAATGGAAATCATTGTTATTTCCCCCAAAAATATTAAGTAATGAGTACGGAGGCCATTTTTGGATTCGGCTTCCTCGAAAACATAAAATTTACTAAAAATATTTCATGCATTTATTTATTTTTTCTTTTCAGATTTACGTTTTTGATTAAAAATAAATGTTATAGATATGTTAGAGAAATTGTGTAATCGTAAAATTTAAATTCTCACGTACAAATGTAGTTTATATAGCAAAAGTATTTATAGGATTGAATCTAAAAAATAATACGAAAAAAAAAAAAAATAGGAGGGATGGAGAAGAGGGCGTAGTGGAAAGCTAAAAGTGAAAACGTGTCTGGTTCAGCATGAAAAAAGAAGAAAAAGTTTCACTGGTAAAAAAAAGTGAACCTGAAATGGGAAATGCCATGAAAGAATTGTTTGTTTAAACATGAAAAATACCTTTTGTTTAAATCATTGTGATAAAATTAGTGTTTTATTTATTTATTTATTTTGTAAATGAATATTACTTTAAAAAAAAAAAAAAGAAAGAAAGAAAGAAAGAAAAAAGAAAAGAAATACGTGAGGGGTATGGAGGTAATTTTTAGATTCGACATCCTTGAAACATAACATTTTTCCAAAATATTTCAAGTAGTTGCTTTTTTTTTTTTTTTTTTTTTTTTTTTCTTTTCAGACCTGTGTTATTGATTAAAAATAAATGTTATAGATATGTTCGAGAAATTGTGTAATCCATAAAATTAAATGTTACATGTATTAATGAAGTTATATATAACAAAATGATACAGACCTATATCAATCGTTACTTACATGTATATGTATATATAATGAAAACCTTTTGAAACATTGCACAGGACAAAATTATAAATATCACATGAAGAATTCGGAAAAAATATAATAAAATGAGAATCCAAATAATGAAAGCATACGGTGTCAATACTTCATCGAGTGCTTTATTCTATGCAAAAGGTGTATTTCTGTTACTCTGTAAGCATATTGCCAAAACTTTACCGCGTTCAAAGCAACAATAAAAAAAAAGCCAATGCATTACGTTTTAGGACAGAATTTTTTGAAAGTTATATTTAAAAATCTTTTTACTCTAAAAATCATAAAATTCTTGAAATGTGTTCTTAATATTCTAAAATAATGTTTTGTATAGAATATGATATGATTCACTTTCTGATTTACAGGGCTACACTAAAATATTCAGAGAGATCAAAAGGTGTAATTATAATCTAATGACTGCATTTTGTTTTGCATTAAGCCTTTTTAACACTTTCCAATATGCCTAAGAGTAATTTTAAAATCGATTAGTCTATCTGTATATTTTTCAGTACTTCTGTCTGTTGTGTGATAACGTAGACAAAGAATATTAAAAGTTATTCGATACAACAATTACTTACAGTTGGAAAGTGTTATTAATCAATGCGTAAATTTCCAAGAATGCAGTCGCCAAATAGGTGCTTTTCTGGAAATATTGCAGACATGCTCTGATTTTTAAATAATTTTTTCTAACTTATCTATTGCGACTCAGCAGCTAATATTTTAGGAAAATACTATTTATGATTAAATCTTATTCCAGTACTTTTTCAAGAAAATCGGTGATTAGCACTTCAAAAAGTTCCCTTGTTAGTTGAAGATATGCTGATGAAGACAGAGGGAATGGGTTATTATAGTTAATAAGTACAATTTGTAAATTTTCATTCATATATATATATATATATTGTTTAAATATTAATTTAAGTATGTTTGTATAAAAAAGGCGCCAAAGGCAGCATTAAAAATTATACAAAAAATATAGTTTTAAATAGAAATTAATAAATAGGCGTAAAAGTTTAAAATTAGTGAGTATAGTTAACAAAAAGAAATAAAAAATGTTAATAAATACAAAAACAACGAATTAGTGTAATGAAAAACATTTGTAAAATAACACTTCTTGTGCAAACACCTACTTCCCTTTCAGTCGGTGGGAGCAGCAGAAAAGACAATTTTTAATAAAATAAGAAAATGAAAAATACCTAACAGGTTTCGAAAACATGGCGAAACCAGCATACTCCCAAAAATGAAAAATCAAATATTAACGAAATTGAAAAACAAAATTAAATTAATAAGTACATAAATAAAAATATAGAAAGTATACGTGATAGAAGTAACTTAATACAGGACATGCTATCTCGCCATGTTCCCACCCAGACCTGAAAGGCAAAAAGATATTTTATTAAGAAGTTAGACCTACTGCATAGGTGGATTGTAGAAATTAAAACAGGTCTTCGGAGATATTTAATTTTTTAATTTCTACAATCCACCTATGCCTTAAGTCTAACTTCTTAATAAAACGTCTTTTTTGCCTTTCAGGAAGGGGGGGGGGGGGTAATAGCGAACTAGCATGTCCTTTACTAAGTTACTTCTATCACGTATATTCGCAGCGTTCTTATTTATTTGCTTATTAATTTAGTTCTGTTTTTGAATTTCGTTAATGTTTGTTTTCTCGTTTTGGGGAGTATGCTGGTTTCGCCATCTTTCCTAAACCTGTTAGGTCTTTTTATTTTCTTATTTTATTAATAATTGTCTTTTTTGCTGCTCCGACCCACTGAAGAGGAAGCAGATAGGTGTTTGCACGTGATGTGTTGTTTTACAAATGTTTTTCACTACACTAATTCGTTGTTTTTGTATTTAATAACATTTTTAATTTCTTTTTGTTAATCACGTCTACTTATTTTAAACTTTTACGCCTATTTATTACTTTCTATTTAAAATTATATATATATATATATATATATTGCTTTTAATTTGCATAATTGTTTGTGAACTGATTTTAACGTAAAATTTCTCAATAATTTCTATTGCCATTTACTTTCCGAAAAAAAGGAATAATAGCTAGAAAATAAAAAGTCGCCAAGAGATCCTATACTAAAGCTGTACCTTTTCTTCAGTATTCAATTGCATCGAAAATATATTAGTTTTTTCTGCATTGAATTTTCGTCAAATGCTGAATATATGGTGATTTTTTTTAATCCGGTATCGATAATAAGGAGCCTCTTAATGTATATGCGTTATAAAAGTGAAAAAAAAAATAATTCTATTTTGGAACAGCTTTAGCAGATCCACTTGGCGATATTTAAAATTTGGCACCGAAGTAGGTCGGTCGTTTCTCACCAAGGTCTTTTCTAATGTAACTGCGATAGGCATTTTAATTCATCACCAAAATGGGACAAAAATTTAAACAGCAAGTGCGTACTAAAGCTGTACCTAAATCATCTAAAAAACACAGTTATTTGTGATAAATTATTATTATTTTACTTACAAATTACTTTAAAATTAGCGAAAGTAAAATATAAATAAATAAATGAAAATAAAATTTTTTTTAGAATGTGGAAATTACTTTATAATAACAAATTAACTTTTATCCATAGACCTATCATTACAATTAACAGAACATTGCTTTATTACGGGAATATAAGTAAATGTAGCAAAGATAAGTCCGCTGTTTGCAGAGAAAATCTTACATTTTTTGGCAATTATCGCGTTATTGGCGATTATTTGTTTTGATTTTTTTTTTTTTTTTAATTAAAAGCTAAAGCAAGCAAAACTTGTGTAAAACAGTACATTTTCAGCTTTTCAGCTCTATTAATTATTATTATTATTTTTTTTTTTTTTATTTAATACAATCATCTAGAAAAAAAATTATTATAAATTATTATAAAAACAATATCGCATTATTATTATTATTATTTTCAGATAATATATGCAATTGTTATTTTTTAATTTAAAGCACTAAATATATCAGTTATAAGCATTTTACAAAAATAATGACTTAAATGTACGAAATAATAAAATACAAAAAACAATTTAAATGTGAAATGTAATAAATCCTCCTTTTACACAACATGTAATCACCATTGCTTGCGATAAAATTTGTTTTATATACAAAACAATTTGACAATTAAAGGAAAATACATAAATTTTAAAAAAGAACTTTCTAAAATAAGGAAAGATATCGTCTGTGTAAAAGAAAGAGCAAAGCTTACATAAAAAAAAAAAAATCAACAAATAAAAAGTCGAGGTTTTGTCAAATAAAGTCATTTTAGCGTAAATAAATATCTGGATATGATTTTCAATTGGTTACAGTGTTTTTTGCTCACACCTGTAAATGTAATTAAAGTTTTGAGATGCTCGATGAATGTAATTTTAAGTTTAGTACAGATCTAAGCCTCAGCCAATTGTCGTTGAATTCCGTTCAGCTGTAATCACGTGATAGCCGGATAAAAATAGCGTTACAAACATACAGACACAAGAACACATATATACAGAAATTTTTCTGAAATCCTTTTTGGGTTTCACAGTGCGTGAAACGTGAAGATTTCGCACAATTGTTTTATTCCGAGAAATTTACAGACAAAAGTCTTATTTTATTAATATAGAAGATATATATCCTGCTTCAATAAAATGCAAGATCTTGTATGATATGATTAATTTAAATATTTAAAGTATATTTTACCGGAAAGTATGTGTGTCTAGTAAATATTATACATTTTGCATGCTTAGAACATAAATATTATACAAAATTACGTAAATATTATAAAATATTTTAAATTCAATGAATGCGGATGTAATTTAAATGCGTTTACTAATCAAACATAATCAGCAAAAAATATTTGTAGTTTCGCAAGAAATATCATTATATGGCTTCAAAGTAATTAAGTTGATTAAATTACGTTTTATTCCTAAGGGAAATCAAAAGTGTAATGTTTTCTTCTTTATTTGATCTAATAGATATTCAGACTCAATTTAATTGCCAAACGTGTTGTAAATATAAGGTCTACATCAAATATATCTTTTTAAAAACTCTTTTGGCTTTTTCTTTTTTCCAAAAAGTTTTATTTTTTATGTTGTTAGTTTTCTGTAAAATTTATAAGTTTAAAATCTATTAATAATAATTAAAAAAAAGATCAAATACTTTCACTGTAATTATGAAAATTTTGTGACTTGTAAAACAGACAGAAAATAACATTTTATCTGAAACGTCAAAGAAAGTTGTTTATTTTTCTGAAAATTGTTGTTTTCAATCATAAAGGCAGCATTTGACTGCCAGAAACAGACATTTTGAAAAAAGAAATGTTTACTTTCGTTACTTAAAAAATAAATAAATAAAGGATTTTTTGTGTAACAGATATTTTTTGTAAGTTTCAGAAGATTTATTTTATATTATCCCCTTTAAAAATGAAAGATAAATTGAATTTACTTCAAATATTTATATATATATATATATACTTTTTTTAAGGTATAGTAGAAACTGAGGGGGAGAAAAGTCATTTCAAACTAGAAATGGTCTTCGGAAAACCTATAGAACTCATGACTTAGAGTAAACTATAGTAACTTTAAACTTTAACTTAGAAAGTTTTACGAGGTTTCAAAAGTTTAAAAAAAAAGAAAGAAAGAAAAGAAAAAAAATCAGACCTCAATGTTGTGTCTACAAAAGTTTTTAAATGAACTTAAAAGTTGTGTCTTCTAGTTTTAGAAACTTTGATGACATAAAAAAGTGTAATGTATTAAAAAAAATATATATATATATATATAATAAAATACGGGTTGAACTATATTTCTATTCAAAATAATTTTTGAAACGTTAATATACGTAGAAAATAGATGTAGAATACTCGAACTAAGTCGAAGCTTTTTTTTTTCACACTGATATAATTTCCAATAAGTTAAAAGTTAAAATATTTGTTTTTAAGTCATAGCCCAAACGGCACATTCCCATCTATAAGACAACTATAGTTGCAAACAATAGATAACAGACACATCTAATAGACATCCAAAAACATCCACATGACATACATACAACATCCAGTAGATATATTAAGTGTGCTCTCGGTGAGCTCTATAAGACGTCTACAATATCCAGAAAGTCACACAGTCGACGTCTATAAGACCTCCAAGTATAGATTATTTTTCTACATACACAAAAATTATACCTCTGGGGGTCACCGAAGCGGAAGAGCCATCCCTTCCGTAGAGGATCAAAATTGTGATGGCATGTCTCCGGACCACCTCTAGGGATGAGTCCTTGACCATCGCAAATTGCCCATTGCACAGCACTAGTGATGAAACCCAATAAACCAACCAACCATGATTTGAAAGTCCTTCTCTGTATCTGGTAGTAGACTTAAAAGAACTATGTTGCGTATACTATGAACTGCTACAACCTAGCAATTCCATTACGTGTGATTGGTATAGACTTCAATTGATTTCTTTGAGCCATACATTACGAGGAAGATCTTAGGAATATGAGGCAACCCATGACAACGCTATTTTTTCTCCATGACAACGCTCTGCTTTATACCACAGAAGTAGTAAAAAAAATGGTGAAGATTGACGATTTTAAGAAAAAAAATCACAAAACAAACCCACTACAAAAAAGCCCTTTTCAGTTTTTTCCGTTGGGTTTTGTTGAAAAAATCCAATGTTTTTTATTAAGTCTGGCAAAATCAAGCAAACATTGGTGTATGAAGAATTCAAAGTCGTTTAAATAGAGTCAAAAGAACTGACTAAACGAGCACTGAAATAATGACTGGGAGCTTGAATTCCTTCTTAAGTAATCATTTTCTTTTCAAATTCCCCAATCTCTAAGTTAGTCAGACTCCTGATCTTCTTCACTGCTTTTGTTTTTCCCCGTGTCTTTACATCCTGCAGTGTGAGATGAAGCAAAGCTTACTGAATCTTTAAGGAGATTTAGTAAGCTTTTGATAAGATCATGATATAAGAGAAAGAAAAAAATATGATTGCATAAGCTTCTGCCAACCAAAAAAAGAAAATCTTTAAATGTGCGTTTATTTAGCTGCGGTAAATTCTTACATCAAAGTGATCTACGTAACGTGGTTGAGTGAGTCATGATTTTCTTATGAACTTGCATGAAATACCTGTTTTACAGCATAAACACAATCCCTGTACAACTTAAAAAATTGCAAGAATTAGACGTCAACAAAAATGAAGGTTCCATCACATAAAAATAATTAAAAAACCTAATCCTTCATTTAGAAGCTTTTCATCATCAGCTAACTTGTTTGGATTGCCTTTCTTGAATATTTTCATATTAACTTGGAGTATATGACTTTATGCCATTTATACCATTTTAGATTAATTAAATAAGTTGGATGATAATCTAAAATTTATCCTGGAAAAGGAAAAAGAAAATACAGTAGAGGATCTTTATAACGCACACCTTGAAACCAGAAGTAGTGCATATTATAGAATTTTGTATTATATATAGATAATTTTACAAATTGTAAAGCTTATCAAGTAATCATGGTCAAATATTGCCTGGAATAGATCATTATATTTACATTTGAGAACCATTTCAAAAGATAAATGGCTGTTCTTTTGTGGATTTAAAAAAGAGAAATTCTTCCTTAATCATATATGTATCAGAAATTTCTCACCTGATATTTAATTCCAACATGCCTTTAATTCATTTATTTAAATGCATGTAATTAACAATTTTTGATGCTCACTGTAATAATTGTATTCTTCTTTTATTAATTAAAAACTATGAATTAAGAATATAAAGATGAAAGAATGTTTCAAACATTTACTTTAGTTGTGTGTGAATATTTCTACATGCCAGATTAAGTTTCTCAAGAGAAAATTTTCATTGTTTCTTTCCAATCAGTAGTGTGTTTTATAGATAATTGCATTATATCGATCGGTATTATAAAGATCTTCAACTGTACCATTAATTTCTTAGATGTTAAAATCTTAAGGAATCAAAACTCGATATCAAAAGCACTGTATTTAGAAAAACGACAGCACGTAATGTAATTATTAATGCAGGGTATAAAACTCCATTTAACTGTAAAGTTTTAGCGTTACGAGCCTATGTCAATACAGCAATCAGTATTTGTACCAATGAAGAACTTTAAAAAGCAGAACTTACTCAAATTGCAAAAAAAGCTGGATTCAAGACGGCCCTTGTTAAAAAATTGTACAGTCAGCAGAAAAAGTATCCAAGCACTAGCTAATAATTTCGATGTCAAAAAAGAACATTAAAAATTGATTTGTTAACGGCCCTCTTCACTTACCGTCGCCGGAAGCCCGAGCCAATGTTACGTGAAATATCGCCCATCTCTACTACACACTTGCTGAATATCAATTTGAATAATATTAAAAAAAAAAAAATAGAAATAACATTCTAAATGCTAAAAATATTGAAAGTAAAAGAAAAATTATAAAAAATTAGAGTAAACTAACGAAAACAACTGTGGTGAAGCGCCAAAGCGTATCATGCGATTGATGTGGCTGGTTGGTTGGTTTGGTGGTTGTTATCGTTACTTCTCGCGAAATGGCGAAATGGTTGAATTATAAGTCTATAAGAGGAGCAAAATATGTATTATTCGCAAATCTATAGGCGCATTCGAAAGTATTTCCCGGTCACTTCCCGAGTTGGGAAATGACGTCACGCTGGATGTTCGGACCGAGATTTAACTACTTCCGTACACATCTCATCTTCCCGGGAAACAAATATAGTGTTACGAAATTGTAAATAATTGTGTTTATTTTTGTATAAATTCTTTCAAAGAGGCTTAGTAAGTTGATAAAGTGCTAATTTTGTGCATTTCTAGTCGTTTTAGCGTTGAAATAGCCTTATTTTCCCTTAAAAACGCATTAAAAAGCCCCAGTAATGCAGGTAATGGATTTGGCGCCAAATTTGGCGACTTTTTCCCACCTTGGCGATTTTTTTGGCGACCTTGGCGAGAAAATCCTTATATGGGATATACCAAATATGGAAGCTGTAAGTTGATTGGTTGACCACTTTCTAGAGTTTTCTCGAAAAATCTGGGTTCCATGGAACAGCATATAAGGAGCGCTTCCTCGCCAGCAGTCAGTTCAGTTCAGATCTCAGCCAGCTTCGCTAGTGCTTGCATTGCTCTTAAGCCTCTTTGAGAGAGACTTGCTTCAAGTGTTATTGCTATACAGTTTGTACTGTGGATTTGCTATTGACAGCTGTTGTTTAAGCTGTGTTTACTGTTTGAATTGAAGCTGATACTTGGTTTATAGACCTGTATTTTTCTGGAACTTTCTGTGAATAAATTACTGAATTTTTGTACGTTTGGCCTTTCATTCTCAGACAACTCACGAACCCCCAAGTACGCAACATTTCTGGTGTCAGAAGTGGGATTGTCTGTGAATGGTTATAACTAGAGCTATGGAGGAACAGATGAAGAAACTTCTAGAAAGCTTAGCTACCCAGATGAATGAAATGAAAGAAGGGCAAAGAGAAATGAAGGAAGGACAAAGAGAGATGAAAGAAAGTATGGAAGCATCGCAAAGAGAGATGAAAGATAGCCTGAGTCAAGAGATGAAAGAAATGAAGGCAGAACAAGAGAAAATGGAAACATCACAAAGAGAAATGAAAGAAGGACAAAAAGAATTGAAAGACGGCTTGACTGAAGAAATGAAGGAAATGAAAGCAGTTCAGGAAAAGATGGAAGCCAGTTTGACCGAAGAAATTAAATCTAACCAAGATGAGATGAAGAGAGCGCTTTCAACGGTGAAAGAATCAATCGAGGGTAAATTAACAGTGATGGAAAATAGAATGGATGGAATAGAAGAGAAAGTTATAAAGATAGAGGAAAATTTTGAAGAGAAAGTTATAAAGATAGAAGAAAATTTTGAGGAGAAAGTTTTGAAAATAGAAGAAAGTTTTGAAGAGAAAGCTATGAAGATAGAAGAAAATGTTATGAAGGTTGAAGAGAGTGTTACGAGGATAGAACGGAGTTTCGAGGAGAAAGTTAAAGAAAATTTTGATCAGGAACTGAAAGAAAGATTTTCAGAGATAGAAGGTAAACTGAAGAGAATAGAAGAAGATCTGGAGAGAAAAGTGGAAGAAAAGTTAGAATCCATGCCCCAGGAAACTGTAAAGAAAGAGAGAAGAATCCAGAATCAGGAATTTATTAAGCTATCTACCTACGATGGCAGTTCCTCCTGGCATGTATATAAGACGCAGTCTTCCATCGTAGCTGAAGCTAACGGCTGGGACTCTGTTGCAAAGACGGCTCATCTGGTAGGGTCGTTGCGGGGCGACGCCGCAGATATTCTGGAGACCCTTTCGAAGGAACAGCGATACGACTTCGAAGCTTTAACCAGAGCACTAGAGCTACGTTTTGGAGCGAAATGGTCCAAAGAATATAGTCGACTCCAGTTAAGGTCCCGTCGTCAGAGACCAGGGGAAAGCTTACAAGAACTGGCATCAAACATCCAGAGGCTTTCACATTTGGCTTTCTCAGATTGTCATCCTGCAACACGCAATGATCTGGCTCTAGAATATTTCAATGATGCTGTCGGAGATCCAGATATTCAAAAAGCCCTCAGACTCTCCGGCGTGAAGGATGTGGAGTCAGCCTTGGTGTATGCCCTAAAGCTCGAGACAGCCCAACAAGCCTCCTGTAAACATCGCCAGAACAGCACAGCAGACAAAGTGAACGGCTCTCAAGATGATCTTAAAGAGATTCAGGAAATGATTGCAGAAATTAATAGAAGATTACGCATTCTTGAGAGTAGGAAAGAAGGGAAGACTCCAACAACTAAATGCTGGGGGTGTGAAAAAGACGGGCATATCAAACGAAGCTGCCCAGCAAGAACACCTAGAGACGCAACCAAGAATATCTCTGAAGTATGCCACCCAGGAGGAGCTCTTCGGGAAAATCCAGATACCTTCTTGCGGAAGCCTCCATCTGAAGATCATAAATACAGCTGTAAAGCCGATGATAGACCCCAAAGAATACAGCCAGTTGCTCGCCAAGTTACTGTCGCAACACCATCAGAACAAGATACCGATCCATGCAGTGACGAAGAACTTAGACAAGCCCAGTTGGAAGATCCTGACGTAAAGCCAATATTACAGCTGAAGGAGACGACCAGCAACAGACCTACCTGGCAGGACATTTCCAGATTTAGTCCCATTACGAAAAGTTATTGGGCACTTTGGGACTCTCTTCATATCATAAACGGCGTATTATACAGAAAGTGCTTATCTGATGATGGGAAAAGCTTCAGATGGCAGATGGCATTACCAAGATAAAAAATTCCAGATGTTTTAGAACAACTGCATAGTAGCTCTACCGGAGGCCATTTTGGGGTAATGAAGACTCTGCAGAAAGTTCGGGAACGCTTCTACTGGTGCAAGGCCAAGGAGGATGTGGAGAAATGGTGTAAATCCTGTGATGCTTGTGCGGCACGTAAAGGCCCGCAGAAACGAAGTCGAGGAAGACTGCAACGGTATAACGTGGGAGCACCATTCGAACGGATTGCAATCGACATCTTGGGTCCTTTGCCACGGACCTCCAGTGGAAATAAATACATCCTCGTCGTGATGGACTATTTCACCAAGTGGCCTGAGGCATATCCCATTCCCAATCAAGAGGCATGCACAGTCGCAGAGGTCCTAGTGCAGCAATGGGTGTCAAGGTACGGCACGCCCCTACAACTTCATACCGACCAAGGTAGGAACTTTACCTCTGATGTTTTCAAAGGACTGTGTCAACTACTCGGCATAGACAAAACTCGGACAACACCCTTACATCCCCAGTCGGACGGCATGGTCGAGAGGTTCAATTGTACCATCCTGAATAACCTCTCACTTCTAGTATCAAGGAACCAGCAAGATTGGGACTTGAAGTTGCCATTGTTCCTGCTGGCTTATCGAAGTGCTGTCCATGAAACCACCGGCTATACTCCAGCCCAGATGCTGTTCGGACGTGAACTTCGTCTCCCTTGTGATCTCCTGTTTGGTTGTCCACCCGATGCGCCTTCATCGCCCGAGGAGTACATCCAAGATCTCCAGGCACGATTTGAGGCCGTACACAACTTTGCTCGGGAGCGGATTAACATGGCAACGGAGAAAATGAAGACAAGGTACGATCTAAAGGCTACACAACATGAGTTCCAGGAAGGAGAGAAGGTCTGCTTGTGGAATCCTGTTCGACGCAAAGGACTCTCTCCCAAGTTACAGTGCAACTGGGACGGACCGTACACAGTCTTAAAAAGGCTGAATGATGTAGTGGTGCGGATCACTAAAACACCTTCATCAAAACCGAAGGTGGTGCACTATAACAGGTTAGCCAAGTACCACAATTAACGGTAAAATTAAAATTTAAAATGTAAATACTGGTAACATTTGCGCATGCGTAATGTAAATATTTGTATATAAATATATGTACATATTTGTGAATTTTGTAAATATTTGTATATAAATATTTGAACATATTTGTGAATTTTGTAAATATTTCTCACTTGATTTGTATTTCTATTTTATCGTTATATGCAACTTAGTTTTTGTGTTTTAGATTGTGTAAATTTGTTTAGTTTCGCCTCTTGACCAAGGGTTGCACTGCCCGGGACGTGCAGTCCTTGGGAGGGGGGCAGTGTTACGAAATTGTAAATAATTGTGTTTATTTTTGTATAAATTCTTTCAAAGAGGCTTAGTAAGTTGATAAAGTGCTAATTTTGTGCATTTCTAGTCGTTTTAGCGTTGAAATAGCCTTATTTTCCCTTAAAAACGCATTAAAAAGCCCCAGTAATGCAGGTAATGGATTTGGCGCCAAATTTGGCGACTTTTTCCCACCTTGGCGATTTTTTTGGCGACCTTGGCGAGAAAATCCTTATATGGGATATACCAAATATGGAAGCTGTAAGTTGATTGGTTGACCACTTTCTAGAGTTTTCTCGAAAAATCTGGGTTCCATGGAACAGCATATAAGGAGAATTTCCTCGCCAAGGCAGTCAGTTCAGTTCAGATCTCAGCCAGCTTCGCTAGTGCTTGCATTGCTCTTAAGCCTCTTTGAGAGAGACTTGCTTCAAGTGTTATTGCTATACAGTTTGTACTGTGGATTTGCTATTGACAGCTGTTGTTTAAGCTGGGTTTACTGTTTGAATTGAAGCTGATACTTGGTTTATAGACCTGTATTTTTCTTGAACTTTCTGTGAATAAATTACTGAATTTTTGTACGTTTGGCCTTTCATTCTCAGACAACTCACGAACCCCCAAGTACGCAACAATATAAACAAATATGGCTCCTACATGGTAGTTCTAATTCCCCGAACTTCCCGCGTGACGTCATTTCCCAACTCGGGAAGTGACCGGGAAATACTTTCGAATGCGCCCTATAAGATGCAATAAAAATTATTTCCGTTAGACGTCGAAAAACGCATTTCTATGAGACGTCGAAAAAATTATAGTTTCAAGACGTCTATAGTTAGTAATAGATGTATAAAATATATCTAAATGATATATGTCTGATAGACATACTTAATTTTAGTATTATACACATCTATAGGACGTTCTGGATGTCATAGATATATTTCGACGCTAAACTGGCATCTTATAGATAAAGTTTGCCGTTTGGGAGTGCATATGATTTTTCCATGTAAATTCTTACGGAACAAAATAATCCCATCAAAACTTTTTAATTTTCAAAAACTTGTAGAATAATTTAAAAAAAAAATAGATTAAACATTGAATATTGTCCTATAATGCCATGTAAACTTCTAAATTAAAAAACTAATGACTAGATTTTTAAAAATGTATGATTGAGCAAATTAATGGGTGACTTGCCTATTTTATAGACACGTACGATACACATGAAAAAAAAAAAATGTGTCTAGTTGAATAAATACTTCCATCGTTTTAAAACATAAAGCACATTTTTTAAGAAAATTCATGGCAGTGTGCATTTTGAAACGGCATGAATGATTCACGCTCAATACACTTAACTGATCATAATTCACTCTGAAGTTTTACTGGTGTAAATTTATTTTCTTCAATTCATGTTGTTCTGTTCATTTTTTTTTTCTTTTTTCATATTATTTTCCAGTTCTGATGAGAGATGATCTATTTACCACATCTGGCTTTTGGAATATTTTTAATAAATGCATTGGTTTGAAGATTTACATAAAATCGTTGTGGTCATGCCCTTTACAAATGTTTCTTGAAGAAATAGTAGAATCCAACAGCATTTGTATCTTTTATACCAGGTTAAAATAGTCCTAGTTAGACTACTTACGTGTGTTATATTTTTTTACGTGCCTCTAGATTCTTTTAATAAACATATGAAACTTTGTTAATTATTTTTGTTTCATTTAAAACACACTAAGCTTAAAATTTAGTTTCCATATTTCTATTCAGATGTTTGTATTTAGTAAAAAAGGGGAGTATTAATTTAAAGCTAAACATAAATATTCATTTTGCAAGAATTAGAAATACATTTTTTATAATGCCTTTATTTGTATCACTATAGAAAATTAAAATTTATAAACTGTTTAATATCAGTTTATATATAGATTTTTACAAATAATCGTAAAATATATTTTCTATTGAACTGAAAATTCTTTCTAAAATGTTTCTAGTGCATAATACAAAAAATCAAAAAAATATATATACTCATGATTTACGATTTCAAATTCAGTATGTTCATTTTCATTTATTACTGAGAAGAAATTTATGAAGGAAAAATCTAAATTTATTATTTTCACTTCATATTACTTTGAATAAAGAATATTCAGTAAAAAAAATAAAAAGCTTTTATTATGAAAAAAAAAATCTAAAATATATTGAAATCGTCAATAACTCAGGAAGTATGCACGATTTATGACAAATTGTTATTTTTCCAAGAATAAGTGTTAGTCTTGTTTGTTTAATGATGAAAAGAACAGAAAGTATAAATCATAACTTTAACATTTAACGATAAAAAGTTTCTTATTTGCTCTTAAAAAAGTTATAAATTTATTAATTATGTTTTTCTAAAAATGTAATAAAACATCAAACTGAAACATGAGGGTTTCTTTTAATATATTCACAATATTAAAAAGCAGGTCACATATTTATAGCATGATGATAATGTTTCAAAATTATAGAAACATTAAAAACTGTTAAACCTTACATTATTTAAAACAATTCGTATATATATACTGTTTTAATTTGGATGTTCAAAATAATCTTATACTGAACTATGTTGTGTTGTATGGTTAATTTTATAAGTGACAGATTTGTCTTCTTATCTTATACTATTAAGTGAGCAATATTTGTATATATATGTGTGTATGTATATTTCACTGTTCTCGAAAACAGTAGCTCAGACAGTCACGTCATTTAACACAAAGGTGCCCTCCGAAGGTCATTGTGCACATCGAAGTCAGATTTTCAAATTTTTGATTAGTTTTCTTTTAATTAGTAAAAATATGAAAATAAAACTTCCCATTTCTATAATGACGCAGAATGGAGAATCGTAGGAGATATTTGATTGGTTTATTTGAGTGTCTTTTACATTGAACTACAGCTACGTTATGAGAAATTACAAGAGATTTCATTGGTTTATTTGATTTTCATTGATTTGAGTGTATTTTACGTTGAACTAAAGCTACGTTATGAAGAATTACGAGAGATTTGATTGGTTTATTTGAATTTCATTGATTTGAGTGTATTTTACGTTGAACTAGAGCTACGCTATGAGGAATTACAAGAGATTTGATTGGTTTATTTGGTTTTCATTGATTTGAGTGTATTTTACATCGAACTAGAGCTACGTTTTGAGGTATTACGAGAGACTTGATTGGTTTATTTGATTTTCATGGAATTGAGCGTATTTTACATTGAACTAGAGCTATGTTTTGAGGAATTACGAGAGACTTGATTGGTTTATTTGATTTTCATTGATTTGAGCGTATTTACGTTGAACTAGAGCTACGTTTTGAGGAATTACAAGAGATTTGATTGGTTTACTTGATTTTCATTGATTTGAGTGTATTTTACATTAAACTACAACTACGTTATGAGGCATTACAAGAGATTTGATTGGTTTATTTGATTTTCATTATTTGAGTGTATTTTACGTTGAACTGGAGCTACGTTTATAGGAATTACAAGATATTTATTGGTTTACTTGATTTTCATTGATTTGAGTGTATTTTACATTGAACTACAACTACGTTATGAGGAATTACAAGAGATTTGTTTGGTTTACTTGATTTTCATAGATTTGAGTGTATTTTACATTGAACGACAGCTACGTTATGAGGAATTACAAGAGATTTATTGGTTTATTTGATTTTAACTGATTTGAGTGTATTTTACCTTTAACCTGGAGCTACGTTTTGAGGAATTACAAGAGATTTGATTGGTTTATTTGATTTTCATTGATTTGAGTGTATTTTACGTTGAACTAGAGCTATGTTATGAGGAATTACGAGAAATTTGTTTGGTTTATTTGATTTTCCTTGATTTGAGTGCATTTTACGTTGAACTAGAGCTAATGAGGAGTTATGAGAGATTTGACTTGTTTATTTGATTTTCATTGATTTGAGTGTATTTTACGTTGAACTAGAGCTACGTTATGAGGAATTACGAGAGATTTGTTTGGTTTATTTGATTTTTCATTGATCTGAAGTAGGGATGTCCGGTGTTGTTTTTGGTTTTGGTTTTAACATGCTTGACAGCGATTGCCGCGGAACCGAGTTACGTGCGTTTACAGATTCATGCACTGGAATGTAGGGCTGTCCAGTGATGTTTTTGGTTTTAACATGCGTGATAGCGATTGCCGCGGAACCGAGTTTCGTGCGTTCTGAGATTCATGCACAGCGACATCCAGTGATTTTGTTTTTTTTTTTCATGTGCGTGAAGCGTACATACGTTCGTTATAGTCATTGCTGCGAAAACGACTTACGTGCGTTCTCTGATTCGAACATTCATCGAATAGTGACTTTTACTGTACGAGTAACAGCTTCAACTGCTTTCAGAATATTCGAAGAATTAACATTTCTATTTGACTATTTTCGAGAATATTCATTTTAATAAGAGTTTTGTAGCACAGATTCGAGAAGTTCAAAAAATGTTTGATATTGTCAAGGAGATCTCATACTAAAACTGTGAAGAAAATAGTCGCCAATCGAAATATATTTATTTAAACGTTTCAATTATTCAATTAAAAAGAAAAACTTTAAATATTGTGCCCAGCGAAGCGGGCGAAGCCTGCTAGTTACATATATTAAAAGTCGTTTTTTAAAATAAATTCAAATAATCAGGAATAGAAATTTTGGTAGAAGCTAAAATGCATGCGACTATAAAAAAACCTCTGATTCAAAATATATATCATGCAGTTATTATTACAGATACTATGTTTAGATCTACCTAGATACTGTTCTAGTCGACGTATTTCATTGAAACTTGGTATATGCGTTATATATGGACACTGGGGGGAAAAATCGCTATAAAAATTAATAGTTCAAATTTCGACCGTTATATGGTGTTTTTCATCCAATGTAGAAATAACGTTACGGAAATTTTTACTGCATTAAGGAAACCATGGCCAGTGCCATAAAATCTGTCTTCACCGTGAATTTGCGGGAAGAAAATCGACCATTACTGATCAAGTTTTTTATTAAAATGGTAGTAATTTTTCAAGTGCATTGTGAATATATCGATGTTTGAAAAGCTTACGAAAAATGCTCCTTTTGAGACAGGGTTGAGAAAGACGATTAGTGAGACAGTACACTGTTAAAAAAATGCAGAAAAAATACAGAAATTCTCTGTAATTTCAGAAAAAAAGTCGTAAAATACGTTTTTTCTACGTAATTTTTCCGTAATTTACGCCTTTTTTTCTGAAATTACAGAGAATTTCTGTATTTTTTCTGCATTTTTTTAACAGTGTAGTGTTGGGAATGCTGATAGAGAATCCCGATGCATTGTTAGCGGTTATTTTGACTAAAAGAAAGCGAGTAGAATTAATGCATTTTTTGGGTCCACAACGTGGATCTTGTATAGACACCACTTTACAATGGATTACAGAAACATTCGCGCTGTAGATGAAGGGATAGCCAAATTACATAACACTGCACTTGTCGAAGATTATTGGGATCCAGACACTTTTTTGATCACATCTATATGACTTGTTCAATAGTTTCATAGTTTGTTCAATAATTTCATAGTTCAATAGTTTCACTTGTTCATAGTTACAATTTGTTCAAAATTTTCTAGTATCTTCAAATTTAATAATCATCCTTCGGCAACACTGTATTAATAGAGGCTTTAAGTCTTTTAAGCGTTCATATTTTTGCAGTGCAGTTGGAAAGTGACTACCGCTGTGATGAAACAACCTTATCAGTAAGCCTCGATCTTTCACATATGAAGGCACGAGGGAAAATGGTCTTTATAAGATTGACTACTACCTTTTTTTTAAAACACTCCATGGTTTCATAACATTTTTTCTATATTACATTTAAAACCCCATCTATAGGTTAAAATCCAAACTATTAACTTTTATTGCAGATTTATTTTTCCCATGGTCCATATAATGAATATTCCAAATTACGAAGAAACAGTATACTAGAAAGGACCTATGTAGGTCTAAATATGGTAACATTTATTATAACCACCGTGCGTATGGAATATTTAAATTGTAGCGCTGGTCGTATATTTAAAATATATATATATATTATGAGATAAATTTTTCTTTGTTTTAAATTTAGAAACATTGACTTTCTCATACCTAGTTTTTAAAAAATTATTTCTAACAATCATGAATAATTTTTCCAAAAGCTGAAGAAGTAATGAGCCAAGTGGTTCTGTCGCCACTTCTCTAATCACCTTCATGCGTAGGAGAGTGAGTTAGAAAACCACGCTGGTCCAGGCAGGATGGATTCCAGTTTTTCGTAAAGTAAGTCAGTGCCTATCTGTCCTAATCATTCAAGACAACTGTCTAAGTAATTCTAGATTAAACAATCTGTTATGTCTAATAAATCGATAATTTTATGTAAAATTACACCAACCACAATATGGCAATTCAGCTAGATGAAACCAATTGCTAGATGAATCCTGAATTGATTATGAGTCTATTGACTGAGAACAATAGACTCATAAACGTATCTTAGAAAATAAGAAAATATAGTTATAAAATAAATCTAACGGGACATATTGGGAGCTTGCAATTGTTTGATCCGACGGCAATCTTTTAATCTACTGTTATTAGTCCCTTTACAAAAAAAATTCTAATGATCTGTAGTTATTTCTATGTCACATATTTTATTCGTATATCTATAAAAATATTTAAAAAGCAAAGTTTTTGTAGTGACCCTGTATGCAAAAACTTATATTAAAATGAACCAATTATTAAAATGAAGACATTTCTCTGAAAAGTAATTTGCAAACGTTTCACATTTTTAAGGATAATGTTTAATGAATTGCAGGAAGTTAAAAGATGAACTTTTTGTCAAATTTTTCTGTTTTGGTGCTTAAAAATTCGATTAAGAATTTCTTAGTGAGGGATTGTGCCTAAATTGAATGAAAATTACATGTAAACTGTTACTTAGCTTTCCGTTTGATTATTTTTTATCATTCTTTCAATTTCATATATTTTTATTAATTTTATTTTAGTTATTGTTCATTCGTTTGTTGAATTTCCTCCTGTCATAAGCCCATGATGAAAATATGTATCTTAAAACTGAGATAAGTAGAAAAATACTTATTCTATTAATGAAATCGTACAATACGCTGAATAGGTATGAAATACATTCTATTTTAACTATGAAAATGCGAAGAATTAATAAGAAATATAATTTTGACTGTTTTTATTAAACGTGCTTGATGAATTTTAAGAATTAATTTTTAGAAACCGAAAAGTGGGCAGGCAAGGATTCGAATCTTGGATTAATAATAAATATTACATATATAAAATTAGAACTATACAATTTACATATTTTTTAAATCACAAAAATTCAATAATTATTGTTCATTAAATTTTTAAATTTTCAGGTTTAATTATTCAAAAGATTAAATTTTACAATCATTCGTCCTTACGATCGCTCAACTGCAGCTTTAATACCAAAATTAATAAATGGATGAGATAATCAAATAAAAATAAATAAAATAAATATACGAACAAAACCCTGAATAACAATTTTTTTTAATGGCGTGGCACTTTTCTACGCCCCTGTAATGTCACCTTCATATTGTAACAAAATATTTTAAATTTAATAAATATTCAAAATAAATTAATTGTAATCAAAATAAATTAATTATACTGCTTGTATAAGCAAACTTTCAAAATAATGCATTCATTAATACAACCAGCTGCACCTTATCTTTATTTCCAAGAAATTTAACTAAATTAGATATTTTAAATATTTAAGTATAATGTAACACATTTATTTTACTGTTTCAATTTTCATCTTAAAACAAGTTTCTGCTATGTCATTTCGATGAAAATCGAAAATATTTGTGAAACAAGAAACACTTCCTGTAAATTAAACCACTTTAAAACATCGCTTGAAAAAATCCCTAGAGAAAAATATGTTCATTACATAGACGTCTCATAAAGAGATTACAGAAGCATATATTCTAACAATTTTTTATAATACTTTCATTGGAATATTAATCTTCCGCTAAGGTGCTTAACAAATTAAAAGCAGCACATTATTATAAAAAAGAGTTAATTTATATTGCAGTAATACCTCTGTTTTAGGTATTTTCTTCTTAATACTTGGATTATCTTTTCATTTTATTTCACTAAGAGGTTTCTCCATTGAAAGTTATTATGTGATTTTATCCTGTTAGTGCGTATTAAATGCTTAAACGTATGCTATAAATTATACTAAGATCATAATAATAATAAAAAAAAAAAAAAAAAAAAAAAAAGAGGATTATCATTTTCATGTTTTCCACTATTTTTTATAAAAAATGTTTTACATGATATTCTTAATCTACTTATCATGATACGTTGCTTTTTTTTTTCAACTTTTTCTGTAATTTTGATGTTTTGTGCAGAAGTTGTTAATTATATTTAAACAATATTGAAAGATTGAAAATGTGACATTTTTGTAATTAGAAATGATACCTCACTTAAATGTTTCCCTTTAAATCTTTAAAGAAAAAAAAGAATTATTCAACTAATCTATAGTACATATAGGAACAGTTACTTATAAGTATACATAATGTATACATACAGTCGACAGCAAAATTATTCGAGCGCTAGCAATAATTCCTATGTAAAAGCTACACTTAATGCTGCTTTCTTAAATAAATCCTTGTCGAATGATGTTCTTAGTCAATCTAAGAACAAGATTCGACAAGGGTTTCTCTATATATTAAAAAACAATTACTGTCGCTGGCGTCTTTTTTTTTTTTTTTTTTTTTTTTTTTGTCTGCGACTTCATCTTCTCTCTGAGGGCAGGGTCCTTCGTGTTATGAGAGGTATAAATGTGTTCCGAATACTCCAAGGAAAGCATTTCAGCTACTTAGAAATTTCTATAATTTTAATTAAAGAAATTATTATCTAAAAACGACGGATTTATGAAGGTACTCTATTTGCCACCTTAAAAAAGTTTCTCCCAGTGACGTTATTCTTCTGTCATGAAATCATTTTACACGGGAAAATTGAAATGTAATCCATGGTTGTAGGTAGGTAGGTTGGGTTTAGCGTCGCACCAGTACTGCGTTATGAGTAATTGGCGACGGTTTGGGACGCACTCTTATAGATGTTCCGGAGAGATACCATCACAATTTTTATCCTCCACGGAGGGGATGGCTTCGCCGCTTTGGTGATCTTCAGAGGTATAGTTTTTAAGGGAACATGAAGGACTTTATGTGCACCAGCCACCATTAGTGTACACGACGGTCTTTGGCTGTCTCAAGTGTCGAACCGGAATTCTTCCAATTATGAGCTCGGCACTTTACCGACTGGGGTACCTCGGCCTGAATCCATGGTTGTAAAAAAGAAATAAAAAGGGTCATATACTAAAGCTGTCATGTAAAATGGGTCTAGATATTGTGAATTTCTTTCTATTAAAAAAATAAATAAAAAATAATAAAAAAGTATTTTTAGCATAATTTTGATAAAAATAAATAATGTGGTATCAAATATTATATACTTCAGTTTGACATTGAATATGGGGATTTTTATGATATTTTTCTACTTTTGTCTTGTGTTATGCACTATTAATATTCCTATTCAGGGAAGAACAAAGCTACGAATAGGCAGGCAAAGTTCTGCAGGGATTTATAAGTAAAGTGAGCCAGGGGTTGGTGAGCGAAGCGAGCAGGGGGCAGAGCCCCCTAGTATTTAACAAAAAAGAATTAGGTGTACATTTTTTATGTAGGAATTATTGCTAGCACTCGAATAATGTTGCTGCCGACTGTATTTAAATAAGATGATAAAAATAAATAAACATGTAATAAGATAGTAATGTGAATGCACCAAACGTGGACCCTGTACCTATAGTACAGTCGGAAGCAAAAGTATCCGAGCACTAGCGAAAATTCCTATATAAAAAAAGTACACTTGATACTGTTTTGTTAAATAAGTCCTTGTCGAATCATGTTGTTAGTCAGTCTAAGAACAATATTCGACAAGGATTTAATAAACAAAATAGTATTAAGAATACATTTTTTATACAAGAATTTTTGCTAGTGCTCGGATATTTTACTGGCTATTGTAGATACGCTGAAATTTAAACTCTAAAGATAAGCTTTCTATGTCTTGCATAATTTCGCCTCACGTTTTAGGTTGGTGTTAAAATCTTCTAAAATTAAAACCTTGAACTAAAAGATTTCAATCCATCAGTTTTAAAATAAGACCAATTTAACTGGAGCAGTGTGAGCTTTTTATAATCTTATGATTAATTTTGACAGTTTTGAATAAGGGATATCACTATTTGTCTTTCTGTCAGTCTGCTGTGAGATAAAGTAGGTAAATTACATTGAATATTAAATGATGCAAGTACGTGCAGTTAGAAAATGTTAATAATCTATGCGAATCGCATGATTTTTCGTTCTTGTTGTTTTCCTATCTTATTTTTCATCTCTTCGATTTATTTTCAGGATTTTGACTTTGTCATACATCGGTTTTCGATCATTAAACAAACCTATTTGGAGGAACACCTTTGTTTACCCTTTCGGATTCTTACGGTGCGCTAGCTTGAACTTTGGGGTTTACCTGGTTTATTTCTAATATGGTGATTATTTCTATATCTCTTATGCATCAGAATTGCAGTTTTCATATGTTCACTATTAGAAGATTACTTATTACTGTGTTGTGAGATTCATTTATCTTCTTCTTTACTAAGCTATATTTTAAGTAATTAATAGAGTGTATATAAAGCTCAAATATCGAATACTGTGCAACACAGAAGAAATATAAAGATACATGTTACTGAGAAAACTCTCGGAAATGTAATTTTAACTCTTAGTTTTGAGAAAAAAAAATATCCTCCTAATTTTAGTTAAATACTGTAAGGTGGTTTTCTTTTTTCAAATGAAAGTTGAAAAAAAATGTGTTAGAAACTTTGCCGAGGACATTAAAAAATCTGTGTATTACAAACAATGTGAAAACAATTTTACTGTGAGGGGTGTTAAAAAATAAGATGGATATTTTCGTTTTGAAATCATAAGCAATTACATCAGCCTATGGTACTGCATGAAGATTTTGATCCCCTCGAAAATTTTAACATTACAAAGTTGTAAATAAAAATATATGGAATAGGTATGTTTACTCTAAGATATATTTAAATCATGATTTTACTCTACCCACAAAATATAATCTACAGTAGTGTTGAGTGAACAATAATTTATACCTTATGCACACTTTTACTCCTCGATAAAAATTACGCAAGAAGGAAATTATACATGAAATGTAGACGAAAGTACGTTAAAATTAAAAATAATTCACACATGAAGTGAATAACTAATGATCATTTATTCACAAAAGAAAAATAACTTTTATGCGGCAATCTTGATAAACAGAATTTATTTCTCTTTTATGATCGTCATTTAACCTTGATATATCACAGTGATAATCTTTTCTGCAGTAAAATAGAAGTTGATACGTCATTTTCATATTCTATCTAATGTTATATCCACGAAAAATATTGCTGTTTCTTAATAAATTATTAAATATTGAACTTGAGTTTTATCTGAAAAATAGTCGAACTTATAGTTAAGTTCTGAAGACCTGATGTGAGAAACATGACTACTTTATTTTTACTTTTTCAGAAACGTGGTCAAATGCATGTTATATCGATAAAATTTTATGATTTTTCGCAACGCAATATAAATTATTAAACGTTTTAAACTTAGACTATAAAAATTGTTTATCATCCGAAAACTTCCTCTAAAATATCTGTTTTGCCGTATAAAAATATCTTCTCTGAAGTTTAATAAAATTGTTCCGGAAGGAATTATTTCTAACGTTATTACAAATATATAAGTAAATATTTTGCACTTTAGTGGAATTCTGGAAAAGTGAAGAAAATATTTTTGAGTATGCACATAAAGTTGAAGTGTTTGTAGTTTCAGCATTTAAAAATATTTATAGTATTTTGCTTGAATTACGAAGGCTCGAATATATATATATATATATATATATATCTTATACTATTAAGTGAGCAAGATTTGTATGTATATATATGTTAAAATTGAAAATTTTAACACTTTTGAAATTTATTATTTTTTACCAAATCCTCCGGAAAATATTTCAGTTTCTTTTATTTAATTATTTTTCTCTATTTAAAATGTTTAAAAGTCCGTTTTTTCAAAATTCATTTCATTCCGTTTTGGCATTTTCATATATTTTTCTAAATTTCCGATTTTTCAATTTTAAATACTTTTCTAAATTTTATTTCCTTGCAACTTTATTTTAATTAGATAGCTTATTTTATTTCCTTTAATTTGAGCCATCGCTCATAGAAATAGCTTAAAATTTAATTGTTTTATCTTCAAAAAATCATAAGTCCAAAAATACCTTTTTTATTTAACTGTATTCTTAAATTCAGCGGTCAGCCATGTTTGCTAAATTATTTTGTAGCTTCCCGCGCTTTCAGAAGGGGAGGAAATGTTCTAGAACACGCCGGAAGGTTCGTAGCGTCTCTTTCGCGAGAGCTGATTGGCTGGCTCGGGCAGGCGCGAAATTGGATGTGGTGTTTTTTCTCTCTCTTGAATGTAAGCTCTGGTAAGAGGAGCACGTAAATTTTCGCCGGTCCATGGCGCCGAGATTCGGCCTTAGCGAGCGAACCGGTGTCATGGACAGGCTGATCATCCAAATATATTCTGTGTATAAAAGTTCTGTAATTTCATGAAATCAACTCCTGAAAAAACCTACATATAATGCAACTTCGTGAAGGAGCCCAATACCCGGTATATGTTCACGTCGCAACGATGTTTCTGGCCTGCGACTAGGCCTAATGCTATGTTGGAGTGGAGAGTTATGACCCGATACTGGCTATTAACCAGATATGAGTTATCATCCATCTGTGACATGATACTTCTTATAATGAATAATTTCCATTGATTTTTGGAATAACAACATCGTATCTGAATGTTTTCTCTTCCCCGGACTCAGTCTCTTGTATGCTGACTCTCTAGGATTGTAAACGTAGATTTCGCCGGGCCGGTCGCGGCTTCGAGGCTAGGCCTGGTTTGATGCCAGACCCATCTCACATCAGAACGATCAGCTTTAAATTATGCTTCTTAAAATCTGATATATTAATCAGGTGTATCCATTGTTACTCTTACTTACCTCAACTTGCAAGATAATTTAACTAAAACGAGTGCACAAGAGGATAAATGATGAACGTCTGCTCAGATCAGATGCCCAGGCTCTACATATTAATTGAAATGTGACGACCGCGTAAAAGATATCGTTGCTGTTCGCTTCTTCACCTGTGTCTGAAACCTCCATAACGGATACTGCGTATGCTGTTTTAATCAGCTCACTGTGATCTTTAATAACAAAAAGGTCTATACATAAGTTGCATCGGACGTAACGAAGAAGGCCTATTTCGGCGTGGTTCTACCATCTTGTGTAATATCTCGAATACGTTGGCTCGGTTCAGATGGAAACGTAAAATGTAACGATGTAACTCAATATTGCACTTAGAACTCACTTATCTCAAATGAGTACTTTACTTTGAGCCACGAACATTAAATACACTTGCCTTCAGCAGAAACGCAAATTATAATATGATTTTTCTCAAAAGGCTATATTCGCCTGTTTAAATGAAAAATAAATAATGAGCAAAAAATCTATAAATGTTAATTGCATACAGTATGATTGTGTATTGAAATAATCAGTTCATCAACGGTGCCGGCACTCACTTCTTTATTTTATTTACTGCAGTGTTTATTTCTTCAATAAAAGATCATTTGTGCCAAAGAAATGTGTAATTCTTTAAAAAATCTTGTGCTTATTTGGAATTATAATATTTTGCCTTACAGGTATTCATTTGTACTGCAAACGGGGTAAGTTTATAAACAATTTTATTTTCCTATTTATGTTATTTTATTTGAATTTTATTTTGATTTATTTCAATTTAAGGTATTTGGTATTTAAAAGTTTTAATGAGCCGCGGCACCAAACTGCGCAATGTACAGATAGTTTTTCCACTAAACCACTCCTTTTCAGGCCATTTATTAATTCGCGTTTATCGTTATTTATTTATTTACTTATCATTTATTTCATCTATTCAAAAAATTCGATAAAAACCATATAAAAATTCTTTTTCTTCCCTAACATTTATGGTGCCGTCAAAAACAAACAAACTCTGTTTAAGGTTGAAAACCTGGAGTTATGTGCTCATTAATTTCTTTTTTCAAAATTAATTAATTTCAACGATCGCGATAAAAAAAAAAAATCGCGAATATTTTATTTATGTTTTTTTCATAACATATGCATGCTATTTATAGTATTCCAGAATATTATATTGTTTATGTGTGTGTTTTCATTTTAATTGATGTGGTAAATCTCAATTTACGGCATCCCAAAAGAAAAAAGGGATGCAAATAATTTTGAGCTATTGCAACCATGAATGTTTAAAATAAATAAACAAAAAAAAAATTGATTGAGGTTTGCCACTGATACAAACATTTATTTTCTTTTGTATTGCAATCTTGTATTTTTCATATGATTCACGGATTTGCTTAAAATTGAAAGAGATGTTTCAAAATTCTTTACTAATAAGATGAATATTTATATTTTGTTATTGCAAATGAATGCCAGTTTAAAATTAACAGGTTTGCTTCAAAAAAAAAAAAAAAAAAACTTTTAATGCTTGTTTTTTAAGAAAAGGGATATTTATATGAAACCAAAATATTGAACTTAGATAAAAAGTAGTAGGGGATGATTAGTTATTTTATTGTTTATGACATGCCTTAATTATGAAATACGATTTATTTTTACAACTACTCCTAGATAGAGTAGGGAATTTACTTCAATGGAAAAAATAAAAAGATAAAATTTATGGAAAAAATTTAGAATATACTTTCTTTTAAAGAGATGATTTCAGTATTTCTTAAACATTCAGTTGAATATATATATTACTAAAAAAAAAAAAAAAAAAATTCTTTATAATGTAATATTTCTGGGCAGGGGTGTTTGAATATCCTTTTGGGGGATGGTATTACTTTGCATCAATGAAAAGCCAAGCCAAAGGCCACGGCAAGGTTTTTCAGATCGTCATTGGACCTCCCTAATTGTATATGACAATTCTTTTACCTAGAATTAAAAAAAAAAAAAAAAAAAAAAAAAAATCTTTATAATGTAATATTCATGGGGAAAGGTGTTTGAGTATCCTGTTGGGGGATGGCAGCTACTTGGGCCTCCCTAATTTTATATGACAATCACTTTCACTCAGAATAAATCAAAAAAAAAAAAAAAAAAAAAAAAAAAAAAAGCATACATACCTTTTCATATATTTTCTCAGGCATGATATTTTTACAGGAAACATTGGTAGGCAATTAATATAAAACATCATTATTCTATTTGAAAATAATAAAAATTTTATGAAATGTTATGAAACTGTGCACAGTAAAAAGTATTTTCTAATAAATTATTGATGATAGAGCATTGCATTAGTAGTAATTTTAAATGTACACGTGGTTGTAAACTTTGGCAACCCTTACTGGCTTTTGCTCGCATGCATGCTCTATTCAAAATTTTTTATATATGAAAAAATATTTATGAAATCTTTTATAGTATATGCAGAGACCAATATAAGCTGAGCCTAATTTTAGTGTTATCAGCAGTCTCATGATGCATTGCTTATATTTATGTGGAATAAAATATTTCCATTTTCTTCAATTTAAAATGTATATAGAATAATGATATCAAAAAAAAATCATGATGATTAGCATAATTGCCTGTTTTTCTGCCAACTAATTTCAATTAGTATAAAATTCACTCTAAAATGTTCATTTATTGATTTATGATCCACTTTTCATCCCTATTACAATTCACGCCGTCATAGGCAAAATTTAAAATTCAATCATGGCTAGAACTTCTCAGCAAAAAAAAAAAAAAATTATTTTCCTTGTCAACAATTGTTGAAACTCCTGCAATAAGTAAATACGTAAATTACCAAATTCACTTACCTTAAAATTATTCTTTGATTTCAATGTTGGTACATGTGGATGGTAGGCTGGGTTATAGGCCGCCTAGTTCTGTCAATAGTATCTGTCAGGCTGGTCCGAGATATTCCACTTTTGCATTGACACTGTAAATCTTGAATCTTTGCAGATCTTCAAATTTATACAATATCTGTTAACCTAAATAACACATTTACTTACCTGTTAAAAAAAAAAAAAAAAAAAAAAAAAAAAAACATGCACCTTTTTCAAATTTTTGAAGTTTATTTATGAAAAGATGAAAAATGATAAATCAATTGCACCTGCCTGCTTTAGATCCTGTGTGGTTGTGCAGGAGTGTGTATTCAAAGACAACACAAATTAAATTTACAAAAAGTTTTTATTTACCAATTCCCTTTGCATGTGACATATTTTTTAAAATGTAGGTGATTTTCTCGAGTATTTTTTGGGGACCTATTATAGCCAAGCCTCCTTGAGTGTCTATGGGCTGTCTTCCATACTCACATTATTTTACACTGATTTAATGTAAAATTGTCACAACTCCTAATCTTCTCAATTGTAGATATTGCAACTCACTCATGGTAAAGACGTTTATTTTGTGGGGATCACTAGCAGCTTTTAATGGGAATTTACCCGCTGTCATCTGCAATTTAAATCGTGTTGTAACAGCTTCATGGTAGTTGCCTTAGGATATCTTTAATTGAGTCCAATAATTTTTTTTTACCTTTAATTATTTGTTGTGAGGTGCATAAATTTAACTTTAGAAATCCTGTTAAGAACATAATTGCTGAGATGTTTTGGTATTCATAAAATAATAAAAAAAAAAAAAAAAAAAAATCTCTTTCGAATTCGTCAAATGAGCAAATCTCCATTGTACTATTTTGTGTGTTTTAAAAGGTAGCATGCATATGAATTTTTTTTTAACTTACCCTCATGCATTTATGTGCTTAGTGTTGTTTATGTCTATATATATATATAATCAGGTTTTATAGTATCTATTGTGTTTTACATGTTATGTTATGGTCATCATCCAATTTCCCGTCGCCAAATTCTTTTTTTTTTTGCTCTTTTTTTTTTGTTGTTAGCGGGAGGAATGTTAAAATTGAAAATTTTAACACTTTTGAAATTTATTATTTTTTACCAAATCCTCCGGAAAATATTTCAGTTTCTTTTATTTAATTATTTTTCTCTATTTAAAATGTTTAAAAGTCCGTTTTTTCAAAATTCATTTCATTCCGTTTTGGCATTTTCATATATTTTTCTAAATTTCCGATTTTTCAATTTTAAATACTTTTCTAAATTTTATTTCCTTGCAACTTTATTTTAATTAGATAGCTTATTTTATTTCCTTTAATTTGAGCCATCGCTCATAGAAATAGCTTAAAATTTAATTGTTTTATCTTCAAAAAATCATAAGTCCAAAAATACCTTTTTTATTTAACTGTATTCTTAAATTCAGCGGTCAGCCATGTTTGCTAAATTATTTTGTAGCTTCCCGCGCTTTCAGAAGGGGAGGAAATGTTCTAGAACACGCCGGAAGGTTCGTAGCGTCTCTTTCGCGAGAGCTGATTGGCTGGCTCGGGCAGGCGCGAAATTGGATGTGGTGTTTTTTCTCTCTCTTGAATGTAAGCTCTGGTAAGAGGAGCACGTAAATTTTCGCCGGTCCATGGCGCCGGGATTCGGCCTTAGCGAGCGAACCGGTGTCATGGACAGGCTGAACATCCAAATATATTCTGTGTATAAAAGTTCTGTAATTTCATGAAATCAACTCCTGAAAAAACCTACATATAATGCAACTTCGTGAAGGAGCCCAATACCCGGTATATGTTCACGTCGCAACGATGTTTCTGGCCTGCGACTAGGCCTAATGCTATGTTGGAGTGGAGAGTTATGACCCGATACTGGCTATTAACAAGATATGAGTCCATCTGTGACATGATACTTCTTATAATGAATAATTTCCATTGATTTTTGGAATAACAACATCGTATCTGAATGTTTTCTCTTCCCCGGACTCAGTCTCTTGTATGCTGACTCTCTAGGATTGTAAACGTAGATTTCGCCGGGCCGGTCGCGGCTTCGAGGCTAGGCCTGGTTTGATGCCAGACCCATCTCACATCAGAACGATCAGCTTTAAATTATGCTTCTTAAAATCTGATATATTAATCAGGTGTATCCATTGTTACTCTTACTTACCTCAACTTGCAAGATAATTTAACTAAAACGAGTGCACAAGAGGATAAATGATGAACGTCTGCTCAGATCAGATGCCCAGGCTCTACATATTAATTGAAATGTGACGACCGCGTAAAAGATATCGTTGCTGTTCGCTTCTTCACCTGTGTCTGAAACCTCCATAACGGATACTGCGTATGCTGTTTTAATCAGCTCACTGTGATCTTTAATAACAAAAAGTTCTATACATAAGTTGCATCGGACGTAACGAAGAAGGCCTATTTCGGCGTGGTTCTACCATCTTGTGTAATATCTCGAATACGTTGGCTCGGTTCAGATGGAAACGTAAAATGTAACGATGTAACTCAATATTGCACTTAGAACTCACTTATCTCAAATGAGTACTTTACTTTGAGCCACGAACATTAAATACACTTGCCTTCAGCAGAAACGCAAATTATAATATGATTTTTCTCAAAAGGCTATATTCGCCTGTTTAAATGAAAAATAAATAATGAGCAAAAAATCTATAAATGTTAATTGCATACAGTATGATTGTGTATTGAAATAATCAGTTCATCAACGGTGCCGGCACTCACTTCTTTATTTTATTTACTGCAGTGTTTATTTCTTCAATAAAAGATCATTTGTGCCAAAGAAATGTGTAATTCTTTAAAAAATCTTGTGCTTATTTGGAATTATAATATTTTGCCTTACAGGTATTCATTTGTACTGCAAACGGGATAAGTTTATAAACAATTTTATTTTCCTATTTATTTTATTTTATTTGAATTTTATTTTGATTTATTTCACTTTAAGGTATTTGGTATTTAAAAGTTTTAATGAGCCGCGGCACCAAACTGCGCAATGTACAGATAGTTTTTCCACTATACCACTCCTTTTCAGGCCATTTATTAATTCGCGTTTATCGTTATTTATTTATTTACTTATCATTTATTTCATCTATTCAAAAAATTCGATAAAAACCATATAAAAATTCTTTTTCTTCCCTAACAATATATTTCACTGTTCTCGAAATCTGTCCATTGAAAGCTGTACGATTTATGGTGTAACCTACTTATTTTAGATAGAAAACATGAAATAAACTTATGTTTTTCTCAGAAAAATTAGAATTATTTATATTATATATTATATTTAAATTAGAATTATTAAGATTTATTTCTGAAACATAAAAAATAAATACGAATTCTGGCAGTGACATCATCACTTCGCTTGCGTTGCTTTAAAATTAGGCGTTTAAATTTTTAATTGTTGCCACAAAATTTTACGTGTTAATTTATTTTAACATAAAAGGAAATACGCTTTCCCACGAAAAATAAAAAAAGTTTAAATATTAAATTTGCACATGCATATGAAAAAATGACGTTTTTATAACTTTAAAATCGTATAATATTTCTCTAACTTGGACCAATTACGATTACATTTTGTTGAAATGATACGATAGTGATGTAATTAATAAAATACGCAAGGTTAAAAAAAAAAAAAAAAAAAACAGTATGCTGTGCCACATAACTTTCTTCTATATTTTCCTATACAAATTCACTCGGTAAAAATAATTTATTAAAATTATTATTTAAAAAAATTATCTTCCATAATAATGCAGACGATTTCCATATTAGAGAAGTAGTATAACACTAAATATCCAGAAAAATGTCAATTTTATTCTCAATATTGCATTAAAAAATAAATAAATAAATAAATAAATGAAAAAAATCGATAACTTTCTTTTAAATTTTCACATGTCGATGGTTCAAATATTCGTTTTAAAGGTATTGGCGAGCTCTTTTAAAAGATACCCATCATGAAAATTTATTCCCCTCGAGGGGGGGACTTCCCTCCCAGGGAGGAGGCAAGGCTCCCACGTACACAAAAAAATTTTCCCAGTTGACTATCTCTATTACAAAAAATATATATTCGTTTCATTTAGTTTAGTGCACTCTATAGATGTTAAACTCTACTTACCTACAATTTCCCCCATAGAAGTAATCGTAATGTATTTGAATACTTCAAAGATACCCATCATGAAAATTTACTCCCCTCGAAAGGGAACTTACCCCCAGGGGGGGGAGGCGAGGATCCTGCATACACAATTTTTTTTTTCTCAGTTGACTATCTCTATTACAAACAATTCTTTTAAATTTCATAATGATTATTAAAAAATAGTTCTTTTATTCTCATTTATACAAAATTTTGTCCTATACCACCATGTTAAAAATTAAAAAAAAGCGTGATGGCAACGCAAGCTGTTGGACAATTTTTACCAAAAGTTGATAGGCACTAATTTATGTCAATGTGTAAATACATACCAATTTGTATGAAATTCTGTGCAGTAGTACCTGAGATACAGTCGCCACAAAATTTTATCATACACACATACACACAGACAGACAGACATTTTCTAAAAATGGTCAAATCGTGTTCTACAGCTCTCGAAACGTGTAAATACATCAAAAACCCGAGTTCGAAATTTTTTACGAATCCAATAGTTTCTCCCATTGAATATAGAAGAAAGTAATAATATTTATAAATGGACAATATTTAAGCGCGCTGTTTCAGCTTAATGCTCTAATAAGAAAAAACGGCATTTGTCTAATGAGACCATTTTATGGAAAAATATATTTTTAAAAGTTGTTTTTTTTTTTAGAATCTTTGCAAGCGTCATTTTAAACCTAGCAATAATTTAAAGATATATACAGAGTATGAATTATTATCATGAATTGATTAAAAAACGCATTCATAAAAAGTGCAATCTAAATAGGAATTAGATTTTTTTTTTTCTAAACAAAAAAAAAATATGCAAAACAAATAAATAAGATGTCATCGCCGATACGGGGACAAAAGTTTATAAAGAGTCATGGGGGTCCTATACTAAAACTATACTGCCTGCGGAAGTATGAAAACTGGGTCGTTAACCATGAATTTTATTTTGAAACTTTTCTTTGAATAATTTTGGTTTCGCTATTGCACAATATTAATTTGGATCTGATAATAGTTTTGCTTCTGGTAAGTTAAAATTTTAATTAGGAGGTAAAATTGGTATAATATTTATAAGTATCAAATTTTACAAATAAATAAGAAAAGAAATAAAGTGCGAAAATTTCGCACAGGTTTGCTAGTAAAATAATAATAATAATAATTTATCATGTTTCTTGCGAATTTTGTCCCATAACCTTGTTTAATATACCTCAACTTTAGATTTTATTTTTTTAATTTTTTTAATTTTATTTTGTTGATGTTGTTTTTGTTTAAAGAGTATGTTTTTGGCACGGATGAATCGCGCTTGGCACAAAAGCTGAAGCAGCATTATATTAAAGAGCTTTATTCATAATCCTGGGTATTTTTTTAAATTTTGATGCTGAAACAGATCGGACATTTTTCGCCAATGACTCTACTTTCACGACAGCCCCTTTATGCTAAGTAGCGCATCAAAAATATAAATTGCTTATAAAATATTTAAGAAAAAAAAGAAGAAAGAAAGAAAGAAACAGAAACAATAATCGCATAAATTATGCATTTTTGTCTACAATGACGACAAATATTCAAAAGTCGCCAAGGGGAATTATATTAAGGTTGTGCCGTCATCGGGTTTACATATTTATTTATCTATTCTTCTATATACCAACTACTATTAACTAATCATGAAGTATATGTAACCACAAAAATTCAATTGTCTCATGCGATAGTCGTAGCCGATCATAGCATATTGTAATATTATATTTGGAGTGAAATTGCTGTCATTTTATGGTTGATAGAATAAATAAAATGAATATAGGAAATAACGTGAAAGCAAATATTAAGTACACCACGTATATGTAACTGGGATTCAAATATAAAAGGGGTACGTCAATTTTTTCGATACTGTCCGTTTCGAAGCTGTCATCTAATAAGCACCCAAATAAAAGCTCACTGGTAAGCCATTGTCGAAGGCAATAGGGACAAGTACCCGAGAGTGTGAGGATAAGTAAGTTGATGCCTAAGGCAGCGAGCACCCAAAGCAAACTTTTGAGCAATTTCAGTTTTCTGTTTGTTTGTTTGTTTGTTTGTTTATAAAGTTATATAAAAAGAGTTTTCTTTAAATATAGTGGCCAGCGAAGCGGGCATAGCCTGCTAGTATATAACATCTAAAGCGTATATTAACCAACATAAATAGAAGTGGACAATTTTAAAATGACATAATTTACTTGAATATAGGATTTTTTTTTTTTTTTTATGCAATCCAGCTTATTAAACTTTCACTTTCTTAATTTTTATTTAATAAAAAGGAAAAGTTTCTAAGATTTTTTTCATTTAATATCAACTTACATACTTACATTCCCTTTCATTACAACTTATAGTTTATACTTTAGCCTATATATATTATAAAAAGATTATGAGATTTTTTGTATTGCTTAATTTGCTTTTTCAACTCTTTTATTTAAGTCAAACACTCTTAATTTGTCTTATATTGAGAATTTCAGAAGTAAAATTTGTATTGGAAAGGTCTTTTTGAACAGATTTTTTGAATAACAATGTTAGTTTGAATTGATAACTTTAAAAGCATTTAACAAAGTTCTCATTTACTGACACAATGATTTTCAAAGTATTGGTTAGTAAAATTCTTTGAATTTTGCATGTAAAAGTTACAACAAAAACTATTAACTACTTATTTTTTTACTAGTCTTTGAAGTATACCGTATGAAATCGAAAGTTAAAGTGTTTAAATTATGAAAATAGATTTCTTAATCAATAAAGTTAATACAAATCGTTTACTGTGGTATAACTTTAATTATATTCAGAATTAAAATAAATGATGTTTTTGACTGTGTTTTTTGTACCAATCATTCTTTTTTTTATTAATTTATCTTTCATTAGTTAGTTATTAGTGTTTGTTTTCCGTGTAGAAATCAATAAAACTGGTTAATTTCATTTATAGGTTTTATTTATGTGTATTACAAGTATTACTGTATTTATATTATTTATATATTGGTTACTTAATTTGTAATAAATTATTTTTATTTCTAGTGTTTTATTTATTTATATTATAAATATTATTGCAAATGTGAATTAGGTATCAAACATTGAATAAGTGAATTTGCGTCTAAGCTTACATTTCTTTCACTTGTAAATTATATAAATTTAATAATAAAAATTATATGCTTTAAAATATCTTCATCTATCTGCGGATATGTTCTATAAAACAGGAAAAGCAAAGTTATGGATTTATTTTAAAATTTGATATCAACTAAATAAGCGCATTAAAATGTGGTTCAAAGTATAAGGCCTGCTGTAATAAAAAATTAATTTCGAAAAAAAAAACTAATGTATTGCACACAGATGGCGTTGTACATTACAAAAGGTAAAGGATATAAAATCTGAGAATGAGCTATTACAGAACGTTTTGATTCGAAGGCAAGTAAATTTCAAATTGCATTTTCGAATTCCAAGCAAGCTCAATAGTTACCAATGCATAGCTTGGTACCAATGCATAGCATTTTAGCTTGGATTATAATGTTCTCTATTGTTTAAAATTTAATGTCTATATATTTTAAGCGAATCTTTGGTGAATGATAAAGACAGTAAATTTACCAACACAGTAAAACTTTACAAATTTATGAAAAACAAATCTTTAAATTTAAATGTTATATTTAATGACTAATGATTTAATGTTTTATTTAATGAATTTTATATTTAATGACGATATGAACATATGTGACGAGTGAGAACAAAATTAGGAATTTTTTCTTTTGTATGTTAGTTTTAAACTATATTTCTTGAAATCTGAAAATAATATTTCAATACCTGTAGAAATAATAAATTTTTTCTTCCATAAAATTATAAAGGTAAGGAATACATTAATTTGCGGTCATCGAAAGAATAAAGGGTTGAATTTAATTTTAGTTGTACGATTTAGCTAACCATAAAAATAAAATTAAGTATAATAACTCTAAAAAACATTGAAGTAAGTACTTTTTTTTTTTGCTCGAAATGTAAAATATCCGTAAGATAAATGCATTTTTTGTTTGATAATAAAGTTAGAAAGAAAACTACTAGAAAATTGAATCTTTACAAATGTAGCTTGAAAAAAAAATGTGTAAGCTTTACACGTGTAAAAAATAAAACACAATTATTTCATATTTTTCTTGCTTGTAATTTATTTTTGCATAATTTATAATTTAAAAAAATAGAATTTTGTATGAAAATCTACATAAATTAGTTGTAATTTAACGAAGTTTCTTATATAATATTTTGATGAAACTAACATTAAAACTAACATTAAAACGTTATTACGCGAGAGATAAATTATGCGTATATGGAAAATATATAGTTAATTATTTTCCCCCGCAAATCAAAAAGTAATACTTAATTTTACAAGAGTGAGATACAAACTGAAAATAGCGTATTTTGAAAATATTCCAATGATACAGCAAGGCACTGAATTAAAAAACATATAATAACATTTTTTTTAAATTATTTTATAGTCATGAGACATCACAGAGAAACGTGTTATTTTGTTAAAAATGCAGCATTATTTTCCGAGTCATTTTTTATGTTATGTAAAATCTTTCTTATTAAAGAAATAGTTTTAAAGAAATATGTAAATTTACCTATACTAGAAGTAGAGCACATTTTGCTCATTTAGAACATAAAATTAAATTTTACATTATTTGCACTTAAAATTTTATTATTTAAAACTGTAGTTTAAAAATAATATGAAGCTGCACATTAAAAAAAAATATTTAGAATTACTTGAAAATGTAGACATGAAATTTAGTATACACAAGTTAAATTGTAAAAAAGAAAGGCAACAGTTTCAAGCGTAAATATAATATTTTCTTTTCAAAGATCAATAACTTTCGGTAAACATGCACCATAACACAAAATGTTTGGAGCATAATATATGTATTAAGAATTTAAATCAATTTGATTCAAATTCGGAAAAAAAAAAAAAAAAACATAGTTTTACTAATTTTTATAGTAATAATGCAATTTTTAGATAATTTTATATATTTCAACTGAATCAAAAATACGTAATTTTTAAATAGATTTTAGATGTGTTTCTTTCAGTTTATATAAAAATTGCAGCCAAATTATGCTGAATGACGGAGAATTTTTTATAAATTAGAATATTTTGAATATTAATTACAACTAAACAAGCAAAGAAAATTTAAAAGCCAAACTTTTCTTTTAAAATTTTTTTCATATTGAGTCAGATAATAATCCAATTATATTTTCGAGTGGATTAAATATCGAGAGAATTTTATCATAATCCTTGTGATGTCGATTATATAAAACTGTTCTAAAATATGAACTCATAATTTTCATTTTTATTTTATACATTTTTTATGGAATAATTTGTTTAAATATAATATTTTTTTGAATATTGCTTTAAGATATTCAGGTTTTATGATTCAAAACTTTTTTATAATTTATATATATATATATGTATATATATATATATATGTATATATATATATATATATATGTATATGTATATATATATATAATTATTATTATTATTATTGGTATTTTAAATCTGCTTTTCGTAAATCCCATTTTTGGTAAAAAGTAGACATTGTTTAGAGTTCTTTTTTATTTTATTTTAGAACTACTTTTAAAACTTTAAACCTCTATTGTGTTTTGCATTACATAAGAAGAATTGCTCTCACACATAAACACGAACACACACACACACAAAAAAAAAAAAAAAGTAAAATTTTGAAACACATTGAGATTACATTATCTATAAGTTTATGAATGTCTGTTTATGGGTATTGAGGATTTAAAATAAGCTTAAAATACCATTAAAAGACAAATGGTAGTTTTACTTCCTTTGTGAATAGTTTTTAAATTTCAAGTTCCTGAAGGGAGCGTGCAGAATGGAATATCTAAAAATTCAGTTGGAAATAATTTAAAGCATTTCAAATTCAAAGAGCTAAATAATAAATAATAATGAGAGAGTTTGTAAAAAAATAAATGAATATTTTTAAACATCAGGGATGTGACAAGTTTGAAGCCTTTGTCTTTATGTGCGCGTCGGTCTGTTTGTGGCACTGCACTTTCTAAACGAATAGACCGATTTCAGCGCAGGATTTTATTATTGTTATTATTATTGTTATTATTTAATTTTATTAAAATTCTGATTTAATCGGAATGGTCCTTAACTATGTTTGATAAATCAGTTTCAATTTTTAGAATTAACATAAATGTGTTTCTTCCAGGCCGCTTTGTACATTGATGTTAAATTTGCGAGTTAACAATTTTCCAAATTTCAAATAAACATATATTGTACGCCACGTGTCTTTCCTTTTCTTTTCTTTTCTTTTTTTTTTTTTTTTTTTTTAATTGGGGTGTATATATACAAACCTTCTTTAAAAATCGTGAATTTTAAAATGACATAAACAAAAGTTAAAAATTTTCTACAAATAATGATTATAAGTTCACAGTATAAGAATCTCCAAATTTGAGATATTATAGAAATTTTTAAAAATTAGTGAAAACGTGATTTTTTTCAAGTCACTTTAAATTGGTATTTTAAAATTTGTGAGTTGTCAATATTATAACTTTCAACTCACGTTAGATCGTGTTTTTTTTTTTTTTTTTTTTTTTTAAGTATAAAAAAATCTTACATATGTAACATAAATAGTGAACTTTAAACCAATTTTAAAAAACAAAATGGCTATTAGTAGTAAAACAGTCAAAAATTTGCTAAATGTCGTTACAAATTACAGAATTTAAAGAAAAGTAATATTTAATTAAGTTCCAGGCCAGCCTTACATTGACATTTCATAATTTTCGAGATAGCATTCTTTCAACTTAAAATTATAGATTTAATAGAAAAATAATATTTAGAAAACTTTAAAGTTTTTTTTTCTTTTCTTTAATATAAAACTAGCTTTACGTTTGTTGCAGTCATTACTTTTGCATATGTTTTAATCATTTCCTTTAGAATGTTTTCCTTTAATATATGTATAAATGCATATTAAATTTAACATGTAGAACTTCCCACTACATGTTCACACACATTTCGGTCTGCTTATAAGAATTCTTATCTTCTATAATACATAAAAGAATTATTTTGATTCTTTGTCGAATTTGTTCAAAGTATGTTACTTAAACAAATTTTACTTATCTAGTTTAACTCTTGAATAGACAGAGGCAGCCTAATTAACAAGGTAATTAAATGGAAAGCTTGAATTAATTTGCGCCCTTTTAATTAAATTTCTTTATAAATGAAATTACTTAGATTTTCTATGCATACCATTGTTTCCTGATTTTGCATACTCACTTACACTGGAAATTCAAGGGAAAAAGGTCTTTTTAAAAGTAAGACAACTTCTTTTTAAAACAATTTCCCAAAAAGTTTAAAAAGAAAAATTTATTATATTAACTTATATTCGAAAAAAAATGCTTGAAATTTGTAAAGCATGATAAATGTATAAAAAAAAATATTATTGAAAATCACACACTGTTAAAACTATGCAATAAAAGGGCAATTCATTATTTTACATTTACTATACCAATATTTTTGAAACGCCTACAAACTACGAAGCTTTTGGTTAACAAGTTCAAATGAACTTAATTAAAATATATATCGTTATTTTTTTTTTCATGAATTTTGAAAAATAATCGTAATTTCATCTCTATCTTAAACAATGAGAACGTAGTTTAATATTGTTAACCCTTTCATGGGCAATTTAATTATTCTCTTTAGTATCGAAAGAACTCAGATTCAACGAGCAAAATTAGAAAAATAGTTATAAATGAAATATAAACTTCGATTCGACCACTCCTCGATTAATTCCTTCCTTATACGACTATACTGCAAAAGATACTAATTAAAGCATATTTGTACTAAAAAATGTTTTTTTCGAGAGAGATTAAAATGAGCCAGTAGTGAACATGCAAAAACCCAGTAGTACACGCGCTTCTCTTTCAGTAGTGAATGTTTTTGGGTTTTTGAAGAAAAAAGCAAACCACTTACAAATATGTATTCAGTTAACATAGGGGTACATACGAATGAAACACTTCCAGTTGCAAAGCCGTTTGCAGGCGTTCCAAATGTATGACTGCAGTCGGCAGCAAAAGTATCCGAGCACTAGCAAAAATTCCTATATGAAAAAAGCACACTTAACGCTTTTTTCTTAAATAAATCCTTGTCGAATCATGTTCTTAGACTGACTAAGCACATGATTCGACAAGGATTTATTTAACAAATCTGCATTAAGTGTACTTTTTTTACATAGGAATTTTCGCTAGTGCTCTGTTACTTTTGCTGCCGACTGTATTTGCAAAATACTTGCAAAATTTACGTCATCAAAATTGCAAGCGTTCCGTTTGTATGTAACCCATAGGCTATCTTCTGTTGCATTTATGCATTAACACGATGAAACAATATATTCATTTGTATCATAAACTGTAAACAAATAAAATTTCCGTCGGATAGTTTTATTCAAATTGAATTGTTTTATTTAAATTGAGTTTTAATTTCACGAATTATAAAATTTAAATTTTCATACGACCCTCACACACAGAATTTTTCTAACGAATACAATGTATCCCATACACTAACAAGGGGATGTAAAAAAAAAATCAACAAAATGTAATAAAAAAGTTCACAGATTTCTCTTAACAATGTTGTTGAGGTCAGTCAGTGTTGTTGAGGTCAAAATCAGTCGCATATCAAAAGTACATGTGTTCACAGCAAGAACTAAAACGTCGCAAAATAGGAATGCATTAAAAGAAAATAATTTTTGTCTTAGTTTTATTTACAATTTTCCAAAAATGTACTTCTTAAATCTAAAAAAAAAAATTACATGATGGATTAGAAAGAAAAATTTAGAAAAACACATTAAATTTGCTTAGAATTGTATTCATAGGCCTGTTTTATCATGAATGTGTCATGCAATCGCAAATGACATTCGTTATGGGAACAACTTGATTTAGTTTGCAAATGATCAATTCCCATGCTTATACTCATAATCAACAGACATCTCAATGACATTCTGAAGGCAGTTATTCCCATGGATTTGGGCATATAAAATCCATCACAGTTGCAATGTCCTCCATGTTACATAAAATTACTTCTGCTGGTTGCCGAAATGCAGGAGCCATCCCTTTTGCAGAGGATCGAAATTGTGATGGCCAGCCCTGACGGTGAATCTCATACGTCTCTAACAACATTTAACAAAAATTTAAGCAAAAAAACATTTTTTAACAGTAGGAGTTTTTTTTTTTTTTTTTTTTTTTTTTTGTGGAGCCCTGAAAAGCACAAAATAAAACTTTATTCTTGCAAGAACATGCTATAATGAATGAAAGTTTCAACACTAAGAAAATTTTAGAGAAAAATATAGATATTTCACTTTTGCAAGAGAAGAAAATTTTTAAATATTAAAAATATTTTAAAAATCTATTGAGACCAATATTCGTAGTCATTCGTTTCTGTATAAGTATTTATTAAACCATAAATTTCAAAGATCTCGAAAGCTTTTTAAAATATTTTGAATATTTAAAACTTTCATCTATTGCAAAAGTGAAATATCTATATTTTTCTCTAAAATATTTTTAGTCTTGAAGTTTCCATTTATTTATAGCACGTCTTTGCAAGAACAATTTTTTTATTTTTTGCTTTTCAGGGCACCACGGGCGTGGAGCCCGTGTTAAAAAACTTCTGTTATAACTTCTGTTAAAAAACTTCCGCATTAAAAAACTTCTGTTAAAAAAATGCTTTTTTACTTAAATTTTTATTTTCTGCTTTTTAGTTATAAAAAAAAAAGCTTCTTAAAAAACGAATAAAAAATTCTTAGGATACTGCGTAGACTTTGAAATATTTTCTGTTATCAATTGACACCTTTTCTATTAATTATCTGCAAAAATTAGCACATCGACCCATGGGGAATCGGAGCCACCACAAGCTCTAGCCAAAAATCAACAGTAAAGAAAAGTCATAGAATATGCTAAAAAGTTCCAACATATGCATATACAAAAAGAATATTGTTTTCGAATGCTTTTTTGAATATTTTGAATATTTAAAAATTTTTATCTCTTGCAAAGTGAAATATTTATATTTTTCTTTAAATATTTAAATATTTGTGTTTCAACAATTTTCTTATTGATGAAACTTTTATTTATTTATTTTTTATAGCATGTCCTTGCAAGAATATTTTTTAATGCTTTTTGGGGCTACTCAATAATAACTTAACAGTTTTTCTTTCTTTTTTTAATTACATTTTTTTTTTTTTTTTAACGTTTTAGTAACTAAAAGAAACTTTTTTAAAAAAATTAATCAAAATTTTTAGGATAGTGTGCAGACAACGAAGGATCTTTATTTTATCATTTGAAATCTTTCCTATTAATTATAGTAAAGTAACGCATCGATCTTCGGACTTACAACCATCGCATTATCAACATGACCCTCTATCCAAATGAGTTAAAAAGTGACAAAAAAGGTGCTAGCATTTATGTTAATGTGGAGGCGTTTTGTCTTCGTGTCACACTGACACGAAGACAATATCCAATTTCAATAAAAAACTTCTAAAAAAAATTATTTATTTATGTATTTTTTACTTAAAACTTTTTTATTTTGTGCTTTTTTAATATCTAAAATATTTTATATTTTTAATATCTAATTTTTTTTTTTTTTTTTTTTTTTTTTTTTTAACTCTTCAAAAATTCTTAGGATACTTTGTAGTCAATGAAAAATTTTCTTTTATCAATTGACACCTTTTCTACTAATTATCTGCAAAGACCTTTTGGGATCGAACTCTCGACCACCGCGTTATTAGCGTTACGCTCTAACCAACTAAGAGAAGGAGCGACAAACGGGATAGCTTATATTTACTTTAAAATGGAGGCACCTTGTTTATTAGCGTGAGTGACGAAGTCAATCTATTATAAAACGCTTCTAATAGTATTGTTTTTCTTTTCGCATGTTTTTTATAAAAAATAAATGTATGATTATTAAATATATGCTGTTTAATGCTTACAGATAGAATGCAAAATAGTTTAAATTTTAAAACATTGTTCTAAAATATATACAAAATCATAAATAAACTCTGAGAAATAATTAATGTGCATAAATTATTTGGTGGGATATTTTAAAAAAGCTATAAACTTCATACCTATATTATCAGTTTATATATATTCTTTGAAAAAAGAGTCTATAACATTATCAACAAGTGCTGCAAGAAAAGTGTCAACAGAGTAATACCAACCAATGTTCGTTATCAGATTATTCGTTACAGTTATTCAAAGAAATTTTGTGATGTGCTAAAATTTTATTGCCGAAATGTCAGTGGGAGCTTTGATGTGGAGACATAAAAAGATTTTGTGTTCTGTCTGTCTGTGTGTCAGTCTCGTGACAGAGGACGCAAAAATCACCCTATTAACTTCCAAATTGGTATGATAATGAGCCATACAGAATTAGTTGTATAGTTTTGGTTGTATGCTCTGTTTGTGGTTCGTGTACAGGGACACTCCAAAGATTTTCTTACCATTACGGCCTGCGGACAAAATTTCTCTGCACCGTAATAGCGGCTGCAAAAATCACCCGATTAACTTGCAAATTGGTACACATGTTTATGAGCTACATGGAATTAGCTGTATAGTTTTAGGTGTATATTCTGTTTGTGGTGAGCGTACAGGGACACACAAAATTGTTTTGTTATTATAACGTCTTATGACTATAATTTCTCTGTACTGCGATTTTGGCCTCAAAATCATCCGATTGGCTTTCAAATAGGTACACGTGTTCATGCGCCATACAGAAATAGTTGTATAATTTTTAGCTCGTATATTATTTATGGTCCGTGTATGATGTTCCGACCAAAGTATATCTTACCATTACGGTCAAAGGGCAGAATTTTGTTTAAACGCTTTTTATAATGGTTAAACTGATTTCAACAAAAAGCAACAGCAACATACATTATTGACCTTATTGACATCCATTATTGAGAAGCTTAAAAGCATGTTACCTGTAGAAAAATGTGTGCTTAGATTTAATAATTAATGTACAGGAACTTACACAAGTGTTTCGACAATGTCACGTAATCATCCAAATTATGTAAAATTTTTAACAATTATTCATGAGCTATATACAGAAAGTTGTACAGTTTTTATCGGTGTATATAATGTTAATGGTTCGTTTACAGGAATACACAAAATAATTTCGTGGCATCAGAGCCTATGGACATATTTATATTTAAGCGCATTTTGACGCGTTTAAAACATAATGTAATCAACATAATATAATTTAAATACATTATTAAGATGCTTGAAAACATGTTTTCTCTAGAAAAAAAAAGTATGCATAGACTAAAAAATTTATTTAACAGAACCACACAAAAGAATTTTGATGACATTCTGCAATCAGCCAAATGATGTAAAATTTGGTTCAAATATTAATGAGTTACAATTAATTATTTTTATACTTTTTATTAATGTATATAATTACTGTGGCCCGTGTACAGGAACACACAAAAAAATTTCGTATCGTTACAGTCTACAGACGGTATTTCTTAAAAATGCATTTTTACATGGTTACACTCCAATTGACATGATGAAATAAATATGCGTTATTAGTATGTTTAAAAGTATGGTTTCTGTGAAAATAGTAGGCATAGAATTTATAATTAGTTTAAAGGACTACAGAAAATAATTCTGATTAGTTATGAAATCATTTGGCATTAAATTTGGCACAAGGATTTATGAGTTACAAGGAATTAACAGAAGGCTATGAGTTCCAAGAAAATACGTATATACACATGTATACAGCTAGATACAGACAGACAGATACAACTGTTGAGTGGGGCGGAAGCCCTCCTCTGAAACGGTTATGTAGCGAGTTAATCATATATATACATATAGTACGGCGCAAAAGTTTATGCACAAGATAATTTTTTTTAATAAAATAAAAAATATACACCGGAATGCATCGAAAGTTTTACTATATCTAAACAATTGGATTAAAAATTCATGTTTCGACTTCGGAAATAATTAATTGAACAAAAAAAGTAAATTATAAAAAAATATAAATTGTGATGTCGCAAAAATATAAGCACAAATGAGGTTTTATGCAAATATCTCTTTAAACGTGATTGGTGGAGGATTGGTGAGATTTATCTTCTCGACTATAAAGTGTGGCGATCGCTGTACGAGTTATCAAAATGCCGAAATCGCTGCAGTTCTCGCCTGAAGAAGTTGCCAAAATGTGGAAGCTGAAAACGGAAGGTAAATCCGTTTTGCAAATGTCACTTATTTTAAATCGATCCAAACATGATATTTAGAGTGTTTTGTAACGAAGAGAACAAATCAAAACTGCGTATAGCTGAGGAAGGCCAAGAAAAACCACATTTCGTGAGGGTAGAAGAATTAAAAGAGTGGCTCTAACCATAGCCTCCTAAACTAAATGCCTGTCGCGTGGCTCGGATGCTTGGCAACAGTTGAAGTGGTAGAAAGCGCCTCCTGGTACACAGATTGCGCGACTCTTTTATTCAACAGCCACCAAAAAAATTTAAAAGGGGGATATGATATACATAAAAGGCGAATTGAATCGAAGAAACGCCGATTATAACTATATATCATATATCACTTCTTAATATTATTGGTGACAGTTGAATAAAAAAGTCACGCAATCTGCACCAGGTGGCGCTGTCTACCGCTTCAACTGTTGCCAAATTTCCAAGCCACACGACAGGCATTTAGTTAAGGAGGCTATGCTCTAACTGACAATTTGTCTGTTAATCAGATAAAAAATCGACTTGGAACAAAAATATCACGTGACATCATACACAGACGGGAAGACAAATAACCGAATCAGGATTTATAAAAAAAAAAAAAAAAAAAAAAAAAAAAAAAAAAAAAAAACCTCAGCTCGTAAGCTTTTTCTGAAACAGTATCACAAACAAACAAAACTCCATTGGGCAAAACAGCACATGTATTATCGTGACGAATGGATTAGTGCTGTTTTCTCTGATGAAAAAAATAGAATTTGAATGGTCCAGATGGGTTCTCATTTTATTGACATGTTTTGAGGAAAAAATCGAAGAGCATATTCAGCAGGCAACAATGTTGTGGCTCGTACATGGTATGGGGCGCCTTTGGCTACAATGGACAAACCTCTTTGCTTCCTAAATGACAGACAAAATTCAAAGAAGTATTAAGAAACTCTGATTGAGCATTTGCTGTCGTTTGGTGAATTCCTAGGTGGTCCCAACTGGAACTTTCAGCAGGACAACGCATCGATACGCACTTCCCATTGTACAAAAGAATGGCTTAGATCTCAGAATATCAATGTGAAGAACTGCCCAGTATTCAACCCAGATATCAATCCGATAGAGCACATTTGAGGAATCTTCTCACGTGATGTTTACAAGAATGAGAAGCAGTATTACTCAGTGCAAGAGCTCAAATCAACGATCAAGAAAGCCAGGTACAGACTTTCTCCCTAAATCTTCCATAATCTCGTGTTATCAATGGAAAATCACGTACTTGATCTCATCAGGTGCAATGGAAATACCATAGACTACCAAAAGGTTTTTGTGCTTTGTGAAATGCAAATAATTCTGTTTTGTGCATAAACTTTCTCGTCATCACAATTTTGACTTTTTTTATAATCTATTATTTTTCTTTCAATTAATTGTTTCCGAATTCGAAACGTGAATTTGTAATCAAATTGCTTAGATACAGTACAAATTTCGAAGCATTCCAGTGCATATTTTTCATTTTAATAAAACAATTAGCTTGTACATAAACTTTTGCGTCACATTGTATATATATACACAATTATTTTAAATAATATGAAATAAATTAAAATGATTTGCTGAATAATGAGTGATGCATATAAGACGATGAGGCTCGTGATCTGCAGATTCGTTAGTATAACATGTTTCAAACGCACATTTAAAAAAAATAGTCGTCCGTAGATGATAAACACTTTAATTATTTTATTAAAATGCAAGTTACACTAATGACTAAGCATGCAACACTAACGAATGTAGCATGCTACATTAAGCATGCTACATTCATTTTTTTTCTTCTACTGAAAAATGTGTATAAAACAAAAATATTTTTAAAGAGATAGATTTTTATTAAAAGGAGACTTAACGCTTGATAACTAACCAGAGAAATATTCTTCAACGTTTTGAACGCTAAAGAGATTAATTGGGATAACGGATAGCTGTTTAGGTAGCATTTAGCATACCGTTGTCAGTGGACAGATGACGGTACAATAAATGCTATCGAAACATTTCCTATTCCGTTATTCTAATTGGCGTTCAAGACGTTGAAAATCTATCCTCTGTTTAGAGATAGATATTATAAATTAAAATGTTGAGAATTTTCAAAGCCACTTGGCAATTCATTATATGGAACAGAAATATGTACCATACATGAATTTTTTGTTGTAGAATAGTATGTAGATTTTAGCATTAAAATGTACACTAAACAATAAATGATTATAGAAAATGTACTACATTTGAATATCTCTGTGTGACTCGTTAAAATTGATAGAACGAATTTAATTATTTTCCATGACAAATACGATGCAGTCAGTCTCAATTGCATAAGAAGAATCTATCGATTTTCAGTCATTATTACGCACGTTATGTTGTTAAGGATTAGATAGTAAAAACTTAACATAAACATTCTTGGCTGAACGTTTTATGCGATATACATTTTCAAAAACAAAAATTAAAATTTGGAAAAATAAAACCTGTGCTTTTTTATTGTTTCATTTTTGAAGATGTAATCTTGTTTTCACATTTGTCTAGTAATTCAATTTTTGTTGCTATGTTACATTCAACACAGAAATAGTTTTATTTATTATTCTTTTAAATATATTTCAGATAAAATAGGAAAGTAATGTTTTGAGGAAATGTCACTGAATTTATGTAATATTTATATGTCAGATTTTATGTTTATTTTGAAACAGAAATCATATATAAAAAGATCTGCAATATTAACATGATAAATTAGAATTTTTAAATATTCTATAAGAGATAGAATTTCAAAAATGTTTAAACGAAATAAAAATGCATCAGAGGTTGGAAAAAAATGTGGATTTATAAAAAACGAGAAAAACAAATCTTGGCAGTAAAATCATCCGTTCAGTGAGAAAAAAAAAAAATTCTTAGGTTTGTTTTTCCAAGAACAGAGAAAAAAATTCGTTTTAGTATATATATATATATATATTCAGTTTTACTAAGCATACAAAAAGAATGAATAAAGTTTTTTCGACGATTCGCAATCGTTAAATAAATTCTCACAAAAATGTAAAACACACGCTACTGTTTCTAGGACTTTTTTCATTAGTAAAAAAGGTCTTGCTTGTTTTTGTTTGAACATAAAATAACTATTGTTTGAAATGAAATTGGATTCAAATGTTTGGCGAAAATTAAATTTCCATAAGATATTGAAATTTATGCAGATATTTAATGAACACCCAAAACGTTTTATTGGGATTAAGAAACGCAAAATTCTGGAAAGGTTAAATTTTGAAAGAACGTATAGTGCAACATATTTATAGTTAAATGTTAGCAATATTTACTTAACATTTAAATTTACTTTTTAAATTTTGTAAAAGCTAAAAGTTCTATAAATGAACAAAGATATAAATAGATTGTTAGCTTGTATTGAGCTTGTTTGTTCTAAAATAAAATGAATATGGCAAATTTTATAATTTCATTTGTCCTGTGTTATTTTTTAATATTGATATTATTTGAATGTTTGGATAATGTTTAATTCATTTATCAGAGGCAATATTTATGAATAATGAATGAAAATCTAGCTTTTGAGAAACTTGATTAAAGTTCTTTTGCATAATTGTTGTTCCATCTTATTTAATAAAAATTTAACATTCTTCAAATATGTGACCATTACTGTGGGATGGATGGATAAATGGTTGGGTTTTACGTCGTACTAGTGCTGAGCAAGCAAATGGGCAATTCGCGACGGTCTGGGACACACCTCTAGAGGTGGTCCGGAGACATGCCATCACAATTTTGATCCTCCACGGAAGGGATGGCTCTCCCATTTCGGTGACCCCCAGAGGTATAATTTTTGGTGGGAACGTGGAGGACATTGCGGCTACGACAGATATTACGTGCACCAGCCATCATTAGTGTACACGACGGTCTTTGGCCGGCTTGAGTACCGAACCTGCAATCTTTCAATTACGAGGCCGGCGCTCTACCGACTGGGCTACCGCGGCCCCCATTACTGTGGGAAAATACCACGATTAAATTAATTAGACGATACATGTTTATTAAGTACAGTCGGTAGCAAAAGTGTCCGAACATTAGCAAGAATTCCTATGTAAAAAAAGTACACTTCATACGGTTTTGTTAAATAAATCCTTATCGAATCATGTTCTTACACTGACTAAGAACAGGATTCGACAAGGATTTATTTAACAAAACCGTATGAAGTGTACTCTTTTTACATAGGAATTTTTGCTAGTATTCGGACACTTTTGTTACCGACTGTACAAATATACAAAAAGGCACAACACAAACTTACAATCACGCGATAGATTATGCGTCCAAAAGGAAAGGCTTTTTAATTACTGTCTGCCATCCAAGAACGGAGAAGCAGTAAATGCCATGAGAAGGACATACGCAGTGATGTCATCTGCGTAATAGTCAACAGTAGAGAAGATGAGATTTAAATTTCCTATATTATTTGTTGTTAAAAGAGACATTGTACCTGTTGAAAGTTTTCTTGAGTAAATTTGAAGCATAATTAAAGTTTTAATATTAAACATATCCCTCATTATATCCTGTAAGAAAAATATTAGTATTTAATGTAAAATCTTAAAATAATATTTAGTATACTAAAATCCTTTGCATGCTACGAATCGAAAGTTTTGAATAACATTTTGATCAGAAAAAGTTTTTTGCACAATATTTTAATTAATTTTTTTAATGACGTTTCTAATTAAAATTTCCAATAGTATATAAAGTGATAGGTTTAATGTTTATTTATAACCGTTTAAATGAAATTCAAGGTTAACGAATTCTCATGAAAATTAAATAGCTGAATTACTGCTATATAGCTGTGCTTCTGTGATGTAAACGCCGACACAAAATTTAACTCTGGTAATGTAATATAGAAGACATTTTTCTAAAGGTTAAAAAAAAAATACTATTTGTGTCACCATTTCAGAAATTTACATAGTCGTCCTAAATATAGTTTGTAAAATGACTATTATAAATAATATACTGGGAAACTTAACAACATATGCTTTGTATCGACTACCTCTTAGGAATGAAATTCTCACTAGATATGTAAGAAAGTATACTACATAAACATATTGTTGTACACTACATATTAAAAAATGCTCGTGTGTAACAAAGTACACTCGATTACTAGTGGAAATCGATATTTGTTGGAATACTTCACCAATGATATTTTTTTGTGTTAGCACTCTTCACCATCACGATGCTTGTAGAAAAAGGGAAACTATTATCATTGATAAGCTATTATTTATGATACTTATGAATTCTCTTCTTCAAATTTTTAAATATTTCATTTTCAAAAGTTTGAAGTAATTACATGAAACGTTTTGAAAACTAATCTTGTTGTGCATGTAATATTTCTCTTTCATGAAGTTGTTATTTAAATATTTAATTACACCGTGTTTGTGTTCATACAAGTTTTATGAATTCTCTTCTTCAAATTTTTAAATATTTCATTTTCAAAAGTTTGAAGTAATTACATGAAACGTTTTGAAATCTAATCTTGTTGTGCATGTAATCTTTCTCTTTAATGAAGTTGGTATTTAAATATTTAATGCAAGTTTTCTCTCAAGTTTTCATGCAAGTTTTCTCTCAAGCGACTACTTGAACATCACATTAAACGGAGATCGAAAATTCAAAGTAAATAATAGTGCGTTTATTTTATTCCATAAAACATAATGCATAGCATTTCAAAATTAGTTATAAAAGTCTCTCACATGCAACACTTTAGGCTTTGCCACGCATTAAAGAAAAATTAGTTTAACGTTTCACCAAAAAGAACGGTGCTAAGTAGACATTTTTAACTGAAACCAACATTTAGGTGTTATGTTTTACAAACTCGGGGGTGTTTATTCCTGAAATGACACCACTAAAGTGGTGAAACATTGCACCAAAAAATTATTTGCAACTAATTGGAACCATTTTTCTGGTAAAATGTAGGTTTTAACAGTGTAGTACAAAAATTTGAAATACAAACTATTTGACTACCTTTACAAACAATCGTTGCAATCATGTAAGAATCGATTCTATCCGCAACACATAAATGGCGAAAGGAAAAAATGAAGTTTTAAATAAATCTCTGTAAAGTTTCTACGGTTTTATGTAAATGCATATCTCATACATCAAATCCTCTAGCACGTCTAATATTTGAAGTTCATTTCCGAGAAACAATATCCTTCAAAGTGTTCAGGTAAAATAATTGTTGTTGTCAAGAACGGGTAATAACAGCAACAGTCCATACCTGTCCCGGTACATGTGAGATAGTTTAAAACAACGACTATACCCAAAACATTGATTACACTCAGGCAACACAAAAGCATCTTGTGTAATGGCCGCTTTCCCGACGTTAACGATTTGAGCAGAGGAGTGATATAGAAGGGCCGTGGCATACCTATAAACATTTTTTTATTATTAAAAACTGAATTTTTTGTAAAACTTTTAATACTTCTTTTAGCTACACTTTCAAATTTAACTTAAATACAATTGTTAAATTAAATATGAAAATACACTACACCACTTTGCCATCAAATTCCTGTAACGCTTACTCGAAAATCGAATAAAATACAATTGTAGAAAACAGCTTACAACATGAATAAAATCAAATTACGATTTTTAGAAAAAAATAAAAATATTTTAATAATTTAAAAGATTGAAAATTTAAAAGTATTTATCTGCAAAAGGTGGTAGAAGAACACAGAAATAAAATAACTAAAATCGAATTAGAATACGAAATCGATAAGTATCAATTATAATTAATTACTACCAAATATTGTTACTCAATAAAATTTTCAATGTGCGATCGCTACACCACCTGACAATAAGTATTTGGACACTTTCGAATTTAAACAGTTTGTCAAATATCTATAACAGTTATTTTAGAATAATCGTGAAATTTTGGTAGCGTAAAAAACATGTTATAACTATTTCAACAAAAGTGTGTCCTGAAAAGTAAAAGGGGACCAATAAAAAATTAATGAAAATGTTTTGGATCACCCTGTAAAAAGTAATGCTTGAAATGCATTTTGACTGTAGCATGTGATTAAGAGGAATTTTCTCCTTATGAGTAAAACTTTTTAAGAGGGTACCACATATGTTCATGGAGATATAATGGTTTTTTAAAACATTGCAAAAAAATTTCCACTTTTTTTAATTATAACACCCAGTATTAGACCCAGAGCAAAGACATTTCCAGAAAATTTGGCATACTCAATTAAACACAGCATACTGCAATCAGAATGCAAAAATGTTATATCTTACGAAATATGAGCATTTTTACTAAATAATTTTTATCTACGCATGCGCTAGCTTTTAAAAAATTTCATTCGCATAATTTAATACCCAAATGTATTGAACAACTTATATGAAAACCCCAAACAAATATCGTGTAAATTAAAAAAGTTATGAGAGATTGAATGAACAGAATTTCAGTTCTTCTCAAAAAAAAAATAAATAAATAAATAAAAAAGGGAAGATGATAAGAGGTTTTATCAATATTTATTTACAATCAGCGAATACTGTATTGCCATTGGGCATTGGTTGAATCATAATAAAAATGGGAGTAAAACTCCTTATAGTTTAGCTTTTATTTTGATAGAACTGAAATTCCGTTCATTCTATTTCTTATAACTTTTTTAATTTTCACGATATTTGTTTGGGGTTTTCATATATGTTGCTCAATACCTTTGGGTATTATATTACGCAAATGAAAATTTTTAAAAGCTAGCACATGCATAATTAAAAATTATTTTGTAAAAATGCTCATATTTCCCAAGATATTTAACTTTTTGCATTCTGATTGCAGTATACTGTGTCTAATGAAGTATGACAAATTTTCTAAAAAACATTCTTTGCTCTGGATCTAATACCCTACGTGTTATAATTAAAAAAGATGACTATATCTTTTGCAATGTTTTAAAAAATCCGTTATATCTCCATGCATATATGTAGTAGCCTCTTAATTTTTTTTTTTTTTTTCATGGAGATAATGAAAAAATTCTCTTAATTACATGCTACAGTCAAAATGCATTTTAAGCATTACTTTTTACAGGGTGATCCAAAACATTTTTACTTTCCTTTAAATTTTTTTACTGGTCCTCTTTTTCTTTTCAAGACGCAACTTTTGCTGACATATATGAAGTATAATGCGTTCTTTACGCTACCAAAGTTTCAAGATGATTTCAAAAGAACTTTACTAGGTATTTGATAATATGTCTAAATTCGAAAGTGTCCAAATACTTATCGGTAGATAGTGTATAGTTCGTATTCAGAAACGAAATAAACCTAAATCATAGTGTGCCAATAAAACTTATGTAATGATTTTATGAGGGCAAATATAATAATAATGAGAATAATGATAATAATAACAATGAAATAATTGCGAAAGTTTTGCGTCGGATTACTTGAATGGAAACTTTGTAATTGCAACGATTTGGAGCTTTCTCGATCGTACGATATGGAGCTTTAGGTTGTTATCAGAAATGCTGAAAAAAGAGCTTTTCTTTTAAATAAGACTTCTGAAGATATTGATGTAAGAATAACAAGGCGAAATCAATTAAATAGAAAAAGTCATCTTCAAAAAAAAAAATTACGGGAACGCAAAGTGGCAATCGCCGTGTAAGTGACAGCGTTTGTCACATGAGTGAAATTGTCTTAGTTTCAACAGGAATTCAAATAGATGTTCAGGAACATAATTTCAAATTTGTAAATGAAATATCTAATTTTTTTTTGAAGCATTTTATTGAGAGGGTTAACTTAATACCACAAAAATATACGAAATACTTTTATGATGCCAAAATAAGCTTGATACTTTTATCGTAAATACCAAATTTGGTCAAAGATTTCCTCACGGATGATTCACTTGAAGTAAAAATATTATTTACAGCATATTCGTGAATATAACACCCCTTTATCTTTCGCCACAGTGGAAACTGCTTTTGTTTACAGTATTTTGTTTCTGTTTATTTATTTATTTCTAGATTTTTTTCTATTTTAAATATGCCTGTATGCATAGAAGCTGCTTCGTTAAACCCGAATTTTATTTTGAAACCCTTTATTGAATGATTTTGGTTTAATTACCATTTTATTCCCTGATATTAATTGGTTCTAATAATAATTTGGTTTCAAATGAATCAGTCGGTTGATTAGGTTTATATTGGGTGGTAAAGTTTGTAAGTTTTTTATGAATTTCAAATTTTAAAAGTAGATAGGCAAAGAAATAAAGTACGAAATTTTTGCACGGGTTTGCTAACAGTAATATATTCTCTATAAACATGCATGAAAATGATCCAAAATCTTTTTGTTAAATACCATCCTAAAAATGCTCATTATACAACGGGTAACCAATTGATTCGCAATGGTAAAATTCTGGGCTTCAGTTGCCAATTAGTGGGTTCGAATCCCGGTTCACGCATGGATGTTCGTGGTGGTTCGAAATTCACTGGAAACCGTAGGTACCGGTCTAATGAGCTTTTATGCGAAAAATAACGCTATGAAAACACCCCATATCCAAATACAATCTTTTCTATAAATAAAAGTTCATCAGATGAGTATGGTTCTATCACTATACATAGAAAAAGTATTACAAAATACACAACCGAATTTTCTGATAAGAGCAACTGTTTCAAACTATTTAAAGTGCTTCTTTTAAAAAGAACCTGTTTTAAAATAAAATGTTAATATTAATTTCATGTTGAGTCTGAAATTAATATAGCTTTCGTATTGCTTCTACATTAGCATAAAATACATTTTTAGAGATTTTTCCTTTTTTTTTTTTTTTTTTACGAGAATTTTATTTGATATTTTTGTGAACTAAATTTAGCAGAAAATTGAGAAATTAGTCCCTCTATCTCTGATAGTCTTCTTCCAAGAACTTAAAATATAAACTAGTACGCAGACAGTACAATTTTGTTTAATTATTAACTATTAAATATTTTTGTCTTATAAGAAAAAAAGAATAAAAACTCTTTTTTGAATTTAAACATTTTTAATTACTCGTTAACTCGTTAGTGATCGTTAGTTACTCGTTAATAGTCCAAATAAGACCCGAATCGTAAATAATCTACTGAATTAGCTATTTGAAGTTCTGTTACATTCTCATGCATGTCGGGTCAGAAATGGAGTGCTCATGATTTTTGGGAGAGATGTTGGTCGAAGTTTATAAACCTTAGCAAGAGAAAGTAATAACTGACGAAGCTTTTGAAGACAAAGGTTACATTACTTTTCGTTTTATATATATATATATATATATATATATATATTTATAACAAAACAGTAAAAAGTAAAATACAGCATAAAAATTCAATATATCTAGAACAAAAAGTATATATTACTTTTGATAATAATACTTTTGCTATTTGCTCTGAATAATAAGACGCTTTGCTTCATGTATGGCATTCCATGCATTATTTTTCGTTTATTGCATTTTTATATTTCTTATTCGCTTTTTATTTATTCCAAAATCTTTTTTGTTATCTTATCTTTCCAGTTTGAAAATTGACGCAGAAAAAATCTGTGGCCTTTCTCGTGTGTAAAAATGGTCCTAGGAAAGGATTTTAATTGTTAGGAATGTAATTTGTCGGATAATGAGAACTGCAAAAAGATAAGAATAATGCTTAATTTAGCTCAGATTCCGTGGATGAGAACATGTGCAACATGAGAAATGCCAGCAGGAAACGTGATGTGACAATAGTTCCAGTGAGTGCTAAAAATATCATACAATAAAAATATCTCACGGTTAAAATATATCAAGATAATTTTTTTATAAATCATACAGAAAAGGGTTAAAAAAACTATCAATACATGAAATGTACGATGAAATATTTTAGGAGATGAAATTATGAAATTATGTAGAAAATGTGTGAAAGCTCTCAATTTATTTTTTAATTAAAAATCAATAAAATCATATGTAGCTTGTTTTAAAATACGTTTTATTTCTGACTTCCACTTCTCATCCATTAGTGAAATAATAATAATGTATATTTGTAAAAACCCTGTAATATATATTTGTTAAAAAAAAAAAAAAAAAAAAAAAAAAAAAAGATGATTCATAATTTTTCCTTGCAAATAAAAATCATTAAAAAAAAAAAAAAAAAGGACTTTTATAGAATATCTCGGAAATATTTCGAAACAATCAATATTTTGAAAAAACATAATGTCTTATATCAACTTTATCCATTTTGCTTTTATTTTCCAGTAAAGTGATTTTTCATTAAATATACGATTAGTTTTATATAATGTAATTCTGTTTCTCTGAGTAAGGTGAATAAAGACACTTAATGAGCCTTTTTCTTATTAGTTTTTACAATTATTCTTTATAAACGTGAGTTAGGAAGGTTAAATTAATCTCCTTTTAACGTAAAATGACTTGGGATCAATGAAATAACATTATCGAGTTATTCTTGAAAATTTTATCATTTAGTCTTTTTTCCGATAAATGTTTCTACGATCAGTAAGAAAATCATACATGCATAGAGCAGCGGTTTATTAATTTATTTAAAGTAACATTAAAATGTAATTCCAAAAAGATTTTATGAATTATCTTTGTCAAAGTAATAAATACTAAGAAATGTTTTAAAATCCTAATAATTACTCAGTTTATTATTAATACATTTTCTTAGAAAAGAGAGAGAGAGACGTAAAAAAATAATAATTAGGGCAAGTAATAAGAGCAAAATGAAGTTTTTCATTCATTAAAACAGTAAAGGACGTTTTTAAAACTTCTTCACAGGCGAAATAGCTTGCTTTTAATTTTATATTTAGTTTAATTAGCTGTTAATGTATTTATAAGGCAAACTAAGTTTTGTATGTAGATTTTGATTATAACTTCAGATTTGTTTGTTTGTTCTATTTTTTAAGCTTTCGACTTGCTACCCAGGGTTTACTTACTCCAAAAAATTTTCATGTGGGGCAAGTGTAACCACCCTGCTTACACTTGACCCAAACACCTGGTATGTATTGGAATTTCGGTCTTACTTTTGTGGCCTGGACCAAGAGACGAGACAGAAGCATCATAAAAGGCATTGTCACAATTAATCCTGAGTCTAAATTAGGAAGTAAGGAAGAACTGAACTATAGGTTTTGACTCTTACAGAATTGAATAGAGTTATAGTAAAGTTGCCTATACTTGATTTGCTTTTTGCCAAAGTAATATTGCCAATTTTTGATTTTTTTATGTTTATCTAATTTAATAGTTTACGTTTCAAATGACAGAATTCTGCTTGAACCAAGTACAAATTATTCAATTTTTTTATTTCCAAAGAAATTTTGCCAACTTTTCATTCTCTTACAATTACAGTAAAGCGCCGATTATCCGAACACGTCAGGACAGACCCTAGTTCGGATATGCAAAAGTTCGGATAATTGGACAGACAATTTAAGGTATATTTGTGACAATAGAAAAACCTTCACACTTTATCCAGGCTTAGGACTGGCAGCACCCATTTGTGCTGGCGTGTTTAATTTTTTTTTTTTTTTTTTTTTTTTTTACTTTACAGATTATAATTTAATTAAAAAAGCTTTTGATTTTGGCTTGCTTCAAAGAAGACATTCTTTTGAAAGCTGCCATATCTCGAATTCTTCTTAGACATGTTAATTGAATAGGATCTGCGTCCTTCTGCCGTTCTAGCCATTTCATAGATTTTTCCAAACATTCAAATGCTTCGTTATGCGATGGACCTGGGTCATTTTCAAAGCATTCGTTTTCATTTTCTTCATTTATTTTTCCATCTTTAACCTCATCCACAATCTCATCATCATTTAAAATCTCATATCCAGGGTCATGTACATCACTATTTAACCATTCTTTAATTTCATTTTCTTCATAACTTTGGATTCTTCCCATCTCCTTTATTGTTTTACATTCCTCATTTTCTTTACTAGATTCTTCTAATACACTATCCTCTTTTTTCTTTATTTAAAATTTTATTCCAAGCCTTTTTTAATATTGATGACTTTACTAGATTACAAGAATCAGCAGCCATAATGCAAGAATCTTTCAAATTAATTTTCGTATGCTGGGAATCAGAATCTTCCGTTTCGTCTGTTAAAAAGAGCTTTCTTAACATTTGCTTTCTGTAAAGTCGTTTGAATGTCTCTATCACACTTTGATACATGGGTTGGATTAGAGATGTAACATGAGGTGGCAAGAACTGTACCCGGAATTTTCCATTTTCACGTTCAAGGGTGTCTTCACACGGATGTGAAAGGGCATTATCCAGAATTAATAGTACTCTACCTGCTTTCTTTAAATTTTCTTGATGCTCTTTAAGTTTAGGAATGAAAGTGTTATCGTACCAATCAGTAAAAATGGTCATATTCATCCAAGCCTTTTTCTGAGAAGTGTAAGTAACTGGTAAAGCTTCCCAATTTTTGAAGCTTTGAGGCTTCTTTGACTTTCCTATAACGAACAGTGGCATTCGATGATTTCCTGTTGCATTTGCACACGTGAGAATCGTTATTCTTTCTTTATTTAATTTATTACCAGAAGCGTTTTTTTTTCGAATCTAGAAGCTAATCTTTTTCGTGGTAGAGATCTCCAAAAAAGGCCAGTCTCATCTGCATTATATATGAATTCTTTTTCGTATTTTTCGGCTTCAATAAATACCGTAAATTCTTTTATGAATTTTGTAGCAGCCTCCGCAGAAGCAGACAATTTTTCGCCATGTAATCCGATTCCTCGTATACCATGGGTAACTTAAAATTTCGAAGCCACCCAGAACTTGCTTGAAATATATTTTCTCCATTCAGCTTTCTATTGAAATCTAGTGCCTTCTCACATAATAGGGGTCCAGATATTGGATGACCAGATGAGCGTTTTTGAAGAAACCACATGTACAGAGCTTTATCAACTTTATCATCGTAAGATCTTGTCATATATTTTCGTTTTAAGCTTCCTTCCTCACTTTCAAGTGCCGTTATAAAATTTCTAATTGAATCTTGATTCTTTTTAATTTCTGATATCGTAGACTTTCCTACACCATACTCCACTGCTAATTCTGTACTTGCTTCGCCATTTTGAAGCCTTTCCAATATCTGTACTTTTTCTCCCAATGATAGAACAATTCTTTTTCGCTTGCTAGACATCTTATTTTCACCTTCTAAATGAAATGAACCAAACTGTATCAGATCACGAGTGCAGTTACTATCTGGTCTAGATTAGAATGACTCTGACTTTTCATATTGTCATTGCTAGGGCAACCTGTCATTCGACTTTATTTTAGGGGTGTTCGAAAATTCCCTTTTTACCAACGCCAACATTCCTTTTACTTTCTTCATTCATCATTGTGTCCAGTGACATTGACAGTCTCTATTTTCAATGCCCGTTGAAATACTTGTCCTCCCTAAACGACTGATAAGACGTTTCCTTGGACTGTTGACAGCTCTCAATGACTTAATCCCATCCATCACTATAATTCCCACGCCGTACGATTGTAAGGCATCTGGCTATGCATTATCAAAGTGTCACTGAAAAGGTCACAAAAGAAGGATAAAATTTGAAGGGGAGGTGATATGAACAGGAATTTTGTGCTTAGATCTTGATTATATATGTTCCCCCTTTCACGAAGCCATTTATTCCTTTGTCCCCGATGAAACACTTATCTGGGATTCAATTTAGCATGCTAAATCTGAAGGGGGGGATTGAGAAAAATAGGATGTTTGGATAATTGGTAGCTTGGTTAGAAAATTATTTTGGAGGGATAAATAGGCTGTTCGGATAATTAGATATTCGGATAAAGAAAAATATATAGAGAAATAAGCAGTTCGGATAATTGGAAGTTCGGTTAATTGGAGTTCGGATAATCAGCGCTCTACTGTACCTAACTTTATATTTCATCTTTACAATCATGCCATAATTAAAAGACTATTTTTGATTTGGCATAAAAATCCACAGAGATCAACCAACCACTGTTCTTATGCATTTTTGCAAATTGTGTAAAGTATGCGTGGAGGTGTACAGAAAAGTTCGCAGATCTGTAACTAGTTCAGATATGTAAGAAATTCAAAAAGTTCCAGATTAATGAAGGGTTTCGCAATCTAGAAACTTGATTTACATATTTCTTAATGTATTGTATGCAGGCATAGTAGCCTGAGTTGTCGACTGGTTGGGATATATTTAAAAATTTCAAAAAATTTCTGAGTTATGAAGGGTTTCGCTATCAGGAAACGCGATTTACATATCTCTTAATGTACTGCATACGAGCACAATAGGCTGGGTTGTTGACTAGATGAGATATTTAAAAAATTCAAAAAGTTACAGGTTTATGAAGGGTTTCTTTATATGGAAACTCGATTTACGTATCTTTTAATGTACTGTATATAGTCATAGGTAACACTTGCCCCAAACCATGGAACAAGTTTAAGCACGAAACGAAAAATTCTCATCATTTTCTTTCGTTAAATGGCCCATTGTTAAATTATAAAAAGCGAATACTTTTGAAAAGCCAATTAGTTGTAGATTATGCCTAAAAATTTTCAGGGGTTCAAGTATAATACCAAATGAGAAAAATGAGGTCAAAGTCGAACCTTGCTAAAAGATCGTTACACTTACCCCACACCCTATTTACTTTTTTACTAAAATATATTATTTATTTATCTTAAAAAAAAAAAAAAAAAAAAAAAAATCCATATTTCAAAAAAAATTCTATATCTCGCATAATTTGTAATAAGAAACAGGCATTAAACTATATATATATATATATATATATATATATATAACAACATTTATGAAACATAAAAAAATAGAATAACACAATAATGTTGGACTTTAACCTAAATGAAGAAATTATTTTCCTTTTTAAATAAATATTATTACTTTTTTTCCATAAAGCACTCACTATCACATTTCATAACAATTAACATTTTGTCTAAAGCAATAATAATAATATTCTAGAAAAGGAATAGAAAGTATTATATTAGTTAAAAAACTATTTAAAAAAAAATGATCTTTACAGATAAGGATAACAACATACTCTTTTTTGCAATTATAGGCTACTTGAGTAAACATTTACAAAAACGTTCATTTAAATCTAATCTCATGTTATAATATAAATGCCTTTTATTTGCTTATTTTGTAATTAAATCTATTTTTATTTTTTATTATTCTAAAGCTTATTCATAAAAAATGTATATCTAATAACAGCTTTAACAATAATTATTAAACGTCCAGAGTTAACGTAATTCGATGCGGATAATACTGTTGCTTTCCATTTAAAAAATACATAAGAGGTATTAATTTAAAACCAAAGTTTCAGTTGCATTTAATTAAAAATAATGAATAGCTTTTAAATATAATTACAGTTTTCTGAAGTAGCAAATTAGATAATTTCTTTTTCATATGAATAAAATCGAAACTGCACGGGATTATTTTATTTTTCCGTTTAAGAAAAAATTAAACTGCTTTCCAAACACGTTTCAATAAATATCTAATACAAGTGATGTTGCAGTCTTCTCTTCTTAAATAAAAAAAAAATAAAAAAATATTTGGAACTAAAGCTGTTAAATTATTATATATATAGCCGAGTGGTGTTCAAAATAGTTGTTACAGCAGTTATCTCTTAAACCATGAGTCACAGAAACATACCTCCAATTACTAACATTGTTCAAATTAAAAGTAGTTTTCATATATGGAATTTTTTGTACCATGTACTATGTGCATACTGAAAGAAAAATTTAATTAAATGTCGCCCTCGATCTAAGAGGATATATATATTCTACTTTGAAAGATGGATATATATATATATATATATATATATATCCATGTTTCAAAGTAGAAAATGATTTATGATTTTTAACAATCTCTCGTGTACTATTTTTCATCATATTAAAATTTCGTTTAGCTAGAATACTTTTTATATAGAATGTTTGATAGTTTTCAGTGACACCGGTGACGGTGTTTCCTTTTAAACAGTATTGAGGCTTAAATTTAAAATGATTTTTTTTGGAACATTTTAGCGATAGAAAGTTGAAAAGTGTTAATGACATTGTTTTGTCTGTCTATATGTCCACTCTAATTTTCGTTAATATTTTTAGATTGCCTTAATACTGAATATTTTATTATGATTCATGATGGCATGTTCTTTATTTAAAAAGACATAAACAGATCTATTTGTTTGTGTAAAAAGACTCATAAAATATTTCAAATACATTAAACTTATTGAAAGTTATTTTTTTAAGCTTATTTTATTATATTTTTGCTGCACATAGCATAGCGTAATGAATATAAATTATTCATATGCACAAAAGCATGTATTCTGTAGAACATAGTATAATTAACATTAAAAACTGATTTCCAAGCTGCACAAAAATATTCAGATTTATTGGGGTATATAAGGAAAATTTGCACCAAGTGCATTTTCAGTTAAATTATTCAATTGTAAGACACGCCATGTTCTCATTTTAGTAAATAATTTTAGAATTCCTTGTACAGTCGGTAACAAAAGTATCCGAACACTAACAAAAATTCCTATATAAAAAAATGTAGAGTTAATACTGTTTTGTAAAATAAATCCTTGTCGAATCGTGTTCTTAGTCAGTCTAAGAACACGATTCAACAAGGATTTATTTCACAAAACAGTATTAACTCTACTTTTTTTATATAGGAATTTTTGCTAGTGTTCCGACACTTTTGTTACCGACTTTAACTGACATACGTTATTTAGCTTTGTCAGTCTTGATGCAGAATGTTCTCTTTTGAATGTCGTAAATATAGCATAATTTGTTTATATACAGGGAATTCCCCACCAAAAGAATTGATAATATTGCAGTCTAAGAGAGATATATTTAAAGCATATTTAAACATGTTTATACTGCACTAAAAATAACTAAATTACAACAACTATGATTTCCAGATGCTATAATTTTTTTTTTAATATGATTCGTTTACAGTACCAGACAAAAGAAAGGAGGGGGGGGGGTCATAAGAGAAATTTCAGAAATTTCCATTTGTGTTATGCGTTTTTAACCCTTTTCAAGAAAGCTGAAAAGTATTTTCGACTTCATTACGTCGGTCTTTATTTGCTCTCAAATCAATAAACAATTTTAAACTTCTTTGAAGATGACGCATGTCAATCAGATTCAGTACATCATATTTTCGATTGAAAAAAAAAAGTACACACAACAATATTGATTCATATACATGGACACACAAAAGCATTATCATACATTAGGTATTTCTTTTAAATATAATTTTATAACTTCCTGTTAAACAAAACATAACGAAATTAACACACATTTTACAGATTAAAAAATAAGTGTCCCCATATATAATATGATACTATTAGCGCTAATAATTGTTTTACATGGCCACACAGAATTAAGAAGATTTATTATCGGATATTATTAGAAATTATGCGAAGTTCATTTTCAAAGAAACTTTTTGACTTTATGCAGCGTACAACAGAATTATGTATTTTATACTTTCTCTTTAAATGTGACGATACAGTGATAGCTCTAGTAGGATTTCTTTCGCCATAATTAAAAACAATATCTAATTTAAAGTGTTATCAGAGCGATAAAATACATTAAAGATTTAACGTTGTAACTGGTGAGTACAGTTGGAAATTGTTTTGTAATTTATGCGAGTCGCTTGGTTTTTTCTCTCTTGTTTACCCTTAATTAATTCCAAGATACCTATTGCAAAAAAATTAGATAAAACGACTCATTTTTTTATACTTAGACCAACAAAGCACCTTTTTAGTTTTTAACCTTTTTATTCAAAATATACACTAAACTCAGCACTGTAAGTGATATTGAATAATTAGCAAACCAAAACTTAATGGATTTATTTGGCTTCACATTTTAAAGATATGTTGTTAAAAAATCGAAGCTTTTCGAATTTTTTGATAATCCACTCTTCGAATATGTCGCCTTTTATCTTAGCAGAAGTTTTAAAATTATATATATATATAGTAAACTCGGTGCTAAACATGAAAAAATATATAAATTTATTATTATTTCTTTTCCTTTTTTTTTTTTTTTTTTTTTTTTTTAATGCTCGCTAAGATAGATAAAAGGCGACAAGTTTCAAGAGTGGAATGAAAAAAAAAAAAAAATTCAAAAAACTCTGTTAAAACTCACATAGGATTACTTTGGGAGGGAGAAACTGTGAATTTGACTGGTGTTCAACCTTAAGATCGAATTAGAAACTTTACTTACAAATCTAAAACATTTAATATTCATGAGGTTATGGATCTTTCAATATATTTTTTTAACTAATAAATTAAAATAGCTTTGATAAATCGCGTTCAAAGGTACAAACTTAATAGATAATGAAAGTCCTAAATTAATACTTCATTTAAAATTTTTAAAGTAAAAATAAGTTTAGTCAATACTGCCGAAATTTCTCCTAGGCATTACAGTTCAAACTTTAAAGATCTATTTTTCAGATTGTACGTTGTATTTTTATCTGTCTTAAAATATTACGCATTTAGTGGATGACCCCTAATAGATTTAGTCATGAATTTTTTCACAATACAGCATAACATTAATTTATTTCTTAAGTTCCTAAAATTAGTAATTGTTTGTACTGGAATTAATTGGTCATTATTTAACTTTTAGCATCTCATATTTGGGTCCCTAAATGAATTTTCAGAAAGAACATTAGTCGTCAAATTTCAGATAAATTTGAATAAGTCATTATTTTAAATTTAAACAACTCGGAAACTATTGCTTTTAGGACATGGGGTTTATTTTGTTTTCCTACTTACTTTTCCTTTCTTACTTTTCCTACTTTTGTTTTCCTACAATATTTTTCTAAATATAAGTAATAGAAAGGGAGAAATCATATAAAAATTAAATTTCATATTTTAATATGTATGCAGCCCCTGGTATCTGAAATATCCTCTTGATTCGAATTTTTGTAATTGGAAGTATGTTTCTACAGCTATTAGTTTAAAAGATAATCATTGTAATATCTATTATGAATCATCCAGTGTATAAATCGATAGATATACAGAATGTTTCAAATGTTCAGAGCAAAAGTAAAACGCGATAGTAAAATATCTGTGGGTCGGAGAGATATATGGCTTTGAGATTCACTGTGGTACGGGATTTTGTATGGCATGGAAAAAAAATTTGTTCAAAATCTCTATACTGGGGAACCTGCTGCAAATTCAACCACTGAGGTGAAGTATGCATATTGCTCACCCAACTTAAAATTAGGATCAGAAAAACATTGATTACTGCATGCACTTTTTTAACATGCAATAATAATAATAATTCGTTGTGTTATTGCAATTGCAATGTGCGCATGGTACCTGTTCATGTCATATGCAAATTTGCGATCGCGTGTGATTATTATGCCATTTTTTTCTTATTTTAAAAATTTTCTTTTATATGATTTTAAATGGTAGAATAGATGAATATCCCTTAAAAGTAAATTTAATTATATTTAGTTCTAGAAATTGATTTATTTCGTTTAAAGTTAATTATTTTTATTTCTTCATTATTCAGGAAACTCAAATGAAAAATTATAAAAAAAAAATTTAGTTTCAGAATGCTTTTGTTCGACTAAATTGTAATACCAGATCTAATGTCGAAACAAAAAGACTTTTTTCTCTTCTTTTTCGAAAAGTAAAAATATAATTATGTATTTTAAAAGAACTTAGAAAAAACCTTATAGAAACACACAACGTCAACTTTGAAGTTCCTATTCTGCCAAAAGATATATGTGGTAAGTTTTTTAAATTCTAAAAATTGTAACAAATATATATCTTAAGTAAATCTTTTTATGAATATGATATAAGCAACATCAACCATATTTATGTCTTAGAATTTTTTTTGCTCTTATGTGATTAAACGTTACCTTTTCTTATATTATCATTAAACGTAAAGAAATAAACTGTGTATAACAGAAAATATTGCAAGACAGAAAAACGACGATTTGAGTAAGATTGATAGTCTCCTTCTGCAAAAGAGATAAATTCATGAACTAGAATACATTACATCCTATATTTCATTTTTGATATATATATCAGAAAAGACTTCTGGAGTTTAGTTTCATTGTTACGTATTGCAGCAGTTAAATATCAATAAAAAATTATCAATAAAATGAACACTTAACTGAAGCAGAATTATATAAAATTTCTTTCAAATAGTGTTTTTTTTAAAGGGCATCATTATTTTTAGTCTGTGGTAACACTGAGCTGCGAAAAAAGAAAAAAAAACTCTGAGCCCTGTTACCATTCTTGCTGATTCTTATATAAAATGACCTCCTGAATCCGAATATGACTACCATTTTGCCCACTCACCTACCGTTTCCTCGGGACACTACCCCCCTCCCCCAATCTTTTTCACTGTTCAGTAATTTTATGGTCATAAATTTGATTTGGAGAATGAAAAAGAATTAATTTAACACTTAAAAACAAAAAAATATAATGTTTAATAAATAACACTAATAATAGATTAAAAAATATTAGAAATGTAATACAAAATTTCAGTGGCAAATCCCCCCATAATTTTTTTTCCTTGCCGCAAATGTTGATGTTTTAGAATTTTCCAACTCTGTAGCCCCTCATAAGATATTTAACAGTTAAAATAATCCCTCCCCCCTAAAAATCAAATTTATAGCCATAAAACTACCGAAAAGCGATAAAAATAGGGGGCCGTCAATAAAAAACGGTGGGTGATAGGGCAAAATGGACGTCATGTTCGGATTCCGAAGGTCGGTTTACATAAGAATTTGCCAAAATGGTGTTGGGGCAATTTTCATGCAGAACAGTGTAATTTTTCTTTCAGGTATATTTCAATCGAATTTTCGTTTATAATTTTTGTTAGTTGTTGCTGATATGATTACATCGAATTTAAAATTAATGCTAATAATTCTATTTAATAAAAAAAAGTTTTTTTAACGAGAGTATTCAGAAAAATTTTCAGAGGATTACTTTCATTTATACTTTTTTACTTTCTTCTATATGTAATATAGAGAAAGTATTGGATTCGCGAAAATTTTCGACCTCCGTTTTTTAACGGGTCTACACGTTTTGGGATGTCCTGAACACGAATTGATAGTTTTTAGAAAATGTCTGTCTGTCTGTGTGTCTGTGTGTCTGTCTGTGCGTCTGTCTGTGTGTCTGTCTGTCTGTATCTTTTTTTTTTGTGGACGCTGTATCTCACGAACCAATGAATGAAATTTAACCAAACTTGGTATTTAGTTGCACCCTGACATGAACTGGTGTTGATTAGATTTGGGGATCAATAGCTCAACAGGTGGCGCTGTAATCGCATTTTATGCAAATTTTTAACATGGCAGCATAGGACAAAATTCCGTATAAATGGGCATAATGAGAGTTATTTTAAACTTGTGATTGTAAAATTAATATGAATTATTGAGAATAGTAGTAGTTAACTAGGAAAAAAATTTTGTGCATGTGGGGGCATCGGTTCCCCCCCCCGGGGGGGGAAGTACCCCCCCGGGGAAGTAAATTTTCAAGATGGGTATCTTTCGAAAGGTCTCGTTGATAATAGTAATAGTTAACTGGGAAAAAAATTTTGTGCATGTGGGGGCATCGGTTCCCCCCCCCCACCCGGAGGAGAAGTACCCACCCGGAGGGGCAAAGTTTCAAGATGGGTATCTTTCGAAAGGTCTCGTCAATACCTTTAAAACGAATGGTTGAACCATAAATCTGTGATAATTTAAAACAAAGTTATCGATTTTTTTTACTTTTAACGAAAAAAAACTTAGAAAAAAAATCGGATTTTTTTTTTTTTTTAAACGAAATTTTACCAAACTTGGTATTTAGTTGGTACCCGACATAAACTGGTGCTGATTATATTTGGGGATCAATAGCTCAACAGGTGGCGCTGTGATAGCTTTTTATCTAAATTTTTAACATGGCAGTATAGGACAAAAATTCGTATAAATGTGCAAAATAAGAGTTATTTTACACTTGTGATTGTAAAATTAATATGAATTATTGATAATACTAGTACGTAACTAGGAAAAAAAATTTGTGCATGGGGGGGCATCGCTTCCCCCCCCCCCTGGGGGAGGGGATGGGTATCATTCGAAAGATCTCGTCAATACCTTTAAAACGAATGGTTGAACTGTAAATCTGTGATAATTTAAAACAAAGTTATCGATTTTTTTTACTTTTAACAAAAAAAAAAGAAAAAACAGAAAAAAAAATTAGAAAAAAAATTCGTAATTTTTTTTTTTTTAATATTGTTACTGATTGAATATGTATAGGAAAATATAGAAGAAAGTCTTGTGGTGGAAACAAGATACTAGTTTTTAAATATAAAATATCTTTCCTAGGTTACAATTACATGAGACAAAGAATACCAACAAAAGAGTTCTTAAACTAAAAATTTTTTATGAACTATGCACGTTATTCTGGGGAAATGGGGAAAAGTAAAATAATTAGCCAGCAGTTCTAAATTTTAAAAAACATGCAATACTCGTTAATTTATTTTCTGAATAAAGCTAAGACTTAATATATATTATTAAAGTCTCGTACATCTGCTATTTAAGGTATTCTTAAAAAAAAAAAAAAATGCAATGAGAAAACAGCGGGATTATAGTCCATTTTACACAATCATAATACCCGTTAATTTATTACTGGAATATCTCCACTAAGTGTCCTTATAATCTGTCTGGTGTGGAGAGGCGCCTTTAGGTTCGAATCAATCGTTCTCTACACATTCTCTACATCGACACATTCTCTACAAAACGAGGAGATTGCAATATGCAGACGTTTCAAGTACCGTTGTCAAATTAGAGCGTCCTCTTAAATAGAAAACTGATCGGCCTACTTTTAATAAATCAATTGTACTTTATACCTATGTATATCTTATATAAATGTTAACTTTGTTATTAATTCATGATACATATAAAAGAGTACTTCACCTCCCTCACTCACTGACTCATCAACGCACAGCAAAATCTACTGGAGCTACTGACACGAAACTGGGGCAGATTATAGAACATATAGTGTAAGCACCCCCTAAGAAGCGATTTTGCGAAATTCGCCCCCTAAGGGGGAGTAGGTGGCAAAATGTGATTTCACAAAAACCTTCATATCTCAAAGAAAAAAACACATATCCGTAATATTTTCGCTTTAACATATAGCTAACACAAATATCTAAAAACCAATTTCTGGAATTTTAGAAATTCGGTCCCCAAAGAGGGAAAGGGGGCAAAACGTAATTTCACGTGCGCAAAACGTGGTTTTACATACTCCTATATATCTCAAACCAAAAAACAGATATACGTGAAATTTTTGATCTAATATATTGCTAATATAAATACCTAAAAACCAATTTCTGGAATTTGAGAAATTCAGCCCCCAAGGAGAGGGGGCAAAACGTGATTTGAAATAATCCTTTATATCGCAAATAGAAAAAAAAGGTGCATGTGAGTTTTTGCCTTCTAAAATATAGCTCCCAGAAATACATAAAAACTAATTTCATTAATTTTAGAAATTCGTCCCAGGTGGGGCGGGCAAGGGGGGAGGGGCTATGGGGCCAAAAAATAAAAATACTGTTAGACCGTTCAAAATTGGTACAGATAGGTTTTAGAGGCGTTCAAATCGAATGAGGATATTTTCGAAAGTGTAAAGTTATCAGGAGGGTCCGAAGGGGGGGGGGGGGGTGGCGGTGGGGCAAAAAAAATAAAAATAGAGTTAGGTCGTTCAAAATTGGTACATACAGGTTTTTGATACATACATTGCGGATATTTTCAAATTTGTAAAGTTAATAGGAGGGGTAGGAAGGGGGGGTGGAGGGGCAAAAATATATAAATGAGTGTTAGAGCGCTCAAAATTAGTGTTGTTAGGTTTTGAGGATAAATCAATTGCGAATATTTTCGAAAGTATCGAATTATTACGAGGGGCGGGAAGGGGGGGAGGTGCAGGGGTAAAAATAAAGACATTCAGATAGAACGTTGGAAATTAGTATTATTTGGTTTAAAAGCCCGAGAGAACGGCTGCGAGTATTTTTGTGTAAAATAATTAGGAGGGGCGGGAACGGTAGGTGAAGGAACATGCGCGCCGCGTGCGCCTGTATACGCAGCCGTAGGCAGTGGGGACCCGGACCGATTATTCCACCAATGGGAGAAGATTTTTTTTTTATTTATGTTTTTCCCTTACCACAATAGAGTGATTCAATAAGAGTGTCGAATATACTAAATGCGCGCGCGCAGCGTACAATGACCGGCGCTGCCGAAGGCAGCGGGAACCCGGTGCGACATTTTTTTTTTTTCAATCAAAACTTTTTTCCTCTTTTTTTTTTTTTTTTTTTTTTTCGTATGATAAAAATTCATGCAATTTTGAGAATTCATTAACTATAGTGATTCATTTAAAAATACTGACCAGCGAAGCGGGCATAGCCTGCTAGTTCATGATAAATTTATAAACATTACAACATTTGTCTTAATTCCCTGCCAACAGGATCTATTTAGGTGTCAGATTGAATATCAATACAAAAAACCCTTAACGGGTTAAAAGTTTGTGACGCAGCACTGTGTTTCGCAGCACTGCACTTTATGGCTATAAGAATTAGAAATACGGGTCTTGAAAATAATGATATCAAATTTTCTGTGACGCTTTGCTATTAATTAAAAATTACATAGATTTTCTTATTTGAATTTGCTTTTTTCTTCTATTTATTTTTACAGTGTAAACGCTATTTTCAACATAAAATAATATATAACATTTACTCACCGATAACTTTTCATTCACATCTCTTATAATATTAAAATATGTGTTTTAAAAAAAATGATATGAAATTCCAGCAACGCAGTGAATTTACACTAAATGATTTGTTTTTAAATTCCACTGCAATTATTTTGTTTTGCATATTAAAGTGTATTTGCACATTGAAATATTGCTTTTAATTTTCTAATACACAGTCAACTATATCACTTTCGTTAAGTTTATATTATGTACTGAAATGTATTTATTTCAATGAATTATTTTATCTTTTTCGTCCCGCCATCCAAAACTACAACTAAAAATTTCGCAAATGTTTTCTTTGCAGCACACTATCTATTTGCATGCGTTTTCAATTAATTTGGATAAGATGGCACAAAATAAACATTTTCATAAATTTTAGTTACAGTTTTGGATAGCGTGACGCAAAAGATAAAATAATTCATTGAAATAAATACATTTCAGTACATAATATAAACTTAATGAAAGTGATATATTTGACTGTGTATTAGAAAATTAAAAGCAATATTTCAATGTGCAAATACACTTTAATATGCAAAACAAAATAATTGCAGTGGAATTTAAAAACAAATCATTTAGTGTAAATTCACTGCGTTGCTGGAATTTCATATCATTTCTTTTAAAACACATATTTTAATATTATAAGAGATGTGAATGAAAAGTTATCGGTGAGTAAATGTTATATATTATTTTATGTTGAAAATAGCGTTTACACTGTAAAAATAAATAGAAGAAAAAAGCAAATTCAAATAAGAAAATCTATGTAATTTTTAATTAATTGCAAAGCGTCACAGAAAATTTGATATCATTATTTTCAAGACCCGTATTTCTAATTCTTATAGCCATAAAGTTCAGTGCTGCGAAACACAGTGCTGCGTCACAAACTTTTAACCCGTTAAGGGTTTTTTGTATTGATATCATTACTTTTTAGGGGCTAATGATTAAAATGTAAAATTAAAGGAGAATGGCAATGAGTTTATAACCCTGTACAAAAAGTGCAGTTTCATAGGTCACACCATATTACATTTTACTTCGAGCAAAACAAACTAAATGAAATTTTAAAATTTTATGAAAAGTGATAAATAAAAAACTTTAAGAAAGAATATTTCTTGTGTGGTGGAAACACGCAACATTACAAAGGCATAATATGGTATATTTTTAAAATGACAAACAATTTCTACAAAAAAAAAAAAAAAAAAAAAAAAAAAAAGAGAGAGAGAGAGAGAGAGAGATATTTATTTTATTTTACTTAATGTTCAATTTCTTTGGTTCAACGGTTCATCTATTTCCAAACAAAACAATGATTCTTCAAACTCATTAAGCCCTCTCTCCTTTTTTCTTAGGCTTTTAGAATTCCCAAGGTGTTCTCGAACACGAGGGACGGGGGGGGGGGGGGAGAGAGACTTTAAACGAAAAATTTTCTTTCATATTTTTCTAAGGAATAATTATGGAGAAAAACATTTTTTGTTAAAATGTTGTTTTGAAAAGGTCTTTCCATCAAACAAACAGAAGATTCCCCCCCTCTCCCCAATTTTCACATATTTACAAAATTAAAAGTTGCCCATGTCTGACTCCTTGTGCCCCCTTCCCCCACCATACACATTTGTTTTCTTCTTAACTAAACAAAATCCCGTAAAAATTGTCGAAGACGTGTTTTACAGTTTTTAGAAATTCCGAAAATTAGTAGATATAGAAAAACAGAATCTTGAAAAACAGTGTCGAATACGAATTGTATTCGACACTGTTTTTCAAGAGTTTGTATTAACTTCGGAAACACTCTTTTCTAAAATCAATTAAATTAAATTAATGAAAAAATGAACAAATTGATTAGCTTTACATATAATACAAAATGAATTTAAATCAGTTTGATTTAAATTTGTTTTCCTAAAAGAATTGCGACTTTTATAATCTAATGCAAACACAAGTTCCTGTAACAATCTTTGTGTTATCAGTATTTTTAAGCAAGGCAAAATCATTTAATTTAGTATAAGTAATAATCGTTATTGTTGCTGGTTTGGTTATCAATCGTTGTTATTGTTGGTTGACTTTTAACTTTTTAAACTGATTAATTGATTAGTTTTGCAAAGTGAAAACAATTACTTATTGTTACATACAATTACTTACAATTACTTACTGTAATTTTACTTAATTTTTTGTGTTTTAGTTAAAAAATTAAAATTACCTCAATTTACTGTCAGCAGTTTACCTCGTAACACTTTTAATGTTTTATGGATATTAGGTAGGAAGGCTATATTTAAAAAAAAAAAAAAAAAAAAAAAAAAGTGATAGTTAAAAATAAATAAATAAATAAATAATAATAATTAAAGAAAAAAAAATCCTCCTTTGTAATGGAAATAAACATCCTTGAATCCCATTTGAACCTCAATGTCATTTAATAGTTTGAATAATATAATTCACCAAAAAAAATATTCCTGAAAATGTTATGACATATTTTTTAGAGTAGTGTATACAAAATTTACAATGTATTATCAATTTTTAATTTAAAGTTTGCAGATGCATGGTAACTTAATTTTATATCAATATTATATGTAAGAAATAAGTTTATACAAGTTAAGGAGAATTTTTTTTTCTTCTTCTAGAGTAGCTTTTATTGTTATATTCATGCCTCCTCCCTACTGTTAAATTTAAGAAAGAAAGAAAGAAACAATTATTATTTTTTAGGTATAGATTTGATTTAAAAGAAAAAAATAAATAAAAATAGAAAAATCTTTAAAATGTGAAACTTTTACACTGGTATTTAAGTAGCATAGTGTTTTAATAGAAATTTAATGAACAGAATAATTTATCAAATAATAGACTATATAATTATTAATTTATTTTACCAGTATGTTTTGCAGAAATATATTATTTTGCAAAATTAAGTATTATAATGTGAAGAAAAAAAAATAATTAATTAATATTTTTAAAAATATATTATGGGTTTAAATTTAAGTCAAATAAAGATGTATTTTACTTTATTTAATTTTAATACTTATTTTACTAATTTTAATTCTGTTTTCAGAGTTTTTCCCAATGCATTTAAGTGTTTGGTAACCGAGTTTTTTTTTTTTTTTTTTTTTTTTTTTTTTTTAATTTTATTACAATATTATTTTATAAAGGTAAAAAATAAATAAATAAATAAATAACAGAAAACATGAAATTTTAGATTTGGATTTGATATAATTGTAATTATTATAATCTTTGTAAAATATTTCATTTACATATTATATTTTAGGAATTTAACTTTAAAAAAATCTTAATCTATTCAAATTTTTTTACAGCTCAACATTGTGTATGTATGTATATATATGTATGTATGTATGTATATGTATACATATATGTATATATATACTAGAAATTTAATGAGCAAATTAATCAATTAATTATTATTTTTTTCTTTTTTTCAGGATTTTTTTATTCATAGTTTAAGTGATTTATCAATTATTTAAAAAAAAAAATACATATATTTGCATATGATTGTGATATTATCTATCATTTTTATGAAAGTAAAGAAAAAGGTTTTTGCTGTTGCAATCACTTTTTAAAATAAAACCAATTTTGAAAGTTAACGCCGTATCAACTTGAAAACAATGTGAACTGAATGAATATTTTTGATAATTATATAAAATACAAATACCTAAATAAATAACTCATTTAATTTTTATATTAAAGAAAGAAAAATATTTTATTTTTGTATTAAGTTTATTTTTTACACTAACTGCCGATAGATGGAGCCAAATTACCTATCTGAGATTGAATATTTCAAATGGAAGCGAAGTCTGTATTGTATGCATCTGCGAACATTCCAAACCAGATTACATTCTTTTCTTTTGAGTGATGCGAAAGATAAGAGTGTAATCCGCGAGGTAATATAGTTCCATTTTTAAAGTGAAATATATAAAAAACAAGAGCTTTTTGGGAAAAACGGAGCACGTCACGATTCTGAGACAAAAGAAATTAATATCATATTACAATTTCATGAAATTTGTCCGAGCGGTTTTCGAGAAAAAAAAGTTACACAATTACCATTTTTCCTTTGAAGTCTTAAATTGCAATTCCAGATCTCAAAATATATAGAATGTGGAAGTGTGAAACTTTCAGGATAGCATCAGACAGAAGAAAAAAGATTATTCTGAAAATATTAGATCAGAATATTTTCAATTTGCTGAGATATTAAGTGTCGGCGTTTCCAAATTCCCTTCATGTTAAATTAGCTGTATATATGGTGTCGCAGGTAAGCTTCGTTTGAGCTTTGCTGCGTCACGGAGACACGGCCGTGTCTCATGATAAGGCCGCTATTTTATTCTAATGCACCTTTTTCAGAGGCCATAGGTTTCTTTCATCTCTATTGTTTTGCTCTTTGGTTACATTCGCGAACTCGTTCCCTTATTTTAACTGGCATACTGATTGAGATCAATTGATCCAACGCATGTATCCTTTAAATACTTTAAAGTCCGGAGGGTTTCCTGTGAAGCATTCAAAACTTCACAAAAGATTTTTTAACATTTGTAAATCTAAAATAAGTTACTACCATAAAAATTGAATTGTCTATGCACAGTAAAGAGTTTCTGAAATAAAAGAGTTTCTTTTTCTAAAACACTATTTAATTATAATATATTAATTAAAGATTGTTTCTTAAACATTACCTTTTGATTGCTTTCAATAATAATATTTATTAAATTTGAAATTGTAAGTTTAATACCAATAGGTATTTGGACACTTCCGAATTTATATGTTTTGTCAAATATCTAGAAAAATTCTTCAGGAAACATATTGAAACTTTGGATTTTGTTTAATTTTTTTCTGTAACTGTTATTCTAACAGCTGTGGTGTTGTTTTTCACATTATTCATGATATATATAATAGATATATTTAAGTATTTACACCCTAAATCACTTTCTTGAACCATACAATTAGTGACTAAAACATTGTCAATTTTTTTTAAAATCATAATAAATGTTATTTCCTATTTTATATTTGAGTTAATATTTGTTAATTTGTTTGTTTGTTCACTGTTGGCCACTGTCGAGATGAAAGACTAATCTCAAAGCTGCAATAGCCCGATCCTTTAATCCTGTGAGCCAAGTCCTACTGTTATCCGATGTTTTTCACTAGTCCAGTTTCCTTTAAGAATTTTATAATGTTACATATAAAATGCGTCTCAAAAATATATGAACAGGCGATTCTAAATAATCAGTTCAAAAAATAAAGCAAAAATCACGAAACTAATATTTAACATATGGAACCATAGCATAGATTCATTACAATATAGAAATATTATGTTAATATCCCTTTCTTTTTTTTTTTCTTTTTTTAAAATAAAAAAATAAATAAAATTTAAAATAAATATTCTCAAAGATATATGAGAAAATAAAAAAAATTTGCGTATCAAAAGGATTTGTAAATTCTGCGTTCACTTCGAAATATAAAATCACTGTTCGTTCTTTAATTTTCGAATAGTTAGAAAATGCCTCACAACATTTAATTCTACAACCGACATAGCTAAAATTTGACATTTAAAGTCTCGAAATTTAAATTTTCTGATATTGTTAAACAAATGAAGTGTAGCAGGTCTAAAATTTATTAAATTCTATCGAAATTCGACAATGCGATTGCATAAAAGAGTTCAGGTCGACCATGAAAAACATCTTAACGACAAGATAGAGAGATTTTGACAGTAGTTTCAAAGTCTGTTCGTAAAATTGCGAGAATTTTAACGTTTCCTGTTTCGAGGACTACTGTTCACTGTCGCACACAATCAAGCAAATATCATAAATATCGCAGGTAGTGCAGTACTAGTGCGACGTTAAACCCAACCAACTATAAATATCGCAGAATGTGTCGGACACCTATGCTGAAATTTTACTGTAGAAATGCACGCTTTCTTTGGGCTAAAAAAATACATGTGCTGGACAGAAGAATAGTTAAATGTTTTCTTTAATGACGAAAAAAATTCAGTTTGTATAATCCTAATGGTTGGGCATATTATCGGCATGATTTACGACGAGAACTTCGTGAGTTCTGTTGTCCAATAAAAAGATGGGTGCTCTCCTGATGTTGGACGCGTTTTGTTTCAACGGAGCAACAGATATTGCTTATCTTAATAGTTAAACAGTGCTTTGAGGATTATCAAAATGTCCTCAAAAGCAATCTTCTTGAAATTGGAAACTCCTTAGGACGCTTAAGAGGGTAAAACTGGAAATTTTAGCAGTCAAAACATCGATTTACACCTTCTACTCAACAACGTAGTTTACTCAGAATGAAATGACTGTTATAGACTTCCAGCCATCAGCCCTAGCCTGAATCAAATTAAAAACCTTTGAGGAGTAGAGCAAAGTTGGTTCTCCTTACACCCACACATTGTCTAAACACTAGTTCTAAGCATGTTTGATACGATTTTCAAGGTAAATGCAAAGGAATGGATCCAAAATATGAATTTAAATGCAAAATACCGAAAAAAAAAAATCCGTATATTTTTGGAACAGCCTATTTATTTTTTTAACAAAAATTTTGTAAAACTTATTTTATTTCTTTGTTGCAATACTCTTATATTCATATTCCATGTGCTTTTTTTTTTTTTTTCCGATTACTGCTTCCTTTTTTTTAACTGTTATTTTCAAAACATCGCCTGTACATATAATTTTTAAACGCTGCGTAAAAATGTGCAAATAAGGGAATATGTTTTTTTTTATTTATTTATTTTTTTATTTATTTTTTTTTTCTTTAACTATTATTATTAAAAAAAATTTCTTTCCATTTTACCAAGTATTTTATTTTTTTTTAATTCTCAAAACAGCATAGTAGGAAACACTAATTATTTTTATTCACTAAATTTGGATAAGTTTTGTTTCTAATTTTGGAGGTGTATATTCTTTTTAATGTTTAATAATTTAAAAATTTCATATACTTTAGTTTTGAATTTTTAAATTATTTGAAGCTAAAACTCATCATATTTAGTTTTAAGCATTTTTTATCCAAAAAATTATTTTTTTTTTTTCTTTGTAAAAACTTCGATAATCAAGAAGTATTGCGTACGCGAATTCTTATGAAAGTAGGTCATGTTGAAAAAAAAAGGTTTTCCTTAAACGTTTAATTTCTGCATCAGAACTTCAAAATTTACGTTATTATTGAATTTCTTCTAAAGATCAAAAAATAAATTAATTAAATTAAATTAAAATCCCTCTATCAACACCGTGTCATAATCGAATAATACAGATTTATAACTTTCTCTGATTCTTGTTATGGTGTCTATCTTAAAAGCTTTGCATACGTCTCCGATTCAAAATTTTAAATCATACTTTTCATCAAGTTATTTACATTTTATTTTATGGGAATTTTAAGACGGTCCGTTTCTTTTTCTTTTGAATGAACATTAATGTTAAGCATTAATTAGGTGAATATTACTTTACGTTATGAAGGTATATATATATATATATATATATATAAAGGAGGGTAGCACATTCTAAACATACTTTCGACTAATTACAATTTTTAAAAATACAATATTTTCGAATCATTCTTATGCCATTTTATTTATGTAATGTAATTGTAATGAATGAATTCAGTTAAAGCAGGGAATCTAGAAACTAAAACAGCTTATACTGTATCAACAAAAGTGTAAATGTGTAGCGACGTAGTGGTTGATAGAGACTAGAAATGGACAGAAATGAATAAAATAAATCATTTTTGCACTGTTATAATAATAAACCATTTTTGATTTTGATTACTATACTTTCAATAAGAACGAAAATCTATGAAGTCTTTTATTTTAGTATCTAAATTTGTACCCGAAACACTTTTAAAATTTGAGCTGGAAATATATAGAACTAAAACTCAGTATTCTTTCTTAAATGTATTATTTCCTATCCGGTAGAAATCAAAACTTTAGATGATCTCATCGATCAAATATGAAGTATCTGAATATTTAGTTTAACTTTAGACATTCATCTTAATATTTCGTTGCATTTTGTTTTCGAGAAAGCTTTAGTTTTGCAAAAGTTTTCTAAAATCTGGCATTTCTCATACCACATTTAAAATATTTAGACAGTTGTGCATGAATACAACAAAATTTCAAAGAACCGTTAAAATGTTTATTTATTTTACAATGTTAAGATATAGTACAATTTTTAAATTCAATTAAAAAATAATAATGTTGAGTATTAAAAAATAATGATAAACAAACCAAGTGACTGATTTTATTTTTCATTTATATTGTACCTAAACGCAGGAGGTTATTATTTCATGTATTTCCTATGTTGAAATAAAGACATGAGATAAAGACGTTTGTTGAAATAAAGACGTTTCTTTTTAAGAGGTATTATTATTACATTAAAAATATTAGAGTAATAAACTGCAATTCAAATATTATTTCCCTTTCAGAAGTGGTTATGAATATAGAAGTAGAGACAATACAAAATAATGCAAATTAATATATATTTAATGAGAAATGGTAAAGAAATTACTTTTGTAGTCTCCATCGTATAAAATGATGCGGGGATTGGTTAAAATAATTCTTTTGTTATTATCAACTAATTTTCACTACTTTATGCAATTTTTTAAATATGTTTACAAATCCTCTCTATTTACAGGTTGTTTAGAATTGCTTACCACTACTAATTGTTTCAGTATACATACAGACAGCAGCAAAAGTATCCGAGCACTAGCCAATAATTCCGATAACAAAAAAGTACGCTTAATACTGTTTTGTTAAATAAAGCCTTGTCGAATCATGTTCTTATATTGACTAAGAACAAGACTCGAGAAGGATTTATTTAACAAAGCAGTATTAAGTGTACTTTTTTTAGGCAGGGATTATTGCTAGAGCTCGGATACTTTTGTTGTTGACTGTGTATAAGTTAGATTTCACGCCTACTGTTAAAAGCAACTAGCAACAGATTTTCCATCCATTAATCCTTCTAACAAAAATTGATATTCAAGTCCTAAATTTAACCCTTCCTGTAATTTTTCCTGATGATATTCATAGACACTTACCTAAAATTTTAAATTCAATATTTAAATAAATACTAATATCAACAAATTCACCTGAAACAAAAATTTTCCGATTAAATAACTGACCTAATTCTCTCTCGTATAACACGTTTAAATGATTATTCTTACAAATAATTCATGTCATACACTTCTAAAACTTTTTGTATAATGTGCATCATCCACAGATTAACAGGTGTCAGCTTAACTCAACCAATCTTTTCAATTTCGATATACTAAAGTACTTTTAACACAAATAACATTTCCATCATTAAAGAAATTCAACAAAATTAATTCCAAATTTAATTTTTAAAATTTCATTGCAAATTGAAATCCTTGTGAGTTTCTAATAAAATGAACTTTGAAAAAATTCATTGAAATAAAATTAGTTTAATTTTATTTAATTTTATTTTTTGTCTGCTAGTTCTGTATATTCTTTGAAAAGAATGTCACAATACATATATTTCGTATTAAGGTGATGCTTCACTTAATGTGGCCGGCTAGCCCTATGTATGACATAATCAATGTTATTCTATGAGGAAAATTAGTTTAGATAATGACTTATTACAAAATGTATTTTTAAAATTCCGTTTTCACATTTAGAAAACACTTAACAATTAACATGACTCTCCTTTATCACAAACTGTTTTTATTTATTTATTTTCATATTTTGTTTTAAAGCTCTAAAGTGCAAAAAATCAATTGAGAGTATTTTTCGCACCTTAGACCTTTCGTGGCAGCCGGCCACTTTATGTGAAGCATCCCATTACACACGCGCATAGATGAGTTAAATTGAATCTTATTGTTCTTTCTTTTCTTCTCTCTCTCTCTCTTTTTTTAAATATTTTTCTAATAAAAATAGACCAGGTTACTGATTTCTTTATTGAGTTGACACTTTGAAGAGACACTTTCACTTTAGTTCAAATGATTTCGAGATGCAAATGATCCGTTTCATTTCTTAATGGAATTTTCAGATCCAATATTTCATATACAGTCGTCAGCAAAAGTATCCGAGCACTAGCAAAAAATCCTATATAAAAAAGTACACTTAATACTGTCTTGTTAAGTAAATCCTTGTCGAATCATGTTTTTAGACTGACTAAGAACATGATTCGACACGGATTTATTTAACCCTTTAACAATCATTGGTTTCGCAGCGAAACAAAACATTTGACATAATTTAACAATTTTTATGCAGCAGATTTTCTATTATTTCTCCCTTGTTTTAATCAGCTTTTAAATTTATATTCCTTTTCTGTTCTGCACTATTCCATAATATAACAAATAATGCTTCAAAGGAATCTAAATGCATAAGTCGCTTGACGTTTCTTAGTGTGCGCGGGTGCGAATTGCTGGTTTGACGATGCACTCATGTCTAGTTTTTTTCATTTAATGAAGAGTTGGACTATAATTTTCACCTGAAACAATTTTAGGAGTTTTTGTATTCGATAATGTTTACTTACAAAGGATTTTATTTATTAAATTAAATATTATTTGAATTTAATAAGGTTAACTTATAGATGTTTCAAACCAAAAAATTCTCAAAAAAGAACAATGCTAATATTTTTATTTTTTAAATATTTATGATCAGCTATGTGTCTAAAAGCCACTTTTAAAATTAGTTTAGTAATTTTTAATATGAATTAAGTAGTGAACGTTAAAGGGTTAACAAAAACTGTATTAAATGTACTTTTTTTACATAGAAATTTTTGTTAGTGTTCGGATACTTTTTGCTGCCGACTGTAGCTGTAACACTGTAAAGCTATATGAAATATTGAATCCCTCGCCAATATTTCATATAGCTTCACAGTGATATGAAATTTTTCATATCACTGTCAAGCTATATGAAATGAGCTCCACAGTGATATGTAAAAGATATAGCATATAAAGCTATGTGCTATATCTTTTACATTTTTCGTTTCGCCTTTACATCTTCACACACTAAAAACCAGACTTTTTCAAAATCTTTGAAAATACTGGTTTCTCAAACTTTTTGGCGCACTGAAAATTCTACAGATAATTGTAGGCGCCCTTTATACAAAATCTGAGAAATATACTTGTATTATAATAATTAAGATAAATACACTCATTGTCATAAACATTTGCGCAACATGAAAGAGTTGTTAGAATGAAGCGAAATTTTACATGCGTGATTACAACGTATATGATTACAAAATCAAAGCAAAATTACCATATAGTGCAGAAAAAATTACAAGTGAATGGTGGTTTTAATACCCTGTTGGGCCACCTCTGACTTTAATGCATGATGCGATATGGATTCGCACTGAGGCATACAAGTCCCGTATGATGTCTTGCAGCAACTCGTTCCACAGTTGCTGTACACGCGCCTCTTAATTCGATCATACTCGTAGCCTGTCGAATTGCCGTTCGAAGTGATCCCAGATATGCTCGATCGGGGATAAATCTGCGGTTCGAGCATTGCAGAGAAGGGTGGTAATGTGGTGGAAGCAGTCCTGTTACCCCTTGTGTGTGACCGAGCATTTTCTTGTTGAAAAATGGCTTCTGGTAGTCCTGCCATGAGGTAAACACATGTGGCTGAAGGATATCACGAACGTACCGCTGGGCTGTCATAGTGACGTGGATCAATATTAGGGGTGACCGTGTATCGTATGCGATGGCACCCAAATACCATCACACCAGCTATGGTTGTGGTGTGCCACTCTAAAGCAAAGGCAAAATTGAACCGTTCACCACGGGGCCTCCACACACGTACACGATTGTTCTCACTGCGCAAATTGAATCTGGATTCGTAGCTGAAGAAGACCTGGTTCCATTCGATTGCAGTCCAATCCCGTCGAGCATGACAGTACTCCAAATTGAGGCAACGGTGGAGGTTTGACATTGGTAGCACACATAATGGGCGCAGTAGCAAATGTCCTTCAGCCAGGTGCCTTGCAATGGTACGTACAGACGTAGGGACCTGTAGTGAAGGTATTGACAATGAGACATTTTGCGCTATGTGTGCGTGTCGTATGATGTGACGGTCTTCTCGACTATTGGTTTGTCAAGGGCGTCCTAAGCCTATTTGTCGTGTAAGTGACATCTCCTGTCCACTGGTCCAAACACCTCCTCACAGTAAAATCAGAACGTTCTAGAAGGCGGGCTATTCACGGAGCTGTTCACCCTCTTTCCATCATCCCGATGATTCTTCCCCACTGAGACTCTAACAGCTGTTCATATTGTCTTCGATGGCGGAATAACGGCATTTTTATTTAAAATGCGTCCCGCAGAGACATATTAAATACACGCAAACAAGATCTGCTTGCCTGTTTTATACTTCAACGAGAACAGAGTTCAACGTCCTCTTTTGGCAATACGCAATCACGCTGCATTTCTAAGCATTTGGATATTTGCCTAACACGTACCTTCATGTCAAGTTTCATTACGATCCTATAATTACTTTTTTGTGCGCAAATTTCTACGGAAATGGGTGTATTTGAAACACAAACTCTCGTTTCTTCGCCAATATGTTAATACAAAAAAAAAAAATCTTCTCTTTTTAAACTTAATTGTGGTGAAGGTAGAAAACCCTAAGTCACACAAATATGACATAGAAAATTATTATCATTATATTTCCAAGTGAACAACTATTTTGTTTTCTTATTGGTACTTAACTTTTGTTCACTTCCACAAGAGAAGTGTTCAGTGTAACGCTTTTTGAGAAATCTATACCTTATATTTCCATGTCTTCATCTAAAAGTAACTATTACATCCATTTTCAAAACTTTTAAAATAAGTATATACAGTCGGCAGCAAAAGTATCCGAGCGCTAACAAAATTTCCTATGTAAAAAATGTACATTTAATACTGTTTTGTTAAATAAATCCTTGTTGAATAATGTTCTTAGACTGACTAAGACAAGGATTTATTTAACATTCGACAAGGATTTATTTAACACACTGTAAATACAAGTGTCTGAAATTCAGACACAATTGTGTCTGAAACGGGTGTTCAATTTTAAAATGCTAAAAAGTGTTTTAAAAGGCACATCGTTTCACACTCGAAACGTCTGAAATTCCGCCATCTTTGATCCTGTGTACAGTGAATATTTTTCATAAATAAATAAATAAAAAGATGCGTTTTATACTGTTTACCTGTGAAAAATAGATTTTAGAATCTCCTAGAGCATAAAAAAAATATATTAATAATTTTAGCAAAAACATTCCCCGTTGCCCCCGCCGGGAATCGAACTGACAACCAACAGATTCAAAGTCGGGCGTCTTCCCAAACAAGCCATCGGTGCTCACGCTATACACTCCTTGTATAATGAAATATATTCTGGTATCCGTAAAACAAATCGAAGTTTTATGTCTTTGCAATAAAACTGTCCATAAGTAGTAAAGCTTAATACATATTATCTTAAATTTCATGTGTAGAGGTTTAGGGTTTTTTTTTTTTTTTTTTTTTTTTTTTTTTTTTTTTGTAAAATGCGTAATAAATATGAAAAAAATAGTAGCCTATGGATTTTAAACGTTTTTTTTTTTTTTTTTTTTTTTTTTTTTTAAACTGGTATTTGCATGAAAAAAATATATATATACATGAAAAAAAAATGCTCTTTTACAATTTGAAGTTTAGGGAAACATAAAATAATTTTTAAAACGCGAAAAAAAAAATCAATTATGTACAAATTGTTTAAGATTGTTTAGTTACGAATTCGCTTTCTTGGCTACAAGTTACATGCTTCGTTTATCTTAATATTTTTTTGATTTATTACATGTGAGAATTTTAAATAAAAATTAACTTTGTTTTTTTAATTTTTAACAAAATAAGATCCGTGTCTAAATATTTTAAATAAGTTAACTACTTATATTACATAAAATAATGTCAAATTTATTTGTTTAAAAAAATGTTAAAACAGGATATTTATGCTGCTTAAAGTAGATTCCATATGGAAAATTTGTTAACTAATACAAATGTCTGAATTTCTAAGTGTCTGAAATTTGGAATGTCTGAATTTTTAAGTGCCTAAATTGTAAAATGTCTGAAATTTTATGTGTCTTAAAATGTTATATGTCTTAATTTCAGACATATCAATCTTATTAAGACACTTATCTCAGCTCATTTATAAAAAAGACACTTACGTGTCTTAATTTAAGACAGCACGTGCGTCTGAAATTTTGCATGCGTAAGTGTTTCAGACATTTATGTGTCTGAATTAACATTTCAGACACATTTCTATCTGAATTTAAGACGCTTCTATTTACAGTGCAGAACTGTATTAACAAAGTAATATTAAGTGTACTTTTTTTATATAGAACTTTTTGCTAGTGCTCGGATACTTTTGCTGCCAACAATACTACATAAATGACGAAAAAAAACACCATTTATTAACATAAAAATGAAATGTTAATGAAAATAATAGTATGCCGTTAATGAAATGGTACAGTCGGCAGCAATAATTCCTATGTAAAAAAGTACACTTACAACTAATTTGTTAAATAAATCCTTCTCGAGTCCTGTTCTTAGTCATACTAAGAAAATTATTCGACAAGTGTTTATTAAATAAAACAGTATTAAGTGTACTTTTTTTTACATAGGAATTATTGCTAGCTCTCGAATAATTTTGCTGCCGACTGTAAAATAGAGTAACTGTATTTATTTTTATATTTAAGAGACACATTTCTTTGAAATACCACAGGGAACACCTATAAATCTTCTAGGACACACCAGTGCATCCTGGCACACCTTATGAGAACCACTGCTCTAAACTATTATAATGTAGTCAGGAGAGACAGCGACAATACAGTCGGCGGCAAAAGTATCCGAGCACTATCAAAAATTCCTATATAAAAAAAAGTACAGTTAATACTGTTTTGTTAAATAAATCCTTGTCGAATCTTGTTCTAGTCATGTGTCAGTCTAAGAACATGATTCGGCAAGGATTTATTTAACAAAACAGTATTAAGTGTACTTTTTTTACATAGGAATTTTTGCTAGTGCTGGTATACTTTTGCTGCTGACTGCAGAAGAACGAAAAATTAGTAAACACTTGAATATTCGCATTCGCCGGTGGAATATCTATTTTGCGGATTGTGCGAGAACTTCCTTTTCATGACGATAAATTATGGTGTATATTTAAAAAATCCTAAACGGTAGAATAATTTATACCATTTGACTTACAGTCGGTAACAAAAGTGTCCGAACATTAGCAAAAATTCCTATGTAAAAAAAGTACACTTTATACGGTTTTGTTAAATAAATCCTTATCGAATCATGTTCTTACACTGACTAAGAGCTGGATTCGACAAGGATTTATTTAACAAAACCGTATGAAGTGTACATTTTTTACATAGGAATTTTTGCTAGTGTTCGGACACTTTTGTTACCGACTGTACAATTAAAAGTTATAGCAAAAACCTAGTTCCTTGAGGCCAGCACTAAACTTTCTTCTATATTTTCAAAAACAAGTCTAAGCAAATAATTATTTATTAAAATTACTATCTATCAAAATTATTTTCCATTATGTGTGTAGACGATTTTCATCTCAGAAAAGTATAATTCAATATATCTAAAGAAAGTCAATTTTGCGCCCTACTGACGATATCCGAGGCCAGGGCTTCTCAAACTTTTTTAACTAGCGACTCCATATTTCTCAAGCGAATATTTTTGCGACTCTTAAGCTGTACTGAAAATTAATAACAAAACAGATTCTTTTACGTGCATTCGAATGCGTTGTTTTCATATGCATACAAATATGATTTTACAATACTTCTAAAGCATTTTTTTTTTTTTTTTTTTTTTTTTTTGGGGGGGGGGGGAGGGTATGTGTGTGCTTGTTTATTTTGACACAAAAGATTAAATTGTATATTAATAATAGATTAAAATATCAAGCGAGGACGCCCCTTAGATTGATGGAATGTATTTTTTATAGTTTTAAAAAATATTTACGAGTTCCCGAAAATAGGACACTGTGGCACATTTTATGAATGTTCTGTTTTATGAAAAGGGGATGCTCACCACTATACAGAGGTTTGGAGCATTTTTATGCCTCCCCCTAGTTTATTACATTTTAAAAAAATCAAAATTTTACATAGTGTCGCTGGATGTTTACTAATATCCCTCGTGACAAACGTCGACATGTGGGCATAGGTCTTGAATGAGCCTAAGTAAGAATGTCGCCAGAGATTGTAGTTCCTAGCGACAGTGAGCAAATAAAAGCAGTTAGGTTTGAGTAAATTTTGATAAAGTCAATAAATTCGAGTGCTAATTGTCTTTGGATGAGTGACAAGTTCATTTATCTGTTGAGACTTTATAAGACGACTCCAAAAATTGGAAAACTATGATCTACTACTGGAATGGTAATTACCTCGGGAAGGATAAAAAGGGAATGTTGTTAAGTTGTTAGATTTGAAATTTCTGTGAGGAAGACAAAAAGTTTGGTGGTTTTTCCTGTAATTGTGGACGATCAACGCTGTTGATTAACCAGTTATTTGGGATAGGAATGGGCGTAGAACTTGCCCGGTAGCCGTTAGTTGGGGTCGTTAGTTCATCGTTAGAATGGGAATTGACATGACCTGACAGAAAGGCTGTAATTGCTGGGTTCAGTTTAAGTGTTGCATGGGAAACATTAAGCTTTATTTCGTACGTATATTGTCCTTCCGTCGAACTGTTCCAATGAGTTCGCCATTCAGTCTTTTTTTTTTTTAATTTAAGGAACTTTTTGACGTTAGAGGGAGGAATGGGAAGGTGGATATCTACTACTTTTCTTTCAGTTGCCACTTTTGTTATTTGATCCGCTAGTCCCATGTCCACAATACCCCTGTGCGCTAGTACATGATCAAGAGAGGTTCTGCCCGATAGAAAGTTGAACAGTAGGGTAAGATGTTCTATGGCGACTTATGTTCTGAAGACTTGAAAGGTTCTCGCTACAAATGGGAATAATTAAGTTGATATATTCAGGATTATCTGAAATCCATGAGAGTGCCTGTAGAATGGCAAATTGTTCTGCTTGAAATGCAGAATATTGATTTCCCAGCCTAGAGGGTCATCGACGGATTTTTATTTCTTCAGAGAGCATATAGAATGCTTCGGCTACATCCACGGTCAGATTTAGAACTATTAGTGAAGATCGCCATAGGGACAGTAAAAGAGAAAAATTAACTTCGTTATTACTTGTTCATACGAAGTATCTTCCCCTGGGTGGATATGCCAGATGTCTTGTTTCTGTTATATGTGTGATGATCAGGAAAATATTTTTGTCGTATGTTTGTGTTCTGAAGTTGTACACTTTAAAACAGAAGGAGCAATTTTCTTGCTCCGCGAAAGGACGATTTGAAAAATTCTTCCTTTAAGTCTGAACGGAGCAATACTTATATTAACGAAGCAATGTGTTTACTAGATATGTACTAGATATGTATTCTCTTTTCCTGTCCCTCCGATAAAAATAGCAAAACTGAAAGTAACTCTTTTTGTAATAAAATGAAATACACCGGAATATTAGTGGCATATCACTGGTCCGTTTGCTCACGTGAATCTATCGTCAATTGATATTTCAGTGCTCCATAGCGGATGACATACATACAGTAGTACATAGATATAATAATTAATAATAGATACATAGAAATTATAAATATAATTAATCTATAAAAGAATACAGTATCTAGTATTTAGAGTGCTTATTCAATACCCCCAAAGCCGACATACTTAAATATCTATGACTGAAAACCGGAAATTCCAAGATGGCGCGCGTCATTGTTCACACGCTTCGCTTAACTTGAAGATCATAAGAAAATGGATATTAGATAAATTTCATAAAAAGATCTGTATTTGGAATGGCCAAAAATTTTGAGAGCATGTACATATTTTTTTCTTTTCTTTTCAAATTTTACGGAATTTTAAATTTAGATATATGCATTTTTTAGAATTTTTGAAAAGTTATGAGATTTATTGAATTTTCTGAATTTTAATAGAAAATTAATATATAATTTCATACACTTACTTATGTTAAAAAAGTAAAAGATTAGAAAACTTAACTGAAAGTATTACACTTAATTTATATTTGCAGTATTTTCTTTTGAAAAGTATTTATTAATTTTGATTTTTTCCCCAAAACCAAATACGTATATTTAAACAGTTTCATTGACTGAAGTAATGTGGTTAAATTACTGCCGTACAAATGTATTTAATTTATTGCCACATACTTCTAGTTTAAAAAATAATATTTAAAGAAAATTGGACTTTAATTTGATGCAGTATAATCCGCTAATATAATGTTTAAACTGATAGTGAATAAATATTATATACATAGCTTCCTATTCATGCTATATTTATTTTTTATTCTGCCGATAATTAACGCATTAAAGGTTTTACGTATCTTTTCTCTCATTAATACTAATTGATAAAAATAAGAATTTTTTTTTTCATATATAATGTCATCCTATAAAGCAACAAATTATTAATTTCAGTTTTTAATATTTGTTGAAATATGATCAGATCATCTAATTAAACTATTTATTTATAACTAGCAGGCTTTTCCCGCTTCGCTGGGCACTATACTTAAATGAGTTATCATAATGCCATATCATTATTAATAACCTAAGTTAAAGTTACAGTTGTGTTCGGTAGAGGTTTTTCCCGCGCGCAACGTGACAAATACGGGTCCACACTGCCTTCCGCAACAACTTACCCGCTTCTTACTTCCCCTTCCCCAGCGGGTAAGTCCGAAGTTTTGCGAAATCCCATCAAAGTACATAATGCTTACAATTAATCAACATCCACAAACCAAAATTCGCCATTCTAAGATAATTTAAAGCAGATTCATATGGACCCCCTGGTGGTAAGGGGGGAATTTTGCAAAATCCCGTTACAATAAGTGCCGGATAGATATAAACAATTTACGCAGCATATTTCGTGAACGCAGATCATATAGATTTCCCAAGACAAATTTAGCAATAAAAGGGGGGTCTCGAATTTGTTCCTTCATAACGCTACCCCCCCCCCTTCCCCAAAAAAATCGAAAATCGAAAATCACAAAAAAAACGAAAATCTGTCTTTGGAAAATGTGTCTTTGGTCTATTCTAAGACACATGGCTGTTTACATTACCTTTGTACCATTTTTAGTCGAGCTCTACTCAAAAGTTCGGAATTTCTGAAATTTCCATCCGAAAAACGATTTTTCCCCCTTCCCTCCTATAAGAATCAATAATTCCAAAATCGTACATAATGCGTTATTGATACTAGAGTCAATTCTCCTATGTGCAATGTCTTCACCGTGAAGTAATTTGAGGTCGGATTATGCTTACAAACGTTTTTTGCTTTCTGTACTCTAGGGGGAAAGGGCAGGAATTTCGATAAATCCGGTTACTTTAGGGGTCGAATACATATAAACAATCCAAGCATCAACAACCCAAGACCGCAGCTCTCGTAAATTTCCCAGGACAAATTTAGCGCTAAAAGGGGTGTCTCGTATTTGCCCTTCGTAACAGATGCCCTCCCCCCCCCCCCAAAAAAAAAAGGCAGATCACAAAAAATCAAAATCGTGTTTTGGAAATAACCTAAAGTAGACGCATGGCTGTTTTCAACATCTTTGTTCCATTTTTGGTAGAGTTCTACTCAAAAATCTGGAATTTGCAAAATTTCCCGCCAAAAATCAATATCCTTCCTCCCTTCCCTTAAAAATCGCAATTTTCTAAATCGCAGATAATATTTCATTTGTACTCATGTGTAGTCTCTCCATGTGCAATGTCCTCACTGTAAAGTAATTTGGTGCCGAGTTATGCTTGCAAAGGTGTTTTTATCTTCTGCCCCTGCCAAGGGAGAAACAGAGGTAATTTCGATAAATACCGCTAATTTTGGTGTTGGATACATATAAACAATCCAAGCACCACAGTTCGTAACCGCATCTCCCATATATTTCTCAGGACAAATTTAATGCTAAAAAAGGTGTTTCTCTTTTGCCCCGTCGTAACCCCCCCCCCCCCCAAAAAAAAAAAAAAAAAAAAAAAAAAAAAATTTTTTTTTTTTTTTTTTTTTTTTTTATGTCCTAAGGAAGTCGCATAGCTTTTTTCAACATATTGCTCCATTTTTCATAAAGTTCTACTCAAAAATCCGGAATTTGATAAATTTCCAGCCAAAAATCAATTTTTCTCCTTCCTAATCTCAAAAAACGAAAATTCCTAAATCACAGATATTGTTTCATTTGTACTGATGTCTAGTCTCCCAATTTGCGATTCCTTTACTGTGAAGTAATTTGGAGCCGAGTTATGCTTACAAACGTGTTTATGACTTTCCCCCCCCCCCAGGAGGAAACGGAAGGGAATTTAAAAAAGTTGATAGATATACTTTCAAGTAGGGTAAAGATCTAATTTCCTGCCAAGCGCCGTTGAATTTCGACCAGCCGTTCTCACGTGATACCCGGACAATAATAGCAATAATAGCGTTACAGACATACAGACACGATCACACACACGCACACACACAAGACAAAAGTCTTATTTTATTAATATATATTTCAATATTCCATATTAAATTGAAAATAAATTGAATATAAAATCTTGATAACTGTAAATAATAAATTATAAACAGAAGTATATTCCACTTGACAGGCCAAAAGTTAACTCTGACGATATTTTTATTAAATCGTTCTTATTTTGTTTATATATTTTCTTGTTTACACAACACTGAATAAAAATTCATTATGTTTTAGAAAATAAATTAAGTTACTCAAAAGTTAGATATTTGATGTTTTTCATTTATTTATATATAATTTAGAAATGTAATTTGTAACGGCCCAACATTTATTTTAATTATATAATTGAGCATTCATTAAAATTTTATTCATTAAAACTTAAATTAGAGAGCTTAGATAATTTCTACTAGAAAGGTTCAAATTTTCGACATATATATAATGATAATAAAAGTATAATAAAACTGAAATCTGTCTCTTACAGATTTAGGTAATTTCGCCCATCACAACTGTTTGTTGAATGTACTTCATAATTTATGTGCGATGCACGATTTTCTTTTTTAATATTTATTTACTCACTCTATTTTAATCTGATCTTAATTATTTCTTTCCCTAAAAATATGAAAAATTGTTTCATAATTTATAAGTAATGCTAGATTTTAAAAAATTTCAAACAGATTTATCTAAAACATTCACAGGTTCATTCTCTTTTTTATTATAATTATATTTTTAACATTAAATGGATTTTTGTTATCTATGAAAGACCTTAATTTCTTTTTTATATTATTATTATAAATAAATATATATATATATATATTAGACATCCTCTATCCTTTACGCTATAGTTATATCCCAAAAGCATGAGAAGGCATTTCAAAATTTATGAGTGATGTATAATTTTACTTTTTTTTTTTTTTTTTTTCACTCAATCACTCTTCTATCATTCTCCGAATTTTGCTACAATTATGTCTCATAATGGGGGAAAATGATATATAATTTATGAGTAATGGATGGTTTTACGTATTTTTTAAATATTTATTGAATTATACTTTGATTCCATCTCACTTTTACTGAAAATATTTCTTTCCTTAAAAAGATGGATCATGCTTTGGGATATAACTATAGTATAAGAGACAGAGAGGGCCTAAAAAAATTATTTATATTTTAATAATAACCTAACAAACAAATTAAGATCCTGGATATTTAACGAAAGACCTTTTAACGATATAATATATAATAATAATAATAATAATAATAATAATAATAATAAGATAATGAACCTGTAGTTTATTTTATCAAGAATGTTTTAATTATTTCTGTTAAAAAAAAAAAAAAAAAAAAAAAAAAAAGTAGAAGAAGAAAATAAATAAATAAAAAGCGGTAAAGTAAAATTAGCATTACTTATAAATTATAAAACAACTTTCCATATTTTTAGGGAAAGAAATAATTGCAATAAAAGTGAGAATGAAACGGAGTGACTAAATAAACATTTGTAAAATAAGTAAAATGATGATCACTCATAAAATATGAAACAAAATCCACACATAGTTCAGATGGGCGAAATTATTTAAATCTGTAACAGACAAATTTCAATTTTATTATTTTTATTATTATCATATATATGTAGAAAGTTTTATCTTTCAAATAGAAATCAACAAAACACTCTAATTTAAGTTTTAAGGAATTAAATTTTAATGAATGCTCAGTTATATAACTTAAATAAATGTTGGGCTATTATAAGTCACATTTCTAAATTAAATATAAAAAGATGAGTAACATTAAATAGCGTTTAAATTTTAAATAATTTAATTAACTTTCTACACAAGGATTCATAATGAATTTTATTTAGTGTCGTGTAAACCAGAGAATAAATAAATAAATAAACAAAATAAAACTATTCAATAAAAACTTAACCAGATTTAAATTTCAGCCTATCAAGTGCAATATACTTGTATTTATTATTTATTATTTACACTTATCGAAATTTTATATTCAAATTACTCTCAATCAGATATGGATTACTGAAATTATAAATAAAACGGTTTAATTAAATGCTCTGCTCATCTTTCAATAAATATTAAAAACTGAAATAAATAATTTGTTGCTTTACAGGGTGCATCATGTATGAGAGATTAATTTTTTTTTAATTTTATCAATTAGTACTTTTAAATGAGAGAAAAGGCATGTAAAACCTTTACAGCATTTAATTATAAGGAGAATAAAAAATAAATATAGCATGAATTGGAAGCTATGTACATAATATTTACTCGTTATTAGTTTAAAGATTATATTAGCAGATTATAGTACATCAAATTAATGTCTGATTTAAACGTAATTTTTGAAACTAGAAATATGTGACAATAAATTTAACAGATTTGCTATGACAAAAATTGCCTACACTACTTTGGTTAATGACACTTGCACTATATGTATTTGATTATTGGAAATTAATCGAAATCAGAATTGCTAAATTCTTTTCAAAAGAAAGTATTGTGAATATAGATATATATATATATAAAGTGTAAGACTGTCAATAAAGTTTTCTAATTTTTTGCTTATTTTAACATAACTATGCACATAAAATTATATTATATTAATTCTCGATCCAAAATATTAATAATAATTGTAATGATAATTAATTTGGTAAAGTTTTCAAAATTCTAAAAGTTGCACATATGTAAATTTAAAATTGCATAAAATTTGAAAGTAAAAGCAAAAATATACATACCTTCTAACGTTTGGCTATTTCAAATACGGATATTTTTATTAAATGTATCCATTTTCTTCGAACATCAGGATTTTAAGTTAAGGTAAACATATATATATATATATATATATATAAGAATTACGGATCACGCCATTAGTTCTTACATAGACTAATAACCAAAAAATAATCAATACATTAATAATAATAATAATAATAATAAATATGTATAAAAATTCTCTAAAATCGAGCAAAATCCCTCCGAAAACAAGTAAAATGGAAAGCACTAACAAGGGAAGTATGAATCAGTAAAATTGCTATTGAAACCAAACCACGCTTCAATGAAAGAGCATGGTCGAAACCATTGGGTACCGTACAAATTTGCTGCAACAACTCTCATGGGGGTGAGATACCCCCTCTATTAGTTTTAGTTATTTCTATAAAAGCCAACAAAACACGCAGCGTAGTGTGAACGGATGGTGCAATGCCAGCGTGCTTGACTTCGGATACGTAGGTCGTGGGATCGAGTCCCCGTAAGCGCGTTTTGTATTTTATTTTCTTATTTCAACTGAAATATTTATTTTTGACATTTTTAATTAAATTAAATCATTATTGTAAGAGAAAATATTAATTATATTAAAACATGGTTTTTTTTTTTTTTTTTTTTTCAGCGCGGACAGTTCAATATATATATTTTTTTAACCAATTTATTTATTTATTTATTAAATTTAAAGAAATTAATAATTTAACGGGAAATACTTTTATATTATATTTAGGTAAGATTTTGTTAATGTTTACATTCAGATAAAATTTTGTTAATGATTGTTTTATATAAATTATTAATTACTATTTTTTAATGACGATATTAATAGCAAGAGTTAATCGTCTGCTCTCATTTGTGTTATTTATTCAGACAATTTTTTGCATGAAAAATCCTGAATGATGAACAGCTGTTGCTTTACTATTCGACATCGTATTTAACTTTTATTTCAAATATTTCATTAAACAACTGACAAATTTCGTGCCGTCGGAAGAACTGACAATAATATTGAAGAAATGACAAATTTTCTCAAAACGATTTTACTAATTTATAATTAATTTATATCTAAAACAATTCAAAATCTGGTTAAATATGAATTTTACAAATCAAGTAATCTCGACGAAAAGCCAAATATTTGGCAAAATGCTCGTGATGAACAATAATTGACGGTGAACAAAATTGAAATTAAATAATTGTGATCAATCTTTTTATATTTCTTGTTCTAATTGTGAAAAATACTTATGGTTTCATGATTTTTCTACTTTTAAGCATAACTGTTATAAATTAGAAACTATATTCGTAGCTTTAAACATGGTTTTCTTTATTATAAATAAAAAAATAAGAAAATGCATTTCTTAAATTCATTCTCAATACTTTATTAATTTGTATACTCAAAAAAAAAAAAAAAAAAAAAAAATCTTCTTAATGTAATAAATATTTTCTTTTAAATTAATAATTTATTTTAATTAAAAATGTATAGAAAAAAAAATTACAAAATTACAAAACGCCCTTGCGGGAATCGATTTCAGGAACTCCGTATCCGAAGCCAAGCATGGGGGTATCCCTCCGTATCCGAAGCACTGCACCATCCGTTCACACTACGCTGCGTGTTTTGTTGCCTTTTATAGAAATGACTAAAACTAATAGAGGGCATAATTCACACACCCCTGAGAGTTGTTGCAGCAAATTTGTACGGTACCCGATGTTTTTGACCATGCTCTTTAACTGAAGCGTGGTTTGGTTTCAATAGCAATTTTACTGATTCATACTTACTTCCCTTGTAAGTGTAGCGGAAAGTGCTCTAAAATAGCGCAAAAACTCCAAAATGGAGCAAAATAGCAAAAATAAAATATAGTGGAAAGTGGTCTAAAATGAAGCAAAATAGAATGCCTCTGAAAATAGAGATAAAATAACGCCTAAGAGTTGTTCACTTTTACCTCCGAAAAGGAGTAAAATTTCGCTCCTTTGGAGTAATTTTTACTCGATTTTTTTTAAGAGTGTAGAATATTAGTTTTTATGGGTTCATTTTAAAGAGTGTGGTGAATTGGTGGGATGCCACTGATCACGGTCAACGCGTCCGTGGAAATAGTTGCATTTCCGCGTATCATTTACAATCGGAATAATCTTTGTAAAGAGTATAATTTAGATTTTGTGTGTTTGACAGATTTAACTCCCCAAATTCTCGCCCAGTAAGTGATTATTTTCCCTATTATTGTTTTATGCTATTTGTGAAATGTTTAATAAGATATAATCTGGTCTCAAATTAATCGAACACTTCATTTACAGTTTTCAGAAATTCCGATGCGTTCACAAAATACTGGGACTTTTAGCGGACTCTTTTAGCGGAACTTCCAAAAGACTCATACACAAAATATCGATTTGATCATTATCTATCAAATGTATATAGGACTTTTCTATTGACAACAACGACTTTTCTAAATAGAAAGATAACAACGACGCACTCAATAAAAAAAATTATTAAGAAACCATCAAGTAAAAATGAATAGAAAAATAGTGCTACAGAATAAAGTAGCATCATAAATAAAAAACTGATTTTTAATCAGGTTCATTGAAATTAATTTTCATATTTGGAGTAAAATAGGAGAAATATTTTAAGTATTTGAACAAATTTGATTCTTTTCCTTTTAATTAAAAGAAAACTCCCAGAAATATTTTTATTATGCAGAACTCGATCAGCGAAGAAGCCAGTAATTAAAATTGCCCGCAATATAATCCTTCCACTTGAATTATTACATAGATTTGGTTCTTAATTAGAACTTAAAGTTATAAAAATTAAATGCGTTGTTAAGTTTCCGTCACAGTAAAAAATTTTCGACCGTTTAGGTCTAAAATTTTTTACTTCATTTATGCACACATTAAAACCATCGCTAATAAATTAATTAGATTTCGACTATCTATTATACCTGATGCATACAATAAAAGCCTACGTTTTATAACTTTCATTGGTAGTATCATGCCATTATTGTAAAAAAACATTTGTTGAAATTAGCAATAAAAAATATTTTGATAAGGGAATAGAATCGAAATTTTAGTGATTTAAAAACATTTTGTTAAAATCTTATTTTAAAATACCTCTTTGTAAGATATGCTTAGTTTGAAAACTATGCTGTAATCATTGTTGTTGAAATCACTTTAACAGAAGAATTAATAAGCTTTCAGTTACCCTTTTATCGCCCTTCAAAAAAAAAAAATATGTAACATATGCAAATAATTGTACCAAGAACCTTATATTTCTTAGTTTATTTAGAATGAGTGCTATTCGAATGTGAAATTAAGTTTAAGAATTTCGTGGAACTTTATATTTCTGATCCAATAAATAAACCGAAAACTGTTTCTATATAAAAATTGTTAAATGAATTTATATCCTACGTTCTGGCAGTTGTCAGACAACGTTTACTTTAAATTAAAGAAGACATATTTTATTTTTAAAAAGTTCATAGTACGCCTTGAACCTTTGAATTCTTACTAAATTTTGTGTTTAAAAGGAAGTTGCATTGAGCCCTACTATATCATAATATTTTTACATAATAGTAAGTAAAATAATATAAAGAAATACACAGAGTGGCCATACTAGAATCCGTTCTTACCATTTTAACTTCTGAACGGCTGCAGCTAGTCATAAAAGTTGTATCTGTGTACAGTAAAGTTACTGTGAACTACTAGACGTGATGGCTTACAGAACTTCCTGATGAAAAACAGTAGAATTAGCTTCCCTATTTCGAAAACGATCCAAGGTGGTGTAAAAAGGGCATTACAGAGGTACACAGCATAATCGATTTATTAAGAAAACACACCATCGAAACACGAATGGCAAATCAATACACCTAAAACATGTATTTTTTTGTGCGCAATATCCTACATTGTGACATGAGGAAACGATTTTAAAAAGAAGAAAACAACTGGTTATCAAAAGATACCTTTATTTTCCAAATTCAAGCATCTATTCATCTGATGCAATGCACATCGGGACCCTCGTTCCAACTTTACATAGCATACGTGGCATTCGTTATTCTACAATTTGTACAACGTAAAATTTTAACGAGGGTATAAATGTGTATTGTAGCTGGTGAATACAGTTGGCAGTAAAATTATTGAAGCGCTAGCAATAATTCTTACTTAAAAGGTGGGTACCTAATACTATCATGATCTTAGTCTTATACTGTTTAAAAAAAAATGTAAGTCGATGATAAAAATTAGCGATCAAACTAATATATATATATATATATATATATATATATATGAAAAGTGTGGATGTGTGCTTCAATAATTTTGCTGCCGACTGTAGAAACTTGAACATCTAAAATAAAGGTGTTTAGTGCTGAACAGTTGTCTTTTCTTTTAAGACTGTTTTGGCACGTTAATGTGCAGTAAATTACAAACAAACAAACAAATGCACTTTTCAAGCATTTTTCTTTCAGCATTCATATCTGCAAGGAGTCAATTCATAGTAAGTCAATGGTTTTCTACAACTCTATAATTCCCCTTTTTTTTCCGATATCTTATACCGTTTTCGAGCTAGGAACTCATCTAGTTAACTCATCAGTTGGAGTTGTAAGCGGTCGCATCTAGTAGCACTTAGCCATTTTGCTATATCTCGATACAATTTTTTTTACTATAGCTTCATTTGTTCGGCAGTCAAAAGGATGATAATGGACTTCAGTGAGCACCTAGTGTAGGTAATGACCATAAAATAGTAAAAGTAGACTAACTGAACTATCCAATAATACTTTGTAATATTTTGTTGCAACAATGATATAACTTCTTTTAAAATTAAATAATCACTACGTATTCGAAAATAGTTCGCTTATATGTTAGTAAATTCATAAACTGAAGTAGCAATCGAAATGCATTTACACAAATATTACTGTGATCATCTTGGACTGCAAAATATATGGGAAAACTTAAAAAAAAAAAAAAACATATAAAATAGAATTTTCGAAAATTCTATTTTAATCATGTCATTTACAAGCAATGCCGATATACTATTACTTTATATGTATATACAGGGTTGTTACAATTGATGTTCCCCTATTCAGAAGGCTCTAGAATCGGTTCTATGGCTCCAAGCGAAACAAAATTTTACTAGCATGTAGTACAAGTGATGCGCTCTGCGCAAATCGAAAAAAAAAATTGTAGTGAATTGGTGGCGATGCTTCAATATCTATGGCTATTTTTAAAGATTTTTTTCTAGCAATTTCGATCAATCCAGATGAAACACACAAAATTAATTTTATTTTTTACAAAATCTGCGAAATTCGCATTAGATTTTGGCGCAGCACCCCCTATTGATGAAAACTGTAACTCTTTTTTTTTTTTTTTTTTTCGATTTCGAAGAATACAATGCCGCCTAATTATTTTTGTCAATAGGTGGCTCCACGATCTGTAAAATTGGAAAAAAATAAGTCACAATTTTCGTCAATAGGTGGCGCTGAGCCAATATCTATAGCGATTTTTGCTGATTCTTTTTTTTTTTTTTTTTTTTTGTAAAAAATAAAATATTGGAAAATTTATTACGCAGATGTTAAGTATTCAGATTCGTTGTATCAAATTCGATTTACAAAAAATTTGCAAAAATCACCTTAAATATTGGCGAAAAAAATTAGGAGGCGCCGTGCTCTGCGAAAATCGAAAAAAAAAAAAAAAAAAAAAAAAAACTGAATAACAATTTTCGTCAATAAGTGGCAGAATGCCAATATGTAAGACGATTTTTGCAGATTTTTTGTAATAAACAAAATAATTTTGTGTGTTTCGTCTGGACTGACCAATTATGATAGCTTGAATCTGCAAAAATCGCCTTAGATATTTGAGCAACGTCACGTATTAACAAAAATTTCAACTACTTTTTTTTTTCCCCCCCGATTTTCACGGAGCGCATCCCTTGTACTACATACTAGTGGAATTTTGTTTCGTTTGGAGCCATAGAACCGGCTCTAGAGCCTTCTGAATAGGGGAACTTTAATTATAACAACCCTGTACGTATATAAATGTTTTCTATAAATTCCGATAGCTTATAAATTAGAGTTGATAGTTTAAAATTTTAAACATTTTGATTGAGTGAAAATTTGAAAAATTTTGCTTTTTCAAAAATAATTAAATATTATAAGAAAAATCTTTAAAAAAGTACTACATAAATATGGAAATAAATATCTGTAATAATAAAACCAGAATTTTTATAAGAATCTCAATGAATGTACAATAATAATTTACAAATATTTCCTTACTTATTAAAATTTTTTTTCAAATAGTGTAATTGTGAGGTCGAGACTACAGAACGTCTCCACAGTTCGTTTGAATTTCAGCTGAATCCAGCAATCTAAAGTTGGGACTATCAAATCACTTCGTCGCACAGTGTTCGGAATTTCAAAAAAGCTGGCCAAAAGTCGAAAAATTTAGGCACGTTTTTAGACGTAAGTACCGCGGAAATACCTTCAGAGGGAGCCACTGAATGAAACTGTGAGGTGGAAAATTTATTCTATCTACATATTTCTAAGTGTAGGCTGGCGGAAAACGTGACAATTTTTTCTTTTTAATTGTTAATGCATTTTAACAGTTAAACAATTAGTGTTTCTCGGAAAATTTCGCAACAACAACATTCAACAAAATATGGCCGACAATTGTGGAGGTTAGTAGATAGTGATCTCCTGAGCGGCTTTTTGAAGTTAACCTCAATTATAACATAGCCAAAAGTTTCAAAGTATGGAAACTTTTTTATCTCGCAAGATCCCGCATTGATTCAAAGTGGAGAGTGTTAAGGGATGTCCATTTTATTCAGCCGTTAAAGAATTGGGTGCCCCCGCCTGCCCCTGTATGTGTAAAAGCGTTTTAACTTTTTAATTTAATTTTTACTTTTTAATTTAATTTTTTAATTTTTTGGACTTTGGTCTGCCATATTGGATCCGCCATCTTGTTTTTGACTGCAAGATCACTTTTTTTATAAAAACTGATATCAAATTTGAATTTAGCGCCCTCAAAAACCCTTAAATGTGAAAATTATCCTTCATCTATCAATTTTTTGATTTTTGATCCGCCACACAGTGGTCGGAATTTCAAAAAAGCTGGCCAAAAGTCGAAATTAAAGAAAACAAGTGAAATTGTGATGTATATATATGTTTTCGAGGTCGCTGAATCCGAATCTGACATTGGTTTTTTGAAAACTTCAAAGGCAAACTCAAAAACAAGATGGCGAATCCAATATGGCGCGCCATATTGGATTCGCCATCTTGTTTTTGAGTTTGCCTTTGAAGTTTTCAAAAAACCAATGTCAGATTCGGATTCAGCGACCTCGAAAACATATATATACATCACAATTTCACTTGTTTTCTTTAATTTCGACTTTTGGCCAGCTTTTTTGAAATTCCGAACACTGTGCGTCGCCAGTGACTCGGCGAAAGTCTTGGTCGAGTTAGTTTTATGTCGGCATGGTGCTGCAGTGAAATAATTACGATCTCAGTGTTGGATAAATTAGAAGTGATTTTAAAAGGATGGGTTGAAATGAAAGGAAAGGAAGTTGTTGAATGTAGTATAAAATGAAGGATAGTGAATTGCTAGGGGTAATGAATGAATTGGTAGCTGATAAGTGTGCAGTAAAGAGTTATAGCGAGTTGGAGTTGGTGGTGATACGGACTTGCACCGGATTATGGTATGTGTGAAGTGATGGTAGAGAGGTGTAGTATTGTGGCGTAAGTTAAGAAAAGAGTCTGTCGTGTATCGGGAATCCGCTCGACACTCTGAAGTGAGAATAGTTAGTAGTAGCCGAGAGCAGTCGTCAAAAAGATCAGCATTGGTGAGGTAAAATAACTTCTTATTTTATGTCTTGTTATTTCCTGAAGTCACTTATTTAAATTGAGTTAGCTCAACGCTCTCCTTGATATTGAATGCTAAATAAACTTTGTTATTTATTTGTTAACTTTGTCTCGAGCTCTTCTTATTACTAGCTAATTAAGCAATTAAGTTCATCTTTAGGATTTAAGATCTACAATTGAGAATATGGAGACCACTTATTCTCTACATAATAACCTAATTTATTACTTAATTTTCATATAAGAAAAAGAAGAATTACGAAATAAAGCAAGCAAATTTCATCTCCATAATCTGAAACTCAGTTTTGCATTTTCGCAAATTTGCATTGAAAAAACTAAGCCATGTATAACAACCAATCTAACTGCACAAATTTTTTATGTGATATTTTTTTTTAATAAAAAAAGCTAACAGAGGAAAACAGAATAACTTTTATGCTAAACAGACTTTAAACGATAAACTTAGATAAATTGCAAATTAACCCGCATCTACTTTGGGAAGAATCGGTTTCAAATTGTTTCCTTAACAAAATGTTCGCGTCGTTTGGAATAGTAAAAAATCATGCTATATCCTCATAAAATTGTTCCTTACTGTTTATTTAAACAAAAGTTTTCTAATTAATTAGGATATTTTCAAATTATAAAACTAAAAAAAAAAAAAAAAAAAGGCTTATATATGTTTAAGGCATGATTGAAAATCGAAGCTCATTTACTTGACTATCAATAAGAATAAGACCATTTATATATATATATATATTTTTTCACTTTCTCAGGAAATTCTAGAAAAAATAGTGTTGAACTGCAGACATGCAAAGAACATAAACTCACACTTTCCAGCAACGATTTACTCACAAGCATAGTTGCCAATTTAGCACCTTTTGGCTACCGGAAAATTTTAATATATATATATATATTAAAATATTATATATATATATATATATATATATATATATATATATTATATACATATATATATTTTATTTAATCAGTGAAAATTGTTACAGTTCTCTGATTAAATAAAATAAATTTTTCTATTAAATTTTTCTAGTAGCCAAAAGGTGCTAAGTTAGCAACTTTAATCACGAGTATAATTAGGGAACCAACCATAAATTTAAGCAAAGCTCTTATATTTTGGATTATTCTATATCATAAAAGGTTATCAATGACTTGTAATTTTAACACATGATTTCACTTCCTATTTGCGATATTTGTATGCTTTCTTTGTAGGAATACAAAGGATATTCAAAGGATTACAAATGACAAGCCATATATATATATATATTTATATATGTATGTATGTATTTTCTAATATTTTATTGGTAAGTTTTATGATTATAATAAAAATGGATTTCAACAAAATTTTACCAAATTTGCAAAATTGACAAAACATTAAAGGCTATGTAATAAAAACATGTTATGTTTTGCGCATGCAGATTTTTAAAAAATATATACTACGTATACTAAAATCTCAGTTAATGTTAAACATGTGCACTTTATTTTTAAGAATAATGTTTCTCTAATGTTTTGTGAAATTTCTGAAATTCTTAAAAATTTAGTTGAAATCCATTCTTGTTATAAGCAATATATGTATATATATATATATATATATATTAGAAAAAATATATATTAGTCTTATCCTCTTCTTCTCCATTCTCCTACAAAGCCATTACTTAACGATTCATCTACGATTTGTTCATCAGTAAAATGTTTAAAGACTAAGTCATTGGCAGATCATTTAGGGCCTTATTCACCAACTTCTTAACACTCGGATTAAACCTCGGATCAGTGGTAATCGCTCGATCATACAAAAATCGGTATTCTCCAACAAAAATCCGCGGCAGATCTGTAGAACAGAGGTTCACTGGTGTTTGTTTACATTTTGGCGATATTATCCGTGCACCAACGAACCAAGGAAATGAATTTATCTTATGGCAACCTTACAAAACGTTTGTTTATGTTCGAAATGAAAGAAATATCAATGCAGACGACTATTTAACGTAATTAAATAAAATTATCGAAGAAATTTCATAAAATAGCGATGGTTAATTAACTTTTTAACTACAATATTTTAATAAATAAGCAAATACTTAACAAAATGCATGTTTTGTCATCGAAGTTTTAAGAGCAAATTCATTTCAACAACACAATAATTGTAATTAAATAAATGAAAATTCAGAATAAAAATATAACTTTAAAAGTAATTAAAAAAGCATGAAAACTTACAATATATGCAACATGAATTTTATTTATTTATTAGTGCTAGAGGCCTATTTCAGTCGGTACAGTTGTCGAATTTTTATAGGTCACTCTTAATTAGTGCTAGAGGCCTATTTCAGTCGGTTTATTGAATGGGGATTTATTGAATGAAGTCCCCCCAAGGCCCAACTTTGACATGAGTCCCCCCCCCAGGCCCAACTTTGACATGAGTCCCCCCAAGGTACAACTTTGACATGAGTCCCCCCCAAGGCACACCTTTGACATGAGTCCCCCCAAGGCCCAACTTTTACATGAGTCCCCCCCAGGCCCAACTTTGACATGAGTCCCCCCCAAGGCCCAACTTTGACATGAGTCCCCCCCAAGGTACAACTTTGACATGAGTCCCCCCCAAGGCACACCTTTGACATGAGTCCCCCCAAGGCACACCTCCCCCTCATTGGGAAAAAGAGAAAAAACGTTGTTTTGCAACTATAAGACAGTTTGGACTTCCAACGTTATTTGTTACAATATCTGCAGCTGAAACACATTGGTTTGATTTAATGAAAACGTTATCATGGAATTTAGATCGTCACGAATTAACTAAAGAAGAATTTGTCGATATTAACAAGTTTAGCAGTAGGCCTCTGGCACTAAATTAAAATCTGTCAATGTCAGATTTTCATGTTTTAAATAATGAAATAATGTCGTGTCTGTATAATTTTTTTTATATTATTATTTATTATTTTTTTTTTCCATTTTGAAATTTGTGTTAATTCCATAATACATAAATCACATATCAAATATTTCACTTCGCGCTCAGTTAATTCGTAAAATTCGAGGATTCTAAAACCGCATTCAAATGAATCGAAACACATCGGTATAAAAATTATGAGAATATACAAATAAAATAAAAAACGTATTTTCAAGTTATCAAATGATACGCTTTCATTTCTCCAGACACATATCGTTTCGAATTTTTCATTAACACTTACATTTCAGCGGAGGGGAAAATTCCCTAGTTTTCATAAACTTGACCAACAAGTGATTAAGTGAGTGAGTTTTACGTCGAACTAGTGCTACGTTGTGGGCAATGAGTACGGCAACCAAATATCCCCATTTTCTACAGACAACGTTTACTTTATTCACATTATTATAATTTATAAAAAAAGTTATAGAAAGTAAACTATTTAATATTCAAATTTTATTTTTAGTGCTTATTAATTAAAAATGAAAAAAAAAAAAAAGAAAAGAAAAATACATGCATAATTAGTTAATTGTAGCAATTTAAAGCTTCTCTGTTTTAAAAGTTCACGGATCCGGCCACTATAACGACGCACAGTGTTCGGAATTTCAAAAAAGCTGGCCAAAAGTCGAAATTAAAGAAAACAAGTGAAATTGTGATGTATATATATGTTTTCGAGGTCGCTGAATCCGAATCTGACATTGTTTTTTTGAAAACTTCAAAGGCAAACTCAAAAACAAGATGGCGAATCCAATATGGCGCGCCATATTGGATTCGCCATCTTGTTTTTGAGTTTGCCTTTGAAGTTTTCAAAAAACCAATGTCAGATTCGGATTCCGCGACCTCGAAAACATATATATACATCACAATTTCACTTGTTTTCTTTAATTTCGACTTTTGGCCAGCTTTTTTGAAATTCCGACCACTGTGTGGCCGGATCAAAAATCAAAAAATTGATAGATGAAGGATAATTTTCACATTTAAGGGTTTTTGAGGGCGCTAAATTCAAATTTGATATCAGTTTTTATAAAAAAAAAGTGATCTTGCACTCAAAAACAAGATGGCGGATCCAATATGGCAGACCAAAGTCCAAAAAATTAAAAAAGTAAATTAAAAAGTAAAAATTAAATTAAAAAGTTAAAACGCTTTTACACATACAGGGGCAGGCGGGGGCACCCAATTCTTTAACGGCTGAATAAAATGGACATCCCTTAACACTCTCCACTTTGAATCAATGCGGGATCTTGCGAGATAAAAAAGTTTCCATACTTTGAAACTTTTGGCTATGTTATAATTGAGGTTAACTTCAAAAAGCCGCTCAGGAGATCACTATCTACTAACCTCCACAATTGTCGGCCATATTTTGTTGAATGTTGTTGTTGCGAAATTTTCCGAGAAACACTAATTGTTTAACTGTTAAAATGCATTAACAATTAAAAAGAAAAAATTGTCACGTTTTCCGCCAGCCTACACTTAGAAATATGTAGATAGAATAAATTTTCCACCTCACAGTTTCATTCAGTGGCTCCCTCTGAAGGTATTTCCGCGGTACTTACGTCTAAAAACGCGCCTAAATTTTTCGACTTTTGGCCAGCTTTTTTGAAATTCCGAACACTGTGCGACGGAGGATGAATTGGGACATACCCCTAAGGTATATGAACCAACAAAGAAACATGGCTGTATAAAGCTATGAATCTGAAAACGCACGTAACTCGGCTCCGCGGCAATCACTATCGCGCATGTTAAGACCAAAATTTCCCATAATGTAGTTCTAGTGCAACGTAAAATGCGCTCGAAACAAATGAACCAATCAAATATCGCCTAATTTCCCATAATGTAGCTCTAGTGCAACGTAAAATATACTCAAAACAAATGAACCAATTAAATATAGCCTAATTACCCATAATGTAGCTCTAGTGCAATGTAGAATACACTCAAATCAATAAAAAAACAAATGAACCAATCAAATATCGTCTAATTTCCCAATGTAGCTCTAGTGCAACGTAAAATACACTCAAAACAAATGAACCAATCAAATATCGCCTAATGTCCTGTAATGTAGCTCTAGTGCAGCGTAAAATATACTCAAAACAAATGAACCAATTAAATATAGCCTAATTACCCATAATGTAGCTCTAGTGCAATGTAAAATACACTCAAATCAATAAAAAAACAAATGAACCAATCAAATCTCTCCATACTGCGTCATAATAGAATTGTTAAGTTATGTTTACAAGGATAGGCAGTTTCTCGCTACGGAAGTTCGCCAAGCAGAAAGTGAACCTCTGTTCTACGGATCAACCAAATCCGCTGTTCACCGGCTACTTTAATTCTCGGATTTGCTGATCCATGGTTTAATCCGAGTGTTAAGAAGTTGGTGAATAAGGCCCTTAACCTATTAAACGATTTATCTTCATTGACATTATCTATTCCAGTAACCCATTTTAGATCTCCTGTATTTTAGATTTCTCTAGCCAAAAATAAGTCAAAACTTCTTCCTCTGTAGAATCTATCGAAGTATTTTTTTTTATATATATGGTAGGGTTTTCTTTCAGGATTTTAATAACGTAAATTTCTTCACACCCAATTAGTGTTTCTGTCAGGAAAGTTGCTATGAATGATGCAATATTTTCAAAATCTCTGAAGACAATCTCTCTCTTGTGTCTTTTATAAATTTAATCCGTTCTATTCTGTCTTCTTTGAAACAATTAAGCCATTGTCCATTGTCTGAATAAGAAATGTTACATAAGAAGACACTCGTAATAAAAATTACATCTTCCGATTTTAAAACATATTTACTGGGGGGGGGGGGGGGATGAAGCACTATCAATTAGCAATGCAACTTTCGGAAGCATCTTTTGAAACTTGAGATATTTTCTAATTTGGGGAATGAACTTTTGTCAAACGGTATTTAAGATATTCCATTGAACTTCTACTTTTTTTAATTTTTATTATTTTTTTCAAATATCCCACTCAGGATTTGGATTCTTTACCAATCTAAAAGATTTTTTTTTCTTAATTGCTACCAGTTTTAGTTTGAGATATCTCTTTGCACTGTTACACGTCATTAGTTTTTTATAAATTCTTTACATCATTTCACAGTGTTCGGAATTTCAAAAAAGCTGGCCATATTGGATTCGCCATCTTGTTTTTGAGTTTGCCTTTGAAGTTTTCAAAAAACCAATGTCAGATTCGGATTCAGCGACCTCGAAAACATATATATACATCACAATTTCACTTGTTTTCTTTAATTTCGGCTTTTGGCCAGCTTTTTTGAAATTCCGACCACTGTGTGGCGGATCAAAAATCAAAAAATTGATAGATGAAGGATAATTTTCACATTTAAGGGTTTTTGAGGGCGCTAAATTCAAATTTGATATCAGTTTTTATAAAAAAAAGTGATCTTGCACTCAAAAACAAGATGGCGGATCCAATATGGCAGACCAAAGTCCAAAAAATTAAAAAATTAAATTAAAAAGTAAAAATTAAATTAAAAAGTTAAAACGCTTTTACACATACAGGGGCAGGCGGGGGCACCCAATTCTTTAACGGCTGAATAAAATGGACATCCCTTAACACTCTCCACTTTGAATCAATGCGGGATCTTGCGAGATAAAAAAGTTTCCATACTTTGAAACTTTTGGCTATGTTATAATTGAGGTTAACTTCAAAAAGCCGCTCAGGAGATCACTATCTACTAACCTCCACAATTGTCGGCCATATTTTGTTGAATGTTGTTGTTGCGAAATTTTCCGAGAAACACTAATTGTTTAACTGTTAAAATGCATTAACAATTAAAAAGAAAAAATTGTCACGTTTTCCGCCAGCCTACACTTAGAAATATGTAGATAGAATAAATTTTCCACCTCACAGTTTCATTCAGTGGCTCCCTCTGAAGGTATTTCCGCGGTACTTACGTCTAAAAACGCGCCTAAATTTTTCGACTTTTGGCCAGCTTTTTTGAAATTCCGAACACTGTGCATTTATGTCCTGAAAATTACGGATTTATTTTTTTTATTTTTTTTTTTTTACATCTGGACTCAAAGTAGAAGACATAATGTTCAATGACATTTCTCATCAACGTTGTGAATTCATTTGTGATAAATTTCTACTGACTTAGGAAACTTTTCAAAATTAGTTTTAAAAATCTTTTGTTGCGTGTTCATCGCAATTTAAGTTCTCACCACGAAGCCTAATTTCTCCTATTCAGTGACGCATAAAACTTTTCGTCTTCTCTTATGATGTGTCTGGTGCGTCAAATTTTCTTCCTAAGTCTACCATTTCAAAAGAATGTTTTGATTTCACAGCAATAATAAGTTCTAAAATAAGAATTCCTTTGCATCTTGTTTGGTGGGCCCACGGTAAAAATGACACACCTAGTTTTTCATGAGGGCTGGTTTCAATGGTTTTTCTTTTTTTTTTTCTTTGCTCAGAAGTTATACCATACAGATGCGAACTGTTTCATATAAATTTTTGTTTAAAATTTTCCCTATTTATGCATTTTTCTATTTCATTCTGCAAGCTCATTAGTTTTTTAGATGCAAGATTTTCAATTTTTTTTAGTAGTTTAATTAACACAAAAATGTAAACACGTACTTGTACTGCTAGCGGACAAGTGCACACAGTTTGAAAGAAAATTATACATTGATTCATCAGTTAAGAGAATTGGGAGTGGCGAATGAAAAGAGGAAGAGCGGACGGTATTTATGACTCTAATTGATTGAATTCTACGATGAGTTTCGTTCTAAAAATATCTTCTACATCTGGAGATCATTCATTTCTCACGAATTCATTATTTTGTTTCAACACGTTTATATTTTTCCTTTTTCTAGATTTTTTGTCTTCCCTTGTTACTTTCATCGATATTAAATAGAAATAAAACCTTTTTGTAAAAAAATAGAACCGACTCCAAAAAGCAACTACTATTCAAACAACTGAAAAAAAAAAAAAAAAAAAAAAAAAAAGGTATGAAATGAAACTGTAAATTGCGCCTAAAAGTATAAAATAATTTCCTTCGCCAAACAAGCTATAACACTACAATTAATTATAACTTTTGAAGTCGGCGCAAAATTAAATAACATTTAATTAGTTTTTAAAGGTTTGTTTTTAAATCGATAGCAAGAAATGCTGTTGTCGCGAATGATCCATTTTCATATTTCCTTTATTATTTTATCACTATATACAATTGGTCCATTTGTAGCATCTACATAGAACAGTGAATATTCTTTACAATGCGGTATTTATGTTTCTACGAAGTTAGAGTTTCCTTTGCAAATTTGATATAACTTTGATAACTATCATCATTGGTGGCTTTTGGATTTGACGATCAAAACGTAATGCAAAAATATACATGCAAGATGTATATTTTCATAATATATATTGTACGATGTCTTGTTTCATAATCTTGATTACTCTCTTAATATACCTTATCAAAATAATCATGATATCCCAAATAAATTAAATATGTTTGCCAGATAATTTTGCGATTTTTCTTTCACCAAGGACGTCAGATACCAGCATCTTAGCCAACTTTTGCTGCTTACGAAATTTTATTTGTTTTCTTGAATCAAAGTAGTTTTCGGCTGCATTTTGCAGGTGACAATGTGAGATGTGTATACTAATAGGATTTGATTTTTGTATTGAATAAAGTTATAAATTTTTATTTAATTTTGCGCCGACTTCAAAAGTTATAATTAATTGTAGTGTTATAGGTTGTTTGGCGAAGGAAATTATTTTATACTTTTAGGCGCAATTTACTGTTTCATTTCATACCTTTTTTTTTTTTTTTTTTTTTTTACAAAAAGGTTTTATTTTTCTCTTTTCAGTGAAAACTTATTCATATAGCAGAACATCAAAAGACGTTCGACGGTAGCTTCACAAATCACAACTTCCAAGAAAAGTGAAATAACTTAAAAAATGGTTTATGTCACTGAAAAATACATGAAATGCACCCAATGTAAACAAAAAAGTTACAACTCCATATAGAAAGTTTTCCACTCGAGAGACAGTTGTGCCAGTTTTATTCTAGTCAAGTTATATTTAAGTTGATTTTTCTCAAATGCTGCATTTTTAAGTTGTGTCACTTTTCTTGCCTTTATCAGATATGAGCAAAAAACTGTCTATTGAATGAACATACGTTAAGTTAAAAAGTCTTTAGAAATATAAAGAACGGATACGCTGTATTCGTAACCAAAAATTCTGTTAGGCATATATATTGAACTTTACAGTGAATACGTGTCACTCGCTGCGCTGGAAATTGCGCAGCGTAAAGTTCAAACAAAGAGCAAAATATGCATTGCAGCTGACGGACAGAAGTTTCAACATCGATACTTACATACTCCTTTTACCAGTGTAGCTTCATGCGTTCATCAGTTAGAGTGAGAACAGACTTTTGCGAGTATCCTGTAATTTGTTTATATCCTAATGAAATCATAATGAAACCTATTTCAGGCCATGATTATTACGACAACAAAAAAAGTATTAAAATTAAATCATCTCTTACGAAGTTATAAGCTAACAAATTTCAACAACAACAACAACAAGAAACATTGAGAACCTCTTCCTTTATGAAATCGGTTTAAAACGTCTATGCGTTAATCGATGTGACCGCTTAAAATAACCATACTTTGAATTTTACATAACATAAATGTCACCCGCTACGCTACAACGTATGCAATGTCGTTCAAGTATGCACAAAATAGGAAATTGTGAACAAACAAATGCACGTTTTTAGCGTTCTGTTTTTAGCATTAATGTCTAAACTATCTATTCGTACTAAATCGATGACGCTCTGCAAATTTATAATTCACTTTTTTCCCCTGTGTTCAACCGTTTTCGATATAGGAACGCTAACTCCACTGTTTTCAACCAGGTGGTACTGTAGGCAGTTGAATCGCGTAGCACATGTCCTCATTATTATACCTACGTACCACTTTTATGATTATAGTTGCAGCTGTTCAGCAGTTAAAAGTGTCGGGACTGACTTTTTTGGGCACCATGTATATTCTTTTGATAGTAAAGATATTACAATGGGACCTATTTCAGACCAAGACCTTTACAATAAAACAAAAGGTATCAAAATCGGATCATCCGTTCAGAAGTTATGAGCTAACAAATAAAAACAAAAAAACTTACACTTTGAATTGAGAACCTCCTACTTTTTGAAGTTGGTTAATTAGAGCATCTCTTACGAAGTTATAAGATTACAAACACCAACAACACATAGCTCGAATTAAAAACACCCTCCTTTCTGAAGTTGGTTGAAAACGACTTTGCGCTGATCGATGTGACCGCTTACAGTAACAGTACTTTTAACCACAGAGTATACGTGTCATCCACTACGCTGCAAAGTGTGCAACGTAGTTCAAGTGTGCACAGCGTAGGAAATTGTGAACAAACAACTGCACGTTTTAAGCTTTCCATTTTTAGCAATAATGTCTAAATACTGTTATTTTGTAGTAAATCGATGATGCTCTACCACTTAGTAATTAACTTCTCTCCCCTCTTGAACCGTTTTTAAAATATGATGGCTAATTCCGCTGTTTTTCACCAGATGGCGTTTTATTGTCTTTAGATTGTAAAGATATTACAATGGGACCTACTTCAGACCAAGATCTTTACAACAAAACAAAAAGTATCAAGTAACCGTATTTTGAACTATATAGCGTATGTCTCACCAGCTACGCTACAACGTGTGCAATGAAGCTTAAGTGTGCATAGTGTAAGAAATTGCGAACAAACAAATGCACGTTTTTCGCATTGTATTTTTAGCATCAATGTTTAAACTATCTTTTCGTACTAAATCGATGATGCTCTGCAATTTTATAATTCACTTTTTCCCCCTGTCTTGAACCGTTTCCGAGATAGGAACGCTAGCATGAATGTCTAAACTATCTTTTCGTACTAAATCGATGATACTCTTCAACTTTGTAATTCACTTTTATCTCTAGAACCGTTTTCAAGATAGGAAAATTAACTCCGCTATTTTCCACTAGGTGGCGCTACAAGCGGTTTAACCTTGTACTGCATAGCCACTATGATATACTTACATACAATTTTTATCACTATAGCTGCAGCCGTTTAGCAGTTAAAAGAGTTGGGACTGATTTTTTGGGGCACCCTGTATTTTCTTTAGATCGTAAAGATATTACAATGGGATCTATTTCAGACCAAGACCTTTTCAACAAAACAAAAAGTATCAAAATCGGACCATTCGTTCAGAAGTTATGAGCTAACAAACATAAAAAAACATACGGTTTGAATTGAGAACCTTCCTTCTTTTTTGAAGTCGGTTAAAAAAGTATTGAATTCGTAAGAATTTTCGACTTCTAGCTTACGATGAATTTACATTTTTAGACGTTCTAAACAATATGGCTAATTTTAGAAAATGTCAGTCTCCCAGTATATGTGTGGCAAAAACTTTTTACCCATTCCAGTTCAATAACTAATACACATAATTTTATAAAATATTATATTTAGTTAAATCTTGATAAAAATTGATGCCTCTTAACTTTTGGTGCATATCACTCAACAGATGGCCCTGTTTTCCCGCTTTGTCAAAATATTTAATATGGCAGCACACGGCAAAATTGCGTATAGATGTACCGATCATTTTAACGAATTATTATAATATAAAAAATATTTACAATACACTCCTGCTCAAAAATTCAGCAAGATTTGCAAACGATCAGTTTTTTTTTTTTTTTTTTTTTTTTTTTTTTTGCAATTTAAAAACTTATCCCTCGATGAAATGTTTTTAAACATTAGGTATTTAGAGAATTGGGTCTTTCTCATATTGTTCAGTGAGGATTGATTTATGACAACATTTAGGGGGCCGGTAACAAATTGAACAAAATAAATAATATTTGTGATCACCCTGTATCGTTAAGTGAATGAAATGAACTGTAACTTTAGGATATATTAATACAGACCCAGTTTAATTTGTGGATGAATGTGTGTGACGGTAGTATATTAAATAATGGAGATATAACCATTTATTTTAAAACTCAAAAAAAAAAAAAAAAAGAAAAAAAGAAAAGAAAGAAAGAAAGAAATCAGCATGTTTTTCATTCATAATATTGAGAGTTTTTAACGAAGATTATTCCCACTTTCAGATAATTTAGAAAAAGACTTTTTAAACAATATACTGCAATCGGAATACAAATATCTCAGGAAACACGAAAATTTTTATGAAAAACATTTTCACTGCCCATGTGCGATCTATTTTTTTTTTTTTTTTTTTTTTTTTTGCATGAGTTGAAAGCTAGGTATATTGGGCAACTTTTATTAAAAGTGTCACTGACACGTTCTGCTGCTGCAACAACCCGTGCTACGAGGTCTTCAGCAGAATTGAGGCTGGGCCTCGTACACAAAGCCTCTCATGAATCCCACAGGAATGGGGTACAAATCATGGGATGGTGGTGGTCAGGCGATGAATCCGCCCCTGCCAATCCACCGTGCCGGGGCTCATGTTGCCCAATTGACTTTCGGTCAAACAACGCCCTCTAATGAGTATACATGACGTTTCCGCCTCTATGTTTCTATGGAAAAATGATTTGTTTCGATATGCCTAACCTACCTTAAAATTTGTCAGAACTGTTTTGAAAATCCCTGTACTTACTGTATTAAATGATGTATATTATCTTTTCTAATCTTTTACTTCAATTTGTTTTTATTGTATTATATTTATTGTGTTATATAATGTTTATTATCTTTTCTAATCTTTTAATTTTGTATTATACTTTCTTCAGTCGATACATTAACATGGTTTTGCAATATAAATATTAAAAATAGATAAATAAATAAATAAATACACTTTTGTCTTAGAATACAAAGATGATCGCTATTCAGTCAAACTGAAGAGGAAATAAAAAGACAATAAGATAAATAATTTATAAACATACAAACATTTATTTATTTATTTTATTTTAAATGAGATTTTGGATAGAAGGTGGGAATAATGCTCTTTTGAAATTTTTTTGCGAATATGAGACTTTTGTTTTTGTTTTTTAATCTATACATTGTACACTCCGTCACAGAATGTTCTAATTATATTTGAAACTGTCATGACAACTAGTTGTATACCTCCAATTTTGCTTTTGAGACCACTTCTCACTTTAAACATATCCACGATTTTTGTGACGTCTGTATGTACGTGTCGCATAGATTAAAGCTGTTGATCGTAGAATGCTGGAAATTTATATTTTGGTTTTATATAATATCTAGTTGTGCATCTTTTTTTTTTTGTTCTATAGTTCTTTATACGACTTTTCATTTTAGAGATATTCACGCAATATAATACGCCACGACTTTTCCTGAACTTTCATTTGACCAGATTTTTTCTACAACTTCTAAAGACTGAAGTTCAAAAGAAGGTTGCAAATGTTGAGTCAAAGATTGTCCGAAAAACTGTTTTTCTCGGTGTTCAGTACATGTCAAGAGGCTCTTGTTTATCTCTCTTTTCTTGGTGCGTATAAGGAGCTTTCTTCTCATTGGTTAATAGAGGGAGAAATAATCGCTCGCAGAAACACTATTTTATGACTAGCCAGAAAAAAATTTTCGTGCTCCCAACTCCTATAACATTCGGCGTTGAGGTGATTTTAACAAACCAAATTGGCTTAAATTAACAATCGGCTCAAAAGTTGCGCGAAAAGTTGTCGTGGGTAATAGCGCTATTTTAGTTTTGATACCACTCCTCACTGTAAACATATCCCCGATTTTCGTGAAAATCATGGATTGGCAGGGGCGGACCCATCGCCTGGCCACCACGATCCTCCGATTTGTACCCCATTCCTGTGGGGATGCATGAGAGGCCTTGCGTACGAGGCCCAGCCTCAACTCTGCTGAAGACCTCGTAGCACGAGTTGTTGAAGCACTGTTGCAGATGACAGGAATTTTGAGCACCATTTGCACATTATGCACACAATATTTAATCACCCGTATCTGCATTGGTTTATTTTGTATTCTTATCTCGTTAGCGTGCATACATGACATTTCTGTTTTTATGTTTCTATGTAAAAATGACCTGTTTCGGTATGCCTGACCTACCCTTAAATTTTGTCGAAGCTCTAACCCTGTATAATACAATAAAAACAGATTGAAATTTAGTAAAAATAAGCCTTTTTCCTGTTTATTTGAATGTAAGCATATGATTAATTAACTAAATTTATTCTATTGCAAACATTTCTTTGTTCAGAATTTTACTGATAATGTTTTTTATACGCATTTCGTTACAAAATAATACTTCCCAATATTATTTACAAGGACGACCAAATATTTCTTAAGCTTGCGCTTATTCCAGAAATGCATATATATATCGATCGAAAAACCTATTTTCATAAATCCAATAAAAAAATTGCCTATGACAATTTCTCTATCTATATAAATCCGAAGTTGATTTTTCATATATCAAAAACTTTTGCATAAATTTTACAGAAATTTCAAAGATAACTTTTCATTTGATCTTTAAAAACATAGAGCGCATAGAGTGGTTGTCAATAAATATTCGCGTTCCTGATATCAGGTTATTAATCTCAAGAGAAATTTTAGCTTTATGTTTTTTTGTAAAAATTGTTATCTTCTAATATTTTCTCTTTCCAGTTAGATGCATTTTTTAAAGCATATATTAAACTGAAAAACACCATAAATTCTGTCTCTGAAGAAATTTATATGTTTTAGATTTAAAATTTAGCAATTTAATTAGAGATTTAAATCGTGAAAGAAGTAAATCTCAAGAATACCTTTTTATAAAGAATCTCAATATTATTAAACAAAAGTAAAACATAGCTCTAACTTTAAGGGACATACGACCCTTAGAACTTTAAAAAACATCGATTTAATTATAGTCTTTTTTTTTTAAGTAAATTATTGTTAACTAAGCTTCATTGGGCATATCTAATTGTTACCTATAAGTTTGTTATGTATTTTGGAATAAAATTTAAATTCTGTGGTGAATTATTTAATAATTTATGTGTTAATAATAAATGTGTTTTTTTCATCTTGCGCGCTGAATATCTCTGAAACTATTTAATATTTTTTCTTGAAATTTTCACAGATTATGTAACATATCACATCCTTCAAACTGAACCTAAATTTGTATACCTCCCCTCCCCCTATTTTTCATTCAGGTGATACTTCAAATTTTATTAAAAAATAAATTATCTTTAAACTTTATATATATATATATATATATAGATAGATATTTTTAACCTAAATTTGAACAACTTTAGGTTCAGCTTGAAGGATCTTATATGTTACATAATTTATGAAAATGTCAAGAAAAAATATTAAATTGTTTCAAAGATATCCTGAGCGCAAGGTGAAAAAACACATTTATTATTAACACATAAATTATAAAATAATTCACCACAGAATTTAAATTATATTCCAAAATGCATAATTAGCTGATAGGTAACAATTAGACATGCCCAATGAAGTTTAGTTAACAATAATTTACTTTAAAAAAGTCTATAATTAAATCGATGTTTTTTCAAGTTCTAAGGGTCGTATGTTCCCTTAGCAAAGCAACAATACTACATGTTTTATATTATTTTATTTGCTTTGAAAAGAATGCTTAAAATCATATTCATACTTAGCTTTTTTTCAATTATAGCATTGCAAACAGTTGATAAACAACTACTGGACCATTTTTTTTTCTTTTTCAATAATAATAATAATAATAATCAATGTATGCAAGTTTGTTTTTTAAAAAATACATATTCAATACATCATATTTCAAAATATTTTAATAAAATATATATTATAAAAAAAAAAAATAGTAAAGTATTACTAATAACACTTAATTAGAAAAACACTTTTACTTTAATAATTATATTTTATTAAAGACGCATTTTAACAGCAGTATTCACTACACAGTTGATATTTGTCCGATTTTATTCGCTCACTTTAAAGTTGGTAGAAAGTTAGCGTATTATTCCAAGTATGCAAGCTAAATTTCTAGCCTGTTTACTTCCCATTCTTGGTAAAATTAATTACGCTGTTCCAAACGAAATGCATTATTTATATTTGGGGGAAAATTATAAATCGTAATCTTACAATGATTTTCTAAATTTTATTTTATTTATTTTACTCATTAGTTTCTACGTTATGTATTTGTTTAGTAATGTTATGTTTATATTTATTATTTGCAGAATTTAAGATATTTTATATATCTTTGACTATGTATTCCGTAACACTTTTAAATTCAGGATTGTTATCGCGATTTTTCGGGTTTTATATTGCTCTGGACTTGCACTTCTTTAGAAGTAAGATAGGTATGGATTAAGTAATTGCTTAAATTAATTCCTCCAACGGGAAAAGCTAATGTACAGGTAGAATTTCTTTTCTTGCATATATTTAGAGTCAAATACCTCAGAAGTGTCCAAGTAAGATAGCATTATTTAAGACTTCCCATTCCACCTTCGGATTAAAGCTTAAGTAATACTCAGTAAATCTTTAGAAATTATTTTCTAGAAACTTCTGTATGACTCATTATCATACACTGTAAAAAAATAACTATTACCAGCTACAAGAAACTCTCTGTGATTGAAGAAAATAATTATTTTCTCCAATCACAGAGAGTTTCTTGCAGCTGGTAATAGTTATTTTTTTACAGTGTATCAGCAAGTGAATAAGTAACAGTTCCCGTCCCCTATGCATAGCTACGGTTGTAGCTACGAAACCGTTCTATATCGCTTTAGGCATATATTTGGTATACATCTTCCTGTGATATCTGCCGCTGTACTTTATTATTATATAGTCTGTAACACTTTATTTTGCGGTCAATTCTGAAATTTTTATTGAGTAAATATAGTGAGACCTTAAACATTACTTTTACCGACAAATAACTATCGTAAAATTCTATATTGGAACACAATATTATCATTTTTCACTCGAGATGTGACACTCGGTCAGGGTCACCACTTGATTTGTTACGGCAACTCGAGAGGTGGCTCTCGATCACTACTCAGTTTGATGCGATAATTAGGGCGGTAACGACGTTTTTTAAGGTTTGGTATGAGCAATATCTCTTCATGAGTGCATTCAACAGTACTTGCGTATAAAACAACTGCCAATCTTTAACGTTTTCAGGACGAGCGCTACAATAGCAGCCATATTTATATAATGAACATGCATTATAGTTATACTCTTTCTATTTAAAGTATTTGTATCCATAATATTTTGATTGTACAAATGATATTATAAATATTCTTAAGAAATACAGAGCAATATACAAATTAAAAAACAAACGCCTACAGGCGAAGTTACAGATTTCAAAATGACGTGATTCCCATCAGTGCTTACGAAAATTTTAAACGCTTGGTCCAGCAAATGTGAATATTTAACAAACGTCCTTATTTGAAATATAAAGATATATATAGAATATTAAAATACAAAAGTTTTAAGCGTTAAATTATGTGTGAAATCATTTTACTTTAATGGTAAGAAAATCATCAAATACGCAGAAAAACGTCTGGAATTCCTGATCCGCCCAAGCGAAAAAAGCCTCGAGTACAAAGGGTTAAAATTGCAACTCGTTTTTCTGCCCTCTAGATAAGCTAAATATAAGCAAGAAAGAAACTTCACCTTAAGGTCATTCCGTGCCAAATTAACCACGATTTTTAAAAATATTAAACCCTCCATCACAGATTTGGATAAAATTAGTTCAGCTTATAGAATTTTTCATGCTAATTTTAAGTATAGCAATTATTTTGAGATTAGTCAAACAGTTTTTGAGCTTTTCAGTTATAAGCTTTTAAATGTATACCAAAATGGTTGATTTGCCATCATTTTGAATGCTAAATATGAAGATATAAATGTCTGTAAGTCCTTTATATTTTATCATAGAACCTTCAAACTTTTTTGACTTGTTTAGAATAATCTAAGCTTTCATTTAATAAGGATTTTGTATTGCTAAACCCTTACAATTATTTATGACAATGACTTTTCTGTAATTTTTTATATGTAAACTGAATAACTTTAACATGTTATTTCCTACATTAACCTACCTCCTTCAATTTTAATCAAATTTTGTGTACAAACAACCCAAATTATGTTTTTATGCCTGATCATTTTTTTTTTATGAGTGAAGTCATAGTCAAAAATATTTGTACTATTTTAGCAATACAAAATTTTCAATAAATGATCTCTTACTTTATTCTAAGCAAGCTAAAGAAAAGTCTGAAATCTCTATCATAAAAAATAAAGGAGTTACAGACATTTATATCTTTATGCGTTGCATTCAAAGATATAGCAAATCAGCAATTTTGACATATATTTAAAAACTCCTTCGTTAATCTTAATATAATTGAAAGTTCTACAAGTATACAAATTTTATCCAGATCTGTGTTGTTGGGTGTCCTGACCTGATTATGACGTAGGATAACCTATTACTTAATAAAGAACACGAAAATGTGTGCAAAAATAAGACTATTTGAGTTTTGTTATTGGGAATGTAAAATTATATGTTTTCTTTCACGAGAGCTTAGCGAATTTTTGATTTACTGCTAAGATCTTTATAATTTATGTCGTTTTCGTTTAATAAACTTATTTTTAACTAAATCTTAATCTATCAAAATCGTACCCTAATAACCAAAAATGGTTAGCAATATTTTGGGTAAAGTTGTAACAAGAGATAAAAAAAAAAAATCAACTTTTCTATTATATACAATAAAAGTAATTATAATAACGTAAGGCCCACATGTTTAGATAATATGGAGACATTTATTTAATTTCATTTAATTATAATGCATTTATTTCATTATTCATTCAAAATACTCTAGAACGTCATAAAATATATACCTCTAAAACAAACTGAAACATTTCCAAGAATATATCCTCCGAGATTAATTAAGATGTTTATTTAAACTTAATTCAAAACTTACTGAACTTACTCGTAATTTTCAATGAAATGCAGCTTAACATATCGTATGGGAATTCCTTACGAACAGTACAAAAGTTTGCTTAGTGGCTAATTTAGATGCATTGAACCAGAAATCAGTCTGCTGTTTTGCAGTTTAGGATTGCCTTACGGAAATTTTATCATTAATACAGATTTTATGTAAACAGGACTAAATATAAGGAAATTTTCCGCAGATTTTATAATATGAATTATGTAATTCAAGTGGAAATGTTTTTATAGAGTATTTTAAAATAGCAAAATATTAACCACTTTATTTATATCAATATATCTAATAAATTAAGCTTCAGAAATATGCTTAGATATATCATTTATATTAGCTTACATACGTTATGTATGTTCTATATTTATTGTCAAGAGCAAAGGGAGATTTGAATAACCGAATTTTTATAAAGTAAGTTTTTTTTAATAAAAAACAAGGATATCAATGATTAGTCAAGTCTAAAATTACTATATAAAAGTAATGGTATTCAAATTTCCCTTTTTGAGAACCCTGGTTAAGTGTTACATTCATTTACAACAAACGTTTTTCCATAGCTATCACAAAACGAATTATAATTATTGAGATATTCTTTATATTCATATTTCTCACATACAGGGTGTTACAGTTAAACTTCCGCTATAAAGAGCATTCTGTACCTAAAACGGTCAGGTGGATTGCCAATAAATTTATTTTTTGGACGAATTAAAACATGCGTTTGAGGAATCTTAAAAAAATGTTTTGTTCTTCAAACATATCTATCAGGTGATGCTTTGCATGGAAAAATAAAAATAATAATAAATGAAATGAACCACGTTGGATAAAAAATTATTGAGTAAACGTTCAAATTATTTATACATTCCATATGTGTCATTTTTTTGTTATATTTTCCTGCAAAGTGACACTTAGTGGTCATATTTGTTTATTTATTTATTTATTTATTTTATTTTAGCGAGTTTCATGAATTAACCCCATACGAAATTAGGTGTCAACCCACTGGCCCATTTTAGTTGCAGGAAAAAGTTTATAAAAAAAGCGTATATGAAGATGTATTGCGTTAACTATTTTGCAGAATCTTGCACCCTTATTTTAAAAGTTGCTATTTACAACGCTCGTTTCCTTTCTAATTTCTCTTACCCATTACATGGTAGAGAAAGTATTGTTTTGAGTCAAATTTTTAAAATTGATTTTTTTGTTATATTTACACGTTTTGGGGTCCCCTGAATCCAAATAATCATGATTTTAGTGGTTGGTCTGTGTATCTGTCTCTGTTTGTGTGTGTGTGACTGTGTGTGTGTGTGTGTGTATTATCAGCATATCGCAAGAACAAACAACAGCATAAATTCTAAACTTGGCATTTTAAATGTGGATCATATAGAGATACTACACTAATTTTTTCGTTAAGATCTGGCGAATGGTTCGTGTACAGGGACACCCTTAAGAATTCAAATACATTACGTCTATGGGGGAAATTGCAGGTAAGTAGAGTTTAAACACCTATAGACTGCACTAAACAAAATGATTTATTTTCACCTTGTGATGTGTACATAATCATCAGAAGATATACAGGGCTGCCAATATTTAAGCCATAACATTCTTTTTTATAGCTAGTAGAAGTTCTTTTACTATAATATTTTACTATACCCAGGGAAGCTGCTCAGAAATCGAAATTAATTCCTCATAGCCATATGGTAAGTAATGCATTTTTTTAAGCTAAATATTCTTCTCTTGGTTTTTTGTATCTTTACACGTTTTGAGATGATTTTCTGAATACCGAAGTCAAGTTTTTAATGTTTGACCTTTGTCTGTGTCTCTTATAATTGAATAAATTAAAAACAAATAATTTCAAGCGATCCAAATGTTTTATTTTGAAGTTAATACGTTTGTTACTAGAAAAGTTTGATCAAAATTTATAAGTTTCAAGGAATGTTGCGTGTGAAAGTTTTCTGAATAATTTTAAATGATCTTTTAAATTTAATAACAAGTTTGAATTCTATGTAAATGTAGGTCCAATAATGATACGGGGGGGGGGGGGGGGGGTTGAGGGGGCATTAGCCCCCCTCACATAGAATTATATGTCAAACAAATCTGTTCCAAAGCCTAATTTGAATTGTTTAAGATAGATTTACATAACAGTACCCGTTATCTTGCCCCTTTAGCTCCAATCTGTATTTATAGTATTAAGTTTCAGGGTAATAGAAAATCGTGTGAGTGACACACTAGATTATTATCTTATTTATTATTTTTTTTTTCCTTTGCGCACAGTATGAATAATTCTGTCGAAGCAATCGTAGATTCAATTTTACAAATAGATTTTAATTTTGTTATAACTTTTATCTCTTAGTATTTTTGTCCTTATTTATTTTACAACAAACTATGTATATTATTATTACAAACCTATTCCTCTTGAGCAATACAATTTTTTTTTTACACTAAATATATGAAAGAAATACAAAGATAATAGAATTTTTAAACAACAATGAATGATTAAATTCATGAAATTTTATTTTAAAGAAATGAACATACAGATTTTAGTATGAAATGAATATAATATAAGGTTACTGAAATATTCAGATATATTTTAATCAGAAATTTTAAGAAATTTTGAAAGACACACACGACTATACCATAACATGCAACTATCGCAAATCATAGACTATTTCGCAACTATAGGAATAACATGTACAATGAAAAAGAAAAAAGAAACAGACAAAATTTCATTTGTTACATTTCTATAGCAAAAACAGTTTAAATCGGACGCATGGTGTTACTGATTCAAGGCATATACTGTTTTTACGCTTATTGATTATCGATAATTATAAATATGAAAGGTATTCTAGAAGTCTCTCCTTGATTAAAAACAGTGTCACAAAACAAAGTGTTGTAGATAGAAAAATAGTACTTATAGCTAAATCGTGATATAATCATACAGTTCTTATTACACTATCAGCAAAATTAAATACATAAATATTTCATTGCCGGAGTGCATTGAGTCAATAATCGAATTCAAATCATTTGTAACTTAAGATTACTTGAGTGATAGATGCAATAGCTTCAGTTATCAAGCACTTCAGTGTCACGATGTCGCCCTCATTTGAATGCACATTTTGTCCTTTACATCAGGGATGGCCAACCCGCGGCCAGTGACAGAATTCAGGAAATTTCTAATTTGACATTTTCAGTTAAAAAATCTAAAATTAATAAAATGTTTCTGACTTTTTAATGAAAATACCAACTAAGATAGCTAAAGAAACAAATATCTCGCTCATTGATGTTAATAAAATATTATCAGATCAATAACTGATTCTTGCTATATTTATGAATGTATAATCATATGTTTTTGACTGTTTTATAGTTATTTTATAAATAAAAATATATTTAATATAAATATATTCTGTTTTAAATACTCACGAACCCACTGAAAAAAAGAATTACTATATGTATAAAATGGTTCATACATTTATATAATGCGGCCCGCCTGTGTAAAATAGATAGAGTTTTTGTTGGACAGGCCTGCTTTACATAACCCCGAAGGAAGAAATCCAAAGGTTCTATGTCGGGAGACCGTGAAGACCATTTTGTAGGATCATCAAGGTCTAGCTATCCTGCCATTTTCCTTAAACTTGTCATACATCTTTATACTATTTACATCTAAACGTGGTTTAATATATGGCGCTGAATTGTTTTTGGTTAGTGCGTCTCGTCATACCATAAGAAATACTAAGCTTTTTCTGCTTTGAATGTTTTTTTTTTTTAATCATTGACACCGTATTACTGGAACTTATAACAAAAAAAAATTATTAGTGGTCTTTCATTATGCAACAAACAGAACGTATATATCTGAAATACACTCAATTTAGCAACAGTTTTTAACCAGCGAGATACCTCTCGTATACACTAAGTATTTGATTTCATCTGTAATCTTATGATGCATAATGCATAATCTGAAAATGAAAAAAAAAGTAATCTTATTCTGCATGCGGTAAATAATTTTTTTGTCAAAGCAATTTTTAATATTTTTATTAATTAAGAAAAAATATTTATAGATTAAATGCAAATTTTACTAGCCATTTCATGACTGTTTATTTCAAAGAAAATAATATATGAATTAAAATGCGAATTCCTTTTGAAATGAAAGAGAAAAGATTTCCTTATAAGTGCATCAAATTTTATGTAAGTAGATTTAACTTAGAAATAAAATGTAGAGTTAACAAAGCTACTCAATTTTTAAATCGCAAAAAAAAAAATATATTTATTTATTTGGAAATACTTCAGTGATATAAATAAAAATTTGTGCAATTATTTGTTAAACATTTATCTGGTTTTGATAATAGAGAACTAATTTTAATCTCAAATGTTTTAATGTTTTTTTACTGTGAAATAATAATGAAATATATATTTTCTTTTTTTTTCATTAAAATATCAGAGTTCATTTATTCTCCTTATAAATAAAAATATTATGAAAAAACAATTATATTTATCTTAACAATATGCCTCTTTTTTCATTTCATCTAATATTTAATGGAAATATCTTGCATTGTCTGTTTAATAATTCCATTTACGTAATTGCTAAAACATCTAATTTATTTGAAAAAAAATCCGGCAATGTAGTTTCGATTTAAAATAGAAAGGCATCTAACATTTTGCAATGGATTAATCTGCCTACCATCAAAATCATATGTGTGTGTGTGCGTGCTTAGGGTGTCAGCGTGTCCAAAAATGAAGCATGATTTAATGGGATAAATAGGCAACGTAAATTGCAAGTGTTCAAAATAAGATACGAAGTAAGACTTCGTTAACAAAAAAATTTCTTCCCGTTAATTTTTAAAGTGTTACACTTTTTAAATTTTTAAACGTTTTCTCCAAATAAATTTGATCAGTTAGAAAGTTTTTAGTTTTAATGCAACAACATTATTACAAAACACCGTACGTGCGTATCTTTAAAATTGAGTGACTTATACTTAAATGAAATTTGAATGTTGAACATAGAGACCATTTAGTGAAATCAAAAAGTACAGACAGAAAAAAAGGAAAAAATGACATTCTGTCTAATGTTCCTGGAAATCGTCGCATAATTATACAGGTAGTGCCTATCGATCATTAATATCGTCTAGTTTTTAATCGTATACAATAGATTTTTAAACACAAAAAAAGTCTTCAACGTGTAGAACGCCAAAAAAATAAACAAACTGCTGACTGTTGTTACGGTAGCATTGGCTGCATACCATCAACTGTGCATAAAATAGTGAAAGGAAAGAGCTTCTATGTTTAAGAAGTGAATTGGATTCAAACTACTGTTTATCAACCAATTAAACCGAATGGGATGTAGGGGATTAGAAATGGAGATTTGAGAAGCGGTAGTTGTATGTGAAAAATGTAGACAATTTTAAGAAAGTTTTGATAGGATGTAAAAATTGCGTACTAAAAAATCTGACTGATGATAAAATTTTCCTTGAAATGAAAAAGTAATTTCAGAATCCCAAATACTGTTTCATCGTCACCATCGCTGTTACTTTCATCGTTGAGCACTTTTGGGTGACTTAAAATCATGAAACTCGCGTCATCGTCGGCGAAGACCTTCCATGAGATTTGAAAGTGGAATTCGAGATTTCAGCTGATTTACATGCTTTGAGGTGTCCTGAATGGGTTTTCTTTTGTATCTCAGCTACTAATTAAAATAATTTCATAAGTAATACATCATTTGAAAGCTTTGTTGAGTTGGAATCGAACAGTACATTACAAAAATTTCTACCGCAAGATGGCGCTGTAATATTTTAAAATTTCAATATTTCAATTTCTAATTATGATTAAATTATTTTTAATACATCATTCGAAAGATATTTTAAAGTTCTTTTATATTATCGAAAGTGGAATTCAAGATTTCACCTGATTTACACGTTTTGGGGTGTCCTGAATGGGTTTTCTTTTGTATCTCAGCTACTAATTAAAATAATTTCATAAGTAATACATCATTTGAAAGCTTTGTTGAGTTGGAATCGAACAGTACATTACAAAAATTTCTACCGCAAGATGGCGCTGTAATATTTTAAAATTTCAATATTTCAATTTCTAATTATGATTAAATTATTTGTAATACATCATTCGAAAGATATTTTAAAGTTCTTTTATATTATCGAAAGTGGAATTCAAGATTTCACCTGATTTACACGTTTTGGGGTGTCCTGAATCGGTTTTCTTTTGTATCTTAGCTACTAATTAAAATATTTTCATAAGTAATCAATATTTTTACCTAATATAAAGCTTAGTTCATTTAATTTGGGTAGCTACAAATATTGTGCCGAATCACATAATACAGATCATAAACACTTCTTTACAAACCAAAAATAATTCGAAAATAATAATCTAATAGCTCGACGATACAATTCACAAGTTACTTTGTTTTCACTTTTATCGGCAGTCCCCAAACACTGCTTTGATTTTTTTTTTTTTTTTTTTTTTAACGACTTTTGAATTATGTCAGGTTTAATTTCATTCCATTCTTTGATAATCTACTCACATACAATTTTTAGGTTGGCCTCTTTTGGTTTTGGCTTCTTTTTGTAAACTTTTTCCCCTTCTAACATTCACATATTTCTTTGTCGTTTTTAATTTCCTCTGATTGGTTTATTGGTACACGAATCTAAAGAATGATTGAGAAAATCATTAGAAACAGTGAAACAGTCTATAAATTGTTGTTTCACGTCTATATCTAGATGTAGTTCATTAGCAGTCATATTTGATATTTCGGGGTGAGCGAGTGAGAAAACTGCCATCGCCAAGGAGAGGCCTTCATCCTGCATGGATTGATAAAGGCTGAAAATGATTAATATGTATATATGTGTGTGTGTGTGTGTGTGTGTGTATCATCATTATCATCAATTTCAGCCTTTATCAATCCATTGCAAAATGAAGACCTCTCCTATGCGATTCCAGTCTGGCCTGTTTACTGCAGTTGTTCTCTATTCTGCACATCTAAACTTGACAATCTCATCTTTTATACGACTTTGTAGTTTCTTTCTTGGTCGTTTCTTATCTCTCAGTACCCAAAATAGGATTTAGGTGGTCCATCTTCCATCGTTTCTTCTAGCAAGGTGCACACCCCAGCTCCATTTTAATTTCTTTACTCTACAAATAACGTCAGTAACTTTATCCCAAGTGAATTATTTCTCAATGCGTGTACGAAGATGTACATCTAGATAAACCCCACAAGCTAGTGTATTTGAATGTAAAACCTAATTCTTTAAATTTTGAGAAACAAATACCTTATGTTAGAAACTTTCAATATTAATATTCTAATTTACTTAATGTATATTTCATTACAATTATACCTTTTTAAATGTGTTGTTTTCAATGTGTGTGAACGAATTTACTTATTTTTATCTATATAATTTAAACTATTTTATATATTTAATTAAAAGAATCTGTAAATTTTCAAAAAATCATAAATTTTTAATATTGAGATTTACATTTTGAGAGTAAAATTACTTCTACTAAAATTAATAATATATCAAGCTAATAGTTTAAATCTTTGATAATTTATCACCATCCAGTTAATCCTTTAAAAATAAATTTTAAATCTAGCTTTTAAATCTCTCTTAAATCATTTTAATTTGCTTATGGAGTTATTAAATTTATAAATGTTCTTAATTCTAAACTGGTATTTATAATCTCTGGAATATTCTATGTAAAAGATTTCGAAATTTTAATATACTCATAAACAAATTTTCTTCAATAATAAACTTTAATGTCACTTTCTCTTCATGTAATGGAATTTTTTTTTAAAGCTTTAAGCAATTGTTGTTGACAAAATACAACAAGCAATTTTAATTCTCTTTTTACAACATTAAGTGAAAATAGGTAATCACACTTGGATTTTTTTTTTTTTTTTTCTTTTGGATTTTAGGAAAGAACATTAAAATATTTTTTTTTCTCCAATCTACTATCTTCAAATACTATCTTTTTAAAACCTAAAGCATAAAATTTTGCATTTATTCATTGTGGGCCAAAGCAACTTATTATTAGGAGTATTTTTTTTTTTCAAATGGCGCACTGTTAAATTATAAAACGCTGATATTATTTAAAAGCCAACCAGTTGTAACTTATGCCTAAAACTTTTCAAAGGTGTAAATATAAAGGTGTAAATATTCAAAGGTGCAACTGAGCAAAATGAAGTTAAAATGAGATCAACTATCCTAAAATGTTGTTACACTTATCCCACTTCAGCCTACAACTTTTTTTTTTTTTTACTTTGAACCGGCATATCTTTCACAACCCTAGTTGTACAAAGTAATCATTTCACCGTGTTTTCAGTTGAATTAGCCTTACACACCAAGCAAAAAACTCTGCCAGGTTCAACTTTAATGATAACATCATACTGTGTCGAGAGGATGCTTGGTTCATTATACACCTAACTATCGATATCTTGCTGGAAAGGAGTGTTTTCTTTGATTTTAGTTTAGTGTTTTTCTATCTTTTGAACAAAAATTGAGTATATAGGAACCGACATCTCCAATTTAATAATTTAATTTTTATCAACAGGTCAAGGCTTTTTTTATTTTTTCTGTAGCGAGTTTCAGTTCATTCACTAAATCTGGAGGATCAAGAATGAGATGGCATGTCTCCAAAACACCCTTAGAGGTTACTCCCAGACCGTCGCCATCTGCTCATAGTACTAGTCTGATATAAAACCCATTCAATTCAACTCAGCCCATTACAAAGCAGCTTATTTTTATAATTGCTTATTCCTGAGATATCACAGCTTTTTGGAATCTAGAAATAAATTTCTTCTTCTTAGGTTTTTGAACTGATGAAATTGATTCGATAGAAGTACTGAATCTAGGAGTAGGCTTTAAAACAGACCTGTCTTTGAAGTCACTATTTCTATGTGGGAAAGATAAATCCCACAATATACAAATTTGTGAATTAACTCTTAAATTAAATTAATTAATTGTAGATTAATGGACCTCTAAAATTCAACCCATCTGTAACATAAACCCCATACAATCCCTTATATTATTTAAAAGATTTTTGTCAATAATAATTCAACTCATTTGTAACATAAACCCCATACAATCCCCTACATTATTTAAAAGATTGGCTCTAAAATACTGATGGTCACTTAACCTGAAAAAGTATAAAACTTCATATTCCTGGGGAAAAGAAGGGGGCTTTATGCAAATCTCAGTAAATAATTTAAGCTTCTGTCCAGTCAACAAGGAGCATAAATAAACATATATGAAAAAAGCCTTTCAATAAAAAAGACAGGTACGCTCCCTACAAAAAAAATAATCTGGTGTGTCACTCACACGACTTTCTCTTACCCTGAAATTTAATACTATAAATACAGGTTGCAGATTAAGAGGTAAGATAACGAGAACTGTCATGTAAACCTATGCTAAACAATTCAAATTAGGCTTCAGAAGAGTTTTTACGATAATTAGTTCTGTGTGAGGGGGGCTACCGCCCCCCTCAACCGCCCGTTTCATTAATGCACCTACATTTATATAGAATTTAATTCGGTTATTAAAAAATAATTCTGTTTAAAAAAAAAAAAAAGTTATTAAAATTATTATTTAAAAAAATTATCTTTTATGATAATGCAGACGATTTCCATATTAGAGAAGTAGTGTAACACTAAATATCCAAAAGAAGTCCATTCTACTCTCAATATTAAAATAAAATAAAATAACTTGAAATTTTTTTTTCGTTAAAAGTAAAAAAAAAAAAAAAATCGAGAACTTTGCTTTAAATTATCGCAGATCGATGGTTCAACCATTCGTTTTAAAGGTATTGGCGAGCTCTTTTGAAAGATACTCATCATGAAAATTTACTCCCTTCGAGGGGGGACTTCCCCCCCCCCAGGGGGGGACGCGAGGCTCCTACATACACAAAAAAAATTTTCCCAGTTAACTATCTCTATTACAAAAAATATATATTCATTTCATTTGGTTTAGTACAGTCTATAGACGTTAAACTCTACTTACCTGCAATTTCCCCGATAGACGTAATGTATTAGAATTCTCTTGATTGTTCCTGTACACGAACCATTTGCTTGATCTTAACAAAAAACTTACTGTAGCATCCCTATATGATACACATTTAGAATACCAAGTTTGAACTTTCTGCCATAATTTGTTTTTGAGATATGCTGATAACAGACAGACAGACACACAGACACACACACAGACATACACACAGACCATTTTCTAAAAACATGATTTTCGTATTCAGGGGACCTCAAAACGTGTAAATATAACAAAATCTCGCGTTCAAAAATTTGACCCAAAAACAATACTTTCGCTACCTTTTGGGTAAGAGAAAGTAAAAAGAAAAGAAGGAAACTCAATGGATCCGAAAGAAGAGGGAACATTCTGATGACAACCTTTTAGAGATAAAGGGCGAAAGGATTCGGCAGGAGACTTGTTCCCGATCCCGTCCAGTGGAGATGGCTTCCTCTTGATCCAAGGTCCCAGATGAGGCTTGCGGATGTGAATCTCAAGAAAGAAAAAACATTTATCACAAACCACACCAGTATTCTCAGGTGAGATTTGATTGCATTGTTTTTTCTAAGTGGCCATCCCTTTTTCTTAAAGAAAAAGGAAAGCAAATAAATAAAAAATAGAGACTCTTAAGCTTGTAATGGAACAAACATATTTAAGATTAAAAAAAAAAATGTACTTGGATTAGTAATATAATACCTTAAATTAATATAAAATTATAATAAGCAAGATCTGTCATTAATTTCAGCTATTCATCTTTTTTTTTTTTTTTTTTTTTTTTTTGGTCTATGACTACTGGTTTCATAAAGGCAGATAAGATAGAAAATATGACCTGCTCTCTAGTCCGCATATGACTGGAAAGAAGATTAAGGGTTATCACGGAACGCTATAGATCACGCCTTGGCCATCTGAATGCCCTTAACGGCCCTCTTCAACTAAAAAATTTTCCGATTCGGAAGAAAAACAGGTTTACAAGTGTACCACGTGGTATGGCAGAAGGTGTTACGTAATTGAGAAGATTGACAGATTCACTGATAAATCGCTGACTTTTTAAAATCATAAATCAAATATCAGTCATAGACTAATAATCGTCAGCTGCGTCGTGATAATTTTACGGTTTTGTTCTGGCCATTTCTTTCTTTCCGTTTTCCGTTTTCTTTTTGTTTTTGTTTTTTCCTTTTGCTAATTTTATATGACATCAAACTGCTTTCTTCATTTATTTTTATCTATTTACATATATTTTAATAATGCTGTCCGATCCGAACAACTTCTTTATGCTAGTTTATGCCAGTTTATGCCGTCAAAGCGGCAACGTTGCCGCTTTGACTGCAGCACTCGTGCACTCGTGAAAGTGACCAGTAGGTAATGACATTAATCCCGATCCAATTTCCTGTCTTCCACAAACCAATTCATCATTCAACGAGTTTGACAAATTACTTGATTCTCTTTTTTATCTTCATAACCTACCTGATACAATCACATATTTCAGGTTCAACTTTGAAAAACTTTATGGCCATTCAAGTTCTATGCCAATAGATAGAAAGTTAACAATGCCTTATGTATTACATATGGAACATGGAATAGGCGTCTGTCCTAAATCATACCAAAACGATTGATACATAAAAGGAATTATAAACACATAATATTTTATATGTCCATAAATGTTTTCATGAACAATGTATCTGCTAGAATAAATATTATTCGTACAATTATTATGATGATTATTGATACTAATAAAACAATATATATATGTATATATATATATATATATATATATATGCCGCTTGCCTCCTTCCTCCTTTTTTGGGTTTCTTGGGTTGTTTTTTTTTCCTTGGATTTCGATTTAGTTTGAGTTTTTCTGCTGGTATTTGGTTGAGTTGGTTTGTTGTATCGTTTGTTTTGAGGCTGTTAAAAATGAAATTTGGTTTCTTTGGATATGTGTATTTCATCCCCTGATGAGTTTTTTTTTTTTTTTTTTTTTTTTTTTTCGCCTTTCTGGGCTTCTCCTGCATAGAGAAATTGTTCATTCTTGTTGGTCTTTGTGGTTTCGGTGGTCTTGTGTCTATTGCTTGGCTTCTACTGCGCTTAGTGATCATTATTGTTCATTACATGGGGTTCTCTTTTTTTCACCTTGAAATATTGTCCTAGAGTCAATCTTCTTTTCATCAGAGTCTAATTACATGGTCCTATTTCAATTTTCAACAGGTATTGTTTTACAGTGGATTGGCGCCAGTGCTATTGTTGAATCATTTTGGGAAATCTTGTTGCTTTGTTTGGCATGTGTGTGTCTCTTTGGTGAATTGTTTGACTAACTATTCTTCGTTCTCATTCTTTGCTTCTACTATCAAAAGGATTATATAAATATGTAAATGTATATGTGTGTGTGTGTGTGTGTGCTTTGCTTGCTTTTATGTTAATATTTTCTTATATTGCAAATGCTTTGTTTTCTCTTTTCAGAATTCTTATTTAAAAAAAACAAAATGGCAGGTTTACACTTGATAATATCACCTTTTGAAACTACTTTAAATATATTTAATGCTGCATTAGGCAATTATAATAATAACTTGAATCTAACACTCCAAGTATCTTCTGAAAACCTAGAAAATACCTAGTATGAATGCCTAGAAAACGGAGTGAAAAGTATCTTGGACCGTCCGCTCTGTTCTCAAATTAGGTTAGACCCGACTGTAGTTGTGAGTGTTTTATACTTATTTGTTTTTTAGAAATAGGCATTTTTAGAGGTAGTCGTGATTTTATTATAGTTATATATCTATATTCTAGTTATTCTAGTTATATATCTACGAGGAGTAAACTTTCAAACCATGTTTTCTCCTTCGGATACAATTTTTCAGTAAACACAAAAAACTAATAAATTATAACAAAACCTAAATCCTATTTATCGTTGGTTTAGGTGTATTACTGATTACTAGGAAACTATGTAGACATATTATTTTATGTTAAGTTTTTTAAAAAATTACTGGCTTTTTTTTTTTTTTTTTTTTTTTTTTTTTGAGAAAACTGGGTTTGAATATTTGCTCCTCATATATATATAACTAGAATGAAAATGAAAACTAAGCAATTATATTATATATATATGGTTTGTTTTCTTTTTACAATATTAGAAATATACTAAGGATGTGGAATCCAAAGTATTCTCTTGTATTTAGTCTCCCCTGGTGTCAGTTGTTTCGCTTATATTAAACATGAACATGTTTAAAAATTCATAGAAAATTCAAAATATTTCTATTGAACCATAATCAATAACTTAAGTAAAACAAATAATAATAAGTAAAATAAACAAATTTAAAAATTTTCTAACAACAACCCTGAAACTTCCTACCGATAATTGGAGTGGAAGGCTGATAGAACAAACAAACATTGCTTGAGATTTTTCACATGAATTTCATTTCTTTTTTTTTTTTTTTTTTTTTTTTTTTTCCCTTACATCGAAGTATTTTATACTGAAAAGAACATTTCGCACAATGTTGCATTGGTTGTTCAGGTATTTTACATTTTTAGTCGTATTTTTGTTTTTTTTATTATGAGTTTTACATAATAATTTTGCAAACAAAAGTTACTTTAAACCTTTAAAGCACATTCCCAACTGCTAAGATTCATCCCGGAATTTTTAAACAAAATTTTGCTTTTAAAACTTAGCGTTAAAAAAATCTTTCATTTATTTTCTTCTAACTTTAATTGTAATTTCTGATAGCTGTCGATATTAAATGTGCATAGTTACCTTGTACCTCAAAAGGTTCAAAAAGGTCGAAAATATTATTTTTTTAAATCAACGAAATTTTGTAGATGAAAGTATTAAATTGTACTCCTTAACATTTCAGAGCAGAGTGGTATCGAAAACATACCACATATTTAAGTTTTTCCTTATGTCATTTCATTCTGGTTTATTTTTGCTACCTATTGTTATTTCAGCTCAAGTAATTCCCTTTAAAATTTATATTAAATATTATATATTATATTTAAAAAATGAATGTTTTCGGTTTTAATAACATTCTTGAAATTTTATGTTTGTAAGTAAAACTAAATTCTGTGCACTAAAAAGTTAAAGAAATGGATAAAATATTACTATGACCATTAGAATTTATTTTAAAACATGCACTGATACGATTATATCTGACTTTAACAGATTTAAAATAAAACTGGTTGATTTATGATTTTAAATGCTATGAAAATAAGTAAATTTCATTCAATTATCAGAGTGGAAAATCAATTAAATATCTGCGCTCACACCCTAAGAGTTTAATCTGTCGATAACATCAGATGTATTAAGTGGTATTAAAATGCGTTATCTTCAATTCGTAATTATTTTCGAACATAAATAATTATATTATGGCTTTCAACTTGTCCTATGTTTATTCTGCAAGCATTTTGATCGTGCTGATATGCATAAATTAGACAAAATATTCAAATTAATTTAGATATAACTGAAATAATCGAGAACAATACTATATAATGTTTTCTTTAAATAAAACTGGAATGTAACATTCAACAGTAATTCGAAATTTTTTGTAAAATTTTTAATGCTTTAAATTTAAAAGTAATCTTAAATATGAGTAAAACTGCGATATACCTTTGATAAAATAGCTTTAAAAAAGAATGCACACTGTAAAAAATTTGTGTAACTTTACTTAACATCGTTGAGGCAGCTTACTTACCACAGCCATATTGAGAAACCTTACCAACTAAACTTGTGTAACCTTTGAAGTCCAGGAAGAAAATTTACACTGTTACAATCGACGATATTACACAGGTTTGTTGTGTAATCACGCAGTACAAAAAAGCTAAAGTTCCACTCTCACAAATGGTAACATTATACAGCGTTGTTGTGTCACATATTGGGGATAAGTAGATAAGGTTCCTCTCTCGGAAACGGTAACTTTACTCAACATTGTTGTGTAAAGTATGCAAATCGATAGGTAAGGTTCCACTATGACAAACAGTAACTTTACACAAAATTGTTGTGTAATTTATGCAGATCAGTAGGCAAGGGTAAAGTTTATGGGGTTAAGTTTAAAGGGTTATGTAAAGTTACCATCTGCCAAATGGTAACTTTACATAACATTGTTGTGTAACATATGCATATTATTAGGTAAGGTTCCTCCCTCACAAACAGAAACTTTACACAACATTGCAGTGTGACGTAGGCAGATCACTAGGTAAAAATTCAATTTCAAAAAAGGTAAACTCATGCAACGATTTTGTGTACAGTCGGCAGCAAAATTATTCGAGAACTAGCAATAATCCTAAAAAAAGTACACTTAGTACTACTTTGTTTAGTAAATCCTTGTCGAGTCCTGTTCTTAGTCAGTCTAAGAACATGATTCGAGAAGGATTTATTCAACAAAATAGTATTAAGTGTACTTTTTAAATATAGGAATTATTCGAACGCTAGCAAAAATTCCTATATAAAAAAGTACACTTAATACAGTTTTATTAAATAAATCCTTGCCGAATCATGTTCTTAGTCAGTCTGAGAACATGATTCGACAAGGATTTATTTACAAAACAGTATTAAGTGTACCTTTTTACATAGGAATTATTGCTTGCACTCGAAGAATTTTGCTGCCAATAGTACGTATATCAATAGGTAAGGTTGCACTAATGTGATTGGGGACCTAACACAAGTTTGTTGCATAACATACGTAGATCAGTAATTAGGGTTCCACACTTATGTTCGGCAATTTTACACAACTTTGTTTTATAAAATATGCAGGCGAGTAGGAAACATTTTTAACTTCTGATCGATTACTATACACAAGTTTGCTGCGTAGGACACACAGACCACCAGATAAAGTAAAACTTTTCATTCAGGGACTTTATGTAATTTTATTGTATCATATATGTAGAGCTGTAAGTAAAGTTTCATTTTGAAAATTGTGAAAGTTTACCTTTTTTTACAAAATGCTTTCTGTGGACATCCTCATAAATGTTTAGTAAATTGCTGTTTTAGAATTATAAATATTTGCATACAATAAAATGTACCAATATATTAAAATATCTTAAAAATTATTTAAATTTAAAAAATTCAAATATTTTTGAAAAAAAAATTAAAATTTTTAATGTAAATCTAGTTTTAATTTCCCCGCTCAATTTTACATTATTATAGTTTAATTAAATATTTCAAACATATTTCGGTTATGAATTATGTTATTAATTCATTGATTAGTTATTTTTTTTTTTAAATACTTTTGTTTCAATACAGGAATTTCATGCAAATTTTGGCATTCTAACAAAATATTTAAAAACTTATCAATCAATCGGCAAAGTAATACTGAAATTTGTTTAGAATATGCTGCTTAACTATAATAATGTAAAATCAGAGGGGAGAAATGAAAACTTGTTTGCATGCAGCATTCTAAAAATGTTGAGAAATGTTTATCTTTTTTATTTTATTTTATTTTTATTTTATTTTATTTTTATTTATTTTTTTTTTTGGGGGGGGGGGATAATTGCATATGAATATTTAATTTCATTATTCTAAAAAACGGTAATTTAAAAAAAAAGGAAAAGAAAGAAAGAACGGGAAAAAACTAGAATGTTCGTAATCCTATTAAACATGGATATATTGCCAAATATATTCATAGCAATTTTAAAAAATGCGCAATAAGTGGTAAAATATCTGAAAAATTCACATTTTTTATGCAATAAATAAATTATCTGTAATTATAATTAAGGTTCTTGCCGGCACGGTGACAAAGCGACAATTGTTATCCAGTTACTAACAAATGTCGCCAAATCACTCATATGGACGACAAATTATCCGCTAAAATATTTTTATAAATCTATTTTGATCTTCATAAGCTTAACAGTAATTTCGATGCTTGTTTGGTAAACATCATTATTTTTTTTATATTCAATTTGAAGACTTTTTCTACATTTACAGTTCTGTTACCATATGTGATAGATTGCTACTAAATTAAATGCTTACGATGCTGTTGAATTATGTGTTCATTGTGCCACAATGGTTATTCAATTTCTGTAAATTGCTTTTAAATTAGAGTTTCATGTCACCATCAGAAGGTTTTCTGGCTTTGTCAAAGACAGTACGTTTTACAGGGTTATGCAATTCGTGTTGACAATGAGTCCACTTTATTACGTTTCTTTTCGTGCTGAACATTTTGACTACTTTTATCCCTGATGAAAGGTCATGCTTAATTATTTCGATACGGAACAACTGTTATGTATCAGCTTTTTGTGCACCACCAGCTTTATGTGCATTATTTTGCACGTTGTAAAAAATCTGTATTGCATAATTCATACAATATATTTAAATAAATTTCGAAATTAAAAATTTCACGCATTTAAATGAATTAGTATTTTTTAATCAAATAGAAACACACAAAAAGCTTTATTTTGCCATTATTTTCAAGCAACTTTAGAAGCATATAAATAATAATGGCTAATTCAGCCAATTAAAATACATAAGGAACAATTTTATATATAAATTATATAAAGTATGCTTTTTTGGAAATTTTTTTAATTGTTAGTTGCATGAAACTGCTATGTTGTTTATTTTTTGTAGGAAATTTTAAGTATAGAAATGTCAAAGTGATGATATACTTCAGATATTGTAAAAGATAAAATGTTCACAGGTTACTTCTGAAAAACTTAATTTATTATAACAAAGTATAAAGTGTATTGTACAGTATATTACCAGACTAAAAAATAAATAAAATAAAATAAAATAAAGCTGGAAATAATCTGAACTAATTAGACTGCATTTTGTATCCAAACTTAAATGATTGTTTGATGCAAATTAAATATGTTAAGCAAAATGTATACTTTCAAAGTCAATACATATTAAGTACATGATATTCTAGAACTTTCTGAACTTTTATTGAAAAGGCTGAAGTAACATTTTACGTTTAACATTTTACTCTCTACCTATCGTCTCCGAAAGCCAAAGCCAATGTTATTCTGTGGGAAATTTTGCCCCATTATAATTCATTAACTAATAAAATTTTTAAATTCCGTTTTCACTTTCCGAAAATTCACAACTATTAAACAATTTATCGCTTTCTAAAAATTTATTATTTTTATTTTGAAGATTTCATTTTTAAGCTCAAAAATGAAAAAATTCACATTGTGAATATTCGCATTTTACAACCTCAAAATAAAATATTAAAAATTTTTAAAAATAATTTTTAGAAAGCGATAAATTGTTTAATAGTTGTGAAGTGAAAATTGTATTGAAATCCTTTTTGTTTTTTTAATTTTTTTGCCATGTAGTTCCTGTGCGACCTTTTGTGGACTGAACTTTTTTAACTATAACCGTATTGAACTTTTCAATTATATATTGCTGGCTACTATGTTACTTAAGAACACCTGATGATGCTATTTTGATAATAGTGAAAAGCTTTGTGTCTGGTTTAAAATATATATATATATATATATATATATACGTGTTTTTAAAAGTGATTTTATATTTTTTTATATAATTCGCTTTAATCTTATGACAGCAATCCTCAGAGAATTTCAGTAACTCGAAACTTAAAAATGCATCCAGCAGGCGCAAGTCCTCATTTCTGCCGACATTTATGATCAGTATACTATAAAAACAAATCCTGTTATATTGCAGAATACATCAGGCAGCAAAGTTACCAGAAAATATCTCAAAACTATGAGATAAATACGTTGCAAAATACTTTCCGAAAAGAGCGGCACCAAAAATATGAGTGCATAACAGATTTTTTCCGTAAGGTATACTGTAAAGGGAAAAAAAAAAAAAAGACTAGCTTTAAATAAAATTGTTCAGTTCGACTAACCAGGATCGAAACAGGGGCCACCGCATACAGTCGGCAGCGAAAGTATCCAAGCACCAGCAAAAATTCCCATATAAAAAAGTACACTTAATACAGTTTTGTTAAATAAATCCTTGTCGAATCCTGTTCTTAGTCAGTCTAAGAACATGATTCGACAAGGATTTATTTAATAAAACAGTATTATGTGTACATTTTTTACACAGGAATTTTTGCTAGTGCTCGGATACTTTTGCTGCCGACTGTACTAGTCGACGATGTTACCTCTCAGTCACAGAAAAATATCTCATGCTGTTACATATCACTTCTCAATCCTGCTCTTAAACCAAGTCTCCGTATGCAAAACAGAAAAATATGTAGCCATAGATAAAATCTGTATCAATAGTTCTAGATTTTACCTCGTTACAGTCAAAATGTGTCTTTTGGTAGATTGAGATGTACTTTTAAAGTAAATTTCTGTAGCTTCAGAAAACAGAAATCTTCCGTTAGAAAATTGCCCCACCCAATTAAAAGAAATTATTATTCCTTAGTACTGTTTTTAAATCTTTGTGAATTTAAAATAATTGCATCAAAAAGCAAAATCAAAATTAAAAAGAAAAAAAGGAAAAGGAAAAAAAAAAGTTTTCCTCTTTTATTTTGCGCATTTTATGTGAAAACTAACTATCCTTATACAAATCGCTAGAAAGCTAAAACTATTCTTTTGGGAGAACATGTGAAAATAAATTATTCTTTATAATAGTAATAAGTATTTTATTATTATTCAATGGAGTTCAGCTCAGTGAACAATAATTTCACTTATCTGATAAATATACAATACTTTTACAGAATTTCCCCTTAATCATGCATCCAAAGCCTTCTCCAAACCAACTTCTATAGTTTAAATTAATTAAATCTTTTGTGTCCGTATTATTTACTGGTACGGAGATTAGACATATAAATGCTTTAAAGTTCTGTATAGTCGCCTGAAGTACTCAGAGTACGAGGATTATAGAGGAGCTTAGATATTCTAAACTAAATTTTCGAAATGAGTTTTCAATACTTTAGTGACTTGGTTTGTTTTCTAGTTTTTTCCCTTCTTGCATTTAGTAGCATATTTCTATGGCATTAATTTAAATTACAATTTATGTTAGATAATTGGAATATATAAAATTAAAAAACTTTATTTTATTTATTTATTTTTTAAGCTGCCCATCGTAAAAGATTATTCATTAAAATTTAATAGTTTATTAACGAAAGTTATACAATCGAACCTCGTTAACGTGAACACTCTTAACGTGAATTACTTTTAACAAGAACTGTTTTCCCAATCCCCATCAAAACGAAGATTAGTTTAATTATATGAAGATTAGTTACTGATAGTATGAACTACTGATAACATGAACAAATTTTTTATCCCTTTTGAGATTCACGTTAACAAGGTTCGACTGTATTTTAATTTTCTAGTATTATTATATCCTATAACCTGTTAGTGCATTTGTCATTTATTGGGATTGTATAAGATAGTTAAGATAGTTGAAAATTTATATCCCGTATATAAAACAATAAATAAAATCATATAAATAATTTTAAAAATAGATTTTAAAATTAATGGATGTGTAAATATAAATAAATAACACTGTGCTGAAAAAAAAAAAAAAAAATCGAGCCTTGATACCATTTCTGCTGATTCTTTTGTAAATTAACCTCCTGAATCCAAATATGACCCCCATTTTGTCGAATCACCCGCTGTTTTCTCGGGAAGCCACCACCTTCCCCTATTTTTATAACTGTTTAGTAATTTTATGGCTTGAATATGATTTGGAAGGATTTATAAGGATTATTTAAACATTTAAATTAAAAATAAAAATAAAAATATAATAAATAATAGATTAATATAATACAATAAAATAAAAATAATATAAAATTTCAGGGGGCATATCCCCCCCCCCTAAATTTCCCCTTGCTACAAATGTTCATGTTTTAGATTTCTTTACCTCTGTAACCCCTCTGAAGATATTTAACGATTAAAAGAATCCCTTCCCTCCTCCAAATCAAATTCATAGCCATAAAATTAGCGAACAGTGATAAATATAGGAGGAGTGTCCCAAAAAAATGGTGGGTGATGGGGCAAAATGTAGATAATATTTGGATTCAGTAGCTCATTTTAAATAAGAATTTGCAAGAATGGTGAAGGGGCCAGCTTTTATGCAGAGCAGTGCAATCAGGCCAAAATTAAGAAATATTATTGAACGTTTATATGCATTCTAGATGGTAGTAAAATAAATAAAGTAAGTCCAATAATAAAAATTTATAATAAAGATAAATATTACAAAAGTTTTCACAAATGTACATGAAGTAATCTTAAATTTAATATGTTGTTAGGTCAATTATTGCAGAATGTTTAGTTGAATATCAGACATATTTTAGTAACTTGACAAAATTCCATATTCTTTGTCTTAATAATTTTGTTTATGAATTTTCAGTAATAATTTAATTAAATATTTATTGGTACGCTGATTAAGAGTTTAGTACTGATATCATGCCATAAGCAGATATTTTGCAATAAAATCTAATATAATGAAAAATGCACACTTTCAATAAAAGGCAAAAAGAAAAAAAAATGAATGAAAAATTATGCATACTAACAGGAACAGCATTTTAAAAGATTACTTTAATCTCGTTTTCAGAAAAAAATCATTTAAAAAAAACTAACATAAGGAAAATTTCACTAAGCTGCGGATACATGGAAAAAACTTCAGATCACTATAAAAATGATACCGAAGTTATGTTAAAATTAAATTACGGTTAAATATAAAATATGTATAAAAAATTAAAAACAAATAACATGAAAAGCCAATGATATTGAAGTTATATTAAAATTAAATTTCTGTTAAATGTAAAACATATATAAAAAGTTAAAAACAAATAACATGAAAAGCCAATCTGTCGATGACTGATGTATGAATGTATATATATTTAATTTCCCTGATTTGTTTATAATTAAGACCATTTTACAACATTATTTAAAAAAAAAAAAATAGAAATTAGATTAACTTGTAAATTTGTGAGCGACAAGACAATACGGAATGTGCTTCATGACTTTAATCGAGAAAAATTTCTTTCTTGATGGGAATTTCTTTTATTTAAAAATCTGTTTCAAAAGAGAGAAATTTGCTCGCATGAATGTTTGTTTACGGGTGAATTTTATACATTAAATAATATAAACATATAATTAAAAATAAAATGTTTCTACTGCATATATATCCTCACTTTAATCCTTGCATAAAATTTTCTCTTATATTTATTTATATCTTTGCCTAAAAGCGCTGTCGAGACGAGCAAATTCATTTACGAAAGTTTGCAGATAGGATTCTAAATCCTTCTAATTTTCTTTTTCTATATTTTATGTTAGTGGAATTAATAAGCTTGATAAGATTAGTTTAAATGAGTTTTGAGTAGTTTAAGTAATGACTGAATCCCATTATGCTCGAAGCTTAATTGAAACTTCTTTCAATTTTCATGTTTCAAGCGTTACTTTGCAATAGAGAATTTCTTTAATGTTAAATACTTAAAGATATTACTTTCACAGAAATTTATAGAACAAATTTAAGTTTTACTATTTATTCAAATGTGTTTAGTAGCAATAACAAATGATATAGTACTTAATAAATAAAGCGACACAGATGATCTTTAGGAAACTGTTAGTGGACTTTCTAAAAGTATTTCATACCTGCTAACATTCTAATTAATATTCCGTAAAATTGTTAGTACATCTTTTTTATTCCCTCACCACTTTTTTTTTTTTTTTTTTTTTTTTTTTTTTTTTGAGTAATATTTCTTCTTATTTAATCGTAATTACATTCGGAGAAAATTACTCCAAAAATAAAGTGGGGTGGAAAATGGGGTGGGTGCTAACAATTTTAGAGAATATTAATTAGAATGTCGACGGGTATGATATTTTATATTGGTTATTTAAAAATCAGGACAGCTCAAGATTACAAACTTATTCTATAACTTCTGATTCTTTTTAAGATTATAATTTTTGTATGTTGATAGTTTATCACGTTATGTTATTTTATGTATTAAAGCAAGGTTCGACGACAAAAGTTGAGGTAATTTTTTTTTAACCAGCATTCTATTTTGCACAGTGGAAAAAGAGAACAAGGATTACTTAACCCTTTCATTCCTAACTTTTTATTTTTCATTCTAAAAATCTGAAATCTGTAAAATAGATTCACTTAGCATCCAGAATGAAAAAGCAGGAAGGAAAAAAATTTCTAATTTTTTAATTAAATTTAAAATGATTCCATATGGCACTATTGGGAATTAAAGTAGCGATCAAGTCAAGATGTGACTGATACCATTTGGAATCTTTGGGAGTTCATGAAAATAATTTGAACATTATTTCTTTTATATATAAATACAATTTTTAAAAAATTGTGTATTTAAAAAAAATGAAATAGCAAAATTTATTTTTATTGACATTGTAGTTAGTACAAAACAATATATTTGTTTAAAAGTTACTTCAGTATCTGAGAAAACTACTGTATTAATTATTTGGTATGAAAAGATTTGAAACTGTTTTTTGTGGTGTTTAGGCACAAATGAACATTACATTTTTTACACATTAGTCTAGAATATGATTTAATACATAATTTGCAACTTTGTTTTCTTTCTGTGTGCTGAGGCCAATGAGATATGTTGTCATATCTGACATCAGGAATTGTCTTCATGGATTGTGGCCTTCTTATTTCTGTTGGTGAATAATCAGAATTGGGGGGGGGGGGGTCGTCCCTTGGGGCGCTGGCATTTGTTGATTATCAAAAGTGCTTTTGCGATGGATGATTTAAATTCATATAATGGCATATACTTTTCCTCCAAACCTGACAACTGTTGCAATTATCTTCGATAAAGAAGCCATGCATTCACAATGCATATATCTAACAAATAGAAAATGATTCTTAAGTAATATCTTTTTCCCCATATATCAACACGATGAAGTTCTAGAAGCATATCCATTAAGTCCGCGCCCCCCATTCCTCTATTATAAATATCAATAATGTGCGTTTTTTTCACATCAATATACTTTTTTGATGAAACAGACCACCTCTGCACATCATTTACATTACATCATTTACAGGTTTCACTCCACAAAATGTAGAAATCACAATAAAACATTTATTGTCAAGGCATTTTACAACTGTTATATTTTTATCATCGGTAGCATAATCATAACTTCCACGTCCAGATTCTTTTAAATCATTTAAGTTTTTGATGAACAGACCTTTCTTTTCAAATATTTTGGGAATACGATTTTCACGTATAGTTCCTGCCATCAATAAATTACAGGCTTGAAGTTGAACAGCTGTGTGATAAGAAGAATGAATCTGTGAAAATCTTCTGATTTTTATCTTTTGGAACAGTTTCCACCAAGCGTACTACAATGTCTCCACTGATTCCAAGTTTAGTTTTGTCCTGTACTGTGTCTTTCCTGGTATAGATTTCAAAGTCGCATAACATACCACTTGCACAAAAAAGTGCAAAAACTTTTATGCCCCACTTATGCGGCTTGTTTTGGACATACTGCTTTAGTTTACTTCTGCCCTTGAATGAGATTATAAACTCATCAATACTAATATGTTCTTCTTTTATAGCATTTTCAAGTTTTTACGAAGTGCATCCATCAGCGGCCTAATTTTATAAAGCTTGTCATGGCCAGATTGACCATAGGGTACATTTTTGTTATTCTCATTGACATGAAGATATTTTCTTAAAGTGTGAAAGCGATTCCGAGTCATGCTGTCTGCAATCAAGGGAAATCTGGTTGAGTCGCTCCAGTAATAATTGTATGCTGGCATAGACAGAAGGCCCCTCAGGAAATGAATTCCTAGGAATACCTCCATTTCAGCTTTATTTGTGCTTATTGATTTTGCTGTTATTTCACATGAATATAAATTAGTTTCATTCACTAAATTTTCAATTATACTGTCATCACAGAAAAGTTTAAAATATTCATATGGTGTAAATAATTCAAGCGGTGGATCTGGAAATTGTCCTTGAAATGTACAATCAAAGTTCTCATGACTTTTTTGTATCCAAGGGACAGTTTAGATCAGTTTTCTTTTTTTTTCTTTTTTTTTTTTTTATTATGTTTACTTTTATCTTTTTTAATCTTTTTCGAATTCATTTTCATTCTTTTTTTATTACCTTGACTCTCACAGCCTGTCTGAGGATTTTGAAAGATATCTAACATCAAAAATGTTCAGTTCATTATCTTCCAACTCATTTTCAAATTCAGTATCTTATATCACAGTCTCTTGTTCCCTTTCTATTTCGATATCAAATTTATCCCTTAGAGATTGGGCTATATGAATTGAGTTATTGTTAACTCCATTTTGCATTTCAGCATCCTTAGATATATTACCTAAAATATTTTCACTAACTTCCTCTTTGGAGTCTTCTAATTCAATATACGAAAACCCTCCATTCATCAATAAATAAACTGCTTTGTCAACTGATAGAATTTCTCGTTTTCGCTTTAACATTTTGAAAAATTAGATCATAAAAGCATAAATCCTATATGTAATTAAATATATATATATCAAAAGATTCAAAATAATATGAGAAAACACTAGTAATAGTATTAATACGAATCAAAACAAGATAGCCATGTGAGTGAATGAAAACAACACAGTTATCAAGAGGTGGTGAATTGTATTCAACTCCGACAGATGCCATTTGGAATCGTAACTTTTCAGTAAATAAAAATATTAAAATTTCAAAGAAATATTTTTTTTCAAATGGTTAAAATACAATTTATAACCCTTTTAAGAAATAATAAAGTAGTTGTAAGGATTGTTATTTCACTTAAATTGTGCCTAAAATGAAATTTATTTCAGCATATTTCATTGCCCATGGCGCAGCACTAGTGCGACGTAAAATCGAACCAACCAACCAACCATTCAGCATATTTCACGGATTTGAGAAAAGTTTATACAAGCATCATTTCATTTACGTACAGGCATGGTAGTGCCATCTACCTGTAAATATAAAAAAATAAATATAAGTAGGGAAAGGTATCTAGTTTATAATAATATTTATTTGGAATCTGTGGGAATTTTAGGTGAGAAGAAAAAAAAAACGCAAACATTATGATTCCAATTGCCATCGCTGGGAATGAAAGGGTTAAGTAATGCAAATAAAACGTAGAACTGTAATGGTGTATCGTTTTTTGAGAGGAGATATTTCTTATTAAATGATCTCCAAGATATAATTTAAGATACAATAGTTAAGCTTTTCAGTAATAGAATCGCGAACCACAACGTAGTTAAAACTTGACTTTTTTAATACTTACATAGTAACAATCAAAGGGTCATTAATTGGTGATTCCAAGAAGCTGTAACTGATATTTTGCTAATGACAGTGCAGTTACATGAATGCCCATAAAATGCATTTTACACGTAGTAAAATATTAAAAACAAATATTTAATTAATGTTGTAATAAATTTATTTTTATTGTTTATAAATCATAATCAGAATGGGTCATAACAACTCTTAGTTGACATTCGTAGAATTCCTTTTTCAAGTGTTATGATGCAATTTACAAAAAAAGTGCATAATAGCTTAGTTAAATTACGGTGCAATGAATGTGCTATGAGGGTAATTTAAAAATAATAATGATAAATGTGCAAAAATTTTTTGTTGAATGCAATTTCTTTCGAATATTATTCCATTCGGATTCAAAAATATCAGAATTTTGAAAGAAAATTTATAGAAAGAAATTATCGATTTTATTAACTTCTTAAATCTTCTAGATATTTTTGAAGCATTCAGGCTAAAAATATTTATGAGAATAAACGCAAATAATAAAATTATGAGAGATATTAATTCTTTTGGATAGATGCTATTGAGCAAGGAAAGAAAAAATAAAAATTAAGAATACAACTTAAATAAAATAACATTTTTACAATTATTTATATACTTACTATTTCCACGCAATGTAAAATGTATAGTATGCATATACAAAATTATATCAGAAGAAATGCAAAAATAAAATAAACACATGTAATACTATTATAATTATATACTGTGTGTCTCATAAGTCTATAGGCATTTCAAAAATTCATAAAAATTGAAGGGATTAGTAGAATTGTACGTGGTTTGCAAAAACGTTATCCTCGTGAAGAGCTTTTTTTTTTTTTTTTTTTTTTTTTTTTGAAGGGGGGGGGGGGTGGCAAAGAGAAAAATTGTTACTTTTTTGTCGATAGAGGGCGCTACACAGATGCGTAACGTGCATTACATGAAGTTTTAATTGCGATGCTGACTTAGTGGACAGAGCGTTATTTGTGAAGATATTTTTCCTCGGATAACAACCGCCGACTGAAGCTGAAGTTAGCGATGATGTAACTCGGTTGTAAATTGTAATTTATAGTGATGGCGAGCACATAGAATACAATTTATGTGCCTGTAAACATTCACATGCAAATAAATATGGTTTTTCACAGAAATGTGGGATTCGCTCACGTACAGCGCCTTCTGTCAACGAAAATTTTAACTATTATTTTTCTTTCCCTTTACAAAAAAAAAAAAAAAAAAAAAAAAAAAAAACTCATTTCAAGAGAATAACTTTTTTACACAAACTGCGTTTAATTCTACTAATTCCTTCACTTTTTATGTTGTTTTTTCTTAATATCTACAGACTTATGGGACACCTAGTATATATATAACCCTATCAAACATCAAAAATCAATATTTCAATGTAGAAATAAACTGGTATAATAAAATAAATGAAAACTATATTAAGATTAGAAATTAGTTTCTGAAAAGGAATAGCTATATTTAAGATTTGTTATAGTATAATTTAAATATTTTCTAAATATTATGTAATATAGAATTATTTGTTATATACTTATCTGTTATGGAATAAATGAGTCAATTATTCTAATAGATGATTTTCTTTAACTACTTAAAAATAGCACCTAAAAACTTGTGAAAATTCTCCCCAAATCTTTAAATTGGATCCAGGTCTGGGCTGATGGCTAGTCAGTCTATAACATCATTCTATTTTTCGCAAACCAAGCTTTCGTTCAGTAAAAGGTGTGAAAAGACTCTTTGTCCTGTTGGAATTTCTAGTTTTCTCTTTCTCGTTCTAAGATATTTCTAGTTGGAAGTAGATTGTTGAGAACATTTTGATAATTCTCAGAGCACTATTCTACTATTTAAAAAAAAAAAATAAAGTACAGCAATATTCGTTGTTCCGTTGAAACATAACGCGTCCCATGTACCATGCGGGAACCCCACCTCCTTTTTGTCGAATAAAAAACTCTCGAGGTTCCCGTTATACGTGATGCCAGTAATATTCCCAACCATCAGGGCCACCTTAACTGATTTTTTTTTTCTTTTCGTCATGGAAAAATACATTTACCACTCATCTTTTCAAAGCATGTGTTTTTTATTCCAAAGAACGTGCATCTTTCTATGGTGCAATTTCAGTATGGGTGTCTGACACATTGTATAATATTTAAGAAATTTGCTTCCCTGTATGCGACGGTGAACAGTAGATATTGAAATAGAAAAAATTAAAGTCCTCAAAATTTCAGAAACAGGACTTTTTGGGGTTGAAACTGTTTGCAGAATCTCTCTATATCATGTCGCTGAGATATCTTTCTTGGTTCACCTGAACACTTTTTTGCAATCACCTTTTGAACTTTCAATAGAATTTGATAAATTCCAGATCTTCTGTGCTTTATATGTTTAGCAATCTCAAAAACTTTATCATTTTGAGACTTTATATGCCGAATTTTAGATATATCTGCCGAAGACAATTGAACAATGCTAGTCATTTTTTCAACTTTTCGAAAATTGAATAACAAGCAATTCTTTTATATTTTTAAAGATTACATGTATAATTAAAAAATATACAATTTGCAAAATATACAATTTCTTTTTGATACGGTGGTCCTAAAAGCGAATTTTTTCATTGTCCATATACATTTAGGACAAATTATTTTGAATTTTATTATTTATTTACCTATATTTATTAAATTTTACAAAATATCTGTGATATAGTTTTGTATTGTAATAAATTCATGTTATGATTCCGCATGCTTTTTTACCGTGGTTTTTGCTTCATTTTTTAAACTTTATTTCAAAAATATGCCTATCTACAAGTTTTTGAGATGCACTTTTTTTTTTTTTTTTTTTTTTTTTTTTTTTGAAGAAGAAGAAGAAGAAGAAAATAAAATGGCCATAATTTAGAGTAAATAGACGAAATAATTTTTAAAATTTCAAAATATCAATTAAGGAAAGATAAAAATTTTATAGAATAACATTAAAGAAATAGGTTTGTCAAAACAACAAAATTTAATTAACAAATGAGATATTGAAGAACTTTATATTTTTTATTTCACGCATAATTCATCATGTTTGTTTGTCATAACGTTCCGAACAAAAATTAATTGTTAAATATTTTATAAAAACTTCGTCTTCTGATATTGAAAAAAACAGGTAAATGATTTTACATACTATAAAAATAAATTTAATAAAGAAAATTATGTATATTTAAAAAATATATATCTTTAATTCATCATTCAAATGGTTTTCGCTTTTAATTAAAATTTAAAGGAATTTTTTAAATATTATCAGGCTTATATATTTTTCCCTCTGGAAATTTATCACATATATTTCTTTATTAAATTTATCTTCTAAGTTTTTTATATGAATTAGTTATTAACAAACTTTTTCGTCAAATAATGTTCAATCGATAAAACATTAAATACTTAGAAAATATTTTTTCCCCCTCTGTTTCACTATCCGCTTCCGTTTCCTTTTTTATGAATAAATAACTAATTTCTTAAGTACGCGATTGATAAATTTCACTAAATAAGAATAAAATTTATAACTATGATGTATTTCATATTTTTAATTAATCGTCAAGTATTACATAAAATATAATAAAAGGAGGGGGAGTAAATCGTAAATTCTTGCCTAGTAAATTTTTTAATGAATTGTATTGAAAGTAGCTCACATTAAATATATATATATTTATTTATTTAAGGTTAAATTATAAATAATTTTAAATATTTACTTGAAAATTCTTACTTAGTTTATAAATACCAAACACATATATAAATTAATTGAATTATAAAGTTACGATATAAAAGTTTTTTTTTTTTTTTTTTTTTTTTTGTAATTAAAAACAAGCCTAAATTCAATTAGAAAATAAATAACTCAAAATTTTTATTAAAAGTTTAAAGATAAGAAAAAAGATAATATAAGACAATGGCGGATAAATATATACATATATATATCCTCATTCAATACGAAATGGAAGATAGCTCAAAGCGTACTTTTTGAAAGATCATTTAAAAATTGATTTCTTATTGAAATTTATTGTACTACTTAGAGATTTAAAAAGGAAAAAGCAAAGAATAAATAAAATGAATTAAAAAATAAATAATTGTTTATCACAGAATATACAGGGTTGGGCAAAAGTCCTCCACACATTTTAAACTTTAATACAAAATCAAGTAAGTGGCATGCAAGAATGCAGTTTCCACTATAATGCTTCTTGTGGTAAAGTTTAATTTAAGGAAATAAAAAAAAGGTTTAATTTTTCTCCTTTAGAGGGCGCTTCAGTTGTCCCTATGTTTTGTTTATACATCGTTTCTTGTAGTTTGCTATGGTCATCTCGATCTTCCATGTTGATTTCTTCCTGTGGTACTGTGTGAAGTACAAGGTATATGCTCTTTTCCTGTATAGAAGATAGAAGATAGTGTAGAAGACGGAAATCCAGTGTCTTCTACAATCAAAGCTAGTATTTAGATGCGATTCGAGCAACAAACGGCATTGAAATATTGTGGGTATTTCCAAAATAAATGCTCTTTAATTGCTTTCTTTGACTTTTTGACTTTTTTCCTTTTTTTTTTTTTTTTTTTTTTTTTCTTTTAGGTACAGCGCTATCTATGTGCAAAATTTGAAACTAACTAGGGGGCTCTGCCCCCTGCTCGCTCCGCTCACCAACCCCCAAGGAAGGCTTTCCCTCACCCCGACTTGCCCCTGCTGGATTCTACCCGACTATTCGCAACTTTGCCTTTCATTGAATTGGGATATTAATAATACATAATACAAGAGAAAAGTTGAACAATATTTTAGAAATCCACCATATTTGGTAGCACATTGAAATACACAATATTTAATATTATATCGTTCCTAGTATGTGAAAAATCTGTCTTAACTTTCGAGAGTTTAATAACAATTTGCCATTGTTATGTATGGTGGATTTCTAACTTTTCTCTTGTGTTATGTGTTATTAATATTCCAATTCAATGAAAGGCAAAGTTGCGAATAGTCAGGTAGAATCCAGCAGGGGTTAAGGAGCGAAGCAAGTCGGGGTGAGGGAAAGCCTTCCTCGGGGGTTGGGGAGCGGAGCGAGCAGGGGGCAGAGCCCCCTAGTATATTAAAAAAAAGTAACGTCACTGGCGTAAAATTTTTTTGTCTGCGACAGCATCTTCTAGCGGAGGGCAGGGTCCTTCGCGTCATGAGAGGTATCAATGTGTTTCGAATAGTCTAAGGAAGACATTTCAGCTGCTTAGAATTTTCTATTATTTTAATTAAAGAAGTTATTAACTAAAAACGACAAGTTTATGAAGGTACTCTATTTGCCATTTTGAAAAAAGTTTCTCCCAGTGACGTTGTTTTTCTGTCATGAAGTCATCTTACACTGGAAAATTAAAATATTATCCATGGTTGTACCTAGGTAGGTAAGTAGGTATGTTTGATTTAACGTCCCACCAGTACTATTTGCAACTATCGACGGTCTGGGACGCCCCTTAGACATGTTCCGGAGACAGGCCATCACAATTTCGATCCTTCACGGATGGGATCCCCCCTGCTTTAGTGATCCCCAGAGGTATAGTGCGGATGGGAACATGGAGAACTTTGCGGCCACGACAGATTTTATGTGCACCAGTCACCATTATTTTACACGGCGGTCTTTGGCCGACTCAAGTATCGAATCGGCAATCTTTCAATTACGTGCTCGGCACTTTACCAACTAGGGTACCACGGCCCCGAAACCATGGATGTAAAAAAGAAAGAAAATAAATATCAACTTTTTTTCTCTACTTTTAGAAAATTAATTTTCTTACACGGGAAAATTAAATATGATCCATGGTTGTAAGTAGGTAGATAATTAGGCAGGTTGTGTTTGACGTCGCACCATTACTGCGCTATGGATAATTGGCGACGGTCTTGGACGCACCTCTACGGATATTCCGGATACATGCCACCACAGTTTTAGTCCTACATGGAGGGGATGGTTACACCGCTTCGGTGGCCCCCAGAGATATAATTTTGATGGGAACATGGAGGATATTGCAGCCATATTTTACGTGCACCAGCCACGGCGGTCTTTGGCCGGCTCGAGAACCGAACCCACAATCTTCCAATTACGAGCTCGACGGTCTACCGACTGGGGTACCGCGGTCCGGATCTAAGGTTGTAAAAAGAAATAAAAAGGATCATATACTAAAGCTGTAATGCAAAATGGTATAGATATTATGAATTTATTTCAATTTAAAAAAATATAAATAGTAAATATTTCAATTTGACATTGAATATGAAGATTTACATAATAAATTTCTGTTTTTGTCTTGTAATGTGTACTATTAATATTCCTTTTCAGTGAAAGAAAGCAGCGAGTAGGCGGGAAGAGCCTGTGCTAATAAGTAAAGTGAGTCGGGGGGGGGGGTGAGGCGAAGCCTCCCTCGGGGGTTGGTGAGCGGAGCGAGCAGGGGGCAGAGCCCCCTAGTTTACACAAATAAAACTTTTCATCTTAAAAAGCATTTTCGTGCAAACTGCATTTTCGTACGTCAATTACTTCATTTTACATATAAATTAATAATCCGTCAAGGACTTGAAAACCGTCCTGTATTTTCATTTCTGTCAATTAAAATATAAATAAATAAAAGTTTCTTCTTATTATTATTTATATTTAGTTTATCTTATCTCTTTTTCTCTACTTCATTTATAAGAGTTTTTCTTTTTGAACTTGATAAATAAATTTTCTCTTTATTAATATTCAAGCAGAAATCCTATAATGCGCTACGTTTTATATCTTAAGAATTACTTTTTTTCGGCAAATTTTCATGTGGATACTCTTACCGTTGGTAATTCACGTAAGAATAATTTCTGAATTTTTAAATTGTTTCATTCTTTTAATACTGTTACATTTTAAAAATCTGTAATAAAAGTTATTTATTAAAAAATTATTTTTTTTTAAAACATGTAAAAAAAAAATTGCTATTATACGTATATATATAAGATATCAAAATAAGTTTTTAGTCATACAATATATTAAAAATATAAAATAAAATGAATTATAATAAACTGACATGAAAACCAAAAATTGTAGTTTAAACTAAAGTAAAACGTAATCCAAATCACAGAAAAGAGAATGAATTAAACTGCCAAAAATGCCCCGTATGGCTTGAGACATAGGTGCTGGGTTGCAGCATGCTTTTATATGATTAAAACTATATATATATATATATATATATATATATATATATATATATAATTGTCATAAAAACTCAGTTTTGAAAATGAATTTGTAAATTTTGTGGATAAACTTGAGTGTTTTTTTTTTTTTTTTTTTTTTTTTTTTTTTAACTAATGTTAAGTTTCTCAATACTTTCGCCGCTACGGACGAGTTACCTAATCTTCCAAAAGTATTCGCTGTGTCCTAGGAACGAGGCAACACAATGCAACTATACAATGTTTATCTGAATGGTTTCTGTGTGAACATTGACTTATTTACTAAATGAACTTATTTCAATTAACTATTTAATATTTTAATTAATTATTTATTGTCTTAATTAATTAATTAATTTTTTTATTAGAATGAGCGCGTGTCGTTGCCGCAATGTATGTGTTAAACAGTGTAAAAATTATTCCTTAAAATTCGCACGATTTTTTATCTCAAGTTGCATAGACGTAGATTTTGTAATATTATTTTAGATTCTTTTACAATAAACAAAATCCATTTAAAATCATAATTAATTTCTGTAAAGAATTTCAATAAAACAGAAGTTTGTAGTATTAAATAAGCATTTCTTTTACCGTATACAAAATTTGCGCAGCACTAGTGCGACGTAAAAACCCAACTAACCAACCGTACACAAAACTTAGCATGGATTCGAGGTTGTTGGTTGGGTTTAACGTCGCACTAGTACTGCACTATGGGTAATTGGCGACGGTCTGGGATGCATCCCTTAGGATGGTCGGAAGACATGCCATCATAATGTTGATCTTCCACAGTGGGGATCAGCATGGATTCGAATCTCACATTTTTCATTAATTCAAATCAAAGTCGGACAGTGGAAACATTTTACAAATACCTTGGATGATTCAACTGGGCATCTTGCTCCAAAATTTTCTTTCCAAATGGCGGTCACTAGAAAATTTGTCATCAATAACTTTTGAAATATTAAATTAATTCGAACTAAAGTTGGACAGCGAACTTATCTTGCAAATATCTTGGTTAAGTTGACTGGAACCCTCCATTTTGTTTTCATGTAGCAGCCAATTGAAAATTTCAAACTCGAAACGTAAAAAACGCATGTAAGGCCAGATTTGCTTAAATTTCGTTGTATACATAGACCATATAAGGGTCTCCACCAAGTTTATTAATGAACTTGATCCGTCATCTTGTTTCAAAATGGTTACCACTTGAAAGCAGGGTGTGCTTTCAATTGAAAGTTTGTCATCCTTTATAACTTCTGATGTACTAAATTAATAGGAACAAACGCTAATCAGTGCTCTTATCTTAGAAATATCTTGGGCGAATTCGCTGGACAATTTGCCTCATCATTTTGTTTCCAATTAGCAACCATTTTTAAATTTCAAACTCTCATCGTGAAAAAGTGTATTTATGACCAGATTTCCTTAAATTTATAAGTATGCACAGCCCATATCAGGATATCATCCAAATTTATTAATTAGGTTGATCCGCCATCTTGTTTCAAAACGGTGGTCATTTGAAATAGAGCAGCAACTTGTCATTACAGTTACTTTTAAAATACTGGATTAATTAGAACCAAATCTGAACAGTAGATTTATCTTAAAAATTCTTTTGATAAGTTCGTTGACCAACTTGATCCATTATCTTGTTTCCAAGTGTCGGCCACTTGAAATTTTCCAATTCGCATGAAAAAGGTATTCGTGAATCGATTTGCTTACAATTTCGTATGTACACAACCCACGTCAATGTCTCCACCAAGTTCATTAATAAACTTTAGCAGTCATTTCTTTTTAAAATTGCGATCACATTATAAGAAAAAGGAAATCAACCTACTCTTCCAATTGAGCCGAAAGGACTTGTCTTATATTTTAAAACAATGATCTATTATGTAAGTTTGAAGATAAAGAGAAAAAACAAATAGATTTTGCATACAGTGAAAGATATTATAACCAGGAGTCGAATCTAAGAGATTTTTTTGCGTTATCGTACCTATATTCTTCCAATGCGAAGTTCTAAATGCATTTTGTCGGCACTGAAACGTTAAACCAAATAGTCTCAGCTCTGACTCTTGACTTTAATGCTTTCATTTTTTAGTAGAAAATATTCAAGATACGTATCTTTTTTTTTTTAATCTTTTTGTAATTTGCATAATTGACTTAAAATTACAAATAATAATAAAATTAAAATCCTTGACACATTGAATCAAAATGGCATATTTCAGAATGTTTACAGGAGTAAAAGCCGACGGATAGGACTTGCCAACACTTTCAGCAACATCATATATAGTGATTGGTTTACCAGGGTTTGCCAGCATCCAATTACTACAGGCTGTACTGTATTTCTTAACACTTTCTCGACCGCTGACGTAGATTCACGTCATTTGAAAATATGAAACTCCACAAGTGGGCGTTTCTTTTGCAATTTGTATGTTATTTGTTTCTAAAAACTATACACAATATTCATATTTGTACAATCAGTATACTATGGATGCAAATACTTTGATTGGGGAGAGAGTATGATTATTGCATATCCATTTGTAATATAAATGTGAATACAGAAAATTTTGTTTTGAAAAATTGTAACTTATGAGAAAAACGCCCACAGGCGGGCCTTACTGTCAAAAAGGCAAAAAAGTGCGGTCGCGGAAGTGTTAAAAAGTCCAAACACACTAGCCGTAGGTACAAGGCAGCGATGTGGCCCTAGGTACAAGTTTTGGTAACTTCATTTAAAATGCCTTCCACTAAAAAATCCACGTGCAGACAGGAACTAATTAAATATCTCATTTATTACTCAATATAACAATCAAAATTATACACTAGAAATGAAATAAAAATATTTGACTCGCCTTTGTAAAATAGCAAAAGAGATGAGCTGCAAAATTTTACTTCAAACCATGTAAATTCATTTTCTACATGTAACTTGTCAAAACTCTCTCCTCAAAAGTTCCAAAGCAGTTGTAAAAGTAGTAATTGATGTTGTTACTCGCCCAATTGAGTATTAAAACTTAAAATTAAATATTATTCAAATAAAGTGGGGTACCCAAAGGTACACGATGGCCCTAGTTACACTGGTTTCTTCTAAATAAAATTAAGTAGATGCATTTTGATCAAATGAAATAGGAAATTTATGTCAGTATGTGGGCTATAATTTAATTATTTTACTCTAATTTAATTAATTCGAAAAAACTGTTTTGAGATTTATTTGTAAAAATATTTTAATGATTGGAAATAAAATGATATAACGTGAAAAACATTTTTGATATTTATTCGCAAAAATACACTCAAAAAAAAAAAAAAAACGGCGCACCAAGAAGGAGTAATCCGAATGGGATAAAAATTGGTAGGTGTGATGTACATGTGGTACTAACATTTACGTTAAAGTGGAGGCGTTTTGTTTTTCAGTGTGACACAAAGACAAAATCCAATTTCAATAAAAAGCTTCTAAACAAAATATTAATTTATGTATTTTTTACCTAAAACTTTTTATTTTTTGCTTTTTTAATATCTCAAATATACTCTATAACAAAAGAAAAGTGACACACCAAGAAGGAGTGGGGGCAAAAATTGGTAGATGGGGTGGAATGGGTGGTCCGAATGGGACAAAAATTGGTAGATGTGATATACATGTGGAGAAAAACAATTGATTACAGTTTCAGAAAATTTGAATGATTTAATCAACAGAAATGGCCTCACAAAGTAAACAAGTCAATAACGCGTTGGCCCACTTCTGGCCCTAATGTATGCAGTTATTCGGCTTGGTATTAATTGATAGAGTTGGCAGATGTGCTCCTGTGAAGTATCGTACCAAATTCTGTCAAATTGGTGCGTAATGGCCCTATCACACGAGAGATTTTCGCTCAGCTTTTTACTAAGCACGGCATTATACCCAACATACCCAGCCTGATTTTGTTCAAGGACAGCAAGTTTTCGGATGATCAACTTTTCCGAAGCCGTTTACAAAAAGCTGAGACTGTGTTGAGCGTGCTGATCAAAATTGACCAATAGGAGGAATAAACAGGATTTTTTCCTAGAATACCTTTACCTGGAATACACCACGCAATCAATTCGGGGGAACCCTATGGACAGCTGACCGGTTTCTTATTCGTTCAGCATAGTGATCATGTTGCGTATAATATTGTGTTGATTATATATGCTCCCGTGTGATATGGCCATTAGACTGGCAAAATTCCGAGCTGGTTGTAGGACCCTTTTTATGATGCACCAAACGTCCTCAGTGGAAGAGAGATCCGGGGACTGAGCTCAACCCCATTTCACTGAGCCGCCTATTAAGGATCTTTGAAGTCACTGAAGTACTAGTGTTGCACGTAGGATCGACGATAATGATGAATTGGAGCTTTGAGTACCGCTTTGCGATTGACTGGTTCTCACATTCGGTCATCTCTTTAGGCCGACCGCTTCCTCCCTGGCGCTGTGTCCGGCCATGGTTCACCCATTTCTGTCAATATCATCTAATAGTGGTACCGCTCCTATCCAAATGTCAAAAAAATCGAAAATTACATCAACCGGCTTCTTTGAGCCCAACTACACACCACACTCAAATGCTGACATCTGCGCATGTTGTTTGTGCACCTGTATGCGAGGCATAATTACTGTCTTTCTGAGTAGACGGAATAAAATTCTCAAAGAATTTATGACCTTGAACCAAAATTTCTCATTTTTAATATTCTGTCAATTGCGTAGTTAAGATGTGCTGCAGCGTCGCATGTTCATTCGATGGTAGCCAAACGTTAAAATTTTGCATTTTACATTGAAATATGCATGTATGTCAATTTATGTCCAGTTTGCATTACTCCTTCTCGGTGCTTCGTTTATTTTTTTTTTTTTTATTTTTTTTTTTTATAGAGTATATTTTAATAATTTTAACAAAATGATTTTAAAAGGTTTTTGTTTGGTTTAAGCTTGTCGCTCTACGGTCTCTACGGTCGGTTTTTGGATATTAAAACTCATTAGAATGTTTAAAAGGCTTTTGATACGTTACAAAGTATCGAAGCGAGTATGTATGTAAACAAAAATAAAATAAAAGCTTGATTAGATTAATATGTGAAAGTGTTTGCCCTAGTGATCTATCTTCAGTTATGATTCATTTATAGACATAAGCAGTAATATTTTGCTTGAAGTAAACATATGTCTATAATTACATGCGCCTGCAGCAACATAAATTATTCTGTAATTTTTCAAACCCTTTAAGACTAATTACATGAAGATTTTTAACTGGCCGTTCAGCTACAACTTTTATAGCAGCCCTTTCAATTTTATTCTCCGACAGGATCATTAACTTAATGACGTCATTCATAACCTGAAAAATATTACTTATTTGTTGCACCTAAATTCATAAGAGATTTAAAATACATTATGGTTCTTGCATATTTGTTACTCTCAGAATGATTAATTAATGGGGTGTCATTACTTTCGCAGCATTTTGTTCAGTTATTGCTTTTCTTTTATTATTCTGTTTATGTTAAACTTAGTGATTTTATAGAATTTAATGTTATAGAATATTATATTATATTATTATAAGTGTCAGTAGTTTTCTAAAACATGAAAAATTTTTAAACTTTAATATTTCTAATTGAATTTAACAAACTTTTAAAATTTCTAATAATGTAGCCTATATATATATATTATATATATATATTTATTTATTATTATTATTATTATTATTATTAAATTTAACTTATGATAAGTGAAAAATGAAAAATGAAAATGGAATGTATAAACAACCAAAACAAATTCTTTTAACTGTGTTAATAAACAAGAAAAGGGTTAATTTCAACACTATTCAAGCCAAAATTTCAACGAAGTTGTGTCTTTTTCATCAGCTAGTAGGAACACAGCCATTAAAAAACTATGTAATCCTAACAAGTATCTGAAGATATGCCAAGCTAGCGTACTCCAAATGATAGTTCAAACAACAAATTAATATAACAAACTTGAAATTATAACAACTGAAATACGATTTATAAGCATTATTGTATTTTAAATTTAGCTTTCAATAACAAATAAAAAAGATTTTATATTGAGAATTTTTTAAAATAATTATGTTTATAAATTCATAAAATGACATGCTAGCAAGGACATACCTCCACCTGTACCTGTTGGAAAAAAGTGAAAAACTCACCACATGCAAAAGTCGAAGTCGCAAAATTTCAGTCCCGGCTTGAAAACTTTATGAAAATTCAACACTTGAATGCTCTTTCCATGTCCCTAGATGCTCAATTCAATTCTAGGTCTGGCAGTACGTCATATATCTCCAAACATCAGTCGCACAGCCTTACTGACATGCAAATTTTATGCTAATTAATTTTGTCACTTATTTTGAATTTAATAGATATATATATATATATACTAAAAAGGAAGAAATGTATTTTATTTATTTATTTACTTTTATTTACTTATTTATTTATTTTCAAATATTATTTTTTAATATACATGTGTTATTAAAATATCATTCATTAAAAGGGTTCTATTTCAGTAATTAATTAATTATTAGAAAGAATTGGTTAACTATAGCCAATGATATTAATATACTAAAATACAGAGCATATTTATGTTAAGTTTTAGTTACAGTGAATTTTTAGTATTTACTAACTGAAAAAGGAGCTATGAGAAATCACTTATTTCAGAATTCATTACAATAAATTCCATTTTTAAATTATTACTTACAAACTTTGAATAAACACCATAAAATGCAATAAACTCGCAACAATTGTTTCGGGTCGAAAAAACACACGGCCCTTCATCAGGCGAACAAAGAAAGCACGAGTGCTGCAGTCAAAGCGGCAACGCACAAAATCGTTTAAAATGAAAAGAAAAAGTTTATAAAGTAGAAACTAAATATAGCTACTGGTGTGAGTAGAATTGTACAAAACAACAAGGAAATAAATAAATGAGTGAGATTAAACATATAACAATCTAAGGATAACAAAAATTAAACTAAAATCTAAGTTACGTGAGTAATTTCCAAGCATCAGAGAAGAAAGGAGTGGAAGAAATATCATTAACAAGATTTTTCGAATTTTTAAATATGTAAAATGCTTCATGAATATCCAAATGGGAGGAACAGACAGGAGATGAAATTATGTTAGTTTTGGAAAAATCAAAACGATGACCTTGAGACCAGCAGTGGGAAGCAATAGAAGATTTGGTAATCTCTTCATTACGAACATTCCGACGGTGCTCATTTATTCTGTATTTCAAACGCCTCCTAGTTTGACCAATATAACCTAAGTTGCAGGACGAACACGGAATTAAATAAATTCCAGAACGGTTTTCGGTGGGAATGGGATCCTTAAGAGAAGATAATTTAATTTTATTGACGGGTTTGTAAATAACTTTGAAACCAAACGGTGAAAGAATTTTAGAGATTTTAAAAGAGAGTGAAGAATAAAAAGGTAAAACAACTGGGATGAGACTGTGATCGTTTAATTTGGGAGCAGAACGTTTAGGATTCTTAAATTTATATAGAGCTTTATCGATGATAGATGGGTTATAGCCACGAGAGAGAGCAAGAGATTTTAAATAATTAATTTCTTTCGAAAGATTAGACGGATCAGAACAAATGTGTAAGGCACGGTAAACATAAGTGTAAAAAGCAGACATTTTTTGTTGAGGGGCGTGGTTAGAGAGAGCATGCGGCGGCAAAGAGACTGAGAATGGTTTTCTAAAAACAGTAGTTGAGAAACAATCCTTTTCTTTATTCACAAGAACGTCAAGGAAAGGCAAGGAGCAATCCTGTTCAACCTCAAAAGTGAATTGAATGCATGGGTCAATCGAATTGACCAAAGAAAGTAAATTGGACAAATGGACGTCAGGGGAGACAAGAACGAAAGTGTCATCCACATATCTAAACCAGTGAGGAAATTTATATACACCGAAGAGTTTTTCTTCAAAATAGTGCATATAAATGTCGCAAAGTAAAGGAGAGAGAGGACTACCCATGGCCATACCATCATTTTGGGAATAATAAGTACCATTAAAAATGAAGGCAGTTTGCCTGATACACAAATGACGGGTTATTTACAAACCCGTCAATAAAACTAAATTATCTTCTCTTAAGGATCCCATTCCCACCGAAAACCGTTCTGGAATTTATTTAATTCCGTGTTCGTCCTGCAACTTAGGTTATATTGGTCAAACTAGGAGGCGTTTGAAATACAGAATAAATGAGCACCGTCGGAATGTTCGTAATGAAGAGATTACCAAATCTTCTATTGCTTCCCACTGCTGGTCTCAAGGTCATCGTTTTGATTTTTCCAAAACTAACATAATTTCATCTCCTGTCTGTTCCTCCCATTTGGATATTCATGAAGCATTTTACATATTTAAAAATTCGAAAAATCTTGTTAATGATATTTCTTCCACTCCTTTCTTCTCTGATGCTTGGAAATTACTCACGTAACTTAGATTTTAGTTTAATTTTTGTTATCCTTAGATTGTTATATGTTTAATCTCACTCATTTATTTATTTCCTTGTTGTTTTGTACAATTCTACTCACACCAGTAGCTATATTTAGTTTCTACTTTATAAACTTTTTCTTTTCATTTTAAACGATTTTGTGCGTTGCCGCTTTGACTGCAGCACCCGTGCTTACTTTGTTCGCCTGATGAAGGGTCGTGTGTTTTTTCGACCCGAAACAATTGTTGCGAGTTTATTGCATTTTATGGTGTTTATTCAAAGTTTGTAAGTAATAATTTTTAAAACGCCAGTTTTGTGATGCTTCTTTATTAAATTCAATTTTTAAATGTTACTTTTCAAATTAAAAATATTTGATTTTCATATAAAAGACATAAAAGTCTATATATTGTAATAATATAATGTTTAATAATTCTTTATAATACCAAATACTCGATTTCAATTTTTTTGTTTGTTTAACGTACAAAAAATTCTAAAATATAATACATCTCTATACAATGAACACTTATTATTATTATTATTATTATTATTATTATTATATATATATATATAAATATATTACATCTGTATTATAATTCCCTCATACGTGGTAATTTTAATGACTATTTTATCCTATTTATAATTTTTTTTTTTTTTTTAGAATTTTCATTCAGTTTTAAAATTTTCTTCTTATTTAAACTCTTTGTATCAGTAAATGGAGCTATTTCCCTCTCAAATAATGCAAGTATTAAGGGGTCTTGTACCTTTTAAAATGTTTTAGGGCATAGAAGAGGGCAAGTAAAAAATGAGTCTGTTTCAAATGATCGCAAATTTTTTAGTTTTTATTAAAATCACACAAAAATGGTATGGTGTTTATTCAAAGTTTTGTACTTATTACTTATTACAAAAATGACACATTGTTTAACACTCGTTTCAGCTTTTATAAAGCTACTAGGGAGCTTCACCCGCTAGCGGGTCAGTATTTTTAAATGAATCACTATAATTAATGAATCACTAACAGTAACATTGAGTCTTAAAAAAAGAAATTTAAAAAAAAATCATTTCTGATCGGGTAAAAAGTCGCACAGGGTCACCACTGCCTTCGGCAGCGCAGTCCCGTGCGTGATACTTCGTGCCCCCTAAAAAAAAATCATTTCTAATCAGGTAAAAACTCACACCGTGTCCCCACTGCCCTCGGCAGCGCAGACCCATGCAGGCTGCGCGCGCACATATTCCTTCTCAAATAAAATTTTTATTCTTAAGAAAAGAAAAATAAAAAAATCATTTCTCATCGGGTAAAAAGTGGGACCGGGTGCCCACTGCCTTCGGCAGCGCAGGCTCGTGAGCGCTGCGCGCGCACAAGTTAAGGGATATTCCTTCCCTGACCCTTCGTGCCCCCTAAAACAAAATCATTTCTGATCGTGTAAAAACTCACACCGGGTCCCCACTGCCTTCGGCAGCGCAGACCCATACGTGCTACGCATGGGACTCCGTTGCCAAAGACATGGGGGACCTGGTCCGACTTTTTACCCGATGAGAAAACATTTTTTTTTTCTTTTCTTTTCTGAAGAATAAAAATTTGACTTGTGAAGGAATATGTGCGCACGCAGCGCGAATGATCGGCGTTGCTGAAGGCAGTGGAGACCCCGTGTGAGTTTTTACCCGATCAGAAATGATTTTTTTTTAGGGGGCGCGAAGGGTCAGGGAAGAAATACGCGCGCGCAGGAATACGCGCCCCACTGCCTTCGACAGCGCAGACCCATGCGCGCGCACGTGTGAAGGTATGCGTGCGCTGCGTGCACATATTCCTTCTCAAATCAAATTTTTATTCTTGAGAAAAGAAAATAAAAAAAATCATTTCTCATCGAGTAAAAAACCGGACCGGGTCCCCACTGCCTTCGGAAGCGCAGTCCCGTGCGCGCTGCACGCCTATTTCTCCCCCTTCCTTTCAGCCCCTCCTAATTAACCTACATATATCAATTTTGAACGGTCTAACACAATTAGTTGAGATGCAAAAGAAAACCTAATCAGGACGCCTCAAAACGTGTAAATCGGGTGAAATCTCGAATTCCACTTTCGATAATATAAAAGCACTTTAAAATATATGTTTCGAATGACGTATTGAAAAAAAAAATCATCATGATTAGAATTTGAAATATTGAAATTTTAAAATATTACAGCGCCATCTGGTGGTGGAAATTTCTGTAATCTACTATTCAATTCCAAGTCAACAAAGTTTTCAAATGATGTACTACTTATGAAATTATTTTAATTAGTAGCTGAGATACAAAAGAAAACCTAATCAGGACACCTCAAAACATCTAAATCAGGTGAAATCTCAAATTCCACTTTCGATAATATAAAAGTACTTTAAAATATCTTTCGAATGACGTATTAAAAAAAAATTAATCACGATTAGAATTTGAAATATTGAAATTTTAAAATGGTTCTGCGCCATCTGGCGGTGGAAATTTCTGTAATCTACTATTCAATTCCAAATCAACAAAGCTTTCAAATGATGTATTACTTATGAAATTATTTTACTTAGTAGCTGAGATACAAAAGAAAACCAAATCAGGAAACCTCAAAACGTGTAAGTTAAGTGAAATCTCGAATTCCACATTTTCTGTAATCTAGTGTTCGATTCCAAGTCAACAAAGCTTTCAAATGATGCATTACTTATGAAATTATTTTAATTAGTAGCTGAGATACAAAAGAAAACCAAATCAGGACACCTCAAAACGTGTAAATCAGGTGAAGCTTTAGCAGCCATAAGCCATTTCTCACAGACACATAGACAGGCAGACAGACAGATGTACACAGATTTTAATAATATAAGGAGAACTGTTAACTATTCTGTTAACGGTTTTCGCTTATATTAAACAAATTAAACACGTGACTGTGTGTGTGTGTGTGTGTGTCCTAAGTGCTTCGGAAACGTCTCCAACAATTTTGATGAAAGTTTTAAGATAAAGATTTTTTGATGTGAAAAATCGATGAGTGTCTTATCCTCATCTTCAGCAATATTCGCGTTCGCTGTTAACCCTTCATCCACTATTTTCAACGTATGTCAGAAATTCGATTTTCATGTAAGATAATAATTTTCATGTTCGATATATGTAATGATTTTCGATAAAAGTTTGGGGATAGGGATTTTTGGTGTGAAAAATCGATTGGTCTTATCCTCATCTCCAGAAAAATTTGCGTTTGCTGTTAACTTGTCATATTTTGTTTCCAACATATTGCAGAAACTGGGTTTACTCATACATATATGTAAAGCTTTTGATGAAAGTTTGGGATTAAAGTTTTTCTGGTGTGCAAGCTTGTTGGATACATATCTTCAGGATGATTGAAGTTTGCTGTCAACTCTTCTCCTGCAGTTTACAACATATCGCAGAAATTGGGTAATATATGTAACGATTTTCGTGAAAGTTTGTGATTAAGGGTTTTTTGAAATGCAAAATCGATTTGTCTTATCCTCATATTCACGAAAATTCACATTCTCTCTTAATTTTTTATTCGTCAGCTGCAAAATATAACAGAAATTGTGTTTAGTCGGAAATGTATATAAAACTTTTTATAAAAATTCGGGTTTAATCGTTTTTTGGGAGGCAAAATCCATTGGACAGACCCTCATCTTTAGGAAAATTCTCGTTCGCTGTTAACCCTTTATCCACTGATTGCAAAATATGCAGAAGTTGGTTTTATTTGGAAAAGAATACAACGATTTTAATGAGTATTTGGGGTTGGTTGTTTTTTGGAGTAAAAAACTTAAGGGGGTCCGGCACACCAAAGTTTTGTTTTTATTATTTATTGATGAATTGCTGAAATTATTTTTTCTGAAATTGGAGCTTTTTTGACGATGAAGTTGAGCAAGAAAGAATATTTAAAAAAAATTAAATAAAAATTTAAATAAAATTTTAAAAATTTTAAATTTAAAATTTTTGATAAATTTAAAGTTTGTTATATCTTATGAACTAATGGTTCAATTTACAAACTTTTTTCACTCTTATATACAGAAAAGATTTTTCAATTTTTCTTCGGGATTTTTAATTGGAAGTAAAACTTTTTTAGTAATCCAAAAATTGTTCATGAAATAAGTACTTTTTTTCAAATTAAAATTAATATTTAAAAATATTATTATTATAATCAGAAATCCTGAAGACAAATTTAAGATAAATCCTTTCTGTAATTTATCAAAAAATTTTAATTTTAAATTTTTAAAATTTTATTTAAATTTTAATTTTTTTTTTTTTTTTTTTTTTTTTTTTTTAAGATTCTTTCTTGCTGAACTTCATCGTCAAAAAAGCTTCAATTTCAGAAAAAATAATTACAGCAATTCATCAATAAATAATAAAAACAATAATTTGGTGTCCCGGACCCCCTTAATACTCTTTTTTAGGAAAATTTGGGTCTGCTGTTAGCGCTCTATCCGCCACTTGCAAAATATAGCAGAAATTGGATTTACTCAGAAACGGATGTAACGATTTTGATGAAAAATTTGTCGTTTAAGATTTTTTTTAAATGAGAAACCCATGTCTAAAATTAGTGTTTACTGTTAAACTATGGTAGAAATTTCGTTTTCTTAGAAACTACTTGAATGATTGATAAAACTTAGATTTAAAGGCTTTTGATTTTGCAATTCAAACTGATTTGACCCTTTTAAAATACAATTAGCGTTCACCGGGAACACGCGCTTCGTTGTGGGAAAAACCTTGGGATAAACTTAGATTTCTTCGTAAGTACTCGAATGACTTTAATAAAAAATAAGTAAGGTTTTTTTTTTTTTTTTTTTTTTTTTTTTTTTTTAGGTAACATTATAATCGATTCTCTCATTCAATGTTACGCTCATGTTCAGGATAATTAGCGTTCATTGATAACTCGCATTCCCTCCGGAAAAAATACGCAGAAATCCTTGGAATGATTAAAAAAACAGACTTAGAACTTTTTTGGGGTGAAAAAACGATCTGATTTATTTTCTTCCTCGGGAATATTAGCAATCGCTAGAAACTCGTGCTTTGTCTAGAAAAATGTACCAGAAACTTGAATTTTTTGGAAACTGCTTGAACAATTTTGATAAAAATTTAAATTAGGGGTTTGAGATGATGATTCGTTTGGAATTTTCCTTATATCCAGGAAGATTAGCTTTCACTGGTATCTCGCGCCCCGTCCGGGGTAAACATATAAAAAGAGATGCATCTCTTGGCGGGGTGGGGGGGGAGGATCACTGTATTTATACTACGAAAGAATTTTATAATGAGGCCGAGTGAACTCGGTCATCCAGGTGCTTACTAAAAAACAATATGTAATAAATTATCAATGAAGGAAAGTGTTTCAGTGTTCTTTCACGATATGTCAGATACTTCGATTTAAAATTTATATATCAGCATGTAACATGTATTAAAATGTTAATAAAACTGCAGTCTGTAAAATGCATCAATACCTTTAAGATAATTAAATATTCTCATTATTTTTATTGATAAGTCATTAAAAAAATTTCATGCATTTCTGCATTTTTCAAATATATCTGATATTTTTTAATACTTTATCCCAAAGGATTTGATAATTAATTCTTACTATAGAATGCAGTTACGGAAACATTTTAATGCAAGTTATATGTTAATATGTAAATTCTGAATTAAGTTATAGTGAAATAACACTGAAAATTTTTTCTACTTTGATAATTTGTTATATTCTTTACTGTAATTAAATCAGAGTATTATTTTTATATTTCTTTTTCAGAAGCTGGAATAAGCCTTCAACATCATACCAATTTTTGTGTCATTAAAAAAAACTTATGATCATAAACACTTATTTTTTGCTCGTAATAAAATATTGGTGGCAACACCAGACAGTCTTTGCACCTGAAATTTTTTTAATTAACTTAAAAAATTTAATTAAAAAATTTTTGTTTTAATAAAATAATAATAAATAAATAAATAAGGCTTCGAGGTGCATCAGAAAAGGTCAAAACAGACTCCGTGGCATTTTTTCTATTAATTATCTGCAAGAAATAACACATTGACTCTTGTTGGATCTAAGGCCTCACCAACGGCCGAGCGGTTCTGCGCTCAAAGCTGGTAGAAGGGAATTGCAAGGTTTGATCCCAGGTCGCGCTCAGCGACCTAACCGTTTCTCCGAAACTCGCTTAAATGTGGGCTACGACCCCTTAGAAAAACCTCCACGGAGGGCATTCCACCTACACTGTCAAAAAAAAAGTCCTGTTTACTGCCAGACATTTTCTGTAATTCAGAAAAATACGTTCTATCAACGGAAAAATTACGTTGATAGAACGTATTTTTCTGAATTACAGAAAATTTCTGGCAGCAAACTGCAGCAAATAGGACTTTTTTATGAGAATGCATAGGCCTAGGACCTGAGCGTAGTCAATAGGACTTAAACCCTACAACCAACCAATCAACCTTGTAGGATCGAACCCACGTCCGTCGCGTTATTAGCATAACGCTGTAATCAACAGAGCTAGTAGGTTTACAGAAGGTCGTTTTACGAATCTATCTCCAGAGTCGACATTTTTAATTAATTAAAATCTATAAAATTTTAAAAAGATCTAATCAAAAATTCGGAAATTGGTCTTCGAAGTGCATCAAAAGAGGTCAATACGGGCCTCCATGCAAATTTCTGTAGCTCTGTGATCAGCCGTTTGCGTACAAAACGATGGACACACACACGTACACATCTTCTTTTATTGTATGCAGAGAAGGCATAAGACACTTAACAAAAGATTTTTTCATCTTACCATAAATTTATACATTAAAAAATATATAATATACAAAAAATATATTATAAAATACATTACTACAGTGTCAAATGTATACCACAAAACAGTCCTGCTTACAAATAGCACACCCTACGTTTAAATTGATAATTTGGTATTAAATGCGTAAATATTACCTATTAATTGAGAACGGTATTTACTAACTATAAAATAATACAAGGGATCAACAAATTATTTTCTTTTATATTGAAATAAGTTATGAATTTCCCATCTATTAATTTTAATTAATGATAGTGGTAAAATGTACCCTATATTCTCAGTAATTTCTATCGTGCGTTAAATTAATTATCTAAGAAAAAAGATCTGCCATTTATTTCTAAGAACAACTCTTAATTTCTTTTAGAAATGGGGTCAGGAATCCTCAGAGACATTTCTCCATCAGCTACGAATAATGTATTAATCATTCTTACAGATTAATATCCTGACATCTTTTTTACATATATCTCATCAAAAAGATATTTTGTAGAAACTAAATACGCAGTTAAAGGTATTATCTACGTTAGAATATGAAAATATAAAATTCTAAACGACACTGGTATTTCTATTTCCTAATATTTAATTGAACAATTTCTGCTAAATAAACTTTTTACAGAATATGAGCAAATGGTGTTGAAAAATGTTTTAAACCACCACAAATCTAGTTATAGAGAAAAATTTATTTTTCAAGAGAAATTATAAATTTAAATGAGAATATTTTAATTTTGCTTAATATTTTTAAACTTTAATTGATTTAATTTCTTATCTATAAAAATCTGAAATTAAAATAAGGCATATTATGTAATAGTTAAATATAGACAATTTGTAAGTGTACCGGTTATCCGATACATTCTAAACTTAAATGATTCTACACTATCTGCCAAACAGTACTTGGGCACTTTCGAATTCAGAAGTTTTGTGGAATATCTAGAAAAATTCTTTAAGAATCATCTTGAAACTTTGATTGCGTAAAGAACGTATTACATTTCATGTATTTCAGCAAAAGTTTTTTCCTAAAGAGGAAAAGGGGACCAGTAATTTTTTTTTTTTTTTAAATCAAAATATTTTGCATTACCCTGTAAAAAGTAATGCTTGAAATGCGTTTTGGCTGTAGAATGTGATTATAAGGATTTTTCGTATAACTTTTTGTGAAGCTACCACATATATTAATGGAGATATAACGGTTTCTTTAAAAAATTACAAAAAAAAAAAAAAAAAAAAAAAAAAAAGAATTGCCACTTTTTTAATTATAACAGGTAGTGCATTAGACCCAGGGTAAAGTAATTTTTAAGAAACTTGGCGTACTATGTTAGACACATCATACTGCAATCAGAATGCAAAAATGTTAAATATCTTGCGAAAAACTACGCATGCGCACAGGTTTATAAAAATTTCATTTGTATAATTTGATAACCAAAAGTATTGAGCTATTTGTAGGAAAACCCCAAACAAATATCGAGAAACTGAAATTCTGTTCATTCTATAACGCATAATTGTTTTAATTTACACGATATTTGTTTGAGGTTTTCATATAAGTAGCTCAATACTTTTGGCTAATAAATTATGCAAATGAAATTTTTATAAAGCTTGCGCATGCATAGTTAAAAATTATCTAGCTTCATATTTCGTAAGATATTTAACATTTTTGAATTCTAATTGCAGTATGCTGTGTCGAATGTACACTCCTTCTCATAATTATAAGGACACCCGTTTTTCTATATTAACTAAACACTGAACACTATTATTTAAACAAATATATTTTTAATTAATTTGAATTTCATTAATAGACTATATTTAAAATGTTTTATCGTTTTTCTATCTTAAAAAACTTTAAATATGGTAAAAAGATGATTTTTCGGGTGTTCACAATTATAAGGACAGCTCGAATTTTAGTCATTTCTTTCGGGTATTCTTTAAATTAATATTTTATGGGGTCTCTTTTTAGGGTTAAACAGTCAGACATTCTCTCTGGTACATATATATACATTTGTTTTTAATATTCAGTTTCAATACCATTTCGTATAGCATATATGATGTTCTTAATACATTTAAACTATTTAAAATTGCTTTCCACTTGCATGCACATTTATCATAAGTTAAGGTTTTTTCAACTTTTAGGCCATGGGAAAGGCAATAATACAGAAGTTTCTTTCTTTAAACTATTTCCTATTACTCTAAAAGTAGAGCAAAAATGTAAGTATTGTTGAAAAAAACATTATTACCCCCCAAAATCTAACAAAAATGTGATAATTCCACGTTTAAAATTTGCGGATATTCTCTTGATGTTCATAATAATAGAAAAAATTACTAAATTCATTCTGCCTTCAGTAGAAGCAACTCTCCAGAGCACCATAGATCCAACTTTAAAATGCCCGATTCATATCTGCCTTTAAAAAATCTGCTCTGTCTTTCGCTATCTTCAGAGCGTGCCAGTAATTGTTAAAACCATTTGGTTAATCAAGAATAAAATGTTTTGCATCCGAAAATGCAACATTTTACCATTTAATATTGTCTTTATTCAACTTTAACACAGACGTTCTTTCCCCCATTAAATGCTGATTGATTATTACAGGTTTTTTATTCATTTTAACATATTATTAATTATTTTAAACATGCATAAATGGGGACCCTAAACCTTTCATTAAAAATTACGAGCAAATTCAGCAGCAGTCATTATGAGTAGAACAGTAAGAGGAATTATGAGTCTTCGATCTCTGTAAAACAACTCTGATTTTACATCAGATCTCTTTCTTATCGAACCAGCAGTTCCACGTTTGATCAAATTTCCTTCAGCAATTTTAGACCTTCGAATTTAATTAGAAAATCGGCGGATTGAAATTATTCTTTCACTTAAAAAACACATTTATCATACTCCACTACTTGAACGTCCATTTTTTCGAGGAATTATCAGTAATGTCCGTCCAAGAAAAATTGAAGGCTTATACATGAATTAATCTAGCCCAGTAGTTAACGAATTCGCATGTCAACTGTAATTTATCCGCTAGTAAGTCAAATAAAGCGAAAAAATCTGGATTGTCCCTATAATTATGAACATCTTAAAACGTGGAGAAAAACACATTTTGCATTATTTTTTATTAATTTTGTTTCATATAAAAAAAAAAACTATAGCAATTTTGGTTTTTAGAATACTAGATATATTAAGTGCACTTATTATAATCTTCTTCACAATTATTTTTACATTAGTTATTTCAAAATATAAAGCGTCCTTATAAATATGAGAAGGAGTGTAGTATACTGAGTTTCCTCAAAATGGTTTTGCACTGGGTCTAATGCTCTACGTGTCATAATTTAAAAAGTGACATTTTTTTTTTTTTCAATTTTTAAAAGAAACCGTTATATCTCTTTGAATACATATGGTAACCTCATAAAAATTTATACAGATAATTAGAAGAATCCTTTTAATCGCATACCAAATGCACACACTTTTAAACACAACCAAAATGCATTTCAAGCATTACTTTTTACAGGGTGGTGCAAAATATTTGGATTTTTCTTTAATTTTTTACTGGTCCCTTTTTCCTCTTCAGGAAAAAACATTTGTTAAAATATATGAGGTGTAACATGTTCTTTATATTCCCAAAGATTCAAGATGATTCCTAAAGAATTTTTCTATATATTTGACAAACCAGCTAAATTCGGAAGTGTCCAAATACTTATTGGTAGATAGTGTTAATACATGAAAATAATATTTTTATTTTATTTTAAATATGTTGTACAAGATATGTTGTAGATACAAGATACTATGTATATGTATAGATACAAGATACTATGTATATGTTGTACAAGAAAACACACAAAGCCGGAAACGGGCTGTGAAGGAGTAACTTCACATATATTGGCTTTATTTACAGTTTCAAAAAAATTTAATAATTAAATATTATATTTTCAATCTAACTCCTAATCATTCAATCTAACTCCTAATATTTTCAATCTAACTCAATTCTAAATCCTAAATTATTAAAATCCTAATCTAACGAAATCCTAAATTATCTTTTATATTTAATCACATTTGTCTCTCTATAAATAAATATCTTAATTTTGATAATATTTTATCTGTTATTGAAATTTTATTTTTTCCGACTGAGTGAAAATAATGCCTGGACCGGGAGTCGAACCCCAGATCTTTGACTTACAAGGTCAAGGCTCTACCAATTGAGCTATCCAGGCCGACAAACCGGTCGGCATTACTCACTCAGACAACCTTTAGGCAGAAAACATCTGATCTATCATTTAAATAGCTCAACAGAAATAAGTCAAAGATACGGGGTTCGACTCCCGGTCCAGGCATTATTTTCACACAGTCGGAAAAATAAAATTTCAATAAATATGATTTTCTTTAAATCAGTTAATTGTGTGATTTTAATTAAAATTGTATTTCTTTCCCATTGTTTAATGGTGTTTTCCATTACCTGCGGCTTATTTCTGTTGAGCTATCTAAATGATAGACCAGATGTTTTCTGCCTGAAGGTTGTCTGAGTGAGTAATGCCGACTGGTTTGTCGGCCTGGATAGCTCAATTGGTAGAGCCTTGACCTTGTAAGTCAAAGATCTGGGGTTCGACTCCCGGTCCAGGCATTATTTTCACTCAGTCGGAAAAATAAAATTTCAATAAATATGATTTTCTTCCAATCAGTTGATTGTGTGATTTTAATTAAAATTTTATCTGTTAATCTATTAAATAAATCTATTGAGAATGAACTTAACTTATACTTTAAAGTTAATAATTTATCCCTAGTAGGATCTAAATATATTTTTATTAACTAACGCTCTTTCAGAATGCTATTCTCCCAAAGCTAAATCATTTTATAAAATAAAATAAAAATATTATTTTCATGTATTAACAGTTGCTTATCCATAAAGTACAATTCATTCTGTTAAATTGCGCAAGTTTATTTGTTATAGCTAAATTGTGCAATGAATGTCCGTTGTAACATCATTAAAGGGTAATTCATATATTCTTAATGACAGGATGTAGACTTCCCGTCTACTTGGAAACAGACATTTTTTTAAGGCGAAAAATTGCTACAGGTGTTTGGTGTTAATTCTATAATGGACTATTTAAATTAAAAATGTTTATACTACTTTATTCGAGAGACAAATGAATGTGTTTGGCTACAGAATTAGAGATATTTTTGTAACTCTTGTAGTATTTCGCACAGTCTGCCTGGGACTGTCACTAAGCGAACAAAACACTTCGCTCCTAACCACAGATATAGTTATACAGTATCAAAAGCTCTCTCTCTCATTTGATGTACTTAAATAAAACTCTCTGGACGGCTACAAGATATTTTAAGAATATTGATATCGACTAAAGAAAACGTTTCGTTTCCATGATGATTGAAAAGCTCTCCAAATACAAAAAATGATTAGTTATAATAGTGCAGTTCATTCTTTATCACGGCAAGTGTTATTATGTTACCTGGTGTCATTATACAGACTTTATTAAATAGTATAAGAAATCATCTTTACATAGTTTGGTCACCGTGACCATAACATCAGAGTGGTTGTTAGGTAAAAGTGAGAGAGAGGGGCATGATTTATTCTGTTGAATATTGCTATTATTCGCATGTTGCTTAAACCTTATTAATGGATTAATTTCTGGTCAAAAGACTTTTGTGGGCTCCTACCCTCTTGTTCGAACGAATCAGTCCCAGTTTTCGTTATAGAGAATCAGTTGCCTGTATAATGTATGCTTCCAGATTCGGTGTGATTCTACAATGCTTTGGAAGGTTTACCGATCTATGGATTTTTCTGCAGCTGTTTCTGTCCCAATCTAATCTCCATCCTCTCGGGAAATATTTATTCGGAACATTCCGTTTAAAATACACGCCGAACAACATGGTGATTTTATACTTTTTTTTTCCTTGCTCCTGTAAAAATAATAATAATAATAATAATAATAGTTACGGTAATAGTAAACAGAATTCCCAATATTTTTGCCGTTTTCTAGTGGGCGTGCATTTTCATCCCTGGCAGGGGCTGGGTTGTTTGCATGCCTGGATCAGGTCTACCTCTGTGTATTTTGCAGAGTAGATATCTATACATTCATACAGAGAAGATACCACAGGCTTGGTCATGTCGGCGCCAAGAAAGTTTATGTTAAAAAAAAATCCTCAGACTTACATTTTTCGTTTTATTTATACATTTTATAATACTTAAATAATTTTTTGTAAAGTTTGAAGTAATTATAAATTAAATAATTATGATGGTAATAATTTTGTTACTTATATAATATATTTAATAGCAATAATATATGTAATAAATATAATGTAATAAATGTATGTAATAAATGTATGTAATAAATATATGTAATAGTAATAATATATTTTTGTTTATTTTTCTCAGATATATTTAAAGATACATAATTTTTTAGTATATTTACTTAATCTTATTTTAATTAAAAAGATTGAATTTATATATTATTGAATTTTAATTACACAACTTGTGTACAAATTCCTTAAGTTAACTGTGCAAATATTTATACTTATATAAAGTTAATTTGATTTTTATTATAAATACAGAATATCTGAAATAAAGCAAAATTAATTTACATATTTTTATTTACATTATTTTTTTGGAGAAAATGTTCACATTTATTGTCTTTTCTTTAATAAAAATAAGGAGTGTAATAATGATTTTTAGATAATTTTTAACAGCTTTTTATCTATATTGTTATTTGTTTTTTTATTTTTTTTCCTTGTGGTATTTTGTATTTTTGGTTTATATGCATTCTGATAAAGTGTGACACATATTTATCAATAACCTTTGCACAATTGAAGCAGAAGTAAAAATAAAAAAAATCCATATTAAATAAAATTATGATTTTTATAAAATTTTAACAGTTTTTACATTTATACTTCATTTTTAATTCATTAATATCACAATAGATTTTGTACTTAAATATAAAGTTCAGACAATTTTTCTTGTTTTATTATAATATATATTTTTAATTATATAATATCTATAATTATAATCATATTCATTTTTTTTTTTGATAAAGGGGAAGGTTGAAATGTTAGTTAATGCATATGTGTACCTATATCGTTCAATTTCATAAATATTCCTTTTGCATGCACACTGATAATACATAATCGTAAAGCTTTAAAGTGTTGAATTTTTCGTTAGATAAATTTCTTGATTTTTAAACCAATCCTTAGTAAAATTCATTATTGATTACAGATTGAATGTTTATATATATATATATCGCAAAATAATTATTACTCTATTTATTGTCATTAGTTTAATTTAAATAAGTTTTCTTCCTTAAGATTTAAATTTGAAAATATTCCTCATTTTGGATGTCTTCCAAACCCATTTAAATTCAACATACACTATTTTATTTATTTATTTATTTATTTTCGTTGTCAGAGATATGTCTGCAAGTATTTGCTTTGATATTGGTTGATATCTTGACAATTATGTCTCTTTTTACACATACACAGATATATATATATATATATATATATGTATTCATTATTTTAACTCGCTTGGAATTGCCTTTTTATGATTATGAACAATAAAAATAAATTCATATTTATGGAAATGATAATGGATAAATAATGGAATAAATAAAAATTATTTCATGTATTCATATACTTCTATTGGATTTTTTTTTTTTTTTTTTTTTTTTTTTTCATATATTTTAAAGGTATTCTTTTGAGGCAAAAATTTAGGAATACATTTTAGAGACATTCGTGGTTGAATTTCACACACTACTTAATGTATAACTATATAACGTTTATACACATTTACATAAAATATTAATATTCATTTTTAAATTTTAAATATAATAAGCTTATGTATCTTATCACAATTACGTTAAATCAAATATATACAGTTAGTCTTTTAAGATTTAGGTCTGTGTAATTTTGTGCATCACTGTGTTTTAGATGCTAGCTCTTCTGCGCAAGTGATTGGTTCGATGTTCGGTGCCGTATTCCTTTACCTTGAATTCTTGGCCAATTTCTTTCTTGGTAAAGGAACCTGCGTTGAGAGTCTTAACTTTCATGATTTTACATAAAGTTACATAATATTTTGTTGTTCCAATAATGCTTTACACAATTATTTTTTCTATTTAAATTATACACAAAATTAAACATACATTACGGAAATCGAGTAGAATTGCTTGTATTTAGGGTACTTTTTATTTTTCCCTCATTGTCTACTAATATTGTTTCTGTAAAAATCTTTACCACTAAAACATATGTACTCACACGCCAGAATAAATAAATAAAATAAAATATTTGAAGGTAAACATTGATCAATTAATTATTTCTCCAACAATTTTTAACATTTTATATTTTTAACACTGTGTGTATACATGAAATCCAGTACATAACATTGTTATACGAATCTATGCTGGCTGTAATTTGTTACACACAGTTGTTTTTAAATGATCACAAACTTTTCTAAATTCACACATTTCTTTTCACATTTATTCAGTTTTTTTTTTTTTTTTTTTTTTGTTTTGTTTTGTTTCAGTTAAAACCTATAATTCCATACCAAAATTTCAACTTTTTATCAGGTTTCACATGAAGCTCATATTTTTGTACACACATCAATTTTCTTTCGTACATTTTCATATAATATATAAAGGAATGCTTGATATTTTATAAAAGAGAAGTAAAATATTTTTGTCAATTTTTGTGAAGTATTGTTCATTTTCTAGTAATAATAGTTATTTTTTAAATTCATTTTTAATACATTGTTTGCGAAGGGATTTTTTTTTTTTTTTTTTTTAACTGCATATATAAGTTTAACATTTTTGATACATTATATACTCTATTTAGTCACATTTACTTATTATTTTGTGTTTCTTTATTAGTATTTGTATTTATTATGAATCCATGGATACATCCTTATTTAATACTAAGATTATAATAATGATTAATAGCCATATGATTTATCTGTTTTGATGCAACTTCTTTTGACATAATATTTTGTGCACATGTGTTGAACAGATTTACTTTTGCTGTTTATTTATACTAGCTGATTTGGTGAAATTTTATTATTCACCTTTGTGAAGTGAGATTGCACTTCTTGTACTCGAGTTTTATTATTCATTTTTATGAGCAAATATTATATAGCCTTTGAAGTTATTCTTTATATTCAGTTTATGATCATTTTTGATTTTTGAGTCCTCAGCTCAGTAGAAAATGCTGTTATTTTGTCATGACTTTTTATTTTTGTTTACAATTTTCAGTGCACATTAAATTCGTAATCGGAGATCTTTCATCTGTAGCTGGTGGATTTTGTGGCAATTTATTTTAATTCTAATACTTATTGTAACACATACAGACAAAAATTCTTAATAATTCAAATAACTTCAGTTTGATTGTTTTTTACAAATCTAGTTAAATATTACAACATATCACCCCTTTGGTTACAAATTTACTTGCACACACACACACACATACACATACACACCCTGTAAACACAATTGTGTTGCTCTGATGTGTCAGTATAATTAATGACTTACTATAATCTGAGTTACAACCATTCTATTGGTTTCAACACTTATAATTGTGTAGGGGATTTCACACTTTCACAACAATTTTGAAGGTTAAATTTTCTAGGCCTTCATGTACACTTGTACTATATTAATACAATATGCATAATTATTTTGGGTGACAAAATAAATAATTAATGAAATAAACATAATAATTAAAAGGATATTGATATAAAAATTACTTGATATATTTTAAATAAATAACATGAGGAGGTATATGTCTTTTGGAAATATTTGGTTGTATATTTCATAGTTAATTTTCATTGTTGTCAAAGAGGTTTTAGATTGTTTATCGTTGTAAACGTCTTCATTGTTTAATTTTATCACAGTTGTCAAAGTTTTGTTTGATACATTCGGAGATTTCTTGTTTGAACACATCATCCCTCTTTCAAAACTCATTCATTTTAACAGATTCACATTTTTTTTTTTTTTTTTTTTTTTTTGTTCTCTTTCATCTCATTTGAAATGATATGATCAGTTTCTTTTAACATTTGCACCACTTTATATTTAATAATTAATTCACACACACACACAAAAAAAAAAGTAAAATTATATAATTATTTGTTTCTATGTCTCTACGTGTGTTCTTGTATATGTTTTCTTTTGGGTCAGAATTTCATTGTATTTTTGGCAGATTTATATGTTCATCAGTCATAATGCAAATTTATTCAATAGTATTCTTTTTTTCTTTTTTCCACGCATGTTTTACATGCTTTTCATCACTATTCTCAAGCTTGGCCTCACAACCCAATGTTTGATGCTATCACCCACACATTCACACAATTTTTCTCTGGCCTATTTAGATGATATTTTATTAGTTCACTTGTAGAGATATGGTGTTACATTTTACCATGTTATTTTTTTATAAAAACTTTTCAAACATTAGTAACAATAATACACACATACAAAAAAAAAGTTGTAATAATAATAATAATAATAATAAATAAATAAATAAAAAGCTTTAGAAAATAATTTCTGTTAACAAATAACTTCTTGTTTAATAAATAATACTCTTTTAAAGGTTTTCTTTCAGCTTAAATTAAATATTTATTTCTTTAAAATTTCACAATTAAAATAACGCTTTATTATAATGTTTTACACCAAAGATGCATTTTAGGAGAAATCTTGAAATTATTTGCGTGTTGCAAGAGGTAGTTTTTCCAGAGTATGTGGCTGATTCGCTCTTCTTATATATATATACCGGGTGATCCAAAAGTCAGGACAAACTTTAAAAATGAATAATTCGAAAACGAATCAAGATACAAAGATACGGTTTCCACCAAACGGATGGAAAAGAAGCCGGGTTTTGTGTGGCAACGAAAAAAAAATAGTTCTGTTGGTGACCAACAGATGGCGCTGTCGGATTTCTGATGTAGGATTATGCAAAGCAACAAACGATATAAAAAGGAGCAACTACGGCAGGTAATGGTTGTCGAAGCTTACATGCATCGAAATATCGCATTCTCAGTCGCTACTTTAATTACGCATGGCCTCCAAGATCTCCCGATCTGACACCCTGTGACTTTTGGCTGTGGGGATTCTTGAAGTCAAAAGTGTACGCGTCCAACCGGAATCACTAGCAGCACTGAAAGATGACATCCGCCAAAATGTGTCTGCCATAACGCAAGAAATGCTACTAAATCCTGTGAACGGTGTGGTGAATCATCTCACAGCTCTACTTCTGAATGATGGACAGCACATTGAGAAGTTATTGTAGTAGTACTAATGAACTGTAATTAAGCTGACTTGTAAGTTATCAGCACATATTTCATTTGTAAATCATCTTTTGGTGAAATAAAACACTATAGCGCCATCTGTTGGTCGCCAACAGAACTAATTTTTTTTTTTTCGTTGCCACGCATAACCCGGTTTCTTTTTCATCCGTTTGGTGAAAACCGTATCTTTGTATCTTGATTCGTTTTCGAATTATTCCTTTTTAAATTTTGTCCTGACATATATATATATATAGTATTTCTAAGACTAATTTTTTTTTGAGCAGTATTATAAAAATTATCCTTGTAACATACAGTATTTTTCTTAATAAATTATGATAAATACTACTAATACTTAACAAAATAATAATTGAATTCTAAAACAATATGTAATTAAAATTTTTGCTGTTTTTCACAATTTTCTGGATTGTTTTCTTGTTACATCAGGTTCACACAGATTTTATTCAGTGAAATGGTTTTAATTTTATCATTGTCAATTTTATTTAAAAAGGAAAAGAAAAAGAAAAATTCCAATGATAATTCACTTTTTAAAATTTTGCTCAGGAAAAGAAAATTTATTTCATATAGATAGGTCTTGATAAATTTTGAAAAACGCAATGTAGCGAAACATAGCTATTTCTTAATTTCTACAAGGGAAATAAATTATAATACATAAAATAAAAAATATATAAATAAAAATAATATTAGCCTTTTCTGCTTCACACATGGTTCTGTACGCTGTGTTCATTTTGGCCTCACAAAACAATAATGTCAGCCCTAGCTTTTGTATAGATCTACACTCTCTGGCTCACTTTGTTAAAATTTGGATATTCACATGTTTAAATATAATATTTTTTGATACTCTAAAATTATTTGGCATTTTTCAGATTAATATGTTATTAAAGCAAATAGTTTTTTAAAGGTTTGTTTAAAAAAAAAATAATAATTAATTTTGTATTTCTAGCTAATGGTTTCCTTTCCCTTACTCTCAAGCATACATACACTTTTTATGAATAAGTATTTTTGATATTTTACACATTTTATATTATTATGTCACTTTCATATAGTACTTTGTTAATTATAATGCATTTCATATATAATGCACGTTATTGTAATATTCATTTTGATGTCTAGTAAGCTGTTCTGCAACTATGTAGTGTTATTTAATTTTGTAAATTTATTGTTATATCCACTTTTTTTTTTTTTTTTTTTTTTTTTTTTTTAACAACGGATTATTTTACCTTTTCTGCAATGGTTTGTAAAATTTTGGAATTGTATTATACTGTTTTATAGGTGAGAGAGAGCGCTTTATGTTTCTGTTGATTTTTCGTTCATTTTGACAGTTGATTTTTTTTTTTCCCCTCGCCTCTGGGGAGAAATGTGTGAAGAAGTACCTTCACATATATTGGTTTTATTTACAGTTTCAAATAAATTTAATAATTAAATATTATATTTTCAATAAATGAAATTTCTATTGAAATATCTAACGAAATCCTAAATTATCTTTTATATTCAATCACAATTGTCTCTCTATAAATATGTATCTTAATTTTAATAATATTTTATCTGTTATTCTAGTAAATAAATCTGTTGAGAATAAAAACGTATTCTTTAAAAATAATAATTTATCCTTAGTAATCTAAATACATTTTTGTTAAATAACGCTCTTTCAGAATGCTATTCTTTCAAAGCTAAATCGTATTATAAAATAAAATAAAAATATTATTTTCCTGTATTAACCTTTGCTTATCCATAAAATACAATTCATTCTATTAAATTGCGAGAGTTTATTTGTTATAGCTAAATTGTGCAATGAATGTCCGTTGTAACATCATTAATGGGTAATTTATATACTCTTATTTACAGGATGTAGATTTCATGCCTACTTGGAAAAAGACATTTTTTTCAAATCGAAATTTTGGCATAGGTGTTTGGCGTTCATTTTGTAACGGACTTTCTAAATTCAAAATATTTACTACTTTATTCGAAAAACAAGGGATTTTTTTTTTTTTTTTTTTTTTTTTGGGGGGGGGGGGCTATAGAATTGGCGATGTTTTTCTAACTCTTGGCGTATTTCGCACAGTCTGCTTGAGACTGTCACTAGGCGAACAAAAGATTTCGCTCCTAACCACTGGTATAGTTATACGGTATCAAAAGCTCTCTCTCTCTCACCTGATGTACCTAAATAAAACCCTCTGAATGACTATAAGACTTTTTAAGAATATTGATATCAACTAAAGAAAATGTTTTGTTTCCATGATGATTGAAAAGCTCTTTAAATCAAAAAAAGGCTTGTTAAAATGGTGCAGTTTATTCTTTATCACGGCAAGTATTATTATGTCACCTGATGTTATTATGCGGACTTTATTAAATAGTATAAGAAATCACCCTTACACGGACTGTACATTAAATATTTTGCTAACGCTTTGTACGAATGTTGTTAACAATTACATAGGATATCCACTGCACTTTAGAATTTAGAAAACGAGGGGGAAAAGCAAAAAACCATACAAAAAGCATGGGATGAGAACGAAAGTTATCGTCGAAGGCTTAATACATCTCGCCTATATTTAAGCGAGTGTTATATTTACCTGTATACAGGTAATATAGGCGATACAGGTAATGTAGACCACCGCACTTTAGAACGTAAAAAACGAGGAAAAAGCGCTAGAAATTCATAGAAAAACGGGAATAAAAAAAGAGTGAAAAACCCATAGAAAAGGCATGGGATGAAAATGAAAAATCTCACAAAGTTAAGTGTGTAAACAAAAAAAAAATGTTTAACACCGGAAGGAATAAAAGGACAAAATTGACTAGAAAAAGACATCGAAGAACGGAAATGGGTGGGTTGGGACATTAAAGCTATCTAACCTGATTTATATATACCTGTGTATATCTCATACACACGTCTGATTTTTTTTTCTTTTTTTATCAATATGACATGATATTTTATATGTTTTTTTTTTTATGAATATATATATATATGTGTGTGTGTGTGTGTGTGTGTGTGTGTATATATATATTATGTTTTTCTGGTTATTTTTGAAGGCTGATAAAGGAAAAAAAAATCTAAAAATTTCCATCACGTATAGTTTTGATAAAAATTGGAATTTTTTGACTAAAACGAGCTCAAAACTCTACTTTCTCAATACCCATCTCAGTTACTTCCCGAACTATCTAGACGGAATGAATGAAGAACTGAGAAAGCGATTTTATTAAGACATCAAAGAAATGGAAAGGTGGTTTTAGGGCCGTTGGAATGTTAACATCTTAGTAGATTGTTTTTTGGATAATGCATAAAGAGTGTCCTCAAACCGTACGCAAGCGAAAGAACTCTAACAGCCTTATTCACCAAATTTTAACACTGATGTTAACCCGCGAATACGCTAGGTTATCTCAAAATCGGTATTCACCACGCAAAATAACCCTCTTTTTTTAATCCTCCTAAATTGGTGGGTTAACTCTGGTGTTAAATGGGCATGTTACAGTTACAGGGAAAACACTCTTGTTTACTTTTTTAATGCATTGCGTTTTTATTGACCAATCAGCGAGACTTTTACAGATAACTCTGGGGTCAACTGATCCACGGATGGTGAATACGAAAACTTTCTAACCCAGGGTTAAGGGAGTGTTAACTCTAACACAAGTGTTACGTGAACTATGGGTTAACACTGATTTGGTGAATAAGGCCGTCAACGTATCATCGATGTAAAGAAACAGAGACATTTAAAAAATGTGTAAATAAAAGTCTACTTTAATGTTTTTTATACATAAAAAGTTGCAATTTTGTTACAGCCTATATTTCAATTCTTCAGATCTTCACTTTGTGGAAAATGCGACGTCATAGGAAGAAGAGACAAACATGTATGAATTCAGGCTATCAAAATCATTAAAAACATCCAAAGCAGTTTAAATAATTTTGAAAAGTACAATTTCGCAGACTTGTGTAATAGCCTATATTATTTGTCCTATAGAAAAACAAGCACCGATCACTTGTAGGACAGTATTACATTTCTTTTTTAAATAGGTGAAAATTCGGGTCATATAATTGCAATCGGCAGAAGAATTATTGAAACGCTAGCAATAATTCTTATTTAAAAGACGTGCACCTAATACTCTTTTGTTAAGCAAATATTTGGCGAGTTATAATCTTAGTCTTTATGTTGTTTATAAAAAAGTAAGTTTATGATAAAAATTGGAGATCAAACTAAAAAAAAAAAAAAAAAAAAAAAATGTGGAAAATGTGGATGTGTGCTTCAATAATTTTACTACCGACTGTGACATTATTTTTCACACAGTTGACTGAAATTGTGAGAAGCTAAAGTAGAACCCGTAGTTCTGAAATTCTGTCTCAAACCGTTCATTATTGAATGATCGACAGTACATAAGGCCGATAATATAAAGTGAAAAAATGTGGGTTTTGTTTAAATAACAAACATGGAAGCCAATAAGAATATTTTTCTCGAGTTTTTTCGTATTTGTTTTCTGCTAGCTTATGGGAAACTCCAACTCCGGATCTTTATTCTAATTGCCTGCTAATTGAAAAAAAAAACCACAATGAAATTATTTCAAAGTATAAAAAGATTAGAAAAAAGAAAAAGAAAAGAAATCTAATGTGAAACAATCACGTGAATTTCATTACCCACTGTTACACGCATTATATGCATTTTTGGAGATATTATATGCATATTTTGGAATTTTCTAGTAAAAGAAACTTGATACACGTGTAAAGACATATAAAACAGAATTTACTTAGCGAGTTAAAATATAAGAAAAGAAAAATGATAGAGTGATTTTTTTAAACATCAATTTCCGAGATCTAAAAGTGAACCACCTAATCAGAATGACCATTAATTTCCCTGTAATAACCACTTAATACATGAAAAAGCGTATCTAAAATGTATTTATGTAACAATTTTCAAGAAAATCGTTAGAGCCGCATTTGCGACACCAGCTTTTGAGATACAAAACTTGGCATGCTCAATTATTGACCGGAAAACAACAATTATATACAGAAAAGCGTATTTAAAAGGGAGTTAATATGGCGAGTTTGAAAAAAAAATCCGTACAGCCGTTTTTAAAGGAAGGCACTTGCGAGACCTGAAATTGAGCTATTTATACAGGAAGCCTATCATTTTTCTTGAACTAACCAACCACATCATTTGAAAAGACATCTAATAGACTGTTTATGTAGCAATTTTGAAGAAAAGCGTTAGAGCCGTTTTTGAGATACGGACTTACGGTCCCACTTCCGGTTTTCCAATTTTCACCAAAATTTGGAACATTCATCTGTACACCAGACCTGTCTCAATTCTGAAGTTCCGTAGTTCTATCTTTATTAGTTTCGGAGATATGATAGCCAGAATATTCCGCACATACATACACACACACTGACTAATTACCAAAAACTACTTTTTTAGACTCAGGAGGCCTTAAAATATCTAAATCAGGGGAAAACTCCATATCGAATTTTCGGACAGAATACAATACTTCCATTACCTACGGTAGTAAGGTAATGGAAGTAAAAATCAAAAGGGGAAATGCAAACAGCTGTTTCGGTAACATTGAACACACAGTCATTTATCATCAGTGCATCAGTGAGGTTCACTGATGACAGTTTGACAATCTACAGTAACAGCTATCTGAATTTTCTCGTTTGATTTTTCAATTACTTATTTATTTATTGTGTTATACACACTCATGTCCATAAATTAAGGATAATGCTAGCTGAGGCAAATAAAGGTTCAGAAGCAAAACAAACATGACTTATTCATAAAGTCCATTTATTAAACAAAAGATCAAGAACAAAAAAACGTGGTTTATGTAGGATACCATTTATATAAACTACAATTTTTGCTCCCTGAAGCAATTACTAAAAATATCTCCTTTTCAAAAACTTAACATTACTTGGTTGGTATGATGGTTAATACATTGTATGTCTCTCAGATGATGAAATACAGTCCTTACAACGCCTAGGAATGCTGAGTATTAAATTATTGATCTGATTTTGGGGGAGGTTACTCTACTCAGTAAGCAATGCTCTCCGAAGTTCCGGTACACATGTAGGAGGTGGTTGACGGACTACAATTCGTCGGAAAAGCATGTACTACACATGCTCTGTCGGATTCTAGTCAGGTGAGAATGCTGGCTATTCCCTGCGAGTGATAGCTTCAGATTGTAGGCATCCGTGTACAACGTTTGCATGGTGAGGACGCGCATTGTCATCCACAAACACAAATTCTGGGCTCATGGCACCCCTAAACAAACTTACATGTTGTTTCCGAATGATGGCCTGATAAATTTGGCCTATCATTCTTCCGATTTGAACATGCAGATCTGTTCTGGTGCCCAATATGATCCCCCCCCCCCCCAAACGAGCACTCCTGCCCCACACGGTGTCATTCAATGACTTTGTTTTGGTGGTAACGGGTACCTGACGTTCTACATATGATTGTCTGGCGCGAATCACACTGCAAGCTAAACCTCGACTCGTCGGAAAACATCACACAAGCTCACTGTGCCGCTGTCCACATTGCATGTTCTCTACTCCAAGTTAACCGCTGGCACAGTGCATTGCCGTGAGTGGAACACATCTAACAGGCCTGCGAGCATATAGACCAATATCTCCCAAACGTCTAGCCACGGTTTGTCTTGAAACTGTGGCACTCGTGGCTGCAGACAGCTGACGAGACAGGTCTGATGCTATGCTTTATCTGCTTATTTTGACAGTTACTACCAAATACCGGTGGTCATTCGGAATTGTAACTCGTCGCCGACCTGTACTGTAACGTCGACTGGCATTTCCATCATTTTGGAATCGTTGCCAAAGCCTAGAGATGACACTTTGGGCGATTCTAAGTTCCCCCGATACTTCTATCTAAGTGCGCCCACATTCCAGTCGGCCGATAATTCTACCACGTAAAAAATATCTACATGCGTCCTCTGTGCCATAACTATTCAATTGTGGCACTGAGTGGCACACAGAACGCTTATGAACAATTTTCCTTCTTTGCTCCTATTCCTTATCTACCCCCTTCTTACACTTTCGTCATTGTAACATCATATCGGCATCATCTGATGGCTTCGTATAATTTGCATATTATTCTTAAAGATGTGTGTGGTATTTCTACAGGTGAAATTTTTGCATTAAAGTTCGATTTCAGTGTGAATCTGAATTATCCTTAATTTATGGACATGAGTGTACTTTGAAGCCGTTTCTTGAAATTTATTTATCAAAAGAGCCAAATAATTGGATACAGCTCCCATTCCGTCGAACGAAATAGAATATAGTCGAAAGTAATGAAATATAGGATGAAAACGATTTCTTATTAATTTAATTAATTAAGCTTAAAAAAATTTAATCTTATTAGCTTATTCGGGATGCGGTAGCCTGGTCAGTAGAGCGCAGAGCTCATAATTGGAAGATTGTGGGAAGACTCGAACCGACCGAAGACCGTCGTGTACACTAATGGCGGTTGGTGCGCGTAAAATAGGTCGTGGCTGCAATATCCTCCATATAACCATCCAAATTATACCTCGGGGAAGGAGGGGGGGGTCCCCAAACAGAGGGATATGTTCCCTCCATAGAAGATCAAAATTGTGATGGCATGTCTCCGGACTACCCTAAGGCGTGGTCCTAGATCGTCGCCAATTGCTCATAGTGTACAACTATTCCGACATAAAGCCCTAGCTTATTCTCCGAGATATCTTCTTATTTGGAAAACACTATAATAAAATATATATTTAATTAACTAAGTATTTTTGAAAATTACTTAACATTTTTAAATCTTCTTCTTTTATTTGTGTCATGTCTTTTCTAATTTGGAAAACACATGAACACACATTTTGTTTGTAAGTGATACAAGACGTTTTAACCTAAAGAGACTAGAAATATTTTAAACGGTAAATTTTATACTTTTCTGAAATAATTTAATATCAGAGCTATTTAAATATCAGCGAACTAAGTAAAAATATGCAGAGAGTAACACATAGAAGATAAAAATCAATAATAATAATAAAAAAAATTGAGGTGAAATGAACAAATCAACACAAGAAAAAAAAATTATTTACTGGACTTTTTTATACAGCACAAAAAAGTATCTTGAGGAATGTCATAGTTTATATAGTTTAGCACTTAAGAGTTTAACATCTTTTTAATGGCATTAAAAACTTAAGATACTCATGTCTTAAATGAATAAATGATTTCTAGCATAAAAATACAATTACAAAATATCTAGTTTAGATAATTCTATTTTAATGAAACTTAAAAGAAAGAAACTTTCTTTTTTAACAATGAAGTATTTAAAGATTTTTTTTTTCTCTGAGAAAGTAACAAAAAATCTATTAGTTGTGGCAGGGTTATTCAATATATTTACTTTGAGTGTTGGCAGGGAAAATGTTTTACTCAAGAGAGCAGGTCAGGCTTATTAAGTATGATTTACTTAGCCTGATTTATTTTTTAAAAAAAGTAAAGAAGAAAAAAAAAAAAAAAAAACTGTTTGTTTTACGCTCGTTAAAATCTAAAACGAATGAACACTTTTAAGTTACAATGATTTTTTTTCCCTTTAAAAAGTTTCTTTCTATCTCACAGGAAGAATCGTTTTAAAAGAAAATAATTTTCTTAGTATTCTTCTTGAACTGAACTCGCTTTTTTTCGTGGAAGTCTTTAAAAGTGAAAGTCTTCATAAAAGAAAAAAAATCTGATTTTGTTCACGGATAATTCTCTTTCTTAAACGAAATCACATTTCTTTGAAGGTGTTATAATGGATGCTTTTATGAGGCTTTCAAAAGAAAAATAATTGCATGAAAAAGTAAAGTGTGTAGATGCGAAGAAAAAAAAATCAATTTTGTTTTACAAACTAATTCGTAAGTATAGATTTTTTTTTTCTTACTTTTAATTGTATGAATCTTTATATAGAATATTATGTCCCTTATATGGAAGAATATGTCGAGTGAAAATACTTATAAATATAAGTTAAACTTTAAAATAATTTTGTTTTTCTTTCATATTTAATATTTTATTTTTAAATAATTATCAGAACTTTTTTAATTCCAACTTAAAAAGCAGGGTTATGAATGTGAAATAACTACACTTGTGAGGTCTGCGCCCCGGCATCAGTTGCAGCAGACCCCCATCTTAAACTTAATTTAAAAAATAAGTTGATGAGACTCTTAAATGAATGTAAATAAAAAGAGTTTATTTAACTCGAAAATATCAAAGTAATTTACCCGCCAAGAAACTCAGAGAATAATCAGATAAATGAATTAAAGAAATATAAAGTTTTAGCTCACCACTGGTGATTGACTAGGTCAGGTGAAAGGCTTACAGTTGCTCTCAAAAATTAACTCGTTGACTCCCCAAAGAAATATATCACTACGCAGATCTAAACCACTCTGGAAAAAACTCTCTTAAAATCTACTCCGCCACATAAATTATCTCGTAGTTCCAGGCCACCACACAACACAACACCTTACCACTTATTTATCTACCTTGAAAAGCGATAATCTTCATCACTTCAATTCCCCTAAATTCAATAACCGATCATATTCATACACATTACGCAAACTGCACAAGATTTACTCTCCTTTTAGGGGATGTATGCCGGCGTAAACTCATCCCGACTCCATTCTATTACATCACTCTGTGCTGGTACCAGACTTCGTATTTTCAATCTCCGATCAACATTCCTTCACAAGTCGCTACATCCTTTTGCCTCAACTCCGGTGCTATGCTTCGATTTTACTCTTCATACCGCTTACCTGCGGTGACCTGCAATTAACTCAACCTCTTACCTTACACATTCCTGCTCAAAAGTTTAGAAAGATTTGAAAACGATCAGTTTTTTCAATTTAAAAACTTAAATGTTTTCAAACATTGGATATTTAATGAACTGGGTCTTTCTCATGTTTTTTAGTGAAGATTGGTTTAAAACAACATTTAGGGGGCCGGTAACAAATTGAGCAAAATCAATAATGTTTGTGATCACCCTGTATCGTTAAGTGAACGAAATAGACTCTAACTTTAAGATATGTTAATATAGACCCAGTTTGATTTGTGGATGAGTTTGTGTGACGATAGCATATTAAATAACGGAGATATAAGCATTTATTTTGAAACTCTAAAAAAATCAGCATGTTTTTCTTTATAATTTACAGAGTTTTTTAACGAAAATTATTCCTACTTTCAGATAAGTTGAAAAAAATATTTTTAAAAGAATATACTGCAATCGGAATACAAATATCTCAAATATCTCATAAAATATGAGCATTTTTATAAAAACGTTTTCACTGCGCATGTGCGAAAGATAGAAAAATTTTTATTGCATAGGTTGAAAGCTAGATATATTCGGAAATTTTTGTAAGAGTAAAAATTAAGCAAATTATCCGAAAAAGAATCAGCTAGATTTTACGTTTTTCTAAGAGTTGAAATTTCATAAGGGGTTTTTCACATACCGCGTAAGTTTCTAAATTGAAAAAAACTGATCATTTGCAAATCTTGCAAAACTTTTGAGCAGGAGTGTATTAATGCAGTAACTATGCAGAAGATATAAACAGAATGGGATAATTTCATAAATTAAAGACTAACTTTTAATGTGTATAGTTTATTTGAATATTAAATATATTCGAATTACATTATGTGTTTGCTTATTTCTTACTGTGTAAAACAATATAAAGAAATTCGCTTTCTTGGGAGATACTTTCAAATTTAGCACACTGTAAAAAAAGAGAAAAAAAAAAGTGTTTAAAAATAGAAAATTTCTATAAGTTTCCTACGGAAATTTTCTGTTTTCTAAAACTACATACATTTAATTTAGAATTACAATTCAATCTGTTTAAAGACGCATTTTTTCTGTAAACAGATAAAATCTGCAACTATATATTGACATATGTTTTATCTGGTTTGCACCTTGTTTAAGAACGCTTGGGAAGGTTAAGTAACAGCCAAAAATTAAATTCGGTAAATGTGAGGTAGCATCGTCGCCTACTGCGCGTTGGACGTTGGTCAGATCGTGGCTCGTCGAGCTGGAGGATTTAATTTAATGCAAGTTTTATTTTCAGAGAGATCTTTGGAAAAAATCTGTTATGTACGAATATTTTTTCTAATGTTCCCTTGCGGAGAGTTTCTGTTAACGTGTTCTTTCCATATTATACGAATATTTCTTGTAACTTTGCTCTTGGACATTTTCTATTAAGTAACAGTTTTTTTTTTTTTTTTTTTTTTTTTACAGAGTGCAGTTAAATAATATATGATATATTTAGCAAAAAAGAAAGAAAGAAAAAAGTAAACACCTTTATTACCTTTTACACAAGCAATTATAGAAACAAATTAGTGGATCAATTACTTGGGAATAATACTTGTTATAGCTTTATGTCCATTAGACTTGCGTGAAATTGGTTGGTTGGTTGGGTTTAACTTCGCATTAGTACTGCGCTAATTGATGACCGCATGAAATAGGATATATAATTAAAAATGCATCAAAAATTTTAAATTCGAAACGCAAATTGCACATAAAGAATTGTTACATTGTTAGTAAATATTTTTAATTCTCCATCACTTAAATAATCGTGAAAATTTTCGACCTCAATTTTTGAGTTTTTTACACGTTTTGAAGTGTGAGGAATCCGAAAATAACAAAATTGATATGGTATCCGACTGTAAAGTGTCAGTTAGTTTGTCAGTACATTAGTGTGTTAGTTTATTAATCTGTACAGACGATATCTCAAGAACAAATGGCTACGGAGCGATCGGACTAGTTTTGAAATATTACTTATGACACTGGCAAGAACCCTATTAATTTGCAATATTCTAATTTAAAATCTTCATAAGTTATTCGAAATTTACGATTTTCTTAACATGGGAGAATGGGGTTAATTTTCGTTTAAACGTGCATTATAAAAAGAATATTTTTACTGTAAAGATGTCAGAGCAGCTTAAAATATCAGTTACGATGCTGCAATGTACATAATTAACTATGAAAATTGAACTTTGAAAATTTCGTAAGTTATTTGAAATCTACGAATTTCTTAACATGGCAGAATGGGGCGAAATTTCACATAAACGACCATTTTGAGGAATATTTACATCGTGAAGATTCAGTTTACTTTTAAAATATCATTTAGGATACTAGCTTGAACATTATTGACTATGAAATTTATAATTTAAAAATTTCGTAAGTTATTGGGAATTTACGATTTTCTTAACATGGCAGAATAGTACAAAATTTCGCATATACGTCTATTTTGAAGGATAATTTCATCATAAAGTTGTCAGACCCTTTTTCTTGAACATCATGGGCTAAAATTATTCGAAAATAAAAATTTCGGAAGTTGTTCGAAATTTACGATTTTATCAAAATAGCTGAATAAAGCGATATTTCATATAAACTTGCAAATTGTGTGTAATTGCATGAAAATTAAACTACAGAACTGAGTCTAATAAAACAAAATAACAAATTAAGATAAGGTATTGAACTGAACGGTAAGTAGCCTATTAAGTGAAGCATTTCAGTCAGTCACTGTGTCGATCGATCGGTGAAATTTATTTCTCTTAACATAAATATACTATGTCCCGTACTAGAAATTTATGAGGGCATATATATGTGATGGGAAACCGAGCAAAATCCATCTATGCCAACTAATTTAAATAGACGCTTGTGTTATTAGTTCAATAGATACTAAACGTTGAAAGAAAATATTTCAGTTTATGTACAAATTTAAATTTGGTTTTCAATTTTTAATTTTTACTGAAATTTCAGGAAATTCTAATTTAAAAAATTTATAGTTTTGTTTTTTATTAAAATTTTAAGCAATGATACATCAATTCCGTACATAAATAAAAAATATTACAAAATAGCATAAGTAGTACATTGCATAAAAATAGTTTATGAGTAAGTTACTAATAAATTACTTAATAATTTAGTACTGTATGAAAAAAATGTATTAAAAAAAAAAAAAAAATGTGATCCTATCATTGTAACTTTAAAAAATTAAATATCTCGAGAAAAATGAAAATAAGAACTATCTTAATTTTCTTTCGGGAGTAGGTACAAATTAGATTTGTGTGTGTGTGTGTGCGTGTATGTGGCTAAAAAGACATTTATTTCAGAACAGAATGAATTAATAGATTAATCAAAGCATTGTCCATCGCCGGCTATAACTTTTTCCCACCTCTCAGGCAATTTTCGAATTCCATCTCGAAAAAATGTCTCGCCTTTTGAGGCGATCCAAGTTAGGAGTCAATTTTCAATTTCTGCTAAAGAATTGAACCGGTGATTTACCATATGAGGCTGCATCTGTCGGAATAACCAGTAGTCAAAAGGAGCAGGGTCTGGAGAATACGGCAGGTGTAGTAAGCGTTTCAGGATTTTTTTTTTTTTTTTTGCGATTTTTGAGACGTGAGGCCGATCGTTGTCATGCAGAAGAATAACTTTGCCATGTCTTTTCTTGTATGCTGGCCGTCTTTCTCGTAATGCGCGGCTCAAATGAACCAATTGTAGCTTATATTGATCTCCCGTAATGGAATCGCAAAGTTGTAGCAACTTACTATATGCAACACCCTTTTGTTCCCACCAGATACAGAGCATAACCTTCGATCAGTGAATATTCGGCTTTTCTGTGGATGTTGAGGTCGATGACAATGACTGAGATGTCGTTATAGAATATCCATTTCTCCTCCCCTGTTACAATCCGATGTTAAAAAAAAAAAAAAAAAAAAAAAAAAAAAAAAAAAAAAACTTTCTTTGTTCTTTTTGAATCAGCTTCTCGAAAGGGAAAAATCGCATTTCAACGCCTCTCAGTTTCAGTTTAAGGCACCCAATTGCCTTTCTTTTGAATCATTCCCATGGATTACAAACGAACGGAATCTGCTTGTTGAGTTACTCCAAGTAATTTTGCATGTGCCTCTTGCGTTTGACTTTTCAAATTTTCTCGAGTAATGCCTTTAATTTTTTATCTTCGATTTTTTATTTATTTTTATTTTAATTCGTATTTTTTTATTATTATTTATTTATTTATTTGCATGTCCAGAGTAATGCTTGTCTTCAACACTAAAATCACCATTCTTGAAATGTTGAAACCATTTCTTGCAGGATTTATCAGATGGTGCATTGTCACCATAAACTTCCACAAGCATTCGATGCGCTTCAGCTGCACGCTTCTTCTAATTAAAGCTGAAAACTAAAATCTCTCGCAAATGCTGCTTAGTTAACCCTTTATAAGCCCGTGGGAAGTATACTTCCCACCAACTTTATTAATTTTTAAATGTCGAATCCTATACTTCCTAATTGATCTGGCAATTGTGAATACCTTCATTCTTTCTGAAAAGTAAGTAGAAGAGATTCGGGACCTAGAGACCAATTAAATTTTCTGATTTCTGGATTTTCTAGTCGTAAACGCAAAGAACGACCTGTAAGTTTCCTGAGCAGCAAGAAATCTGTTCCAGATGACGTACAGTCGGTAACAAAATTCTCCGAACACTAGCGAAAATTCCTAGATAAAAAAAGTACACTTAATACAGTTTTGTTAAATAAATCCTTGTCGAGTCCTGTTTTTAGACTGACTAAGAACATGATTCGACAAGGATTTATTTAACAAAACTGTAATAAGTGTACTTTTTTATATAGGAATTTTTGCTAGTGTTCGGAGACTTTTGTTACCGACTGTGCGATTGACTAAAGTTAGTGACCATATGCCAACTTTACAAAAAATATATAATGCAATGCAAAATAAAATAAATGCAAAATACATGATCTCTTACCTTTGAATAGCTCCCAGTGGGCGGTGGGAAACATACTTACCACCAAAAAAAATTATCTTAAAAATCAAATTAATTTTAGGTAATAAGCTAAATGAATTTATTTTTATAAATCAATCTCAATCCCAAAAATATTTTAACATAACATTACTATAAAAAAAATGGCCCTATAAAGGGTTAACACAAAATTTGGCATATTGAACACAGTAAAGGTCAAGGATTTTGTATGGAACTCAAGAAGATATAAATTGAATATTATTGACAGATGTCTAATCTCTTTGAAACCGCCGAAATCAGCTGTCACTATGAATTGTTTATAACAGCGGTGCTATCTTTTGAAAACTGGCCAAACTAATACATACAGTTGGTAACAAAAGTGTCCGAACACTAGAAAAAATTCCTGTATAAAAAAAGTACGCTTAATACAGTTTTGCTGAATAAATCCTTGTCGAACCCTGTTCTTAGACTAAGAACAGGATTCGACAAGGATTTATTTAGCAAAACAGTATTAAGTGTACTTTTTTTATATAGGAATTTTTGTTGACAGGGTTCCACAACCAAACTTTGTCTCCTTCCTAAAATTCATGTTGTGAAGCCTTTAGATCATACCTCATCTTCATTTTCTCTGTTGCCATGTGAATTCGCTCAAGAGCAAAGTTGTGTACGTCTTCAAATCGTGCTTGGAGATCTTCGATGTACTTCTCCGGCGATGAAAGCGCATCTCGTGGACAACCAAACAGGAGATCACATAAGAGACGAAGTTCACGTCCAAACAGCATATGAGCTGGTGTATAGCCGGTGGTTTCATGGACAGCACTTCGATAAGCCAGTAGGAACAATGGCAACTTCAAGTCCCAATCTTTCTGTTTCCTTGACACTCGAAGAGAGAGGTTATTCAGGATAATACGGTTAAACCTCTCGACCATGCCGTCCGACTGGGCATGTAGGGATGTCGTCTGAGTTTTGTCTATGCCGAGTAATATACACAGTCCCTTGAAAACAGCAGAGGTAAAGTTCATGCCTTGGTCGGTATGAAATTACAGGGACGTGCCGTACCTTGACACCCATTGCTGCACTAGAACCTCTGCAACTGTGCATTCCTCTTGATCGGTAATGGGATACGCCTCAGGCCACTTTGTGAAATGGTCCATCACGACGAGGATGTACTTATTTCCACTGGAGGCAAAGGATCCAAGATGTCGAGTGCAGTCCGTTCAAATGGTGCTGCTACGTTATATCCTTGTAGTCTTCCTCGGCTTCGTTTCTTTGGGCCTTTACGTGCCGCACAAGCATCGCAGGATTTATACCATTTCTCCACTTCTTCACTTTTCTTTCACCAGTAGAAGCGTTCCCAAACTCCCTGGAGAGTTTTCGACACTCCAAAATGGCCTCCGGTCGAGCTACTGTGCAGCTGCTCTATAGCGTCCGGAATCTTCTATCTTGGTAGCAAGATGTGCCCTCTGAAGTTCCGTCCATCGTCAGATTCCCATTTCCTGTACATTCTCACATGCGAAATGTTATTGGGCACTTCGGACTCTGTCCGAAGTGCCCAATAACATTTCGTGATGGGGCTAAATGAGGAGATATCCTGCCAGGTACGTCTGTTGCTGGTTGTCTCTTTCAATTGAAGTATTGGTTTTATGTCAGGATCTTCCAACTGGGCTTGTCTAACTTCCACGTCACCCCATGGATCTTGTTTCGATGACACTCAGATTGTAACTTGGCGAGCAACTGGCTTTATCAGCTGGTGTTTGTCTTCGACCTTAGAACAGTACTTGCGGTATTCAGAGCGAGGCTCCCACAACAAGGCAGCTGGACTTTCCTGTAGAGCTCCTTCTCGATGATGTATTCTTCGGGGTAGTCTCTGTAGGTTGTCTTAACTGGCAGCTTCGTTTGGTATGTCCATCTGTTCCACAACCCCAGCATTTAGTCTTTGGATTCTTCGCATCTTTCTCACTCTCATGATGTCCTAGAAAGATCTGCCAGAAAAAGGTATAAGTCAATTTTTCTGCAGTGCGGCCTTTTTTTTTTTTTTTTTTTTTTTTTTTTTTTTTTTTTTGTCCATAAAAATAATTATTTATTTATTTATTTTCCACATAAAAATAATTAAAATTTAGACGTTTCGAAACCCGTCCGAATTGCCTCATCAGTATCAATACAACATAATTTGCAAGCATTACATAAATACCCAAGGAATTTACAGAAATACAGAATATTGAGGATCAGTGAACATGCTTCATTGATAGTGGGAAGATGGCTGGCAGTGTGTCAACACTCAAAGAAAATACGTGACTTACAATTACACTGCTTGGCATGAAAATTGCTTCTGACACCATTTCAGCTTATTCTTATGTAAAATGACCTCCTGAATCCGAATATGACGCTCATTTTGTCCTATCACCCATCATTTTTTAGGAACGGTCCCATATTTTTATCATTTTTCGGTGATTTTATAGCTATAAATTTAATTTTTAGGAGGGGGGAGGATTATTGCAACCGTTCAATATCTTCTGATGGTCTACAGAGTTGGAAAATTGTAAAACATGGACATTTACGACAAGGGAATTTCTTTTCTTTTTTTTTGGGGGGGGGGGGGAATTTGCCACTGAAATTATGTATTACATATATTTTTGTAATCTGTTATTAATGTTATTTTTTAAACTTTATACTTTTTATGTTTTTAGGTGTTAAATTAACTCTTTTTCATTCATCAAATCAAATTCATGGTCATAAAATTATCGAACAGGGGAAAAAATTCAGGGAGGGGGTGGTGTTTCTAGAAAACGGTGGGTGACTGGGAAAATGGGAGTCTTATTCGGATTCAGGAGGTCATTTTACAAAAGAATCAGCAAGAATGGTATCAGAACTAGATTTTTTTTTTCTCACAGCAGTGTTATCATAACCAGAATTCAGAACTTTTATATTATCGAAATCAGAAATATGATCGGTATCTATTGAATGGATTATAATTTTAGAACTTTGGATGCAATTTATATATGATCGTCTGTGCTCCTGTAGTCTAATTCTTGCTGTACGGCGGAAATTGGCCGTAAATTTATCGTTTTTTTTTTTTTTTTTTTTTTTTTTCATTTTTAACAAATAAACAAACAAAACAAAACAAAACAAAAACTTTTAAGATATAGTTAGAAAATCATAAAATCAACTTTTTTTGGATATTTCCTGTTATGCTTCTGTGTGAAAAAAATCGTCTGCATACATCATAGAAAATAATTTTAATAAATAATGATTTTAATAAAAAAAATTGTACTTTGTACTGAGTGAATTTGTATAGAACAATATATAAGAAAATTTTGTTGTTGTCGCAACATAGGTACATTTTTTTTTTTTTTTTTTTTTTTTTTTTAACCTGACGAAAGATCGGAACGATTGTGTGACTCGCAATTTACGTCGCTATATTTTAATGGCCTTTAAATCATATGAAATCTTGCAACGTTATAATTTTTTTTTTTTATTACTTTAATGTAAACCTAGGAAAGAAGAGAAAAGTACTTGAAGCTTGAAGATTAATAAAAACATTTAGCAAAATTGAAAGTTCTGTTTTATAATTTCTTTCATAATTATTTACTTTTTCATTCAGTCATTGTTTAATAGTTATAAAACATAAATATTTTCAATATTTATTAATTGTTAAATTTACCTTTAGGGAAAAAAATTCTTGGCATCAAATCGTATGGTATTTTCTCAGTCTTTTCAGATGTATGTACAGTACACTGCACAATATAACCTAAGTTGCAGGACGAAGACGGAATTAAATAAATTCCAGAACGGTTTTCGGTGGGAATAGGATCCTTAAGAGAAGATAATTTAATTTTATTGACGGGTTTGTAAATAACCCGTCATTTGTGTATCAGGCAATTTGCCTTCATTTTTAATGGTACTTATTATTCCCAAAATGATGGTATGGCCATGGGTAGTCCTCTCTCTCCTTTACTTTGCGACATTTATATGCACTATTTTGAAGAAAAACTCTTCGGTGTATATAAATTTCCTCACTGGTTTAGATATGTGGATGACACTTTCGTTCTTGTCTCCCCTGACGTCCATTTGTCCAATTTACTTTCTTTGGTCAATTCGATTGACCCATGCATTCAATTCACTTTTGAGGTTGAACAGGATTGCTCCTTGCCTTTCCTTGACGTTCTTGTGAATAAAGAAAAGGATTGTTTCTCAACTACTGTTTTTAGAAAACCATTCTCAGTCTCTTTGCCGCCGCATGCTCTCTCTAACCACGCCCCTCAACAAAAAATGTCTGCTTTTTACACTTATGTTTACCGTGCCTTACACATTTGTTCTGATCCGTCTAATCTTTCGAAAGAAATTAATTATTTAAAATCTCTTCCTCTCTCTCGTGGCTATAACCCATCTATCATCGATAAAGCTCTATATAAATTTAAGAATCCTAAACGTTCTGCTCCCAAATTAAACGATCACAGTCTCATCCCAGTTGTTTTACCTTTTTATTCTTCACTCTCTTTTAAAATCTCTAAAATTCTTTCACCGTTTGGTTTCAAAGTTATTTACAAACCCGTCAATAAAATTAAATTATCTTCTCTTAAGGATCCCATTCCCACCGAAAACCGTTCTGGAATTTATTTAATTCCGTCTTCGTCCTGCAACTTAGGTTATATTGGTCAAACTAGGAGGCGTTTGAAATACAGAATAAATGAGCACCGTCGGAATGTTCGTAATGAAGAGATTACCAAATCTTCTATTGCTTCCCACTGCTGGTCTCAAGGTCATCGTTTTGATTTTTCCAAAACTAACATAATTTCATCTCCTGTCTGTTCCTCCCATTTGGATATTCATGAAGCATTTTACATATTTAAAAATTCGAAAAATCTTGTTAATGATATTTCTTCCACTCCTTTCTTCTCTGATGCTTGGAAATTACTCACGTAACTTAGATTTTAGTTTAATTTTTGTTATCCTTAGATTGTTATATGTTTAATCTCACTCATTTATTTATTTCCTTGTTGTTTTGTACAATTCTACTCACACCAGTAGCTATATTTAGTTTCTACTTTATAAACTTTTTCTTTTCATTTTAAACGATTTTGTGCGTTGCCGCTTTGACTGCAGCACCCGTGCTTACTTTGTTCGCCTGATGAAGGGTCGTGTGTTTTTTCGACCCGAAACAATTGTTGCGAGTTTATTGCATTTTATGGTGTTTATTCAAAGTTTGTAAGTAATAATTTTTACAACGCCAGTTTTGTGATGCTTCTTTATTAAATTCAATTTTTTTATGTTACTTTTCAAATTAAAAATATTTGATTTTCATATAAAAGACATAAAAGTCTATATATTGTAATAATATAATGTTTAATAATTCTTTATAATACCAAATACTCGATTTCAATTTTTTTGTTTGTTTAACGTACAAAAAATTCTAAAATATAATACATCTCTATACAATGAACACTTATTATTATTATTATAATTATTATTATTATATATATATATAAAAATATATTACATCTGTATTATAATTTCCTCATACGTGGTAATTTTAATGACTATTTTATCCTATTTATAATTTTTTTTTTTTTTTTTTTTTTAGAATTTTCATTCAGTTTTAAAATTTTCTTCTTATTTAAACTCTTTGTATCAGTAAATGGAGCTATTTCCCTCTCAAATAATGCAAGTATTAAGGGGTCTTGTACCTTTTAAAATGTTTTAGGGCATAGAAGAGAGCAAGTAAAAAATGAGTCTGTTTCAAATGATCGCAAATTTTTTAGTTTTTATTAAAATCACACAAAAATGGTATGGTGTTTATTCAAAGTTTTGTACTTATTACTTATTACTTATTACAAAAATGACACATTGTTTAACACTCGTTTCAGCTTTTATAAAGCTACTAGCGAGCTTCACCCGCTTGCGGGTCAGTATTTTTAAATGAATCACTATAATTAATGAATCACCAACAGTAACTTTTAGTCTTAAAAAAAGAAATTTAAAAAAAAATCATTTCTGATCGGGTAAAAAGTCGCACAGGGTCACCACTGCCTTCGGCAGCGCAGTCCCGTGCGTGACACTTCGTGCCCCCTAAAAAAAAATCATTTCTAATCAGGTAAAAACTCACACCGTGTCCCCACTGCCTTCGGCAGCGCAGACCCATGCAGGCTGCGCGCGCACATATTCCTTCTCAAATAAAATTTTTATTCTTAAGAAAAGAAAAATAAAAAATCATTTCTCATCGGGTAAAAAGTGGGACCGGGTGCCCACTGCCTTCGGCAGCGCAGGCTCGTGAGCGCTGCGCGCGCACAAGTTAAGGGATACACGCGCTGCGCGCGCGTATTCCTTCCCTGACCCTTCGTGCCCCCTAAAACAAAATCATTTCTGATCGGGTAAAAACTCACACCGGGTCCCCACTGCCTTCGGCAGCGCAGACCCATACGTGCTACGCGCGCATGGGACTCCGTTGCCAAAGACAGTGGGGACCTGGTCCGACTTTTTACCCGATGAGAAAACATTTTTTTTTCTTTTCTTTTCTGAAGAATAAAAATTTGACTTGTGAAGGAATATGTGCGCACGCAGCGCGAATGATCGGCGTTGCTGAAGGCAGTGGAGACCCCGTGTGAGTTTTTACCCGATCAGAAATGATTTTTTTTGTTAGGGGGCGCGAAGGGTCAGGGAAGAAATACGCGCGCGCAGGAATACGCGCCCCACTGCCTTCGACAGCGCAGACCCATGCGCGCGCACGTGTGAAGGTATGCGTGCGCTGCGTGCACATATTCCTTCTCAAATCAAATTTTTATTCTTGAGAAAAGAAAATAAAAAAAATCATTTCTCATCGAGTAAACAATCGGACCGGGTCCCCACTGCCTTCGGAAGCGCAGTCCCGTGCGCGCTGCACGCCTATTTCTCCCCCTTCCTTTCAGCCCCTCCTAATTAACCTACATATATCAATTTTGAACGGTCTAACACAATTAGTTGAGATGCAAAAGAAAACCTAATCAGGACACCTCAAAACGTGTAAATCGGGTGAAATCTCGAATTCCACTTTCGATAATATAAAAGCACTTTAAAATATATGTTTCGAATGACGTATTGAAAAAAAAATCATCATGATTAGAATTTGAAATATTGAAATTTTAAAATATTACAGCGCCATCTGGTGGTGGAAATTTCTGTAATCTACTATTCAATTCCAAGTCAACAAAGTTTTCAAATGATGTACTACTTATGAAATTATTTTAATTAGTAGCTGAGATACAAAAGAAAACCTAATCAGGACACCTCGAAACATCTAAATCAGGTGAAATCTCAAATTCCACTTTCGATAATGTAAAAGTACTTTAAAATATCTTTCGAATGACGTATTAAAAAAAATTTAATCACGATTAGAATTTGAAATATTGAAATTTTAAAATGGTTCTGCGCCATCTGGCGGTGGAAATTTCTGTAATCTACTATTCAATTCCAAATCAACAAAGCTTTCAAATGATGTATTACTTATGAAATTATTTTACTCAGTAGCTGAGATACAAAAGAAAACCAAATCAGGATACCTCAAAACGTGTAAGTTAAGTGAAATCTCGAATTCCACATTTTCTGTAATCTAGTGTTCGATTCCAAGTCAACAAAGCTTTCAAATGATGCATTACTTATGAAATTATTTTAATTAGTAGCTGAGATACAAAAGAAAACCAAATCAGGACACCTCAAAACGTGTAAATCAGGTGAAGCTTTAGCAGCCATAAGCCATTTCTCACAGACACATAGACAGGCAGACAGACAGATGTACACAGATTTTAATAATATAAGGAGAATATTCTGTTAACTATTCTGTTAACGGTTTTCGCTTATATTAAACAAATTAAACACGTGACTGTGTGTGTGTGTGTGTGTGTGTCCTAAGTGCTTCGGAAACGTCTCCAACAATTTTGATGAAAGTTTTAAGATAAAGATTTTTTGATGAAATCGATGAGTGTCTTATCCTCATCTTCAGCAATATTCGCGTTCGCTGTTAACCCTTCATCCACTATTTTCAACGTATGTCAGAAATTCGATTTTCATGTAAGATAATAATTTTCATGTTCGATATATGTAATGATTTTCGATAAAAGTTTGGGGATAGGGATTTTTGGTGTGAAAAATCGATTGGTCTTATCCTCATCTCCAGAAAAATTTGCGTTTGCTGTTAACTTGTCATATTTTGTTTCCAACATATTGCAGAAACTGGGTTTACTCATACATATATGTAAAGCTTTTGATGAAAGTTTGGGATTAAAGTTTTTCTGGTGTGCAAGCTTGTTGGATACATATCTTCAGGATGATTGAAGTTTGCTGTCAACTCTTCTCCTGCAGTTTACAACATATCGCAGAAATTGGGTAATATATGTAACGATTTTCGTGAAAGTTTGTGATTAAGGGTTTTTTGAAATGCAAAATCGATTTGTCTTATCCTCATATTCACGAAAATTCACATTCTCTCTTAATTTTTTATTCGTCAGCTGCAAAATATAACAGAAATTGTGTTTAGTCGGAAATGTATATAAAACTTTTTATAAAAATTCGGGTTTAATCGTTTTTTGGGAGGCAAAATCCATTGGACAGACCCTCATCTTTAGGAAAATTCTCGTTCGCTGTTAACCCTTTATCCACTGATTGCAAAATATGCAGAAGTTGGTTTTATTTGGAAAAGAATACAACGATTTTAATGAGTATTTGGGGTTGGTTGTTTTTTGGAGTAAAAAACTTAAGGGGGTCCGGCACACCAAAGTTTTGTTTTTATTATTTATTGATGAATTGCTGAAATTATTTTTTCTGAAATTGGAGCTTTTTTGACGATGAAGTTGAGCAAGAAAGAATATTTAAAAAAAATTAAATAAAAATTTAAATAAAATTTTAAAAATTTTAAATTTTAAATTTTTGATAAATTTAAAGTTTGTTATATCTTATGAACTAATGGTTCAATTTACAAACTTTTTTCACTCTTATATACAGAAAAGATTTTTCAATTTTTCTTCGGGATTTTTAATTGGAAGTAAAACTTTTTTAGTAATCCAAAAATTGTTCATGAAATAAGTACTTTTTTTCAAATTAAAATTAATATTTAAAAATATTATTATTATAATCAGAAATCCTGAAGACAAATTTAAGATAAATCCTTTCTGTAATTTATCAAAAAATTTTAATTTTAAATTTTTTAAATTTTATTTAAATTTAATTTTTTTTTTTTTTTTAAGATTCTTTCTTGCTGAACTTCATCGTCAAAAAAGCTTCAATTTCAGAAAAAATAATTACAGCAATTCATCAATAAATAATAAAAACAATAATTTGGTGTCCCGGACCCCCTTAATACTCTTTTTTAGGAAAATTTGGGTCTGCTGTTAGCGCTCTATCCGCCACTTGCAAAATATAGCAGAAATTGGATTTACTCAGAAACGGATGTAACGATTTTGATGAAAAATTTGTCGTTTAAGATTTTTTTTAAATGAGAAACCCATGTCTAAAATTAGTGTTTACTGTTAAACTATGGTAGAAATTTCGTTTTCTTAGAAACTACTTGAATGATTGATAAAACTTAGATTTAAAGGCTTTTGATTTTGCAATTCAAACTGATTTGACCCTTTTAAAATACAATTAGCGTTCACCGGGAACACGCGCTTCGTTGTGGGAAAAACCTTGGGATAAACTTAGATTTCTTCGTAAGTACTCGAATGACTTTAATAAAAAATAAGTAAGGTTTTTTTTTTTTTTTTTTTTTTAGGTAACATTATAATCGATTCTCTCATTCAATGTTACGCTCATGTTCAGGATAATTAGCGTTCATTGATAACTCGCATTCCCTCCGGAAAAAATACGCAGAAATCCTTGGAATGATTAAAAAAATAGACTTAGAACTTTTTTGGGGTGAAAAAACGATCTGATTTATTTTCTTCCTCGGGGATATTAGCAATCGCTAGAAACTCGTGCTTTGTCTAGAAAAATGTACCAGAAACTTGAATTTTTTGGAAACTGCTTGAACAATTTTGATAAAAATTTAAATTAGGGGTTTGAGATGATGATTCGTTTGGAATTTTCCTTATATCCAGGAAGATTAGCTTTCACTGGTATCTCGCGCCCCGTCCGGGGTAAACATATAATAAGAGATGCATCTCTTGGCGGGGTGGGGGGGAGGATCACTGTATTTATACTACGAAAGAATTTTATAATGAGGCCGAGTGAACTCGGTCATCCAGGTGCTTACTAAAAAACAATATGTAATAAATTATCAATGAAGGAAAGTGTTTCAGTGTTCTTTCACGATATGTCAGATACTTCGATTTAAAATTTATATATCAGCATGTAACATGTATTAAAATGTTAATAAAACTGCAGTCTGTAAAATGCATCAATACCTTTAAGATAATTAAATATTCTCATTATTTTTATTGATAAGTCATTAAAAAAATTTCATGCATTTCTGCATTTTTCAAATATATCTGATATTTTTTAATACTTTATCCCAAAGGATTTGATAATTAATTCTTACTATAGAATGCAGTTACGGAAACATTTTAATGCAAGTTATATGTTAATATGTAAATTCTGAATTAAGTTATAGTGAAATAACACTGAAAATTTTTTCTACTTTGATAATTTGTTATATTCTTTACTGTAATTAAATCAGAGTATTATTTTTATATTTCTTTTTCAGAAGCTGGAATAAGCCTTCAACATCATACCAATTTTTGTGTCATTAAAAAAAACTTAAAAACACTTATTTTTTGCTCGTAATAAAATATTGGTGGCAACACCAGACAGTTTTGCACCTGAAATTTTTTTAATTAACTTAAAAAATTTAATTAAAAAATTTTTGTTTTAATAAAATAATAATAAATAAATAAATAAGGCTTCGAGGTGCATCAGAAAAGGTCAAAACAGACTCCGTGGCATTTTTTTCTATTAATTATCTGCAAGAAATAACACATTGACTCTTGTTGGATCTAAGGCCTCACCAACGGCCGAGCGGTTCTGCGCTCAAAGCTGGTAGAAGGGAATTGCAAGGTTTGATCCCAGGTCGCGCTCAGCGACCTAACCGTTTCTCCGAAACTCGCTTAAATGTGGGCTACGACCCCTTAGAAAAACCTCCACGGAGGGCATTCCACCTACACTGTCAAAAAAAAAGTCCTGTTTACTGCCAGACATTTTCTGTAATTCAGAAAAATACGTTCTATCAACGGAAAAATTACGTTGATAGAACGTATTTTTCTGAATTACAGAAAATTTCTGGCAGCAAACTGCAGCAAATAGGACTTTTTTATGAGAATGCATAGGCCTAGGACCTGAGCGTAGTCAATAGGACTTAAACCCTACAACCAACCAATCAACCTTGTAGGATCGAACCCACGTCCGTCGCGTTATTAGCATAACGCTGTAATCAACAGAGCTAGTAGGTTTACAGAAGGTCGTTTTACGAATCTATCTCCAGAGTCGACATTTTTAATTAATTAAAATCTATAAAATTTTAAAAAGATCTAATCAAAAATTCGGAAATTGGTCTTCGAAGTGCATCAAAAGAGGTCAATACGGGCCTCCATGCAAATTTCTGTAGCTCTGTGATCAGCCGTTTGCGTACAAAACGATGGACACACACACGTACACATCTTCTTTTATTGTATGCAGAGAAGGCATAAGACTCTTAACAAAAGATTTTTTCATCTTACCATAAATTAATACATTAAAAAATATATAATATACAAAAAATATATTATAAAATACATTACTACAGTGTCAAATGTATACCACAAAACAGTCCTGCTTACAAATAGCACACCCTACGTTTAAATTGATAATTTGGTATTAAATGCGTAAATATTACCTATTAATTGAGAACGGTATTTACTAACTGTAAAATAATACAAGGGATGAACAAATTATTTTCTTTTATATTGAAATAAGTTATGAATTTCCCATCTATTAATTTTAATTAATGATAGTGGTAAAATGTACCCTATATTCTCAGTAATTTCTATCGTACGTTAAATTAATTATCTAAGAAAAAAGATCTGCCATTTATTTCTAAGAACAACTCTTAATTTCTTTTAGAAATGGGGTCAGGAATCCTCAGAGACATTTCTCCATCAGCTACGAATAATGTATTAATCATTCTTACAGATTAATATCCTGACATCTTTTTTACATATATCTCATCAAAAAGATATTTTGTAGAAACTAAATACGCAGTTAAAGGTATTATCTACGTTAGAATATGAAAATATAAAATTCTAAACGACACTGGTATTTCTATTTCTTAATATTTAATTGAACAATTTCTGCTAAATAAACTTTTTACAGAATATGAGCAAATGGTGTTGAAAAATGTTTTAAACCACCACAAATCTAGTTATAGAGAAAAATTTATTTTTCAAGAGAAATTATAAATTTAAATGAGAATATTTTAATTTTGCTTAATATTTTTAAACTTTAATTGATTTAATTTCTTATCTATAAAAATCTGAAATTAAAATAAGGCATATTATGTAATAGTTAAATATAGACAATTTGTAAGTGTACCGGTTATCCGATACATTCTAAACTTAAATGATTCTACACTATCTGCCAAACAGTACTTGGGCACTTTCGAATTCAGAAGTTTTGTGGAATATCTAGAAAAATTCTTTAAGAATCATCTTGAAACTTTGATTGCGTAAAGAACGTATTACATTTCATGTATTTCAGCAAAAGTTTTTTCCTAAAGAGGAAAAGGGGACCAGTAATTTTTTTTTTTTTTTTAAATCAAAATATTTTGCATTACCCTGTAAAAAGTAATGCTTGAAATGCGTTTTGGCTGTAGAATGTGATTATAAGGATTTTTCGTATAACTTTTTGTGAAGCTACCACATATATTAATGGAGATATAACGGTTTCTTTAAAAAATTACAAAAAAAAAAAAAAAAAAAAAAAAAAGAATTGCCACTTTTTTAATTATAACAGGTAGTGCATTAGACCCAGGGTAAAGTAATGTTTAAGAAACTTGGCGTACTATGTTAGACACATCATACTGCAATCAGAATGCAAAAATGTTAAATATCTTGCGAAAAACTACGCATGCGCACAGGTTTATAAAAATTTCATTTGTATAATTTGATAACCAAAAGTATTGAGCTATTTTTAGGAAAACCCCAAACAAATATCGAGAAACTGAAATTCTGTTCATTCTATAACGCATAACTGTTTTAATTTACACGATATTTGTTTGAGGTTTTCATATAAGTAGCTCAATTCTTTTGGCTAATAAATTATGCAAATGAAATTTTTATAAAGCTTGCGCATGCATAGTTAAAAATTATCTAGCTTCATATTTCGTAAGATATTTAACATTTTTGAATTCTAATTGCAGTATGCTGTGTCGAATGTACACTCCTTCTCATAATTATAAGGACACCCGTTTTTCTATATTAACTAAACACTGAACACTATTATTTAAACAAATATATTTTTAATTAATTTGAATTTCATTAATAGACTATATTTAAAATGTTTTATCGTTTTTCTATCTTAAAAAACTTTAAATATGGTAAAAAGATGATTTTTCGGGTGTTCGCAATTATAAGGACAGCTCGAATTTTAGTCATTTCTTTCGGGTATTCTTTAAATTAATATTTTATGGGGTCTCTTTTTAGGGTTAAACAGTCAGACATTCTCTCTGGTACATATATATACATTTGTTTTTAATATTCAGTTTCAATACCATTTCGTATAGCATATATGATGTTCTTAATACATTTAAACTATTTAAAATTGCTTTCCACTTGCATGCACATTTATCATAAGTTAAGGTTTTTTCAACTTTTAGGCCATGGGAAAGGCAATAATACAGAAGTTTCTTTCTTTAAACTATTTCCTATTACTCTAAAAGTAGAGCAAAAATGTAAGTATTGTTGAAAAAAAACATTATTACCCCCCAAAATCTAACAAAAATGTGATAATTCCACGTTTAAAATTTGCGGATATTCTCCTGATGTTCATAATAATAGAAAAAATTACTAAATTCATTCTGCCTTCAGTAGAAGCAACTCTCCAGAGCACCATAGATCCAACTTTAGAATGCCCGATTCATATCTGCCTTTAAAAAATCTGCTCTGTCTTTCGCTATCTTCAGAGCGTGCCAGTAATTGTTAAAACCATTTGGTTAATCAAGAATAAAATGTTTTGCATCCGAAAATGCAACATTTTACCATTTAATATTGTCTTTATTCAACTTTAACACAGACGTTCTTTCCCCCATTAAATGCTGATTGATTATTACAGGTTTTTTATTCATTTTAACATATTATTAATTATTTTAAACATGCATAAATGGGGACCCTAAACCTTTCATTAAAAATTACGAGCAAATTCAGCAGCAGTCATTATGAGTAGAACAGTAAGAGGAATTATGAGTCTTCGATCTCTGTAAAACAACTCTGATTTTACATCAGATCTCTTTCTTATCGAACCAGCAGTTCCACGTTTGATCAAATTTCCTTCAGCAATTTTAGACCTTCGAATTTAATTAGAAAATCGGCGGATTGAAATTATTCTTTCACTTAAAAAACACATTTATCATACTCCACAACTTGAACGTCCATTTTTTCGAGGAATTATCAGTAATGTCCGTCCAAGAAAAATTGAAGGCTTATACATGAATTAATCTAGCCCAGTAGTTAACGAATTCGCATGTCAACTGTAATTTATCCGCTAGTAAGTCAAATAAAGCGAAAAAATCTGGATTGTCCCTATAATTATGAACATCTTAAAACGTGGAGAAAAACACATTTTGCATTATTTTTTATTAATTTTGTTTCATATAAAAAAAAACTATAGCAATTTTGGTTTTTAGAATACTAGATATATTAAGTGCACTTATTATAATCTTCTTCACAATTATTTTTACATTAGTTATTTCAAAATATAAAGCGTCCTTATAAATATGAGAAGGAGTGTAGTATACTGAGTTTCCTCAAAATGGTTTTGCACTGGGTCTAATGCTCTACGTGTCATAATTTAAAAAGTGACATTTTTTTTTTTTCAATTTTTAAAAGAAACCGTTATATCTCTTTGAATACATATGGTAACCTCATAAAAATTTATACAGATAATTAGAAGAATCCTTTTAATCGCATACCAAATGCACACACTTTTAAACACAACCAAAATGCATTTCAAGCATTACTTTTTACAGGGTGGTGCAAAATATTTGGATTTTTCTTTAATTTTTTACTGGTCCCTTTTTCCTCTTCAGGAAAAAACATTTGTTAAAATATATGAGGTGTAACATGTTCTTTATATTCCCAAAGATTCAAGATGATTCCTAAAGAATTTTTCTATATATTTGACAAACCATCTAAATTTGGAAGTGTCCAAATACTTATTGGTAGATAGTGTTAATACATGAAAATAATATTTTTATTTTATTTTAAATATGTTGTACAAGATATGTTGTAGATACAAGATACTATGTATATGTATAGATACAAGATACTATGTATATGTTGTACAAGAAAACACACAAAGCCGGAAACGGGCTGTGAAGGAGTAACTTCACATATATTGGCTTTATTTACAGTTTCAAAAAAATTTAATAATTAAATATTATATTTTCAATCTAACTCCTAATCATTCAATCTAACTCCTAATATTTTCAATCTAACTCAATTCTAAATCCTAAATTATTAAAATCCTAATCTAACGAAATCCTAAATTATCTTTTATATTTAATCACATTTGTCTCTCTATAAATAAATATCTTAATTTTGATAATATTTTATCTGTTATTGAAATTTTATTTTTTCCGACTGAGTGAAAATAATGCCTGGACCGGGAGTCGAACCCCAGATCTTTGACTTACAAGGTCAAGGCTCTACCAATTGAGCTATCCAGGCCGACAAACCGGTCGGCATTACTCACTCAGACAACCTTTAGGCAGAAAACATCTGATCTATCATTTAAATAGCTCAACAGAAATAAGTCAAAGATACGGGGTTCGACTCCCGGTCCAGGCATTATTTTCACACAGTCGGAAAAATAAAATTTCAATAAATATGATTTTCTTTAAATCAGTTAATTGTGTGATTTTAATTAAAATTGTATTTCTTTCCCATTGTTTAATGGTGTTTTCCATTACCTGCGGCTTATTTCTGTTGAGCTATCTAAATGATAGACCAGATGTTTTCTGCCTAAAGGTTGTCTGAGTGAGTAATGCCGACTGGTTTGTCGGCCTGGATAGCTCAATTGGTAGAGCCTTGACCTTGTAAGTCAAAGATCTGGGGTTCGACTCCCGGTCCAGGCATTATTTTCACTCAGTCGGAAAAATAAAATTTCAATAAATATGACTTTCTTCCAATCAGTTGATTGTGTGATTTTAATTAAAATTTTATCTGTTAATCTATTAAATAAATCTATTGAGAATGAACTTAACTTATACTTTAAAGTTAATAATTTATCCCTAGTAGGATCTAAATATATTTTTATTAACTAACGCTCTTTCAGAATGCTATTCTCCCAAAGCTAAATCATTTTATAAAATAAAATAAAAATATTATTTTCATGTATTAACAGTTGCTTATCCATAAAGTACAATTCATTCTGTTAAATTGCGCAAGTTTATTTGTTATAGCTAAATTGTGCAATGAATGTCCGTTGTAACATCATTAAAGGGTAATTCATATATTCTTAATGACAGGATGTAGACTTCCCGTCTACTTGGAAACAGACATTTTTTTAAGGCGAAAAGTTCCTACAGGTGTTTGGTGTTAATTCTATAATGGACTATTTAAATTAAAAATGTTTATACTACTTTATTCGAGAGACAAATGAATGTGTTTGGCTACAGAATTAGAGATATTTTTGTAACTCTTGTAGTATTTCGCACAGTCTGCCTGGGACTGTCACTAAGCGAACAAAACACTTCGCTCCTAACCACAGATATAGTTATACAGTATCAAAAGCTCTCTCTCTCATTTGATGTACTTAAATAAAACTCTCTGGACGGCTACAAGACATTTTAAGAATATTGATATCGACTAAAGAAAACGTTTCGTTTCCATGATGATTGAAAAGCTCTCCAAATACAAAAAATCTGGAGTGACTCCACTCGACTTTCCGAACATTGAGTAACTAACAGTTTTGTAGATAAAATAAAGAAAGAGGAGTTGCTAAACAAACAAAAAAGAGAAAACCTTAACAGAGTGTTTGAGTATTTTTCTCCATATATCACACGAGGTTTTATTTAACGCTACTGAACTTTGAGCCCTTAGATCATAAGGATAAAGAATTTTTCGTTGTGTCCCTGTAAAAATCTATAAATGCTAGATTCACCAAAATGCTTATAGTTAGTGCAACAGTGATTTATAATATTCATACAAATTTTCAGCTCAATTGAATAAGGCGTTTAGATGCTATCGATGGTCTCATAGGCCATAAAGATAAAGAATTTTTCTTTGTGTCCCTGTAAAAAACTGTAAGTGCTAGATTCACCAAAATATATACAGTTGGTTCAAATGTGACCTATAACATGTGTACAAATTCTTCGCTGAGATTAATAAGGCGTTTAGACGCTATCACACTTTTAAAAATTTGGCAAAGAATTTTTCTTTGTGTCCCTGTAAAAAAACTATAAGTGCTAGATTCTCCAAAATCTATACAGATTGAGTATCTGTGACCTATAATATGTGTATAAAGTTTTTGCTCAATTGAATAAGGCGTTTAGATGCTATCGCACTTTTAAGATTTTGGTCCCTTAGCCATAATGATAAAGAATTTTTCTTTGTGTCCCTGTAAAAAAACTATAAGTGCTAGATTCACCAAAATCTATAGGGTTCTTACTATGGTGACTTACAATATACGTACCAACTTTCAGCTTATTCGAACAAAGCGTTTAGACGCTAGCGTGTTCACTCACAGACATACACACATACATACACACATACATACACACATACATACACACACACATACATACATCATCGTAAAAATAGTGAAAACGGACTCGTTGGACCTCGAAACGTATAGAAACATCAAAATCTCGAATTTGGATTTTTGACATGATTACAATACTTTCCTCACTATAGTGTTCGGAAAGTAAAAATGATTAGTTATAATAGTGCAGTTCATTCTTTATCACGGCAAGTGTTATTATGTTACCTGGTGTCATTATACAGACTTTATTAAATAGTATAACAAATCATCTTTACATAGTTTGGTCACCGTGACCATAACATCAGAGTGGTTGTTAGGTAAAAGTGAGAGAGAGGGGCATGATTTATTCTGTTGAATATTGCTATTATTCGCATGTTGCTTAAACCTTATTAATGGATTAATTTCTGGTCAAAAGACTTTTGTGGGCTCCTACCCTCTTGTTCGAACGAATCAGTCCCAGTTTTCGTTATAGAGAATCAGTTGCCTGTATAATGTATGCTTCCAGATTCGGTGTGATTCTACAATGCTTTGGAAGGTTTACCGATCTATGGATTTTTCTGCAGCTGTTTCTGTCCCAATCTAATCTCCATCCTCTCGGGAAATATTTATTCGGAACATTCCGTTTAAAATACACGCCGAACAACATGGTGATTTTATACTTTTTTTTTCCTTGCTCCTGTAAAAATAATAAAAATCTGGAGTGACTCCACTCGACTTTCCGAACATTGAGTAACTAACAGTTTTGTAGATAAAATAAAGAAAGAGGAGTTGCTAAACAAACAAAAAAGAGAAAACCATAACAGTGTTTGAGTATTTTTCTCCATATATCACACGAGGTTTTATTTAACGCTACTGAACTTCGAGCCCTTAGATCATAAGGATAAAGAATTTTTCGTTGTGTCCCTGTAAAAATCTATAAATGCTAGATTCACCAAAATGCTTATAGTTAGTGCAACAGTGATTTATAATATTCATACAAATTTTCAGCTCAATTGAATAAGGCGTTTAGATGCTATCGCTGGTCTCACAGGCCATAAAGATAAAGAATTTTTCTTTGTCTCCCTGTAAAAAAACTGTAAGTGCTGGATTCACCAAAATCTATACAGATTGAGTATCTGTGACCTATAATATGTGTATAAAGTTTTTGCTCAATTGAATAAGGCGTTTAGATGCTATCGCACTTTTAAAAATTTGGCAAAGAATTTTTCTTTGTGTCCCTGTAAATAAACTATAAGTGCTAGATTCTCCAAAATCTATACAGATTGAGTATCTGTGACCTATAATATGTGTATAAAGTTTTTGCTCAATTGAATAAGGCGTTTAGATGCTATCGCACTTTTAAGATTTTGGTCCCTTGGCCATAATGATAAAGAATTTTTCTTTGTGTCCCTGTAAAAAAACTATAAGTGCTAGATTCACCAAAATCTATAGGGTTCGTACTATGGTGACTTACAATATACGTACCAACTTTCAGCTTATTCGAACAAAGCGTTTAGACACTAGCGTGTTCACTCACAGACATACACACATACATACACACATACATACACACACACATACATACATCATCGTAAAAATAGTGAAAACGGACTCGTTGGACCTCGAAACGTATAGAAACATCAAAATCTCGTATTCGGATTTTTGACATGATTGCAATACTTTCCTCACTATAGTGTTCGGAAAGTAATAATAATAATAACAATAGTTACGGTAATAGTAAACAGAATTCCCAATATTTTTGCCGTTTTCTAGTGGGCGTGCATTTTCATCCCTGGCAGGGGCTGGGTTGTTTGCATGCCTGGATCAGGTCTACCTGTGTGTATTTTGCAGAGTAGATATCTATACATTCATACAGAGAAGATACCACAGGCTTGGTCATGTCGGCGCCAAGAAAGTTTATGTTAAAAAAAATCCTCAGACTTACATTTTTCGTTTTATTTATACATTTTATAATACTTAAATAATTTTTTGTAAAGTTTGAAGTAATTATAAATTAAATAATTATGATGGTAATAATTTTGTTACTTATATAATATATTTAATAGAAATAATATATGTAATAAATATAATGTAATAAATGTATGTAATAAATGTATGTAATAAATATATGTAATAGTAATAATATATTTTTGTTTATTTTTCTCAGATATATTTAAAGATACATAATTTTTTAGTATATTTACTTAATCTTATTTTAATTAAAAAGATTGAATTTATATATTATTGAATTTTAATTACACAACTTGTGTACAAATTCCTTGAGTTAACTGTGCAAATATTTATACTTATATAAAGTTAATTTGATTTTTATTATAAATACAGAATATCTGAAATAAAGCAAAATTAATTTACATATTTTTATTTACATTATTTTTTTGGAGAAAATGTTCACATTTATTGTCTTTTCTTTAATAAAAATAAGGAGTGTAATAATGATTTTTAGATAATTTTTAACAGCTTTTTATCTATATTGTTATTTTTTTTTTTTTTTTTTTTTTTCCTTGTGGTATTTTGTATTTTTGGTTTATATGCATTCTGATAAAGTGTGACACATATTTATCAATAACCTTTGCACAATTGAAGCAGAAGTAAAAATAAAAAAAATCCATATTAAATAAAATTATGATTTTTATAAAATTTTAACAGTTTTTACATTTATACTTCATTTTTAATTCATTAATATCACAATAGATTTTGTACTTAAATATAAAGTTCAGACAATTTTTCTTGTTTTATTACAATATATATTTTTAATTATATAATATCTATAATTATAATCATATTCATTTATTTTTTGATAAAGGGGAAGGTTGAAATGTTAGTTAATGCATATGTGTACCTATATCGTGCAATTTCATAAATATTCCTTTTGCATGCACACTGATAATACATAATCGTAAAGCTTTAAAGTGTTGAATTTTTCGTTAGATAAATTTCTTGATTTTTAAACCAATCCTTAGTAAAATTCATTATTGATTACAGATTGAATGTTTATATATATATATATCGCAAAATAATTATTACTCTATTTATTGTCATTAGTTTAATTTAAATAAGTTTTCTTCCTTAAGATTTAAATTTGAAAATATTCCTCATTTTGGATGTCTTCCAAACCCATTTAAATTCAACATACACTATTTTATTTATTTATTTATTTATTTTCGTTGTCAGAGATATGTCTGCAAGTATTTGCTTTGATATTGGTTGATATCTTGACAATTATGTCTCTTTTTACACATACACAGATATATATATATATATATATATATTCATTATTTTAACTCGCTTGGAATTGCCTTTTTATGATTATGAACAATAAAAATAAATTCATATTTATGGAAATGATAATGGATAAATAATGGAATAAATAAAAATTATTTCATGTATTCATATACTTCTATTGGATTTTTTTTTTTTTTTTTTTTTTTTTCATATATTTTAAAGGTCTTCTTTTGAGGCAAAATTTTAGGAATACATTTTAGAGACATTCGTGGTTGAATTTCACACACTACTTAATGTATAACTATATAACGTTTATACACATTTACATAAAATATTAATATTCATTTTTAAATTTTAAATATAATAAGCTTATGTATCTTATCATAATTACGTTAAATCAAATATATACAGTTAGTCTTTTAAGATTTAGGTCTGTGTAATTTTGTGCATCACTGTGTTTTAGATGCTAGCTCTTCTGCGCAAGTGATTGGTTCGATGTTCGGTGCCGTATTCCTTTACCTTGAATTCTTGGCCAATTTCTTTCTTGGTAAAGGAACCTGCGTTGAGAGTCTTAACTTTCATGATTTTACATAAAGTTACATAATATTTTGTTGTTCCAATAATGCTTTACACAATTATTTTTTCTATTTATATTATACACTAAATTAAACATACATTACGGAAATCGAGTAGAATTGCTTGTATTTAGGGTACTTTTTATTTTTCCCTCATTGTCTACTAATATTGTTTCTGTAAAAATCTTTACCACTAAAACATATGTACTCACACGCCAGAATAAATAAATAAAATAAAATATTTGAAGGTAAACATTGATCAATTAATTATTTCTCCAACAATTTTTAACATTTTATATTTTTAACACTGTGTGTATACATGAAATCCAGTACATAACATTGTTATACGAATCTATGCTGGCTGTAATTTGTTACACACAGTTGTTTTTAAATGATCACAAACTTTTCTAAATTCACACATTTCTTTTCACATTTATTCAGTTTTTTTTTTTTTTTTTTTTTTTTTGTTTTGTTTCAGTTAAAACCTATAATTCCATACCAAAATTTCAACTTTTTATCAGGTTTCACATGAAGCTCATATTTTTGTACACACATCAATTTTCTTTCGTACATTTTCATATAATATATAAAGGAATGCTTGATATTTTATAAAAGAGAAGTAAAATATTTTTGTCAATTTTTGTGAAGTATTGTTCATTTTCTAGTAATAATAGTTACTTTTTAAATTCATTTTTAATACATTGTTTGCGAAGGGATTTTTTTTTTTTTTTTTTTTTAACTGCATATATAAGTTTAACATTTTTGATACATTATATACTCTATTTAGTCACATTTACTTATTATTTTGTGTTTCTTTATTAGTATTTGTATTTATTATGAATCCATGGATACATCCTTATTTAATACTAAGATTATAATAATGATTAATAGCCATATGATTTATCTGTTTTGATGCAACTTCTTTTGACATAATATTTTGTGCACATGTGTTGAACAGATTTACTTTTGCTGTTTATTTATACTAGCTGATTTGGTGAAATTTTATTATTCACCTTTGTGAAGTGAGATTGCACTTCTTGTACTCGAGTTTTATTATTCATTTTTATGAGCAAATATTATATAGCCTTTGAAGTTATTCTTTATATTCAGTTTATGATCATTTTTGATTTTTGAGTCCTCAGCTCAGTAGAAAATGCTGTTATTTTGTCATGACTTTTTATTTTTGTTTACAATTTTCAGTGCACATTAAATTCGTAATCGGAGATCTTTCATCTGTAGCTGGTGGATTTTGTGGCAATTTATTTTAATTCTAATACTTATTGTAACACATACAGACAAAAATTCTTAATAATTCAAATAACTTCAGTTTGATTGTTTTTTACAAATCTAGTTAAATATTACAACATATCACCCCTTTGGTTACAAATTTACTTGCACACACACACACACATACACATACACACCCTGTAAACACAATTGTGTTGCTCTGATGTGTCAGTATAATTAATGACTTACTATAATCTGAGTTACAACCATTCTATTGGTTTCAACACTTATAATTGTGTAGGGGATTTCACACTTTCACAACAATTTTGAAGGTTAAATTTTCTAGGCCTTCATGTACACTTGTACTATATTAATACAATATGCATAATTATTTTGGGTGACAAAATAAATAATTAATGAAATAAACATAATAATTAAAAGGATATTGATATAAAAATTACTTGATATATTTTAAATAAATAACATGAGGAGGTATATGTCTTTTGGAAATATTTGGTTGTATATTTCATAGTTAATTTTCATTGTTGTCAAAGAGGTTTTAGATTGTTTATCGTTGTAAACGTCTTCATTGTTTAATTTTATCACAGTTGTCAAAGTTTTGTTTGATACATTCGGAGATTTCTTGTTTGAACACATCATCCCTCTTTCAAAACTCATTCATTTTAACAGATTCACATATTTTTTTTTTTTTTTTTTGTTCTCTTTCATCTCATTTGAAATGATATGATCAGTTTCTTTTAACATTTGCACCACTTTATATTTAATAATTAATTCACACACACACACAAAAAAAAAAGTAAAATTATATAATTATTTGTTTCTATGTCTCTACGTGTGTTCTTGTATATGTTTTCTTTTGGGTCAGAATTTCATTGTATTTTTGGCAGATTTATATGTTCATCAGTCATAATGCAAATTTATTCAATAGTATTCTTTTTTTCTTTTTTCCACGCATGTTTTACATGCTTTTCATCACTATTCTCAAGCTTGGCCTCACAACCCAATGTTTGATGCTATCACCCACACATTCACACAATTTTTCTCTGGCCTATTTAGATGATATTTTATTAGTTCACTTGTAGAGATATGGTGTTACATTTTACCATGTTATTTTTTTATAAAAACTTTTCAAACATTAGTAACAATAATACACACATACAAAAAAAAAGTTGTAATAATAATAATAATAATAAATAAATAAATAAAAAGCTTTAGAAAATAATTTCTGTTAACAAATAACTTCTTGTTTAATAAATAATACTCTTTTAAAGGTTTTCTTTCAGCTTAAATTAAATATTTATTTCTTTAAAATTTCACAATTAAAATAACGCTTTATTATAATGTTTTACACCAAAGATGCATTTTAGGAGAAATCTTGAAATTATTTGCGTGTTGCAAGAGGTAGTTTTTCCAGAGTATGTGGCTGATTCGCTCTTCTTATATATATATACCGGGTGATCCAAAAGTCAGGACAAACTTTAAAAATGAATAATTCGAAAACGAATCAAGATACAAAGATACGGTTTCCACCAAACGGATGGAAAAGAAGCCGGGTTTTGTGTGGCAACGAAAAAAAAATAGTTCTGTTGGTGACCAACAGATGGCGCTGTCGGATTTCTGATGTAGGATTATGCAAAGCAACAAACGATATAAAAAGGAGCAACTACGGCAGGTAATGGTTGTCGAAGCTTACATGCATCGAAATATCGCATTCTCAGTCGCTACTTTAATTACGCATGGCCTCCAAGATCTCCCGATCTGACACCCTGTGACTTTTGGCTGTGGGGATTCTTGAAGTCAAAAGTGTACGCGTCCAACCGGAATCACTAGCAGCACTGAAAGATGACATCCGCCAAAATGTGTCTGCCATAACGCAAGAAATGCTACTAAATCCTGTGAACGGTGTGGTGAATCATCTCACAGCTCTACTTCTGAATGATGGACAGCACATTGAGAAGTTATTGTAGTAGTACTAATGAACTGTAATTAAGCTGACTTGTAAGTTATCAGCACATATTTCATTTGTAAATCATCTTTTGGTGAAATAAAACACTATAGCGCCATCTGTTGGTCGCCAACAGAACTAATTTTTTTTTTTTCGTTGCCACGCATAACCCGGTTTCTTTTTCATCCGTTTGGTGAAAACCGTATCTTTGTATCTTGATTCGTTTTCGAATTATTCCTTTTTAAATTTTGTCCTGACATATATATATATATAGTATTTCTAAGACTAATTTTTTTTTGAGCAGTATTATAAAAATTATCCTTGTAACATACAGTATTTTTCTTAATAAATTATGATAAATACTACTAATACTTAACAAAATAATAATTGAATTCTAAAACAATATGTAATTAAAATTTTTGCTGTTTTTCACAATTTTCTGGATTGTTTTCTTGTTACATCAGGTTCACACAGATTTTATTCAGTGAAATGGTTTTAATTTTATCATTGTCAATTTTATTTAAAAAGGAAAAGAAAAAGAAAAATTCCAATGATAATTCACTTTTTAAAATTTTGCTCAGGAAAAGAAAATTTATTTCATATAGATAGGTCTTGATAAATTTTGAAAAACGCAATGTAGCGAAACATAGCTATTTCTTAATTTCTACAAGGGAAATAAATTATAATACATAAAATAAAAAATATATAAATAAAAATAATATTAGCCTTTTCTGCTTCACACATGGTTCTGTACGCTGTGTTCATTTTGGCCTCACAAAACAATAATGTCAGCCCTAGCTTTTGTATAGATCTACACTCTCTGGCTCACTTTGTTAAAATTTGGATATTCACATGTTTAAATATAATATTTTTTGATACTCTAAAATTATTTGGCATTTTTCAGATTAATATGTTATTAAAGCAAATAGTTTTTTAAAGGTTTGTTTAAAAAAAAAATAATAATTAATTTTGTATTTCTAGCTAATGGTTTCCTTTCCCTTACTCTCAAGCATACATACACTTTTTATGAATAAGTATTTTTGATATTTTACACATTTTATATTATTATGTCACTTTCATATAGTACTTTGTTAATTATAATGCATTTCATATATAATGCACGTTATTGTAATATTCATTTTGATGTCTAGTAAGCTGTTCTGCAACTATGTAGTGTTATTTAATTTTGTAAATTTATTGTTATATCCACTTTTTTTTTTTTTTTTTTTTTTTTTTTTTTAACAACGGATTATTTTACCTTTTCTGCAATGGTTTGTAAAATTTTGGAATTGTATTATACTGTTTTATAGGTGAGAGAGAGCGCTTTATGTTTCTGTTGATTTTTCGTTCATTTTGACAGTTGATTTTTTTTTTTCCCCTCGCCTCTGGGGAGAAATGTGTGAAGAAGTACCTTCACATATATTGGTTTTATTTACAGTTTCAAATAAATTTAATAATTAAATATTATATTTTCAATAAATGAAATTTCTATTGAAATATCTAACGAAATCCTAAATTATCTTTTATATTCAATCACAATTGTCTCTCTATAAATATGTATCTTAATTTTAATAATATTTTATCTGTTATTCTAGTAAATAAATCTGTTGAGAATAAAAACGTATTCTTTAAAAATAATAATTTATCCTTAGTAATCTAAATACATTTTTGTTAAATAACGCTCTTTCAGAATGCTATTCTTTCAAAGCTAAATCGTATTATAAAATAAAATAAAAATATTATTTTCCTGTATTAACCTTTGCTTATCCATAAAATACAATTCATTCTATTAAATTGCGAGAGTTTATTTGTTATAGCTAAATTGTGCAATGAATGTCCGTTGTAACATCATTAATGGGTAATTTATATACTCTTATTTACAGGATGTAGATTTCATGCCTACTTGGAAAAAGACATTTTTTTCAAATCGAAATTTTGGCATAGGTGTTTGGCGTTCATTTTGTAACGGACTTTCTAAATTCAAAATATTTACTACTTTATTCGAAAAACAAGGGATTTTTTTTTTTTTTTTTTTTTTTTTGGGGGGGGGGGGCTATAGAATTGGCGATGTTTTTCTAACTCTTGGCGTATTTCGCACAGTCTGCTTGAGACTGTCACTAGGCGAACAAAAGATTTCGCTCCTAACCACTGGTATAGTTATACGGTATCAAAAGCTCTCTCTCTCTCACCTGATGTACCTAAATAAAACCCTCTGAATGACTATAAGACTTTTTAAGAATATTGATATCAACTAAAGAAAATGTTTTGTTTCCATGATGATTGAAAAGCTCTTTAAATCAAAAAAAGGCTTGTTAAAATGGTGCAGTTTATTCTTTATCACGGCAAGTATTATTATGTCACCTGATGTTATTATGCGGACTTTATTAAATAGTATAAGAAATCACCCTTACACGGACTGTACATTAAATATTTTGCTAACGCTTTGTACGAATGTTGTTAACAATTACATAGGATATCCACTGCACTTTAGAATTTAGAAAACGAGGGGGAAAAGCAAAAAACCATACAAAAAGCATGGGATGAGAACGAAAGTTATCGTCGAAGGCTTAATACATCTCGCCTATATTTAAGCGAGTGTTATATTTACCTGTATACAGGTAATATAGGCGATACAGGTAATGTAGACCACCGCACTTTAGAACGTAAAAAACGAGGAAAAAGCGCTAGAAATTCATAGAAAAACGGGAATAAAAAAAGAGTGAAAAACCCATAGAAAAGGCATGGGATGAAAATGAAAAATCTCACAAAGTTAAGTGTGTAAACAAAAAAAAAAAATGTTTAACACCGGAAGGAATAAAAGGACAAAATTGACTAGAAAAAGACATCGAAGAACGGAAATGGGTGGGTTGGGACATTAAAGCTATCTAACCTGATTTATATATACCTGTGTATATCTCATACACACGTCTGATTTTTTTTTCTTTTTTTATCAATATGACATGATATTTTATATGTTTTTTTTTTTTATGAATATATATATATATGTGTGTGTGTGTGTGTGTGTGTGTGTATATATATATTATGTTTTTCTGGTTATTTTTGAAGGCTGATAAAGGAAAAAAAAATCTAAAAATTTCCATCACGTATAGTTTTGATAAAAATTGGAATTTTTTGACTAAAACGAGCTCAAAACTCTACTTTCTCAATACCCATCTCAGTTACTTCCCGAACTATCTAGACGGAATGAATGAAGAACTGAGAAAGCGATTTTATTAAGACATCAAAGAAATGGAAAGGTGGTTTTAGGGCCGTTGGAATGTTAACATCTTAGTAGATTGTTTTTTGGATAATGCATAAAGAGTGTCCTCAAACCGTACGCAAGCGAAAGAACTCTAACAGCCTTATTCACCAAATTTTAACACTGATGTTAACCCGCGAATACGCTAGGTTATCTCAAAATCGGTATTCACCACGCAAAATAACCCTCTTTTTTTAATCCTCCTAAATTGGTGGGTTAACTCTGGTGTTAAATGGGCATGTTACAGTTACAGGGAAAACACTCTTGTTTACTTTTTTAATGCATTGCGTTTTTATTGACCAATCAGCGAGACTTTTACAGATAACTCTGGGGTCAACTGATCCACGGATGGTGAATACGAAAACTTTCTAACCCAGGGTTAAGGGAGTGTTAACTCTAACACAAGTGTTACGTGAACTATGGGTTAACACTGATTTGGTGAATAAGGCCGTCAACGTATCATCGATGTAAAGAAACAGAGACATTTAAAAAATGTGTAAATAAAAGTCTACTTTAATGTTTTTTATACATAAAAAGTTGCAATTTTGTTACAGCCTATATTTCAATTCTTCAGATCTTCACTTTGTGGAAAATGCGACGTCATAGGAAGAAGAGACAAACATGTATGAATTCAGGCTATCAAAATCATTAAAAACATCCAAAGCAGTTTAAATAATTTTGAAAAGTACAATTTCGCAGACTTGTGTAATAGCCTATATTATTTGTCCTATAGAAAAACAAGCACCGATCACTTGTAGGACAGTATTACATTTCTTTTTTAAATAGGTGAAAATTCGGGTCATATAATTGCAATCGGCAGAAGAATTATTGAAACGCTAGCAATAATTCTTATTTAAAAGACGTGCACCTAATACTCTTTTGTTAAGCAAATATTTGGCGAGTTATAATCTTAGTCTTTATGTTGTTTATAAAAAAGTAAGTTTATGATAAAAATTGGAGATCAAACTAAAAAAAAAAAAAAAAAAAAATGTGGAAAATGTGGATGTGTGCTTCAATAATTTTACTACCGACTGTGACATTATTTTTCACACAGTTGACTGAAATTGTGAGAAGCTAAAGTAGAACCCGTAGTTCTGAAATTCTGTCTCAAACCGTTCATTATTGAATGATCGACAGTACATAAGGCCGATAATATAAAGTGAAAAAATGTGGGTTTTGTTTAAATAACAAACATGGAAGCCAATAAGAATATTTTTCTCGAGTTTTTTCGTATTTGTTTTCTGCTAGCTTATGGGAAACTCCAACTCCGGATCTTTATTCTAATTGCCTGCTAATTGAAAAAAAAAAACCACAATGAAATTATTTCAAAGTATAAAAAGATTAGAAAAAAGAAAAAGAAAAGAAATCTAATGTGAAACAATCACGTGAATTTCATTACCCACTGTTACACGCATTATATGCATTTTTGGAGATATTATATGCATATTTTGGAATTTTCTAGTAAAAGAAACTTGATACACGTGTAAAGACATATAAAACAGAATTTACTTAGCGAGTTAAAATATAAGAAAAGAAAAATGATAGAGTGATTTTTTTAAACATCAATTTCCGAGATCTAAAAGTGAACCACCTAATCAGAATGACCATTAATTTCCCTGTAATAACCACTTAATACATGAAAAAGCGTATCTAAAATGTATTTATGTAACAATTTTCAAGAAAATCGTTAGAGCCGCATTTGCGACACCAGCTTTTGAGATACAAAACTTGGCATGCTCAATTATTGACCGGAAAACAACAATTATATACAGAAAAGCGTATTTAAAAGGGAGTTAATATGGCGAGTTTGAAAAAAAAATCCGTACAGCCGTTTTTAAAGGAAGGCACTTGCGAGACCTGAAATTGAGCTATTTATACAGGAAGCCTATCATTTTTCTTGAACTAACCAACCACATCATTTGAAAAGACATCTAATAGACTGTTTATGTAGCAATTTTGAAGAAAAGCGTTAGAGCCGTTTTTGAGATACGGACTTACGGTCCCACTTCCGGTTTTCCAATTTTCACCAAAATTTGGAACATTCATCTGTACACCAGACCTGTCTCAATTCTGAAGTTCCGTAGTTCTATCTTTATTAGTTTCGGAGATATGATAGCCAGAATATTCCGCACATACATACACACACACTGACTAATTGCCAAAAACTACTTTTTTAGACTCAGGAGGCCTTAAAATATCTAAATCAGGGGAAAACTCCATATCGAATTTTCGGACAGAATACAATACTTCCATTACCTACGGTAGTAAGGTAATGGAAGTAAAAATCAAAAGGGGAAATGCAAACAGCTGTTTCGGTAACATTGAACACACAGTCATTTATCATCAGTGCATCAGTGAGGTTCACTGATGACAGTTTGACAATCTACAGTAACAGCTATCTGAATTTTCTCGTTTGATTTTTCAATTACTTATTTATTTATTGTGTTATACACACTCATGTCCATAAATTAAGGATAATGCTAGCTGAGGCAAATAAAGGTTCAGAAGCAAAACAAACATGACTTATTCATAAAGTCCATTTATTAAACAAAAGATCAAGAACAAAAAAACGTGGTTTATGTAGGATACCATTTATATAAACTACGATTTTTGCTCCCTGAAGCAATTACTAAAAATATCTCCTTTTCAAAAACTTAACATTACTTGGTTGGTATGATGGTTAATACATTGTATGTCTCTCAGATGATGAAATACAGTCCTTACAACGCCTAGGAATGCTGAGTATTAAATTATTGATCTGATTTTGGGGGAGGTTACTCTACTCAGTAAGCAATGCTCTCCGAAGTTCCGGTACACATGTAGGAGGTGGTTGACGGACTACAATTCGTCGGAAAAGCATGTACTACACATGCTCTGTCGGATTCTAGTCAGGTGAGAATGCTGGCTATTCCCTGCGAGTGATAGCTTCAGATTGTAGGCATCCGTGTACAACGTTTGCATGGTGAGGACGCGCATTGTCATCCACAAACACAAATTCTGGGCTCATGGCACCCCTAAACAAACTTACATGTTGTTTCCGAATGATGGCCTGATAAATTTGGCCTATCATTCTTCCGATTTGAACATGCAGATCTGTTCTGGTGCCCAATATGATCCCCCCCCCCCCCAAACGAGCACTCCTGCCCCACACGGTGTCATTCAATGACTTTGTTTTGGTGGTAACGGGTACCTGACGTTCTACATATGATTGTCTGGCGCGAATCACACTGCAAGCTAAACCTCGACTCGTCGGAAAACATCACACAAGCTCACTGTGCCGCTGTCCACATTGCATGTTCTCTACTCCAAGTTAACCGCTGGCACAGTGCATTGCCGTGAGTGGAACACATCTAACAGGCCTGCGAGCATATAGACCAATATCTCCCAAACGTCTAGCCACGGTTTGTCTTGAAACTGTGGCACTCGTGGCTGCAGACAGCTGACGAGACAGGTCTGATGCTATGCTTTATCTGCTTATTTTGACAGTTACTACCAAATACCGGTGGTCATTCGGAATTGTAACTCGTCGCCGACCTGTACTGTAACGTCGACTGGCATTTCCATCATTTTGGAATCGTTGCCAAAGCCTAGAGATGACACTTTGGGCGATTCTAAGTTCCCCCGATACTTCTATCTAAGTGCGCCCACATTCCAGTCGGCCGATAATTCTACCACGTAAAAAATATCTACATGCGTCCTCTGTGCCATAACTATTCAATTGTGGCACTGAGTGGCACACAGAACGCTTATGAACAATTTTCCTTCTTTGCTCCTATTCCTTATCTACCCCCTTCTTACACTTTCATCATTGTAACATCATATCGGCATCATCTGATGGCTTCGTATAATTTGCATATTATTCTTAAAGATGTGTGTGGTATTTCTACAGGTGAAATTTTTGCATTAAAGTTCGATTTCAGTGTGAATCTGAATTATCCTTAATTTATGGACATGAGTGTACTTTGAAGCCGTTTCTTGAAATTTATTTATCAAAAGAGCCAAATAATTGGATACAGCTCCCATTCCGTCGAACGAAATAGAATATAGTCGAAAGTAATGAAATATAGGATGAAAACGATTTCTTATTAATTTAATTAATTAAGCTTAAAAAAATTTAATCTTATTAGCTTATTCGGGATGCGGTAGCCTGGTCAGTAGAGCGCAGAGCTCATAATTGGAAGATTGTGGGAAGACTCGAACCGACCGAAGACCGTCGTGTACACTAATGGCGGTTGGTGCGCGTAAAATAGGTCGTGGCTGCAATATCCTCCATATAACCATCCAAATTATACCTCGGGGAAGGAGGGGGGGGGGGTCCCCAAACAGAGGGATATGTTCCCTCCATAGAAGATCAAAATTGTGATGGCATGTCTCCGGACTACCCTAAGGCGTGGTCCTAGATCGTCGCCAATTGCTCATAGTGTACAACTATTCCGACATAAAGCCCTAGCTTATTCTCCGAGATATCTTCTTATTTGGAAAACACTATAATAAAATATATATTTAATTAACTAAGTATTTTTGAAAATTACTTAACATTTTTAAATCTTCTTCTTTTATTTGTGTCATGTCTTTTCTAATTTGGAAAACACATGAACACACATTTTGTTTGTAAGTGATACAAGACGTTTTAACCTAAAGAGACTAGAAATATTTTAAACGGTAAATTTTATACTTTTCTGAAATAATTTAATATCAGAGCTATTTAAATATCAGCGAACTAAGTAAAAATATGCAGAGAGTAACACATAGAAGATAAAAATCAATAATAATAATAAAAAAAATTGAGGTGAAATGAACAAATCAACACAAGAAAAAAAAATTATTTACTGGACTTTTTTATACAGCACAAAAAAGTATCTTGAGGAATGTCATAGTTTATATAGTTTAGCACTTAAGAGTTTAACATCTTTTTAATGGCATTAAAAACTTAAGATACTCATGTCTTAAATGAATAAATGATTTCTAGCATAAAAATACAATTACAAAATATCTAGTTTAGATAATTCTATTTTAATGAAACTTAAAAGAAAGAAACTTTCTTTTTTAACAATGAAGTATTTAAAGATTTTTTTTTTTCTCTGAGAAAGTAACAAAAAATCTATTAGTTGTGGCAGGGTTATTCAATATATTTACTTTGAGTGTTGGCAGGGAAAATGTTTTACTCAAGAGAGCAGGTCAGGCTTATTAAGTATGATTTACTTAGCCTGATTTATTTTTTAAAAAAAGTAAAGAAGAAAAAAAAAAAAAAAAAACTGTTTGTTTTACGCTCGTTAAAATCTAAAACGAATGAACACTTTTAAGTTACAATGATTTTTTTTCCCTTTAAAAAGTTTCTTTCTATCTCACAGGAAGAATCGTTTTAAAAGAAAATAATTTTCTTAGTATTCTTCTTGAACTGAACTCGCTTTTTTTCGTGGAAGTCTTTAAAAGTGAAAGTCTTCATAAAAGAAAAAAAATCTGATTTTGTTCACGGATAATTCTCTTTCTTAAACGAAATCACATTTCTTTGAAGGTGTTATAATGGATGCTTTTATGAGGCTTTCAAAAGAAAAATAATTGCATGAAAAAGTAAAGTGTGTAGATGCGAAGAAAAAAAAATCAATTTTGTTTTACAAACTAATTCGTAAGTATAGATTTTTTTTTTCTTACTTTTAATTGTATGAATCTTTATATAGAATATTATGTCCCTTATATGGAAGAATATGTCGAGTGAAAATACTTATAAATATAAGTTAAACTTTAAAATAATTTTGTTTTTCTTTCATATTTAATATTTTATTTTTAAATAATTATCAGAACTTTTTTAATTCCAACTTAAAAAGCAGGGTTATGAATGTGAAATAACTACACTTGTGAGGTCTGCGCCCCGGCATCAGTTGCAGCAGACCCCCATCTTAAACTTAATTTAAAAAATAAGTTGATGAGACTCTTAAATGAATGTAAATAAAAAGAGTTTATTTAACTCGAAAATATCAAAGTAATTTACCCGCCAAGAAACTCAGAGAATAATCAGATAAATGAATTAAAGAAATATAAAGTTTTAGCTCACCACTGGTGATTGACTAGGTCAGGTGAAAGGCTTACAGTTGCTCTCAAAAATTAACTCGTTGACTCCCCAAAGAAATATATCACTACGCAGATCTAAACCACTCTGGAAAAAACTCTCTTAAAATCTACTCCGCCACATAAATTATCTCGTAGTTCCAGGCCACCACACAACACAACACCTTACCACTTATTTATCTACCTTGAAAAGCGATAATCTTCATCACTTCAATTCCCCTAAATTCAATAACCGATCATATTCATACACATTACGCAAACTGCACAAGATTTACTCTCCTTTTAGGGGATGTATGCCGGCGTAAACTCATCCCGACTCCATTCTATTACATCACTCTGTGCTGGTACCAGACTTCGTATTTTCAATCTCCGATCAACATTCCTTCACAAGTCGCTACATCCTTTTGCCTCAACTCCGGTGCTATGCTTCGATTTTACTCTTCATACCGCTTACCTGCGGTGACCTGCAATTAACTCAACCTCTTACCTTACACATTCCTGCTCAAAAGTTTAGAAAGATTTGAAAACGATCAGTTTTTTCAATTTAAAAACTTAAATGTTTTCAAACATTGGATATTTAATGAACTGGGTCTTTCTCATGTTTTTTAGTGAAGATTGGTTTAAAACAACATTTAGGGGGCCGGTAACAAATTGAGCAAAATCAATAATGTTTGTGATCACCCTGTATCGTTAAGTGAACGAAATAGACTCTAACTTTAAGATATGTTAATATAGACCCAGTTCGATTTGTGGATGAGTTTGTGTGACGATAGCATATTAAATAACGGAGATATAAGCATTTATTTTGAAACTCTAAAAAAATCAGCATGTTTTTCTTTATAATTTACAGAGTTTTTTAACGAAAATTATTCCTACTTTCAGATAAGTTGAAAAAAATATTTTTAAAAGAATATACTGCAATCGGAATACAAATATCTCAAATATCTCATAAAATATGAGCATTTTTATAAAAACGTTTTCACTGCGCATGTGCGAAAGATAGAAAATTTTTTATTGCATAGGTTGAAAGCTAGATATATTCGGAAATTTTTGTAAGAGTAAAAATTAAGCAAATTATCCGAAAAAGAATCAGCTAGATTTTACGTTTTTCTAAGAGTTGAAATTTCATAAGGGGTTTTTCACATACCGCGTAAGTTTCTAAATTGAAAAAAACTGATCATTTGCAAATCTTGCAAAACTTTTGAGCAGGAGTGTATTAATGCAGTAACTATGCAGAAGATATAAACAGAATGGGATAATTTCATAAATTAAAGACTAACTTTTAATGTGTATAGTTTATTTGAATATTAAATATATTCGAATTACATTATGTGTTTGCTTATTTCTTACTGTGTAAAACAATATAAAGAAATTCGCTTTCTTGGGAGATACTTTCAAATTTAGCACACTGTAAAAAAAGAGAAAAAAAAAAAGTGTTTAAAAATAGAAAATTTCTATAAGTTTCCTACGGAAATTTTCTGTTTTCTAAAACTACATACATTTAATTTAGAATTACAATTCAATCTGTTTAAAGACGCATTTTTTCTGTAAACAGATAAAATCTGCAACTATATATTGACATATGTTTTATCTGGTTTGCACCTTGTTTAAGAACGCTTGGGAAGGTTAAGTAACAGCCAAAAATTAAATTCGGTAAATGTGAGGTAGCATCGTCGCCTACTGCGCGTTGGACGTTGGTCAGATCGTGGCTCGTCGAGCTGGAGGATTTAATTTAATGCAAGTTTTATTTTCAGAGAGATCTTTGGAAAAAATCTGTTATGTACGAATATTTTTTCTAATGTTCCCTTGCGGAGAGTTTCTGTTAACGTGTTCTTTCCATATTATACGAATATTTCTTGTAACTTTGCTCTTGGACATTTTCTATTAAGTAACAGTTTTTTTTTTTTTTTTTTTTTACAGAGTGCAGTTAAATAATATATGATATATTTAGCAAAAAAGAAAGAAAGAAAAAAGTAAACACCTTTATTACCTTTTACACAAGCAATTATAGAAACAAATTAGTGGATCAATTACTTGGGAATAATACTTGTTATAGCTTTATGTCCATTAGACTTGCGTGAAATTGGTTGGTTGGTTGGGTTTAACTTCGCATTAGTACTGCGCTAATTGATGACCGCATGAAATAGGATATATAATTAAAAATGCATCAAAAATTTTAAATTCGAAACGCAAATTGCACATAAAGAATTGTTACATTGTTAGTAAATATTTTTAATTCTCCATCACTTAAATAATCGTGAAAATTTTCGACCTCAATTTTTGAGTTTTTTACACGTTTTGAAGTGTGAGGAATCCGAAAATAACAAAATTGATATGGTATCCGACTGTAAAGTGTCAGTTAGTTTGTCAGTACATTAGTGTGTTAGTTTATTAATCTGTACAGACGATATCTCAAGAACAAATGGCTACGGAGCGATCGGACTAGTTTTGAAATATTACTTATGACACTGGCAAGAACCCTATTAATTTGCAATATTCTAATTTAAAATCTTCATAAGTTATTCGAAATTTACGATTTTCTTAACATGGGAGAATGGGGTTAATTTTCGTTTAAACGTGCATTATAAAAAGAATATTTTTACTGTAAAGATGTCAGAGCAGCTTAAAATATCAGTTACGATGCTGCAATGTACATAATTAACTATGAAAATTGAACTTTGAAAATTTCGTAAGTTATTTGAAATCTACGAATTTCTTAACATGGCAGAATGGGGCGAAATTTCACATAAACGACCATTTTGAGGAATATTTACATCGTGAAGATTCAGTTTACTTTTAAAATATCATTTAGGATACTAGCTTGAACATTATTGACTATGAAATTTATAATTTAAAAATTTCGTAAGTTATTGGGAATTTACGATTTTCTTAACATGGCAGAATAGTACAAAATTTCGCATATACGTCTATTTTGAAGGATAATTTCATCATAAAGTTGTCAGACCCTTTTTCTTGAACATCATGGGCTAAAATTATTCGAAAATAAAAATTTCGGAAGTTGTTCGAAATTTACGATTTTATCAAAATAGCTGAATAAAGCGATATTTCATATAAACTTGCAAATTGTGTGTAATTGCATGAAAATTAAACTACAGAACTGAGTCTAATAAAACAAAATAACAAATTAAGATAAGGTATTGAACTGAACGGTAAGTAGCCTATTAAGTGAAGCATTTCAGTCAGTCACTGTGTCGATCGATCGGTGAAATTTATTTCTCTTAACATAAATATACTATGTCCCGTACTAGAAATTTATGAGGGCATATATATGTGATGGGAAACCGAGCAAAATCCATCTATGCCAACTAATTTAAATAGACGCTTGTGTTATTAGTTCAATAGATACTAAACGTTGAAAGAAAATATTTCAGTTTATGTACAAATTTAAATTTGGTTTTCAATTTTTAATTTTTACTGAAATTTCAGGAAATTCTAATTTAAAAAATTTATAGTTTTGTTTTTTATTAAAATTTTAAGCAATGATACATCAATTCCGTACATAAATAAAAAATATTACAAAATAGCATAAGTAGTACATTGCATAAAAATAGTTTATGAGTAAGTTACTAATAAATTACTTAATAATTTAGTACTGTATGAAAAAAATGTATTAAAAAAAAAAAAAAAATGTGATCCTATCATTGTAACTTTAAAAAATTAAATATCTCGAGAAAAATGAAAATAAGAACTATCTTAATTTTCTTTCGGGAGTAGGTACAAATTAGATTTGTGTGTGTGTGTGTGCGTGTATGTGGCTAAAAAGACATTTATTTCAGAACAGAATGAATTAATAGATTAATCAAAGCATTGTCCATCGCCGGCTATAACTTTTTCCCACCTCTCAGGCAATTTTCGAATTCCATCTCGAAAAAATGTCTCGCCTTTTGAGGCGATCCAAGTTAGGAGTCAATTTTCAATTTCTGCTAAAGAATTGAACCGGTGATTTACCATATGAGGCTGCATCTGTCGGAATAACCAGTAGTCAAAAGGAGCAGGGTCTGGAGAATACGGCAGGTGTAGTAAGCGTTTCAGGATTTTTTTTTTTTTTTTTTGCGATTTTTGAGACGTGAGGCCGATCGTTGTCATGCAGAAGAATAACTTTGCCATGTCTTTTCTTGTATGCTGGCCGTCTTTCTCGTAATGCGCGGCTCAAATGAACCAATTGTAGCTTATATTGATCGCCCGTAATGGAATCGCAAAGTTGTAGCAACTTACTATATGCAACACCCTTTTGTTCCCACCAGATACAGAGCATAACCTTCGATCAGTGAATATTCGGCTTTTCTGTGGATGTTGAGGTCGATGACAATGACTGAGATGTCGTTATAGAATATCCATTTCTCCTCCCCTGTTACAATCCGATGTTAAAAAAAAAAAAAAAAAAAAAAAAAAAAAAAAAAAAAAACTTTCTTTGTTCCTTTTGAATCAGCTTCTCGAAAGGGAAAAATCGCATTTCAACGCCTCTCAGTTTCAGTTTAAGGCACCCAATTGCCTTTCTTTTGAATCATTCCCATGGATTACAAACGAACGGAATCTGCTTGTTGAGTTACTCCAAGTAATTTTGCATGTGCCTCTTGCGTTTGACTTTTCAAATTTTCTCGAGTAATGCCTTTAATTTTTTATCTTCGATTTTTTATTTATTTTTATTTTAATTCGTATTTTTTTATTATTATTTATTTATTTATTTGCATGTCCAGAGTAATGCTTGTCTTCAACACTAAAATCACCATTCTTGAAATGTTGAAACCATTTCTTGCAGGATTTATCAGATGGTGCATTGTCACCATAAACTTCCACAAGCATTCGATGCGCTTCAGCTGCACGCTTCTTCTAATTAAAGCTGAAAACTAAAATCTCTCGCAAATGCTGCTTAGTTAACCCTTTATAAGCCCGTGGGAAGTATACTTCCCACCAACTTTATTAATTTTTAAATGTCGAATCCTATACTTCCTAATTGATCTGGCAATTGTGAATACCTTCATTCTTTCTGGAAAGTAAGTAGAAGAGATTCGGGACCTAGAGACCAATTAAATTTTCTGATTTCTGGATTTTCTAGTCGTAAACGCAAAGAACGACCTGTAAGTTTCCTGAGCAGCAAGAAATCTGTTCCAGATGACGTACAGTCGGTAACAAAATTCTCCGAACACTAGCGAAAATTCCTAGATAAAAAAAGTACACTTAATACAGTTTTGTTAAATAAATCCTTGTCGAGTCCTGTTTTTAGACTGACTAAGAACATGATTCGACAAGGATTTATTTAACAAAACTGTAATAAGTGTACTTTTTTATATAGGAATTTTTGCTAGTGTTCGGAGACTTTTGTTACCGACTGTGCGATTGACTAAAGTTAGTGACCATATGCCAACTTTACAAAAAATATATAATGCAATGCAAAATAAAATAAATGCAAAATACATGATCTCTTACCTTTGAATAGCTCCCAGTGGGCGGTGGGAAACATACTTACCACCAAAAAAAATTATCTTAAAAATCAAATTAATTTTAGGTAATAAGCTAAATGAATTTATTTTTATAAATCAATCTCAATCCCAAAAATATTTTAACATAACATTACTATAAAAAAAATGGCCCTATAAAGGGTTAACACAAAATTTGGCATATTGAACACAGTAAAGGTCAAGGATTTTGTATGGAACTCAAGAAGATATAAATTGAATATTATTGACAGATGTCTAATCTCTTTGAAACCGCCGAAATCAGCTGTCACTATGAATTGTTTATAACAGCGGTGCTATCTTTTGAAAACTGGCCAAACTAATACATACAGTTGGTAACAAAAGTGTCCGAACACTAGAAAAAATTCCTGTATAAAAAAAGTACGCTTAATACAGTTTTGCTGAATAAATCCTTGTCGAACCCTGTTCTTAGACTAAGAACAGGATTCGACAAGGATTTATTTAGCAAAACAGTATTAAGTGTACTTTTTTTATATAGGAATTTTTGTTGACAGGGTTCCACAACCAAACTTTGTCTCCTTCCTAAAATTCATGTTGTGAAGCCTTTAGATCATACCTCATCTTCATTTTCTCTGTTGCCATGTGAATTCGCTCAAGAGCAAAGTTGTGTACGTCTTCAAATCGTGCTTGGAGATCTTCGATGTACTTCTCCGGCGATGAAAGCGCATCTCGTGGACAACCAAACAGGAGATCACATAAGAGACGAAGTTCACGTCCAAACAGCATATGAGCTGGTGTATAGCCGGTGGTTTCATGGACAGCACTTCGATAAGCCAGTAGGAACAATGGCAACTTCAAGTCCCAATCTTTCTGTTTCCTTGACACTCGAAGAGAGAGGTTATTCAGGATAATACGGTTAAACCTCTCGACCATGCCGTCCGACTGGGCATGTAGGGATGTCGTCTGAGTTTTGTCTATGCCGAGTAATATACACAGTCCCTTGAAAACAGCAGAGGTAAAGTTCATGCCTTGGTCGGTATGAAATTACAGGGACGTGCCGTACCTTGACACCCATTGCTGCACTAGAACCTCTGCAACTGTGCATTCCTCTTGATCGGTAATGGGATACGCCTCAGGCCACTTTGTGAAATGGTCCATCACGACGAGGATGTACTTATTTCCACTGGAGGCAAAGGATCCAAGATGTCGAGTGCAGTCCGTTCAAATGGTGCTGCTACGTTATATCCTTGTAGTCTTCCTCGGCTTCGTTTCTTTGGGCCTTTACGTGCCGCACAAGCATCGCAGGATTTATACCATTTCTCCACTTCTTCACTTTTCTTTCACCAGTAGAAGCGTTCCCAAACTCTCTGGAGAGTTTTCGACACTCCAAAATGGCCTCCGGTCGAGCTACTGTGCAGCTGCTCTATAGCGTCCGGAATCTTCTATCTTGGTAGCAAGATGTGCCCTCTGAAGTTCCGTCCATCGTCAGATTCCCATTTCCTGTACATTCTCACATGCGAAATGTTATTGGGCACTTCGGACTCTGTCCGAAGTGCCCAATAACATTTCGTGATGGGGCTAAATGAGGAGATATCCTGCCAGGTACGTCTGTTGCTGGTTGTCTCTTTCAATTGAAGTATTGGTTTTATGTCAGGATCTTCCAACTGGGCTTGTCTAACTTCCACGTCACCCCATGGATCTTGTTTCGATGACACTCAGATTGTAACTTGGCGAGCAACTGGCTTTATCAGCTGGTGTTTGTCTTCGACCTTAGAACAGTACTTGCGGTATTCAGAGCGAGGCTCCCACAACAAGGCAGCTGGACTTTCCTGTAGAGCTCCTTCTCGATGATGTATTCTTCGGGGTAGTCTCTGTAGGTTGTCTTAACTGGCAGCTTCGTTTGGTATGTCCATCTGTTCCACAACCCCAGCATTTAGTCTTTGGATTCTTCGCATCTTTCTCACTCTCATGATGTCCTAGAAAGATCTGCCAGAAAAAGGTATAAGTCAATTTTTCTGCAGTGCGGCCTTTTTTTTTTTTTTTTTTTTTTTTTTTTTTTGTCCATAAAAATAATTATTTATTTATTTATTTTCCACATAAAAATAATTAAAATTTAGACGTTTCGAAACCCGTCCGAATTGCCTCATCAGTATCAATACAACATAATTTGCAAGCATTACATAAATACCCAAGGAATTTACAGAAATACAGAATATTGAGGATCAGTGAACATGCTTCATTGATAGTGGGAAGATGGCTGGCAGTGTGTCAACACTCAAAGAAAATACGTGACTTACAATTACACTGCTTGGCATGAAAATTGCTTCTGACACCATTTCAGCTTATTCTTATGTAAAATGACCTCCTGAATCCGAATATGACGCTCATTTTGTCCTATCACCCATCATTTTTTAGGAACGGTCCCATATTTTTATCATTTTTCGGTGATTTTATAGCTATAAATTTAATTTTTAGGAGGGGGGAGGATTATTGCAACCGTTCAATATCTTCTGATGGTCTACAGAGTTGGAAAATTGTAAAACATGGACATTTACGACAAGGGAATTTCTTTTCTTTTTTTTTTTGGGGGGGGGGGGGGGAATTTGCCACTGAAATTATGTATTACATATATTTTTGTAATCTGTTATTAATGTTATTTTTTAAACTTTATACTTTTTATGTTTTTAGGTGTTAAATTAACTCTTTTTCATTCATCAAATCAAATTCATGGTCATAAAATTATCGAACAGGGGAAAAAATTCAGGGAGGGGGTGGTGTTTCTAGAAAACGGTGGGTGACTGGGAAAATGGGAGTCTTATTCGGATTCAGGAGGTCATTTTACAAAAGAATCAGCAAGAATGGTATCAGAACTAGATTTTTTTTTTCTCACAGCAGTGTTATCATAACCAGAATTCAGAACTTTTATATTATCGAAATCAGAAATATGATCGGTATCTATTGAATGGATTATAATTTTAGAACTTTGGATGCAATTTATATATGATCGTCTGTGCTCCTGTAGTCTAATTCTTGCTGTACGGCGGAAATTGGCCGTAAATTTATCGTTTTTTTTTTTTTTTTTTTTTTTTTCATTTTTAACAAATAAACAAACAAAACAAAACAAAACAAAAACTTTTAAGATATAGTTAGAAAATCATAAAATCAACTTTTTTTGGATATTTCCTGTTATGCTTCTGTGTGAAAAAAATCGTCTGCATACATCATAGAAAATAATTTTAATAAATAATGATTTTAATAAAAAAAATTGTACTTTGTACTGAGTGAATTTGTATAGAACAATATATAAGAAAATTTTGTTGTTGTCGCAACATAGGTACATTTTTTTTTTTTTTTTTTTTTTTTTTTTTTTTTAACCTGACGAAAGATCGGAACGATTGTGTGACTCGCAATTTACGTCGCTATATTTTAATGGCCTTTAAATCATATGAAATCTTGCAACGTTATAATTTTTTTTTTTTATTACTTTAATGTAAACCTAGGAAAGAAGAGAAAAGTACTTGAAGCTTGAAGATTAATAAAAACATTTAGCAAAATTGAAAGTTCTGTTTTATAATTTCTTTCATAATTATTTACTTTTTCATTCAGTCATTGTTTAATAGTTATAAAACATAAATATTTTCAATATTTATTAATTGTTAAATTTACCTTTAGGGAAAAAAATTCTTGGCATCAAATCGTATGGTATTTTCTCAGTCTTTTCAGATGTATGTTGTTTTTAACGCATAAATTTAGGTATCGCATCTCTCTCTCTCTTTTTTATTTATTTATTTATTTATTTTTATTTTTATTGCGTATTTTAACACATTCTTTTATCTGTCATATTATTTATTTTCATTTTTTATTTATTTTTAAATTTTGATGTTTTATTAACGTCCACTTCGTGATAAAAATTTATATCTAGTGAATTTTATGTCAAAACCACTCATATTGATATCTTTATAATTCTATAGCACGAAATATAAACTCATATAATGGAGCAAAACATACCATTTAATGCAAGTCATTGCTCAAACTTCAGAAGACTTCGTTAAGATAAATTTCAAAATGATTGTTCTATAAATCAATCTAATGGCAAATATAATCGCCAGCAAAGAGAATTATCGACTCTTGAAGCAATTTATAAATAATTCATTGGAAATTTTTAAAATTTTTTAAAGTTCTCCATAAGATATGAAGAAAAACATTATGTTAATTTCCCTCATACATATGAAACATTGCTGAGTTCATTTTTCATTATAAATCTTTAAAAAAAAATGTAAGAAGAAGAATATTTTCATAAGAGAATTTGTCATGTTCAAAATATTTTTCTGGAAAAAAAGGTAAAAGTTTGAACTAAATGATTTCGATTTTATCCCTTTTTGTTGACTTAAAAAAGAAAAAATGGGGATTGTATGATTTGTATTAAAAACGAATTTATAATTTTACACATATTTCTGATAAAGTAAAAAAAAAAAAAAAAAAAAAAAATGTATATATTTTATAAGGATAACATAAATGTATAAAGATCTACATTTACCTCATGAGAAATTTATCACACCAATTTTAAAAAACACTGTAAGAATTCTTTAACAGCATTAATCAATTGAACTTTTTCCTACTATATTCCAAATAAATTTACTGTATTTAGAGTTAAATAACTTATTTCTACTAAATTCATATTTTTTAAAGATTGAATATTGTAGACGAATAACACACATAACAATAAAATAGGAAAATATCTTTTTCAATAATTAAATATGCAATGTTGAATTAAAATTACCTAGTATAAATTAAAATATTTATTTATTTATTTTCATTGTAGTAATAATAACCACGCTGTAAACAAGGAAAAAATATATATAAACAAGCACATTTTAACAGTATTTAGTAAAATATCAAAGTTAAAATTTATTAATTTTTCTTTTGTCATATTTATGTCCTTAAGTAACTATTTGTGTATTATTATTATTACTTATTTATTTACTTTTTTATTTGTATTTGTCTTGTTCAAATATTAACAGATAAATTCTAAATTCGAGTTTTTTCTGTTTCATAATTACACGTTCATTATCCTAAATTTAACACTGGAAAAAAAAAAAAAAAAAAAAAAAAAAAAATCTTGTATCTTTCCAACAAAAAATTTCTGTTTTCTAAATCTTCAAAATGTAAAATTACGTCTCAATCTCTCAAAAGACACATTTTTTTTTTTTTTTTTTTTTTCGGTAAACATTGAAACAGATTTTTTTCTGGTGGTTACATATATTTTTTGATTTGCATACGGAGAACTTGGTATCAAATCAGCATTGGGAGGTGTTATGTAACGAGACCAAATATATAGTTCTATGTTTGAGAAATAACACTATTGCCTACTATGCAACAGATTCAGTTCGATTTTTTTTTTTTTTTTTTTTTTGGTGTGTGTGCGTGTGCGCGCACCCTATGGAATAAAATCTGTTGTGTACGAATATTTTCTACATTGTTCTGTTACGAAAAATTTCTCTCGTAATATGTTTTCCACACCATTCAGTTTTTTTCTGGTAACTCTGCTGCAGATATTGCCTGTAATATAACGGGATTATTTTTTTCTTTCAGATCTCGAAAAGCACTTTACTTATTAATTAAAATGCTTTTAATGCTCGCCAATATATATAAACAATCTTTATTGTAAACGGTGTGTAGATACGTATTTTATAAGAGAAAAGTAGCAGGTTAACTTTGATATTTTAAAAATGCGTCGTGGAATTACATAATAGATTAAACGACAGATTAATACCTAAAACGTGAGAAAATCAATTATACATAGACCCTTAAGTTCATCATTTTCACATATTCACGCATACGATGACCAAAAAAAAAGTAAATAAATAAATGAATGAATGAATGTATGTATGTATAAAAACTTTTTTTGGCGTGAACATGCAAGTAGTTAACAATAGAGATTTATAAAATAAAGAAAGGTATTCGTTCCATTTTGTTTTTTAATAAATGTTTTCCTCAACGTGGTCAGATATATTTATACAGGGCATTCTAAAAAAAAGTCCAGAATTTTATGAGTTCAATCAAAAGTTTCAGGGGATTCAAATCTAATAATTACAAATTCGAAGTTTTTTATGATCCCATACAAAAAAGTTTTCAACGAATAAAAGTATTTCCGATCTAAATAAGGTGAGGTACTTTTGTGTCACTGTATTGTACTTCACTATTGTATCATAAAAAGTATAAGTGATATGTTTAAACAAAATGGTTAAATAATTAGCCACAAATTAAAGTGTAAATGTGTTTATATACAGTGCGTATCGAAATGATAGGTCCACCCGCATTTTTCAAAATTTCGACTCTTAACTGAGAATAAGAATCACTTTTTTGGTAGAGATAATTAATCAGTAGTTGTTATAACTATTTATGAAGAAATTTCTTAAAAATAAATAATTCCTTTTTATTTTATGCAAATTTTCATTTTCAGACCGTTTCGAAAAGATAGGTCCGCCTTGAAAAATTTTGCACCAATCACGTTTATTTCCAAAAAATTTGCATAAATATCGTTGCTTAGTCTTACTGCGGGATTATGCTGGCTGCTGTGGAGGTATTTAAAGAGATTTGAACATCACGTTGTAATCAAACGAAATCGGTCGTCGTTGCAGTCTTTCGCTGATTGAGCAGGGGAAAACTGATGCATTTAAAACGTGTGGAAAATCGAATAGAGAAATATGTAAACTTTTAAACAGATCACATAATGTTGTAAACAACTATTTACGACTTAGAAATGCTTATGGCAGTAAAAAATCATCTGGCCGCCCATCAAAAGTGACACCCCGACAAAGAAGGACTATCGTAAAGGAGTTAAAAATCTGGAAATATGAGCTTAACCGCTGTGGCCAGGCAACAAAACCCTCCAATATCAAAATCTATAGTTCATTGAGTGGTAAAGAAGTTAGGCAATATAGTTTACGGGAAGAGGAAAGCGGCTCCGAAATTGACTAAAAAAGCACAAAGAAAAGAGATTGAAATTCGCACATGAAGTGATGTCCTGGAAGCAAGATTGGCATCGTGTGATATTCAGTGATGAAAAGAAATTCAATCTGGATGGTCCAGATGGCTGGCAGTACTACTAGCACGATCTGCGTAACGATAGACAGATATTCTCGAAGAGGCAAGCTGGTAGTGTTCCGTTATGGTATGGGCCGGATTCGGAGGTGCAGGAAAAACTGATATAGCATTTGTAGACAATCGTTTGAATGCTGCAGGCTATCAACAGCTGCTTGAATAATATTTTCTTCCACAATCAGAGCACAATGGGGCCCATTTTTCATGTTCCAAAAGGACAATGCTCCTGTGCACACTGCAAAGCCCACTTTCGAATGGTTTCTGGATAATGGTGTACATGTTATCGTTTCGCCACCTTGCAGCCCCGACCTGAATCCGGTAGAAAACATGTGGGGTATACTCGCAAGAGCGGTTTATGCAGGCGAAAGGCAGTACAACAGTACTGCAGACTTGAAAAAGGCTATTTCCTCCGAATGGTCAAAAATCGAGAAAAAGTTTTTGCAAAAACTTGTAGAAATCATGCCGAATAGAATTTATGAGCTTATTCTGAAACAAGGTGGACAAATTTCTTATTAATTCAACATTAATTTGATGCTTGGTTCAGTGGACCTATCATTTTGAAACAGCATTTTCATGTAATTTTTGTTTTCCTTATTATTCCTATTATTTGTATATTATTCATGTATTATTTTACATTGAATGAAGTAATGTAGTTTATAAAATAGTACTTTGTACACAATAAAACCTTTTTTACCAACATAACTTTTGTTTTTACTGGTGGACCTATCATTTCGACACGCACTGTAATTACTTTATCATTGTTTGCATTCGTAATTTATATATAACCTTGAAACGAACTGATATTGGCGTGATAAAAAGTGGTTTTAGTCAGCTCTTCTTGTTTTTTTTTTTTTTTTTTTTTTTTTGCTCTGATCCTTTTTATGCAACAATGCTGAAATTTAGTACAATATATTTTTTAGTGTATAGGACACATTCCACTCATTGAAAATGCTTTTGAATAGGAACTGCATAGAAATTTTGATTTTGCAATAGTCGAAATTGAACCTCTTAAAAACAATTATTGATTTAATTAAATTCCGCATTTTTATACAACTTTGCAATTTACAATATATGATTAAGGTCAATATTTAAAGAATTAAAACGAAAATCGAATGTTTTCAAGCACAGTGTACACTGTAAAATTTCATGTAAAATTAATTAATGATTTCTATTATTTATTTTACTACTTATCGTCAATAACTGACTTTTATATATAAATATAATATTAATTGGTTGTTATTATTATTATTTTTCAATAATTTATGTTTCATTAGTGCCAATTATAATAGTTCAGACTTTGAATTTCTACTATTTTAATATTAAAATTAAATACGATAGAAATAATATACAATAATGATTTAAAATAATAGAAAGTATTGAATATAATGTCGCTTAAATTTAATTTCCAATAGAAAAAAGACCCCTCTGGATTAAAAAAAAAAAAAAAAAAAAAAAAAGAAGAAGAAGAAGAAGAAGTATTTTTAAAGAACTCTGCGCAAATTAAAACAGTATTTTTTCAATACGCTAATTAAAAGGTACAGTATACACTACGTTTTGGATTTTCTTTTTTTCCACTTTTACGATTAGAAAGCTAGATTCATCAGAAATATGACTTTCTTATCCCTTCGTATGAAATCTCATAGATAATGCATTATCAATTTTCTATTTTATTCCTTAAAGCTCTTCGAATAGAAATATACGGTATTCCTACATCAAAGACACAAATTCTAATTACTTTTATAATTAAGTCAGGACCTGAGATCAATATTCTTATCCATAATTAAATTTGACTTAATTAGAGAATCCACTGAGATACAGCTGTGAACTCGGTATCTCTTGTCAAACAAGTCTCTTTCTGCTGCACTTTTAATCAAAGTTTAAGAATGTCAATTTAGGTAGATAGCATTTATAATGGAAGTATAAAACAATTTTATAGGTATATACAATTTTCCTAAACCACTATGAAGCAAAATATTTGATTGGTCTTATTTTTCTCTGTGTATTAGAAATTATTACATTTAACCTTTACCTTTGAAGATATTATTCACATTAAACATTAAGTAATTAAAATATTAATAGTAATGAAATCGTAGTATTTAAATAAAAATAACTTAAGAATTCATATAATATTATTAAATTTATGTTGTTTATTGTTCTTAAAATGTGTTAATTAGTTTATAATTTTTAGTGTCATCTAGCATAATATTTTGAATTTCTGAGCTAAAAAATTTAATATACAGAAAGTGCTAAGGGAAAAATTGCTTTCCATTCCTCATTAAATAGCTATATTACTATAACGAATGTTGATTTTAAACGTGTGGTTAATTTATATTATATGCAAGAATTGATTATCTGTGTAATAAAATAATATAATTATTCTTAATATAAATATACAATTAACAAAACAATGTTTTAGAAAAAAATCGATCTTAAATAAGACTAATTGAACATTGTTATGTTAATAATACAGTTCTACATCTAAAATTTTGATTTGAAAATTTTCGCTGATATTTATGTTATTTAGACAGCTGAAACTGAATCGAGTTTTTCGCTATTACTTATATATTTTTGCCAATACAGGGTGTATACTAACACAATTTCTTCCGTGACTCTTCCAGCAGTATAATTACATGGTAACTTTTACATAATGTTTCCGTCATTAATTATAATTAATCATGTAAACGTACCGAATGGAAACTACTGAAACTAATTAATCATGGAAACTACCGAAAATAAAAAAATTGTGTCAGTATAGACACCCTATATTGGCAAAAATCTGTATGTGATAGAAAAAACTGGCTTCATTTACAGTTTCAGCGCACAAAAAAACATATGTATCAGTTAAAATTATCAAATCAAATTTACTAACTTCATGTAACTTTTACATAAGTTTTATAGAAAATAAAATATATTTTAAATTTAAATGGATTTACAAGTTAAAGACATGTTTTATTCTTTAACCTTATATTTTAAAAATTTCTTTAAAAAGATAATTTAAAAAAAATTCCACTACTCTTTTTTTAGCAATTCACTACTAACGTCTTCGAAAAATATATTCAATTTTTTCCATTTTATCTAAAAAGTTTGTTACATTTGCCAAATTAAATTTCACCTTCAACATTTTAATTTGTTATTCACCAAAAGTCTACAAAATATTTAGAAACAATTGCGGAAGCTTTGATTCTATTCATAAAATAGTAATTCATAGGCCATATGATCAATAGGTGTCATTACAAATACGCATGGTTTATTGCGGCAAATGAAAAATTAGCTGTCTTTGTCTATAATTAATTTAGTTGCAGAACGTTCATTTTGTGGCTGAAAATAGAAAAGAATGATTATACTTAAAAGTGATTTTTTTCGACAAATTACTCAAAAATTAGGGCTAAAAATAATGCCTTTTATGCTAATTCATTTTAAGAAAATTTACGAATGAATGATTTATGTTTTTTCAGTTTATAAATTTTAAAAGCTTCTTTTATAACTTTTTAAATATAAAGAACAGTATTATTTTTATATATTCAGTAAAGATTTGATCATGACGGCAATTACGAGGATATGAACAAATTCAATAAAAAAAATTAAGTATTTGGGATTATACTGCATCATGAAAAGAATGAATTAATCATTAGGAACTATTTCAATGAACCCTGTGAAAAATTCTTATGCGTTTGTGTAAGAAAAGGATGCCAAATTAGAAATTATATATAAAAGAAATAACTTTAATAATAAAAATATTATCTTGTTTTTATATATACCATTTAGCGTTTCAAAGTGTCGTAGACAAAATATACTGCAATTCAAATTCAAAGACAGTAAAAAGTCTGATTAAATATTAACATTAAAAGAAATGCTTTTTGGTTATTATCTAAAAAAGGTTTGATGATAAAATAATATTCACACAAATTGCTTAATTAACTATTAATCAATGGATAATTACACTGGATTACATTAAAAGCAACTAATATGGTAAATACTCAGCATACTTAAAATGAAGTGAAATATCTCTTGTATTAACAGCAAATTAATTAAAAATTTACACTTTAGAAACATGTATACAATTTCTTTAAAAAGATATATTTAATTAAAATCCTTTAAAATTACATAGAACCTTTTGTCAAAGCTTTTCGCCCACCTTATCTGGGCATCATCAGGTCACATTAAAATATAGATAACAAGTGCATCGCGAAACTTACATTATATATCATAATAAAGATACATGGCAGTTACAGTTAAGCTTGATGAGTCAGTCCGTAAATCATAAGTTGTAGAAATTTAAGTTAGAGCTTTTTCTGTGTCACCATGGAGCAACTTGAAGTCTGGCCTAAGAACTTACGTTTAGTTGGAGCTTTACAAAGGTAGTAAGGAGTAAGCTCTACCTAAACGCAAGTGGGTTTAAGGTGGGCGAAAAGCTTTGACAAAATGTTCGATGTAATTTTAAAGGATTTTAATTAAATATATCTTTTTAAAGACATTGTATACGTGTTTCTAAAGTGTAAATTTTTAATTGTTTGTACAATGACACGTGGTTTTAAATGTCTCTATATGAGATGTGATTTCCTATCTCTTGTATTAGTTTTCCTTTTTTTTTTAATTCCATCTTTCTAAAATTTATTCAGATATCTCAAATTAATAATTTAATATTCTTCAACGATTTATTAAAACTCATAACATGTTACAAAAATCTTAAATATTAATTTTATCTTAAAATATTATATTTTTAAAAAATTAAAGAACACGCATTTATAGAAACGTGAACTAATAAAGAAAACATGTTTTTTCTCATATGTTTCAGCGAAGATTTTGTCACGAAGACCCTTAGGGAAGAAACAACAAATCCAATGAAATAGAAAATATTTGTGATTACTCTGTAGTTGGTAGTGCGTCAATTGATCTGAAAATTCTAGATATGGTTATAAATGTTATATTTTATACGTGTGTAGAGTTTTTTGAGGATAGCTCGAATATTTAATGAGTTATAAATATTTTACAAAAAATGCAAAAGTTTTTAGTTTATAACTCTTAAAGATTGTCTCCAAATTTCATGAAGCTTTCACAAAACATGACAAAATATACCTAAATCCTTATCCTGTACTTAAAAAAAAAATACATTTAATTTTGAAAGAGATATGAACAGTTGTAGTAAAAAGTTTATTTCTGCGCATGCGCGGACTGTAGCAAAAACTTTGGCATAGTTTAACTCAACTGTAAAGACCATCTTATAAGAAAAATTCAGTCGAATATTATGAAAATTCATAAAGATATCGGTGATTAAATGAGCTGTTTTCTAAAAAGGTCTTTACGAGAAAAGATCATTCACAAATAAAAATTTTTATCAGGAAAATCTATGTTACACAATGAAACTTAATACAATATTTGTGATTTTTTTTTTTTTTTTTTTTTTTTTTTTTTTAAAGCTGTGTACTACATATTTATAAAAAAGGAAAAATGAATTGTTTGAAAAGAAAAATGAAATGTTTTTTCTGATACAAATTTCCGTGTATTATCCTTATCGTAAAGACCTTTTTAGAAAACGGCTGAAAAATAGCTCATTTAATCACCGATATTTGTATGAATTTTCATGATATTCAACTGGATTTTTTTTTCATAAGGTGCTGTGTACAGATGAGTATTAAACGATGTCAATTTTTTTCTCTACAGTCTGCACAGGCACATTAATAAATTATTCACTACAACTGCCCATGTTTCTTGAATTATGAAATGTATTTGTTTTAAACTATTAGTATAATGAATTAGGCATATGTTATCATGGTTTTTTTTTTCTTTTTTTCTTTTTTGGTTTGTTTGTTTGTTTTAAGTTTCATGAAATTTGGAGAAAAACCCTTAGAGTTAAAAATAAAACCTTGCGAAATATTTTTGCTTTTTCAATAAAATATTAATAACTCTTTAAATATTCGAGCTACCCTCATAAAACTCTACACACGTATAAAATATAACCTTTATAACCGTATCTAAAATTTGCAGATTTCCAGGTACAGGGTAATCACAAATATTTTTTATTTTATTGGATTTTGCGTTCGTCCCCTTAGGGCCTTCGTACAAAATCTTTGCTGTAAAATATGAAGAAAGACATGTTTTTTTTATTCCCAAAATTCAAGAACAATATATTAAATATTTTTCAAGATATTCGACAAAACGTAAAAAAAGTGAAAGCGTTTCCATTATTTTGTCCAACGCCTGTACGTGAATATATGGGACACGGCGTGATTCCGCCGTAGCGTAGGACAACTCCGCCGAAAATTTTATCAGCTGTTCCCCCCCCCCCCAATAAGGCAATTCCGCCGCATTCCTTTCCGCCGTTTTACGTCAATAGGACAATTCCGCCGAATGAGGGGGGAAGGCTTTACCTTTGGCGAAGTAAAAGATGGTGACACTTTTCATACAAAATCTTTAGGCATTCATATTTTGTTAAAAATAAATACAGGAAAGAATGGTAATAATTTATATATTAATACGCAAACATGAAATTTGTAAGATATTTTTAACATAGTAATTATAGGAGTAGAGAATTGAAAGTGGTATTGTTAGAAAGTTATGATTAATGAAAATTTGAGGGGGGGGGGATTTCTTATTAGGATGTCAAAAAGACATTTAAAAATACCTTTATTTTTATGCACTTTTCCATTTTATATACATAATCTTTTGTATTAACAATTTTTATAGAAGAAAGTTGTTTAATTTGTCAATTTTTTAAAATTCAATAAAAACCATAGACACAGTAACTTGCATAGACATCCTTCCTATATTCTCAACTATTGATTTTTCATTTTAAAAGGCAACAACCTTTATAGTGATAGAAATACTTATTGATTCAACGAATAGAAAATCGCAATTTAATACTATTAAACATGTAGGCAAATTATAAAAAAAAAAAGATTTGATTTATGAAAGTTCTAATTTTTTTTTTTTTTTTTTTTTTTTGTGATATAATTAATTTTTTGTGATTTACGTTTTCTTTAAAAGTAAAAACAAAATTAGTATATAACAGAAAAGTGACTAATACAAATAACTAACAACATTATAAAATAACCATGGAACTTTTCAGCAATTTACATGTTATTGCAACTGAAGAGTTCAGTTAGCATTATATTTTTCTAGTTTATGAGACTGTTTGTTTAATTGTTGTTTTTCGCAAAATGTCAGTTTGAAAGGTGTTGTTTTACTTATAAACGCAATTAATTGTCATTATTATTATTATCATATTATTTTTTAATTTTACTAATTTAAAATGTTTTAAATTGTATTTAATGAAAATGTATTTAAGAAAAAGATTTAAGATGAGTGTAAATGTAAAGGATAAATTCTTTTTAAATTTCGGAAAGTATTTTTCATATTTCCACACTGTTGTTTGCATTTAAATATGTATATGTCATGCAGTAAAAGGTAAATCCTTTCTAAAGAGGGTTTGTCAATAATGTATAAAAGTTAATTTTTTTTTTTTTTTTTTTTTTTTCAAAAAGTATTTTTCGCACTTCATTAAAGTTGTTTGAATTTCAATGCATAAGTGTCATACAGTAAAAGATAATATTTTTCCTAAATGATCTGTCAATTAATTTCAACATGTCCGAAAGTTTCACTGTGTCCATATATTAAAAGTCAAGCGGGGAAACGGGAGGGGGGAATTATATGATTATTTTTGAAGGATATGACTATTGTAAAAGAAGAAAGTAAATCAATTATTCTTATTCCGTAAAAATGTTACAAACACGTTACATTATTTTGTCAAGGATTGCCTTTCTAGTGTAAACTAACAAAAAATTTGTAGTGAAACTATAATAATCAATTTATCATTTATATTACTAAAAGTTGTCCGTTTAAAAGAGTTATTTGCGGACATTTCTGCTCCATAATTTTTATTTTCAGTCGATGCAGAATACCGTAATAAAATTCTTTATACATCAATATGTGGGCTCTTTTTCTGGAAGTGATTATCATCTAGTATATTGTAACCACCGTGAAACTTTCTTATATATATATATATATATATATATATATATATTAATTCAAATTCACGCATTACAAATTATTTGGTAAACTTATTATTTATTAAAAATATTTTCCATTATAAATGCAGTTGGTTGGTTAGATGGGTTTTACGTCGCACTAGTGTTACGCAATGGGCAATTGGTGACGGCCTCTATAAATGCAGATGGTGATGATTTTCATCGCAGAGGATTATTACTGTTGTTATTACTCTTATTTATCACTGTTTAATAGAAAATTAAAGAAAATATGTAAAGAAAATATAAGTTAAGTAAAGAAGATTTACTATAAGTTAATATAAATTAAAGTTAAGTAATATATATTTGAATACACGTTAATTAAAGAAAATTTAAATTCTTATTTATCCTTTAATAACTTTGTAAATTTAATCGAAACAATTTAAACTAAGATGGGTAATTTTTCTTAAGTTAATTGTTATTTGAATTTTATGATATTCAAGTGCTACGTGAAAATTAGAAATAAATTTAATAATAGCAGAATTTATTATTACGATTAAATAATTATTAAATAAAATTACATATATTAATAATGAAAAATAAAATAGAATGCAAGTTTATGAGTACATTTTTTTATTCATATTTTGGTTAAAATATACTTTACTTTTACTTAACTTTCCAAAGCGAGGGGGAAGGGTTTTTATAATGCCCGATATGTCGCCAAAGTGCTATGCTGCGCCAAAAATGGAAATATAACTGTAGCCCCCCCCCCCCCCCTCCCTCTTCTCGTCTCAGGAAAATGCGCGGCGGAGTTGTCCTGGGGTAAAATTCTCGGCGGAGATGTCCTATGTGGGGAGGGAATGAAGATTAAAATTATCGGCGGAATTGTCCTGTACCGAATATATGCGCTAGTCTAATATAAAGGAATGCGGATAATAAGAAGAAGTCTCATAATCACATGCCAGAACACATTTCAAGCATTACTTTTTTACAGAATGATCCAAAACACTTTATTTTTTCTTTAATTTCTCATTGGTCTTTTTTTTTTTTCGGAGCAAAATATTTGCTGAAATATATGAAGTATAACATGTTCTTTATATGTCCAAAGTTTCAGGCTAATACGTCTACAATATTTATGGATGCACAAAATATCTGAAATCGAAATTATCCGGTCATTTATGTAAAGTTGGTGTATTACCGTGTTTGGATATTAACTACCAGTATTACACTTGTGACTTCTATATTTCAGTATATTTCGCAATATGTATAAGAATTCGTAATTGCATACAGGATCCACAAAAGATTTGAAATAAATTAATTTCTAATTAGGTACGTGCTTAGGAAATGCTTTAACTGAAGTAAGTTATTTACGATTTGAATATATTTAATTTATCACCAAAAATGTCTCTATATGGCCACCCAACATCATGCAAAAACATTATCATTAAATAATATCATTTACTGTATAAATTTTTGTATTATCAATTTTTGTATTATAAAATGCTTTAAAATAAATCTATAAATTTTTCAAATTAACATAATTTTGTTTCTGGAATTTAATGCTAAAACTGACTTCCTGCAAGAATCACTACTGTTACTATAAATAAAGCTTTATATATTTTTAAATGGGGAGCATTATTAATTAGTCAGTAAAAATTAGAACGAAGTGTATAATTGCAAGATTAAAAGAATGGCGAATTTTGATGCTAAACTTTGATGCAAATTTTGATACTTATTTAGAACTTTCCAGAATTCAATACATCACGAGTCATTACAGTTGAATTTTGGAGAAAGTGTCCTATTACTTGTAGTGAAATCGCAAATTTTATTCTTGCTACAGTAAAACTAGAAATGAGTGAATTAATTGCCAATCTGCTCCCATCAGAAGAAGTTAAAGACTTGTATTCTTTAAATGAATTATGCTTTTTTCTTGTGAATTCAGACATACAAACTGTCATCTTTTAATAATATGAATATAAAAGGTTTTTTGGCCTGAATAAGAATTGTTTTATTTGCTGTAATTATATGATAAGTACCTGGATGACTGAGTTCACTCTGTCTCGTAAAAATTATTCTTAGTGTAAATACTGTGATTTGTTTTCAAGTAATTATATTTATTATTTATCATAATCATTCGAAGACTTTAAAATGAAAAAACGAAATTTTTGCCATTTTTTCTGAAAAAAAAAATGTGGGTTACCAGTAATCGCGAAATTTTCTAAAGAGAATGTTAATTTTTGTGATTGCAAATCAATTATGAACTCAAAAATTCGCTAAATCTGAAATTTTTATCAAAATCATTTAAATAGTTTCCCAGAAAACCACTCTCTTCTGTTTTCTGCCACAAAGGTTTAACAACGAGCGAGAATTTTCCTGGAGATGAGAAAATGTCTAATGGATTTTACACCTCAAAAACATTTAATTCCAAACTTTCATCAAAATCATTATGTCCATTTCTGAGTAAATCAAATTTCTGCCACATAGTGCAACGAGCTGATAAGGAATTAACAGAGAACGCAAATTTTCATGAAAATGTGGAAAAATCTGATAGGTTTCTCATCTCAAAAAACCATTAATGCTAAGTTTTTATTAAAACCGTTAGATCTATTTCCTAGAAAGTTTCTGCCGTAGTTTTAAAACGGGCGGAGTAAAGGCTAATTGTGAATGTTAACTTTCCTGAAAACGGAGAAAATTAAGTTTGAATTAATTGTCAATTAAAAAAGCCCAAATCTTAAATATTTATCAAAATCGTTCGAGCAGTTTCCCAGAAAAACAAATTCTAACAATATTTTGTACCGGTGGAGTGAGGGTTAACACAGTAGTGAACGCTAACTTTACTCGATACGAGAATATGTCACTTAGGTTTCTCATTAAAAGAAAACAAAACCCCTCAAATTCCTATGTTTTTCATTAAAATTGTTAAATTTATTTGTGAAAAAACCAGATTTCTGAAATATTTTAAATCATCTCAAAAAACACTTAAATCTAAGTTTTTATCAAAAATCGTTAGAGCCATTTCCCAGGCAACAAAGTTTCAGTCATATTTTTTATTGGGAGGAATACGGGTTAACAGCGAAAGCTAATTTTCCAGAAGATGAAAATAAATCAGATGGGTTTGTCGTCTCAAAGCAGCCCTATTTATAAGTTTTTAACAAAATCTTTTGAAACGTTCTCCAGAAAACCCGGAATAAACTCGATTTCTGCCACATTTCTCAAAAGTTGGAGCGAGGATTCACAACAAAAATTATTTTTCCTAAAGGTGAGGATAAGTCATGTGAGTTCGTCTTCTCAAAAAATGTTTAAACTTAAGTTTTTATTAAAATCGTCATATCCATTTATTTAGTCCAAAAAAATGTACCAAAAATGTATCAAAAAACTTAATTATATTTCTAACTGCCAGAAAATCTTACCTAAATTTACTAGTAGTATTCTTTTTGACCGTAGAGTCCCCCTGAAAATTAAAAATAAAGCAGTCAAATACAATTATAAAATATCCATCAATCCTAATCTTAATATTTGTCAACTTATACGAAACGATAAAGATCCAATTGGCCCTCTTGAAACAGCCGGCATTTACAAAATTCTGTTTTCTAAACCCAACTCTAATAGCGGTTGTTATACCGGCATGACTAAAAGTAAAATAAAAATCACAGATGTTAAATATAATAAAAATATCACCGCCCTTGCTAAGACCACAAATAACGAAAATACCACTATTAAATTCAGCGAAACAACGAAACGCGCCAACTACGAAAACCCAGCGTACGTTTTCTTCCCAGGGCATGTTTACAATCAAACGTTCCGTCAATCAATCCTTGCCACTCTCTAGTAACAAAAGTATTGGTGGAAATACCAATGTTTTGCCACTCTGCTCATAACTTGACTGCGAGTGACATCAGGTGCCCTTTAATTATTGAAATTATAAACAATTTTGATTCGTGCAACGGCAACGAGTCTAAGGCAAACATAGATCGTATGTGGCGCCGTCTAATAGAAAAGGAACCTGCTAGGAACATCAACAGTACTACTCGTCGGAAACATCGCAGTAAAATCGCATTTGATAATGCCAGGGGCCTCCGGCGAAAAGACTTTACGACGAGGCTTCAAGTAAGATTTTTAATTTATTTTTATTGATTAAGCAAGCTTCATTTAAGTATATTCAAGATGTTATCTTTCTTTTTACTTTGTTACAGCGCCATCTCTTGGCACTTAAGAAACCTCGGTCTATAATCTACATAACTTATATTTGATGTTTCACTTTGATCCGTTCAAAATCATCCACCCTGTATATAGTAATTTAAAAATATAATATAACTCTCATTTGTAATTAATTTAATAAAACAGCGAAATGCAACAATTTTATAACTCATTTAATGCATAATATTACAGTATATTGGTAATATTTTAAGGGGGAGAAAAAGGTGATCGTCTCATATGATTTTAAAAATATCACTCCGCTTTCAAATTTATTTATTTTTTCCGCTATTTAAACAGGTAGTATATGATAACTTTTGAAAGTAGCAAACACTTTCTAAGACATTTTATTTTTCTAATATATTTCTCACTGTTAAATTATGAACAGAAAAATATTCCATTAAAAAATACTTATAAATCGTTTAAGAATGTATATCTTCACTATAAACCTACGTAGCAATGACATTTTTAATACATAAACTGTGCATCTATGATTAATAAGTAATAATAAATAAATAAATAATCTTTAAAACAATAACATTTGTTAGCGATTGTCATCTTCATTTTTAGTTTAAAAAAATAAATAGCTGCAATTACAACGAGTTTCATAAAAAATAGTTGCATGTATTACTTAAAAATGAAACTGTATAACTTAATATGCTACTTTTCTAATGGGACATTTATTTATGAAATGAAAACACACTTGATGCCTGCATCAATAATATATACAACCTCATTCCTTTAATTTCGTCGAAACAGGTGCCCTTAATGCCGACATATTGCAGCTAAATTCTTCCCTAAGTAGATGAGTTACTTCAAAGGTAAAGCTATAAATACAGTGAGTCACTAAGCTTTTACCCAGCAATTTATGGAGACATTAAGACTGCGCTTTGTCAGAGTAAACTTGTGTTAAACTTTAAAAGGAATGAATGACGATGTGAAATATGGTTGTTATTCTAATTGTACTTTAAACAATATTATCATTATTCAAATGGCAATAGTTATATTTAAAATAATTAATTTTTTATCGAAAATTTAAAATATGTTCAACAATCATTAAAATAATAATGTAAAGAAATACACTTTGGAATTACTTGACCATTAAGATTTAATTTCCAACAATGATATGGGGAAGTCCTTGGAAGGGGGGGTGGGGTGTTTGGTTAAGAAAGACTTTGCTTGGGCAGAATGTCTTCCTTGGAAGTCTTTATAAGGTGTCCTATCCCATATTCATGCGAGTTTCAAAGAAAACCACAGGAAAGTGCCGAACAATAAGATGATGAGCGCGACTTGTGTTCGAACCCTACTCCTCTCATATACCAGCTTCTAAAGCAGAAACCCTCCACCACTGGTGGAGCGAGAAGCCTTTGTACAAAACAGAAAATAAGAGACCAACAACTGAATTAAAAGATGCTTTTTCCATCCATGGATATTTATAATAACCTAATAAACAATATACTTTTCTGTATAAATGAATTATTTAATTTGATTAAAAACAACTGTAGCTATTACTGAATCGACTGTAGATATGATGAACTGAATCTGCATGTTTTAGAAGCTTTCTGTTGAAACTGGATTTTTGTAATCGTGTCTTGGTGTCACGCTAAAAAACAAGGCGCCTCCGCTTTAATGTAAATGTAAGCAACTGTCTTTGTCGTTCGTTAGCTCAGTTGCTTAAAGCGTCATGTTAATAGTACGATGGTCGTGGGTTCGATCCTCGAAGGATCATTTTGTAGATAATTAATGCAAAAGACGTCAATTGATAAAAGAAAATCTTTTATTGTCTACACGACATCCTAAAAAATTTTGATTAGTTTTTTTTTTTTTTTTTTTAAGCCTTTTTTTTAGTTACGAAAACCCACAAAATAAAATTTATGTAAAAAAAAAAAAAAACTGGAAGCTTTTTATTATGGAGCCCTAAAGAGCATAAAATAAAAATTTATTCTTGCAAAGACATGCTGTAAAGAAATGAAATTTTCAAAATAAGAGAAATATATAGATATTTCACTTTTGCGAGAGATGAAATTTTTTAAATATTCAAAATATTTTAAAAAGCTTTCGAGACCTTTGAAATTTATGGCTTAACGAATACTTACTCAAAAACTGATCACTAAGAAAATTGGTCTCGAGTGCTTTTAAAAATATTTTGAATAATTTAAAATTTTCATTTCTTGCAAAAGTGAAATATCTATATTTTTCTCTAAAATTTTCTTAGTGTTTTCCCATTTTGGGGTCTTGATGTTCGTAATTTCCTTGATGAAACGGTTCAAGGTTTGTAGATTGTTCAACTGATTTCAAGTGCCTGCGGGGAGTATGGTAAAAAAAAATCGTGTACACCGAACAAAGGTGCGGGATATTACTGACCTGAAGCAAAGGATCATAGACGCCATCGGCATCGTTTATAACACTTTGTTACAGAGAACATAGCTGGAAATCGAGTTTAGCCTTGCTGTGCTTCGAGCGACTAATGGGGTGTATATAGAGATTTATTAGTTGACGTAAAAACAAAACTTTAATAATTGCCTCTAAAATAAAATAATTTTCAACTTTTTATCTGTTCAGCACTTTATTTAATAAACGTCTGTATTTGTAAACAGATTTTGTAGACACCCTGTGTAACGACGATTTGTAGATGGCCGTTGGTTATTGAAGTTTAATTTGAAAACAGATTTAGAATTCTTGCGAAGTGTCCAGTCAAAAACACAGTGTTCATTAATCCAGGCATTTTTGTAGATAATCGCGAAAAGTTTTATTAAACATTTTATATGATATATTACTAATAGGTATAAGTGACCAATTTTATAAAGTTATTATTATTGGATAATTAAAATTGAAGGGATTTTAATAGCATTGGAGTGGGAGCCCAAAACGTCAACTTATCAGGTCAAGTCATGATGATGAAGTGGCGCTCCGATTTCTTCATTAATTTAGCCAGAACTCTAGTCGAAGCCAAATTCAAAATAGTAGAGAAAAAATGGTTGTAATTATGTTATGTATAAACACATACAAATTTTGAAAAGGTTACCAGATAATTACAATTCAAACGGTCCTCAATAACAGTCAACCTTCGCCATGAGAACACGGCACTTTTAAACAAAATTGATGTAGCATACTGTGAGACAAGAATGCATACATGGCGACAAACTGCATTTAATTCCAAGATGAAAAGAAACCCAATTAGAAAAGGTCATAACATGCTATTTTTGATCTGCATTACGTAAAAAACGAATAATACATGATCAAAGATTTAGATAGAGTTGCAATTAGCAAGAGGTTCGTACGTATGTGGGAAGAGGGAGGATGTAAAAATTTAAAGAACTTATTGTATGTAAATTTAAGTTGCAATTTAGTGGTTAAAAAAATGGTTTAGTTACTTTAAAACTTTTTTTTTTTAACATTATGATATATTTTTTAGAATATGTGATAATCGACATCACACCCTGTGTGTCTCATACAGAGCCTCAGTATAGGCGTATACTACTTATAACAAACAGAATTTTGAATTAGTTTTTTTATGTAATATTGACTTTGTGTAGTGTTGCCATCTATTGTTTAAAAGTATTATGGTTTTTCTCCAAATTCTGAATAAGTAGGAAAAAAATAGCAGATTATACAAACAATATATATTAAAGAATTCGTGCACTTTTTCGCATAATTTGCGAATTAAAAACTAGAAATTACGGTAAAATATATAGAAACAGTTATAAAACAGTATTGTCTTTTCTTTTCTTTTTTTTTTTTTTTTTTTTTTGCAATTTTTGTAAAAATTCAGTCTAAAAAATTATTAATAATTCACTTTATTATTTATCTCACTCCTAAATGCTCTTAATAAAGCCCAGATGTGAAGTGTTTTATAAATTCAATCTAATGAATACAATGGTATTTAAAAGTAAAGAGAATTCCTTCAAACATCAAAATTATTCAACGAGAACTATTACTATTTTAGAGATCAGAGAAATAGATTTATAAGACAAATTCAATTCTTTAAATATGTTTCAGAAACATTTTATCTATATTTTTCCTTGATTGCTTGTCAATTATCCTTATGCGAGACGTACTCTTAACTACCTTTTTAAAGTAAAACTGTATAAAACTGTAGATGAAAAAAGTAAGTGAAGGTAGTCAGAAATAATAAAATAAGTAAAATTATACCAGATTTAATAGTTCGTTGTCACTCTATTGATTTGATATAGAAGGCTGATTTTTTATATCAGATTATTATGACAAAACTGTATCATGTCTTAATTTCAGTGTCAATCAATAGTATTTATTTCAGTTCAGATTTAATTCGACTTCAAATTTATATTACCAGAGAAACACATATACTAATTTAAAAAAGCCTGAAATAAGCATTATTAGTTCTATGATTGTTTATAACATAGTAGCATGTTTAACAAAAATAGCGCGATTTTAATACGAAAAATGTTTTTTCAACGTAAAATGAAACTTTTAAAAATTAGGTACAAGCATACCGTCGTAGCCAGATTTTTTTCTTTCTTTCTTTTATTTTTTTTTTTTCGGAGATAGTTCAAACTTAGTGCCGAATTTTGTGTGTTAAAAATGAAGGATAACTCGAAAATTTTCGACAAATTTGCAAATTTCGGCCCTTGGCTACAAGCATGATATTACAAAGTATTTGGTAAATTATTAATATATCAAATAAATAAGTTATTTGAAAGCATCGAATTAATCATAAGATTAAAAAAACAAAAAGAATAAACCACATTCATATAATAGCAATCCGAAATGTCAAAACTATCCTGACAACTGACACTTTCTTCCTTATTATGCTTTTTGTAAATTTTACAACTTATCTTGATGCTAGCATTACAGAAAATATCTTTCAAGGGACTCGTTGCGTATATTTTCAAAATATTTGAAACAGTTTTAAGATGTGACTTAAAAGAAAAATGTATTTAAGTGATCTCACAGCACTTTTCCGGAATAAAGATGATGTCTTGATCCCCTTATTAATCCTATGGGGCATAATGTCAAAATAAGAATTTATCGTTATTTTAAAAGCTTGTTTATTTAAAGTTTCACAGTAAACTTGCTTTTACAATAACTTTACAGAAACACTTTTTTCTGCGAACATCGTTATCATTCCAAAAATATTTTTAAACAGCATGGAAAGAGTCAACATATAACTGATGATGAAATCGAAAAATAAGAATTAAAACATTTTTAGTATATAGGAAAGGAGTTCTTAAATGTCCAAAACTTCTATAGTACACTTTTAATATAACTGACAAATAAATTTACACAAAAAAATAGCACAATAGCGTTATTTATAAAATATATATATTCATTGTTATAATATACATAATGCCTAAGATATAATATGTTCTTTATAATTTAACTATATTTTTCTATTATGAACCAAAAATTATTTTTTTTAAATCACATTTTTAATCAAATTTACGATTTAATCAGCCATAAGGTCTGAATGAAAGAAATTTTCTAACGCTTCTATTTCAAACTCCAAAATTTTATATCTTTGGTTTATTACATTATTTTCCCTTTCCAAACATTAAAAAAATGAAGAACTTCAAATAAGGAGATGAATATTTACTAACTGGAATTCAACAACAGCGCCAGACGTATTCAATAGAACGACAAAATAATTCCTGCAAAAGGTCTTGGATTTAAAAAAAAAAAAAAAATCATGAAATTTTGTACAATTTTTGTAGTGAAAGCGTCTTTATTTATTAATTTAAACATCGTATTTTAAAGTTGATTTTTAAGTAATTTTCTTTTAGAGACTTCAGATTAACACACTGTAAAAAATAAAAAACAAAACAGTACCAGTCCAAATCAGTGATATATCCAATTTAGGTTGAAAAAATAAAAAGCCTAAAACGGGTAAATTTGTATCCATTTCAGGTCCTTCAGTAAACTCTATTCTAAAATAGATATTTTGCGTCACTGAAATAGATGCTGTACGTATTCACAAAACCATGGTGCCTATTTTGGGCGACTCTTCTACCCATTTCTATTGGCAACAGCACTGGATTTTCTGGGCGTGCCATGTTGATTTTATCACTTGCCTCGCTGTTCTATCGTGTTGCAGTTTTTTTTCATACATTTGCTTATTTTTACATTTGCTTATTTTTATTTTTATTTATTTATTTGTTTATTTGTGTGTGTGTGTGACAGCTGTTAATTTACACAAGATTAAAAGTATTTATTAATATGTTTTATTGTTTTAAGTATTTTTTTTTTTTTTTTTTTTAATATGTGTTCAGCTGTAAATAGGTTTTTAATTATATTTACACACATGCTGAGCACGCGTTGCAAATTTTAAGTTTTCTATTTGTGAAGTTTTGTTTGTTAAGACTTCATGAAGTGCTCTACCCGTACATGTCATCCAATCGCTGTTCGATTCAATGCCTAGGCAGATATGTGCTGTTATTGCTCACAGAGGTCGCTGCTTTATGTACTGTTTTCTCAGTACATATTACTCCAAATTTCCTGAAATTTTAATCAATTGTTCTTCCTACTATAATGCATGTGTCCAACAAATTTCATTCTGTTATTTTTATTCCTTCTTGGTGTAGCAATTTTAATGGCCAGTAATATACTTTATTGTCTTCTTTACATGACAAACTGTTTACCTGTTCAGTTAAAAAATTAATTTTTTCCAATATTTGATTGGATGTTGTGTCTATGTTGTCCGTTGTTATCTCCAAATTCTCTGACTTATGAGTGTCGAATAATTTTGAGCACGCTCTACTCCTTCTTTATATTTGTTTAACCCTTCTTCCTGTAACTTAATACGAATATTGGATGGAATGCAAGACATGAATTTTGGATACTTTAAAGAATTTAAAGCCTCGATATCAAATACATTTGGGAAGGCTTTGAACGTGATGACGTCAATCTATGAGCAAAGTGCTTTGGCAATTCATTTTCATCATTGCAATATTATTGAAAAGACTCATGTTGCAAGTAGAAGAAGGCAATCAAAAGAAATCATTAAATTGCTTCTCTATGTATTCTAAATCAGTAGCATTATACAATATCTCATATTTTCCAGCATGAATCTTTGATCCGGACCAACCAATTTACTTTTTAGAAATAAAATCATTTCTTTAGATTTAATTTTACCGACCTCAGCATAATAACGCAATTGGTCGAAAAATTTTTTAGATAATTTGGATCACCATCAAAAGTTGGAATTATAATATTGGTGGCCATCGTTACTAAATAAATGAATCACCAAAACAGAAAACCCACACAAATCTAATATATATATTTATTTATTTATTAGATATATATATATATACTTCTTTAGAAAATTAGCTTTACCAAAAGTAAATAAAAAAAAGTGACTGCACAAAATATATTTTACTTTGTATTATATAAATCATGTATGAAAAACAGTATGATAAACAACATGTATGATAAACAACATCTCTATTTTTCATATACACTTATATACTAGTTAATTGTTTCTCAATAGTTAATGAAGTTAAGATTTGTACTCACCTTCTCTGCCAGTCCACACCTCAATTTCATTATCCAGTTGCATCCACGAAATGCGTACGTATCCATAAGCTGTAATAATCCTGGAAAAAAAAAATCTACTGGATCTGCAAAGAATTAATATTAGTATTTGGTGTGTTTTTCATTGATGAAATTTCATCTTCTAGATTACTATGTATTTAATAAATCTGGATTATTTGTGTTACATATATATATAATTAAAGATGCTGTAATATGAAGGAGCATTTTACAGAGCTCCTTTCTATTCATGGTTACATAGAAATGTGATACATGTACTTGCATATAAGCGCGGGAATTAGAGTCAAAACTGCTGATGCAGACAGTCTAAAGTGCAGAAGTTGGGAGCGTTACATATTTGCGGTACGTGTACATTGAGAGTTCTTTGAGGGATGAAAAAAGTCTTAATTAAAATTAATGTCCTTGAATACGAAAATATTGAACACAAAAATAGTCACAGTTTTTCTCCTTTTTACCATCAGCCTGTGTTTTTTTACGCACCACAACATTTCTTCTAGTTTATCTTCACCGCTGTTATACACAATACGTATAAAGAATTATTTATTATATTTATGATGTTGTGATCTATTTGTAAGAAATTTTCTCACCAATAATAGACATTTTGTATCACTACAAGGATATCATTCAACAGCACCAAAATTATTACATCACAGCATCATAATTCTACCACCATTCCCCCCCCCCCCCTACATTTCCGGAATCTGAGAAAACTGATACGAATAACTAGAAAAAAAAAAATAAGAGTACTACTTAAAATAAGATATAACTGAGGCACTGACATGGGAAAAGTCATAAAATATAAGTTTTAGAAGGGGCACAAAAAACAGTGTGGATTGAACTAAATAATGATTTTATTTGAAATAGACTTACAAAACAGTCCTATTAAATTCAAAAAACATTTGTTATCCCAGCATTACATTTTGTATGAAGAAACAAATCATTATAGGGTACAAAGGTTACAGTAAAATTAATAATATTTTGGATCCATATATTCCAATATAGACAGCAGGTCTTTTTTTTTTTTTTTTTTTTTTTTTTTTTTTTTTAATCACTGATGGTTGGCCGCTCTCCTAGTAGTGGTAGAGAAAGAAGTTCGAAGATACTCTTGACGGATTTACCTTTTTTCAAAATGTTGTACTCCCTCCACGATTCCAGTTCATTGAAGGAAGTTCTTATCTTTATCTTAGGCAGATTATCTCTAGAAATTTGAATACATGAAGCGGAGCTGATTTTGATCGGTGCTGTATTCAATAATCGATTGCATACTGCGGAAAATTCATAGATGTCTTGCTCTGTCATCATTATAACTGTGGATGGTTGAACATTTTTATCATTCGAAATCATTTCGGCTATTTCTTGAGGAACCACTTGTTTAGAAATTTTTTTCTCTTTTCAAAAATACCGAAATCTCGGTCACATGGCATATATGAATGCTATATGAATGCCCGATACCAGAAATTTTAAATCGATATTATCGACAACATTTTTTACCACAGCGTATATTAAATCCATTAGAACCATACAGTTTTTATTTCGTCCGACGCAGTTTTAACACCACACATTCAAATTTATTTTTACTGTTATGACAAATGTAATCACTTTTAGAAGGCAAGAGGCCACCATATTCCCTCCGCGAACAGCAATGCCCTCATGCCATAAGCACATAAAACTCTTGCTAGTATCTCCAACGTGAATACAAAGGTTAAAGTTTGACAGCTGACGGCATGCTGGAGTGTATAAGCGTGGGTGTAAATAACACCTGCTGCATGTCCATATTGATGGTGCATGTGGCACTTGAGGGCATGCGTGAGGAAGTATTATTGTCGTTCAAAAGCTTCATTGTTTTTTCTGCTTTTCTGAGGTGTAACTCTTTCTTAGAAATGTGATACAGCTTCTCCGGACCCACTGCAATGTTTATTTTATTTTTTTAGTAAATCACACGTCGAACAAGTCTCAGTACGAGGGCGATGGAATGAAATATTGGGAAATGTTTCTCTGAAAACTCTACAATACAATCGCTGATGAATGTTAGAATTAGGGTAGGGTTTCAAAAAAGCGCGATGCATCCTCTGGATATTAAGATCCGGACTTAAATATTGCTTCGAAGATTTGTATCGAGAATATCTTTTGTTGGGAACGATGAAATGTGTGACTTAATGAGCTGTCTTTCATGTTCAGTGTATTTAATTTTATGAGCGTGCAAACGCGGGTTTTTACCCCTAAAATTTGAAAAATAAACCTCCCTCTTCTTGTTTTTTTTTCAATCACAGTGCAAATACACTTCTGTGTAATACCTAAAATGTCCTTAAATGTCTTCGCATACACTTGAAATGTCCGTTTTTAGAAGTTTAACAGTAAGTGACAGATATCAGCCTTCTGCTCGAAGCGGAATCATCAGTATTACGCGGCCTTCTTTCTTCACTTTCACGATGTTCATTATACCAAACAGAAAATTACCTTGGCTTTCCTCCTTTTGCTTCCAGAAACAAGAGTGTAGCTTCTTTACTTCATTTTCCTTGAAATCAAGGCAACTATATTTGCATTTACAAGTAGCCTGTGCAAAGGAAATAAACAAACAGTTAGACCGTACAAATAAATCAAACTCCGTTACGGCATGCAACTTGAATAAATTTTCAAAGAGGAAAATATGGCTTACCAGTTTGTACGAAAGACGTTTCGAAAAGCATATCGAAACAAAAATGCAATATTAACAACGTCAATGAATTACAGAATTTGTAAAAGCTGTGTAATACACAAAATAGTACTACAACTCACAACTGATAAGGATTAACTTATTCCCTTTTCCATGCCACTTGATCTCCTCTTGGCACCAGAGCCATCTTCTGGCGTTCATAGCAACTAAATCCCTCAAAATCAGACATACTGCCTTCTCTACGCTAATGGCACAACTCCTTACTACTTTGTCTATGAAAAATCAGAAATACGATATTTTTTGACTTACTACCTATCCGTGTCAGTGCCTCAATTATTTTATCCCTGTTTAATAATTTTCCTATTACTATTTCTATGCAACTAAAATAGCTTACTCATTCTATGTTTGATATGTTGAATAATAGCAATAATTCTAAACTATAAGATAGGATTTCAGAAGAAAGAGCAAGCACACAGAGAGTCTCTCATATAATTGCACTAGAACCTCGATCCATCGTTTTTCACGGGGCGCGTGAAAAAAACGATGAAAGCGGAAAAATAGATATGGTTCTACGCACATGGCTGAAAGAATGAATAATATGTTCTAGATTATATCGACCGGCTTCTCTAAAATTAATTAAAAATACCACTGTATTTTCAGATATAAATGCATACCATAATCTAACGAATCTTATCGTTCTCATGAGAAGTTTAACGTAATTATTGGCCATAAATCTATGCGCTGCAACGTTTTAAAATAATATATACGAATATACTTAACCAAATAAAAAAAAATGATGTTGCTTAGGCGAATTTTCTAAGCTTAATTTGGTGAAAGCTCTTTTTTAAGGTTAATGTTTTTGCCATACTTGGTGGTCATTCTTGATCTGTCTGTGGGTCAAAGAAGACCTTTGCTTTTTCCTTCTTCAAAAATTGTTTTCTCCCTGTGCCCTTCGAATTATTGGATTATTCAGTTTTATTTTGATGTATTATTCGAAGACATTGCATTATTATATCTAGAAGAAGCCTTATGTGCCATTCTCCTCAATTATGATTATTTTTTAGTTTTTTACGAGAATATATTTTTTGATTTGTATGATCTTCATATGAAAAATAGACTTCAATAAATTAAGAAATTGAAGATTTCTCTTGCCTGTGTTTTTGCTCTACTCCTCGCAGATAATTGATTCATCTTCACGGCAAATTAAAGTAGGTATATTTACATGAACTATTCTACATTATGATGTGGCAAATAATTGGAGATCTGCCTTTTATCTTAATTATTTTATCAGCTCTAATACAACTACTATATAATATAAAAGTTGGTGCCCTCTACCAGTAGAAATCTTCAAAAAATTTTTTTTAATTTTAAAATGGGCACGGTGAGGAAAAACTGTTTCTAAAATAAATTTCCAATTCTACAAATCCTAAGAAGGTGCAAAATGGCAATTACACAGAATTTAATAACAAAGCTGAACACTCTATCAATTTGATTTAACCATCTGAAGAAATTTTGACCAAAAGAAAAAAAGATTTAACTCCATCTGACTTTCATCTAGATCACTTATACAAAGAGTAAAAAAGTACAATTTAACTTTAACCCCTAACAAATGTTCTTTTCACAAAAAGGAAGTTGACTATTTAGGATTTCACATTGAAAATCATAAAATTTCTACTATACTGACTAATATTATCAAAATCAATTTATTTCCTGATCCCACTGCTAAAAAACAAGTGAAAAGAGTTTCAAAACTTGTTACTCATTATAAATCATTATTAACAGCCTTTTCTCAAATTGTCCAACCATTAATAGACTTAACCAAACCTAAAGTCACCTTTAAGGGGACTCAAAAGCATCAAGAAAGTTTTGAGAAATTGCTACAATTATTTTTCAAACCTCCAACAGTCAGATAACCAGTGTGGAATAAGAAAATTTATATAAATATGGATGCTTCAAAAATTGAAATTTCAAGTTTACTTATGCAAAAATTTGGCGATAAACGATTGCCCACTGCACATTTTTCAGAATCATTAAAACCCTCTAAACAAAAATATCATTCCTTGAAACTAGAATTAATGGCCATACATAGATCTGTACTTGCATTTAAATACTGTTTGTATAATCGAATTTTCGTAATTCTTTCGGACAGATTTAAAAAAGTATAAGAAAACAACAAATCCTGTAGGTATCACCAGTAGATGGCTAATGGACCTCTCTGAATATTCCTATTCTTTTGAATATATTCCTGGTTCTAGCAATAATTTAGCAGATTATTTACCCAGATGTAATTTAGATGAAAACCAACAAAATCTTACTACTAATCCTGAGATAGTTTTTGAAGATAATCTTCATGTCATACAAAGTGATCCTGAAAAGGTGAGTATAAATGGTGATAAAAATTCTATGAAAGGTAAAAATAATCATCACATTAATTTTTAATTTCTGGTCAAAATGGTAATAAAGATCCACTTTTTGAAATCTCAAATAATACTTTTGTGCAAGAAAAGAAAAATGATGATAAATTATCCCTGGTATACCATGAAATTCTAATAAATGGTTCATCAAAAAAATTTCCCAGCTAATTTATTCACCCTGGCACTAAAGCTTTAAAGATGGAGAAATATGACACTTGTGATAAAACATATATATATACCTTACCATTGTACCTGGAAAGTTAAATAGTTGCTGCACTGTAGTTAAAGAAATTATGCTAATAAATACTTCTCTCAATCTCTTTTATGTTCTAAATGTAATACAACCCTATTTTATAAGCAATGGCTTTTTACCTTATGGTCATCTCGCTTGGATGAGCAACATGGCAGCCTAAAGCCAAATTTCCAGTTTAAATGACCCGAAATGTTTATATCTTGCTAAAAACCATTTTATCAATATTTAGTTAACATTTAATTATTTTGCCATCTCACGTATTAAAATATTTTTTGATTTTCATTCAAAAATTAGTACTTTTGTGGCAACGTTAACTGCCTTATACTTACCATTTTTTAAATAATTTCTAAAATTACAATTTTACTGACAATTGCATTTTGTTTTTAACACTGGACTCAATGCTAAAGTGTATGTGGAGGACAACATAATAAAATCTGTTCGAAATTTTGCTTTTTAAACAGTAAAATTGGCGGTTGTAGAAGGTGAAAAGGAAAATATCCATGTGCGGCTTTTTTTTTTTTTTTTTTTTTTTTTTTTTGTCGCTTAGTGTACATAACCGACTAAAAAAACTTATGTTGCTTAGGTGAATTTTCTAAGCTTAATTTGGCGAAAGCTCTTTTTGAGGTTAATGTTTTTACCAAACTTGGTGGTTACTCTTAATCTGTCTGTGGGTCTAAGAAGACCTTTGCTTTTTTCTTCTTCAAAAACTGTATTCTCCCCGTGCCCCTCGAATTATTGGATTATTCTGTTTTATTTCTATGTGTTATTCAAATACATTTCATTATTATATCTAGAAGAAACCTTATGTGTCATTCTCCTCTTACTATATAAATCCTTTCACATATTTGATCATTGTAAAACAACGTAAGTTCTAAAGAAATTAAATATTTGATTTGAGGATTATCTATTGTACTAATATTAATACCGTAAAAAATATATTTCTGTTTGTTAATTTTTACACATGTATTATTGATTAAAATCATTATTACAGAAGACAGACTTGAAAAGAAGGAAGGAGGCCGCTCAACACTATATAGCTGCTTGGAGCTATTTTAAGCTTCCCCCATAATTTATTACACAAAAAAAAAATTATATATATATATATATATATATATATATACTACATTTGCTGCCGGCAGTTACACCCTTGCGACAAAGGGGGCGTTAGAAGAAAAAATTTAGGCTGTGGATGAGGAAATGGATTGTATTTGTGTGAGGGCTGATGTCCCGGAGACAACTGAAAAGAGTTCAAATTTTGCGACGGAAGTTTGGAAAGTTAGTAAGATTTGTTTTTAGTTTGTTAAATTGGATAACTCCACTAGGGTCACAAAGATTTTAGTTAATTTAGTTCTTGAAAGGGGATTCTCTAAAATGTTACAAAGCGCAAACTTGTAGGATTTTTGAATAGCAGTATTTTTTTGTAAAAATATCACTATATATTTTAGCGAAAATTCTGTGATTAAATAAGCAGGGAAAAAAACTTTTAGGGAATAGTGGCATGAATAGTTCGCAGCTCTGAGAAGAATATAATACAAAGTATGAGTATATTAATTTCATACTTGGATTTTTGCAATTAAATATAACAAAAATTAATAAAATAATTAAATTGTTTTATTGTCTGTGACTTTGATTTAAAAAAAAAAAAAAATAACTGTTATTGATTGAACTTGTTTTCAATAATATATTTCTATGTAAAAAACACGGGAAAATTCAAGTAAATGGATAAATAAAAAGAAACCGTATAGTATGAAAAACAATGTTATCTCAATACACCTTCTTATATTAGCTAAGTTTCACCAAATCTAGGTAGATCTTCTTGTTTACTTTAAATAGTGTAGCAAAAATCAATTGAACAAAAAAAAATATATTTATTTATTTATTTACTTTTATTTTTATATTTGCTTGTGTGTGTTTGGCATATTGTGTTTCTGTAGATTTTTAATGTTTTTTTTTTTTTTTTTTTTTTTTTTTTTTCACAGATTACCAAGATTTTTATTCTAAAATGATCATGTAAATTTTATCATGGAAGTTATTTTTACTATAAGAATGTAAGTCCATATTTACTATTCCGAATTTATTATGCTTATCATTCCTAATAAGTTATTTATACAACTGAAGGGGAAAACTATTGTTGAATTGATTTAGTAAACTCCAAGTTCAATTTGACTTAATCTGAGTTAGATTTACTTTCCAACAAATTACTCGTTTGTGATTGAATGAATTATCTAAAGAATCGTGTATTGACTTTGCTTCAATATAAGAAAATCTAATCAGTAATGATGTGTGATAGAATGGTTATATTTCTTCGATAAATTAGTTAAAACTTGTTGCTCTGGGAAATTCATTAATACCCAAATGATAAAGCTTGATTCAGAAAGGTATCCTCTAATTAACTACGTAATTAAATCTGTAACTTGAATAAATCACCGCTCTTGTGTTTAAATTTCCGTACAAATTAAATTACATGGGTGTTTCTTTGTACATTTGTTTCGTAAATGAAAAGGCGAAGCTAAACCAAAATAACTTGAAAGTATGGAGAATCTTTTTTAACATATTTAACAAAAATCTAGATCCCTTGTTTGCTAACAATTGATAAATTACACAAAAATTTGTTAAAAATATTTCATAATTTAATATTTATTTTATTGTTATAACTGAATTCAGAAATCGTGAAAATCAATACACGTCGTTTTACTTAAATAAATAAATAACTTTTCCGAGATTTATAAAGCGGTTCTTTGAGATAAATATTAAATAAATTATTAAGAAAAGAAAAAAAAGAGCTTCAATGAAATAAAACTGAACGTAAATCAATTCATGCCTTTAGCAAATATATTTTGAATTATACTGATTTGTTTAATTCTTATTAGCAATAAATTCAAAATATACGATTTATAAGATAATTTTACACTATATAAGTCTATAGGTAGTACTTTTATTCAAAAATTCGTGACAACATCGATAAAAGATCTAAATTAGAAAAGCATATGAAATTTGATGTTCATCTACATCTTTTTAAGCAGTTTTTATGTTTTTAAGTCAGGGTTTATAATGCGTTATCATATATTTTAATACATGTTTATACAAATAAAATTTAAATTAAAGGGTTAAACTCTTTAAAAACTAATACCATTTTTGAAAAAAAAATGAAAAGACAGTAGTTGATTCCTTAAAAAATGTTCTTTATTAAAATTGTTAAAATTTCATTATTAAGTAATTTCTAGGAAATTTATTTATTTATTTATTTTCAGAAGATGTCTGGGAAGCATATCTACTAAAATGAAATTGGAAAAAATATTTGGATTGTTATTTCTTAATGAGAAAAAACAATTTATTCGATTTCATTAATTCGCACGAAAACATGAAATAAGTACTTGATATTTTTTCCCAAATATTTTACATATTATTATTTTACTATTTTAACTGGATTAAATTTGATTAGGAATCGCATAGTAAATTTTGAATGTGTTCAAATAAAAAAACGTATCCGATTCAATTTAACAGTATTGAATATTGTCTAATTCTTAAACTGTTTTAGAAATTTAAATTACTTTTCTTTCATTGTGCAAAACTATATTAAACTCTGTTTTATTTCAAAAATTTTTCGTGTTTAAAAAACAATACAATGTATAGAAAACTGAAAAATCTTAAACAGGGGGGAGAGAAAAGTAAAATATGCGGTTTATAGTTTAAGCATTTTATATTCTTCACAAAGATTGCAATTATATTTATTATAATTTTTATTTTATTCCTCATATAAACTTATTAATTAAAAAATAATAAATAATATCAATAACTAGAAATTAATTATTATTATTTTAATATAATAGACTGTTGACACAAAACCAATCTTTTATAGCATTTTTAAATGAAATATATAAGGAAAGCGAAAAGTTAATCATTTTGTTCTCTATTTTAAATTTAATGAAATGGTGGAATAAAAACTGCATTCATTAAAAAAATGAAATGTAAAATAATAAGCAAAATAATAATAATAATAATAAAATAAATTTATTAAAGCATTGAATTTATTGCATTACTTAAAATTGATAATCACATCTCATTCTTACATTTTTATGCTATAAAAGAGACAGTAAAGAATCTCCAAGTTACAACTGTACGAACAATTTATTTACCGCTTTTAGAAAAAAAAAAAAAAAAAAAGAAAAAAACACATTTTTAGTAGACAGTATGCCTATAACCTGCACAAAACTTTCACCATAACAGTTGTGTAGGAACAAAAAAATTGACTTGTATACTATAGGCAAATACTGTATAGTTTCTTCTATACATGTTCTTTATGTTTGGAAAATCGTTTTAAAATTAGCAATATATAAATTTCAGTTTTATTTATTATTATTTTTTTTTATAATAAAAATTAAAAAATCTTATACATATTCTCAAAAGTGTAGTTTAAACGTCCTGATACAGTATTATATAAATGTGTTAAGTTTTGATCATTTGATAAGCTTGAATCTACACAATAAACAATGTTATATCTCGGATAATTAATATGCAAAACTTATAGTGCTTCATCTCGGTGTAACCCCCGTTTCGCCAACAAGAAATTTCCTACCCCCTTATTTTTCCCATTCAAGCTTCCCTTTTGAGCTATTTAGGGATTTGTTCTATAGGAATGGGGAAAACAAGTGGAAAGGAAATTTCAGTTCTACGAAATGGTGGGTACTAGATACATAAGAAGATTAGTTAGTGTCCAGTCCACTCCTTTTTCTCGGTTGATATGACTGACGGGCCCAGGTGCACAAACACATAATGAATTAAAATTCTTTTGATTTTGGGTCTTTTTTTTTTTTTTTTTTTTTTTTATGTTGATGCTGTAAGATATTTGCTTCATTTAAATAACTAAGTTCTTAAATGTTAAAAAAAAAAAAAAAAAAAAAAAAAAAAAGTAATATTTTAATATCATAAAAATGTGTATGATTAATAACCATTGTTATGTAGCTTCCTTTTTATTCATTTACGTAAACATTTCTTGTTTTAGGGAAAATAAATTTTCTATAGACAAATGTTTATTTGCAATATACTTTTATAAATAATAATTTAGCATAAAATACATACATTGGTATAGCCAAAGTGCTAAATTAGCAGTCATTAAATGTATTTTGCTCCTAGAAAGTATAGTTTAACGACCAAAATACCTCATTCATTCGTCATTTGTTACGCCTAATTTATGACCAGATTATTGTCATAAAATTTCTCTATTAACAGGACACTCCCAGAAAATCTATGATATTTTAAAGAAAAAATAGTATGTTGTGGACACCACATGACTTTCTTCTATATTTTCCTATACAAATTCACTTAGTAAATATAATTCATTAACATTATTATTTAAAAAAATTATCTTTCATGATAATGCTGGCGATTTCTATGTTAGAGAAGTAGTATAACACTAAATATCCCCAAAAAGTCAATTTTTATTTTATTCTCAATATCTTTTTGTTGTTGTTAAAAATAAAAAAAATCGATAACTTTATTTTAAACTAGCAGGCAGCGCCCGCTTCGCTGGTCCCTATTTTTAAATGAATCGCTATAATTACTGAATTCTCAAAATTGCATTAATTTTTATCACGTGAAAAAAAAACAGAAAAAAAAATCTTATTAAGAAAAATGTCTCACCGGGTTCTCACTGCCTTCGGAAAAAATTCCCAAAATGCTCTAACTCTTATTTCTATTATTTTCCCCCTTCGCCCCCCCCTCCCGTCTATCCTAATAATTTTAAAAATTTGAAAATATCCGCAATCAATTTGTAAGTATCGAAAACCTCTACATACCAATTTTGAACGATCTAACTCTATTTTTAATTTTTTGCCCCCCCTCTCCCCTCCCCCCTTTTCGCCCCTCCTAATAACTTTACACTTTCGAAAATATCCCCATTCGACTTGCAGGCCTTTAAACCTATCTGTACCAATTTTGAACGCCCTAACTGTATTTCTATTTGTTTTTGCCCATAGCCCCCCCATACTGCCCCCCCTTCACACCCCTTCTAATAATTTTACAAATTCGAAAATATCCGTAATCGATTTGTAAGTATCGAAAACCTCTATGTACCAACTTTGAACGATCTGACACTATTTTTATTTCCCCCCCCCCCCACAAAAAAAAAAAAAAAAAAAAAAAAAAATCGGAAAAAATCAAAAAATGAGTTTTTGGAAACATTTTCAAGAAGACGCTTGGCGTTTTTTTTTTTTTTTTTTTTTACATCTTTGAGCTATTACTTTTACTCGAAAATCCGTATTTTTCTAAATCATTTATACCCCCTTCTCCCGTTAAAAATCCAAAATTTCAAAATCGCAGGAAATGATTTTTTCGTATTCAAGTCTAGTCTCCCCATCTGTAATTTCTTCACTGTGAAGTTATTTGGAGCCGAGTTATACTTATAAATGTGTTTTTGCCTTATGCGCCCCCGAAAATCATTTATACCCCCTTCCCCCCTTAAAAATCCAAAATCGTCAAAAATGATTTTTTCGTATTCAATTCTAGTCTCCCCATCTGCAATTTCTTCACTGTGAAGTAATTTGGTGCCGAGTTATATTTATAAATATGATTTTGCCTTATGCGCCCCCGAAAATCTCATTTTAACCCCCTACCCCCCTTAAAAATCCAAAATTCCAAAATCGCAGAAAACGATTTTTTTGTATTCAAGTCTAGTCTCCCCATCTGCAATTTCTTCACCGTGAATCAATTTGGAGCCGAGTTATGCTTATAAAGGTGGTTTTTGCCTTCTGCCCCCCCGGGGGGGAACGGGGGGAGGGGTATTTCGCAAAATCCCGTCTTAGTGAGCGTCAGGGTCCTAAACTCAACCTGCTCACCAAAAATTGTGACTCTATCTCCCATAGGATCGCCACAACCGTGTTGAGTCAGTGAATCAGTGAGTTTACTCTTTTATATATATAGATTATCGCAGATCGATGGTTCAACTATTCGTTTTAAAGGTAATGACGAGCTCTTTTAAAAGATACTCATCATGAAAATTTACTACCCCCCCCCCCCTGTCGAGGCTCCTTCATACACAATTTTTTTTCCCAGATGTTGACTATCTCTATTACAAACAATTCTTTTAAATTTTATAATGATTATTAAAAAATTATTCTCTTTATGCACATTTATACAAAATTTTGTCCTATTCCACCATGTTAAAAATTTAGAAAAAGCTGGATGGCAACGCATGCTGTTGGACAATTTTTACCAAAAGTTGATAGGCACTAATTTATGTCAATGTGTAACTACATGCCAATTTATATGAAATTCTGTGCAGTAGTACTTGAGATACAGTTGCCACAAAATTTTGTCACACACAGTCAGACCGATTTTTTATAGAAATGGTCAAATGGTGTTCTACACCTCTCAAAACGTGTAAATCTATCAAAAACCCGAGGTCTAAAATTTTTACGAATCCAATACTTTCTTCTATTGAATATAGAAGTAAGTAATAAATAGATATATAGAAGAAAGTAATAAATAGATGAACGCAAATAAAGAGTATAAATGTAATAAAAACACACATATAAAATTTATAATATAGCAACTTTTTATCATTTATTTTGTTTTATTAAATTTTACTTTCTTCTATATTCAATAGAAGAAAGTATCGGATTCGTAAAAATTTTCGACTTCCGGTTTTCAATGGATTTACACGTTTTGAGAGGTTTAGAACACGATTTGACCATTTTTAGAAAATGTCTGTCTGTCTGTTTGTGTGTGTGACAAAAAAATTGTGGTAACTGTATCTCCAGAACTACAGTTCAGAATTACATATAAATTTATTTGTAGATGCATCTTGACCTAAGTTTGTGCCTATCAGCTTTTGGTGTCAACCACTCAACTGGTGGCATTGCTATACAATGATTTCTGCAGTTTCAGGGGTGGCTATATCTCAGGTTCTATAGCGTATAATCAGACAAAACTTGATATGTGAGAAGACCATTATGAGATATTAAGCTGATTCAATTTGAATGCGTATTGGCCAGTAGGTGGCGCTGCTATACAGCGATTTCCGCAATTTAAGGAAATGCTATATCACAGGAACTACTGCACAGAATTGCATATAAATTTGTATATAGGTGCACCTTAACACAAATTGGTGCCTGTCAACTTTTGGTGGCAACCGCTCAACGACTTCTACAGTTCAAAGGAAGGCTCTATCTCAGGTTCTATTGCGTATCATCAAGCAAAACTTGATGCGTGAAAAGGCTATTATGCTGACTCAGTTTCGATGCTTATCCGCCAATAGGTGGCACTGCTATACTGCAAATCTCATCTACTCATTGCTATATCTCAATGTCTATGGCATGTAACTGTACAAAACTTGATATGTGAGATAACCATTATAAAAACATTACATATATTAAGATGTTATTTATAGACGATAAAATTGTCTTTCTTTGGATATTTAGTGTTAGATTTCCCTAAGATGAAAATCATTTCATTCATCATGTTAAATATTTTTAATAATATTTTTAATAAATTATTCGCATTTAGTGAATTTGTACACGAAAATATAGAAGAAAGTCTTGTGGTGGCCATAACATACTAGTTTTAATTTAAGTTTAATTAAAATTTATTTGTTTTTCATTTATTTAATTCTTTTTAAAAGAAAAATCTACATTTTCTTTTATTTAATATATTGATTGGAATCAAATGGCAATATAGTGTAAAGAACGAGGGTTATAAAATACATGGTTCAAAAACTAAAATATTACATGCTGATATACAGTCAATCGCAGTTCTTAAAGAATAACAGATCCACTTGTCGTCGATAAGTACAAAAATTGAAGTGCCTAGGAAAGACCTTTCTGCAGGTAGTGAGAACTTTGACCCGATGTAGTGTTGGCGCAAATGTAGGTGCCGTAGGCAACGGTTACCCGAAGCGAGATCTAGAGCGATTTAAATTATTCTTTTTTGAGTTTTTACTTTTAAGGCAGTATGAAAATGAATAGAAATTGAATTCTTTTGAAAATTCATTTAAATATAGGACCAGGGAAGTGGGCATAGCCTGCTAGTATAAGAATAATTGTATTATAAATTTGCAATTTTTATTACAATTTAGAAATATAGGTAAAGACAAATAATTTATTTATTTATATTTTGATTCTATGGATTCTTTTTTTTTCTCTCTCTCTGCCTGTGTGTGTGTGTGTGTGTGTTTAAGAATAAATATTATTGGGTTAAAAGAATTTAGGTACTTATCTTCAAGACCTAACCTTGCTTAAAATTAACTTTCCTTATCTCGTTAGATTCCATTTCTAAAATAACAACACTGAAGTAAGTTCTATCATGATCGTAATATTTCAATTTATTTATTTTTAATTTTCTACCAATTGTTATTTCTTAGTTTATCAATTTATAATAAAAAAATTGTCATCATGATAATTTCTGAAATATTGAATTAATTTAATCAAATTTGGACTTGTAAAACTGAAAGTAAAAATTAATAATTAAAACAACCGAAAAAAAGAAAAAAATGTTTAAATTAATATTTTCTAGTAATTTTCAATTTGCTTGAAGGTGCAATATTTGGAATTCGGCTGAATTTAAAAATGAATTGGCCAGCAAGTAATTAAAAAGAATGTCTACTATTTATTCAGTTTTACGGACGTTTTTTTTATTTATTTATTTATTTTTAAATATAAATATATTCATATTAACTTTTGTGCTTGTATTTATTATTTAAGTAAATAATAATAATAATAAACTAAGTCTTATCCTATTAAAAATTTTAACAGTTGTGCCTGAGTAGACCATTTTGGTAATTAAGAAAAAATAATTTAGTGCCATGGACGCCTGTTTTTCACATTCTAATTTCTATCTCCGGGTTTAGCCTATTTATTCCCAATCTTTTCTGCATTTTAGCTTCTAAGTTTTTTAGGATTATTGCCTTCAAACTTCTTACAGATGTTCAACATTCTTAAATGCACTTGAAAAATTTTTGTTATGCATGTTTTCGCCGACACAATGTCAGCGAAACAGGTGTTGAACCGATAACGATGGTTTTCCCTTTTTGGGGGAATTTGTCAACGAAAGGGGGTAGGAAATTTTAGTGTCGGCGAAACGAGGGTATAACCCTTCATCTCTTACATCTCACTTTTACAAATGTGCTTTTATTTTTGTTAAAATTCTTGTTTTATTATACAGTACTTGTCTTATTATACAGCACTAACTTTATAATGCATTACCTTATGTATTACGTCTTCATAAATTATTCACATTTTAGAGCATGTGCCTTATAGTAAAGGTATAAGTCACAAAATCTTTAGCTTTAAGCCTGTGTCATAAGCCTATAATGGAAACATAAGCCTATTATTTTTAGTCTATAGGCTTATATAAGATTATATACATTATATATATAGCGTATAAAAATTATAAATGTAAAACGTAATAAAATTTAGCATACAAGAGATAAATTATTAATGCCAATTTCACATAAAAAAAACTATATAAATAAATCCATGAGTAGTGAGTTAAAGATTAATTATACCATAATACTCGCAACGTAATGAAAAATGAAACCCACTCACGCTAATGATGAATTATAACAAAATAAGTAACAAAATCAATAAAAAGGAATATTCATCAATAAAAAAACTTTAATAAATAAGATGAACAGAACAAATTTAATAACTAATGGGAAAAAAATGCTCAGAACTAGAAGAATTTATCAACAGTGAACATAAAGAGCTTATTATCGCAAGATTTCAAAGAGTGTATAGCTGTTTTAAGCCAAAAATATACATATGTCCCTATCCTGCGACAAAATCCAACATTAAAAAGAAATAAAGTGATATAAAAAAGAAAATCCATATAAACACCGTTACAGAAAGCTAAAAATATACTAAATTTGTATACACATGGTTAAAAACACCGGTACAAGTCGAGTTGCCATCGGTAATTTACCAAGGTTAGGTGAAAAATAAGCATAAGAATTAACACAATTGAACATGCTAAAAAGAGCAACATGGTGAACCGTATCCAAATTAATATAAAAAATAGATAATAGAAACGAAGAACATTTAAAACTAGCTATGAAGGAAATTAAGTGTAATTTAACAGATTCACATGACCATTTTAGTTTATCGCATTAAATGTTGAAAAAGTGAAAGATGGAAGTGTACACCATCGCTCAGTAGAAATTATAATCAGTTTATGACATGACAAAGCATTGTGAAATTTTTAACAAAAGTTAAGTTTATTAACTTTAATTTATTTAGAATAGCATTAAAATTATTTGTATGCTTAAATAAAATAAAATTAAAATAATTTGAAATGAAAAATACATATATATATTATTTTTAAAGAGCTATTTATTTTATTTTCTATGCTATATTCTGGCCTCATCAGTGGTCGAACGGTTCTATGCTCAAAGCTGGCAGATGGGAAGTGCCAGATTCGATCACACATCGCGCTCATCGACCTAGCCGTTCGCAGTTTTCTGTGATTTTCTTCGAAACTCGCGTAAATACATGCTAGCACCCCTTAGAAAGACCCCCCACGGAGGGCATCCCACCTATAGGCCTAGGACCCTAAAGTAGTCAATCAGCGTTAAGCCATACAACAACTATAATATATTCTACAATTTATTTAGTAAAAAGATTAATTTTAATTAAATTACAATAATGTAATATATAATTTTTTTAATTATTTTGTAAAAAAAAAATAATAATAATAATAATAATTCAGTTCTAAAAGTAGAATAATATTTAGTAATTTTTTTTATGAAAATGGTTTTATACATATTATTTATCTAATTTCAATTATAAAAGTACAGTATAAAAAAATAAATAAATAACGCTTAATTTTCAAATAGCAAGATGCTATAAATTTCTTTATCATTTTCATTTTTCTAGAATAATATATTAGTCCAAGTTTCAGTACAATAATTTTAATACGCTTTGGCAATATTGAAATTAATTTTTTAAGAATATTGAAATTAGTTTTTTAGACAGTATTGAAATTAATTTTATTATTAATATTATTTAAGAAGTTTGGTATGAGTGGATAGTAAATTTTGTATTAATATAAAAGTTCTTAATACTCTGAATACATTGAATTCTTTATACTTATTTAGACAAAGCATATTACTAAAATTCACACACTTATTATCTTACAGTTGTTTTATGTAATTTAAGGAATAAATTTAAGCTTAATTACCGAAGGAAACCAATAATGATAGATACTAGGCAATTAATTAAAATATTAAGGAATTAAATATTAAGGAACCAAACTAGAAACACGAAAAACGACGATAAATAAATAAATAAATCCTGTAAATGCAATAGTACTTCTTTCTTCATATATATATATATATAAATCTCTACTGATCTATATGATAAACGAAAAGATTTTTGTTTTAAAGTAAATTTATTTACACATTTTAATTCTTTTCTTCATTTATCTGTGTACAGAAATATCATTCTTAATCACCTATTTCTCATACATAGACTTTGTTCATCTAAGTACAAAATCAAAAATATTAACCATTTAATTAGTATTAATTAACATTTAATTAACCACTTAATTAACCATTTAACTAACCATTTATTAGTGTAGCACCTCCTCATCCTGAAATAGTTCCAACCTCCAAGTGTAACACCCCCTCATCCTGCAATAGCTCCAGCCTTCAAGTGTAGTACCTCTTCTTCCTACAATAGTCCTAGCCTTCAAGTGTAGCACCTACGCATCCTGCAATAGTTCCAGTCTCCAAGTATAGCACTTCTTTATCCTACAATAGTTCCAGCCTCCAAGTGTAGCACCTCTCCTTCCTACAATAGTTTCAGCCTCCAAGTGTAGCACTTCTTTATTCTACAATAGTTCCAGCCTCCATGTGTAGCATCTCTTCTTCCTCCAAGAGTTCCAGCCTTCAAGTGTAGCACCTCCGCATCCTGCAATAGTTCCAACCTCCAAGTGTAGCACCCCCTCATCCTGCAATAGCTCCAGCCTTCAAGTGTAGCACCTCATTACCCTGTAATAGTTCTAGCCTCTATGTATAACTTCCAGTTGAATTTATTTTTTGTACGGACTTAACTGTTGACAATATGGTACAAAAGTATATATAACTGCTCTGTAGTATGTAAAACTAATTCCCTGATGATGCCTTGTTTTATCTTAGGCGAAAAGCTTTGGAAGTCTTTTATCTTTTTAATAAATGTATTTTTAACGTGTTTTTAAAGTGTTTTTAATTTTATTACATTTAATTAAAACTGCTACTGGTATGGGTTATCCCAAGCGATTTATTTATTCTATTATCTATCAATGAATGTCGCTGTCTAACAAAAAAAATGTATAATGTTTATTTAAAAAAAAATAAAAAAATAAAAAATTTTGAGGATGGGAGGGAAGATGTTTGGTTAAGGAGGAATGGTGGTGGTGTATGGCTGACTGGTTGGGAGGGTTGATGAATTTAATTTTAAAAAAATAGGAAGCATAGTATTATTGCAATTGCAGGATACATCTCCCCCTTTTTTTTCTAGTTGATATTATGAAAGCTTCAACTCTTCAAACTTAAAACTTGTTTAATTATTCTCACTTAAGATTTCATTCCATGCATAATCAAATTTGGTGGTTTCATTAATTTTAACAAAATCTACAGATTAAATAAAAAAATCTATTTAAAAAAATAAATAAATGAATGAATAATTAAAATAATATTAATTCACCAATAATAATAATGTCTAAATCATGACATGTTGCCTTTGGATGAAATTGCTTAAGACTAAACATTAAGCTAAACTACAATAAACATTAGTTAAACGTGGCGCTAGCTCACGTTATGTTGAAAGTTAAATAAAGCTGAAATTTAAAATGATTAACGTTAAAATTAAATAACCCTTATAAAAATCACCTTTTAATATAGTTATTAGTTTTTAAAGATTAATAACTATCACTTAATGCATTCTCCAAGACGACGTTCCCCTAGGCTTGCCTGCAAATCTATGGGAACTCATTCAGAGGTAGTAGATATTCCAGGAAAATGTTGGTCTGTTTTATTGTGTAGAAGGAGGAGTGCGGATATTTCCCTTTAATCCCTGATTTAGTTCCGTTTATTGATTTTTTTTTTTTTTTTTTTTGTAGTATTGCATGTTCTACGTGCTCAGGCCGATACATACAATAATATTAAGAATAATAATATAAAAACATAAAAAAAATACAACATAATGTGATACTCTTATACAAAATTTTCTCAAAAACATAAACAATTTTTCTTTTCTTTTTTCCAACTAGTTGGTGAAAAATAAATTCTGGTGAATGTTTTTTTTTTTTTTTTTTTTTTTTTTTTTCTGTTCATACACAATGAACTATTATGAAAATATCCTTACACAATAACTTTATGAAAATTTGTTGTTGAACTGTTCGTTAATAAGAATAGTTTTTGTTTTTGCTGATAAGTTTTTAGTTTTGTAGTGCACGTAGTCCAAAACTATATATAAAAATATAATGAAGTATAGCAACATATATGACACTGCAGGGAATCTTTAAAAAAAACATACGTAAATTGTCATGTTCTGCAAAGTCCATAGAGCTGAAGAAAATGACACTAGCAAAATTTGCTATAGTTCAAGACAATTGAAAATTTTTCTTGTTTACTTACTACAAAGAGCTTTTAATATAATGCAAAACAAATTTTCAAACAATTATATAAAAATACTTACTAAAGATATAAACAGTAATAATATTAATAATACCAAAAATTTTACAATCTATTTACGCAAAAAACCAACTTAATTACTTTCTATTAATAATTATTTGTTTTCAAAATACTATATATTGATATAAAATTCAAGTTTGGCAAGCCAAAAAAAATTATATGGTGGGTAGCTAACCCTTGAAACTCTGAGAAGGTCAAGCCTTTCCAAAAAAGTAATTTGGGGATAAAGGTGGAAACTGGCTAGCTTCTGCAGAGAGGAAACACAAATCAGTTTTCGCGTGTTCTCCGAACACATCACAATGGTGAATATCAGGAGACCACGTGGAAACAGACTGTTTATAGAAAGGGGGTTTTAGGAGCGGAGGATCCTCATTTCACGAAATCGTTTACATGATATTTGAGAGAAAAAAAAAATCTACATAAACCTAAAAGGTATATTTGTAAAAAAGAAAAGTTAAGGGCACGCTAGTGCCACTGAGTCAAAGAAAGGAGGCTATATCTCCCGACATCCCTCCGATTTCTCTAACTCAGCTAGGATCCTCATCCAACGCGTATGGGGAGATAGAAAATCAACAATAAAAAAAAAAATACATGGGACAGGAAGCTGATACCTAACTAATTTATTCATGACTTAATTTAAAATTTTGAAGATTATTATAGTACCTTAACTTAGATGAATGGACAATTTCTGAATTTCTCTTAAAATGGGGATTGGGTTTGTCGATCTCAAAATTAACTCCAGATAACTGTTTTAAAATTTTATATGGGCCTGAATAAGGTGAACTTAATTTACGTGTATTTGGATATTGAAATTCCTCATAAATCACTTCATCACCAACTTTAAATTTCACAGGTAGAAATCGAACATCATATCGGACTTTGTTTTTATTATGATATTGTATTGTTTTTCTTTTGCTATTTGTCTGGCTTCATCAACTGAAGGGCAGTAATTATTATTCATTAACAAGGGATCATAGGGTAATTCTCCTAATAATAAATAGCTAGGTGGAAACTGAGTTACCGAATGAGGTGTTGAGTTATATTGATTTAAAACTTCTTCCAGTAATTTAGTCCAGGGAATTTTGTTTGAAGAAGAATTAACTTTACACTTTAAACGCGTAGTCTGATTAAGTCTCTCGATTTTCCCGTTGCACTCGGGATGATGGCTACTTGTTAACAAATGTTTTACATCATAATTTTGAAGAATTTTTTTTTAAACGGGATGAAGTGAATGCTGCATTTCTATCCGTTAACAAATTTTAAGCACTTGAATTTGAAACATTTGTTTTAAAAAGTTTGTATAAGTTTCAGAGGTAACGCTTTTTGATGGAAATCCCCACACATAACGGGTTGCATGGTCCACGACCAAATGCAAATACTTTTTTGTAGAATTATAATAATTAAACCCACCAACAGTGTCTAAAGACAAACATTCAAAAGGTTTATCTGTTGGCGGTACCTGTTGTAACAAGCCAAATCTTTTTTGTTTACATTTTTTATTTAATTGACAGATATAACAATGTTTTACACAATTTTCAATATCTTTATTAATATGAGGCCAATAATACTGAGGTGTAATTAAATTTATCATTTTATAAATTCCAGGATGTCCAAACTGAGTGTGGGTTTTCTCTAGTAGGGGTAATCTTAATGACATAGGGACTATTATCTTATACAAACCTTTCTTTTTAATTACACTTACATCATCAATTTCAATAATCTTCTTACCATTAATAATTATGTTTTCTTTTTTCTGATTTTCTTTAATTTCATTTAAGTCAAGGATATGTACATGGTGTGACACATTTTCCAAAACAGGCACTCTAGATAACGTATCAGCTTCAATATTAGTTGAACCTTTTTGATATTGAATTTGATAGTCAAACATACTAAGTTTAAGGGACCAGCGGAATAATCTTCCTCTTATATTTTTAACATTTTTTAGCCACGTGAGAGCCGCATGATCTGTATGTATGACAAATGTTTGACCGTGCAAATAATGATAAAATTTATCTAAAGCATCAACAATTGCTAAACATTCTAATTCAGTAATTGCATAATTTTTCTCATAATTGCGTAAGTTTCTAGAATGATATGCCACTGGATGTAAAGTGCCATTCTCATCTTCCTGCTTAACCACTCATCCCACACCATGACTCGAGGCATCAACAAATAGATGACAAGGACTTCTGGGATCATAGAGTCTTAAAATGGGTTTACTTATTAGAGCATTTTTTAATTTTTGGATGGAATTTTCGCATTTTTGGTCCCAAACGTAGACACACACACACACATATATACACTACTGGCCATTAAAATTGCTACACCAAGAAGGAATAACAATAAAGGAATGAAATTTGTTGGACACATACATTATAGTAGGAAGAACAATTGATTAAAATTTCAGGAAATTTGGAGTAATATGTACTGAGAAAACAATACATAAAGCAGTGACCTCTGTGAGCAATAACAGCACATATCTGCCTAGGCATTGAATTGAACAGCGATTGGATAACATGTACGGGTAAAGCACTTCATGAAGTTTAAACACGATGCCACAATTCATCGATCGAAGTTACTGGTGAGTGGTGGGGGACCAGTCGCTTTTCAATCGCTGTTCGATTCAATGCCTATGCAGATAAGTGCTGTTATTGCTCACAGAGGTCGCTGCTTTATGTACTGTTTTCTCTGTACATATTACTCCAAATTTCTTGAAATTTTAATCAATTGTTCTTCCTACTATAATGTATGTGTCCAACAAATTTCATTCCGCTATTATTATTCCTTCTTGGTGTAGCAATTTTAATGGCCAGTAGTACATATATATATATATATATATAATGAAATAATATATTTATTTTTAAAAATCTCTAACCTCTGTAATTTCATCTCAAAATAAGGAAAGTGACGGTAGAAATTCAAAATTAACAGATCTAAAATGTGATACTTTTATAACTACTCGAAAACAGTCAAGTACTGTTCCAGACTGAAAAAAAATATAAAAATAAAAATAAAAATAAACCATATTAAATATATTTAAACTTATCAATGAAAGGATGTGTAAGTATAATAAATTTATTGTAACTTTTACCTTATATTGTACTTTTTACTTTGATTGTTGCATTTTTTGCTTTTATTAGTAAAAGACATGTATTGTATGTAAAGGTGGTGTAAAGTAAATACGATTCTTAGCGCTTTAAAGTCTTTCATTAAATTATAAAGAAAACGAAACGATTTGTTTCCTAGAGGAAAATTCATATAAAATGCAATCTGCTAATGACCATGATTTTGTACTTTAACAAAATAAGCTGAAATTTCATTTTTTTTTTTTTTTTTTTTTTTTTTTTTTTTCAGCTTTTGGGTCTAGCTTTCTAGATTTATTTATTTTCAAAAAAGTTTCAAGGTTGTTTTAACCCCATACCATACTATCACGAGTGGATATTTCTTTTTTTTTATTATTCAAATTATTACCCCGAGTTACCTCCGTTAGATTCCTTTTCTTTGTCCTGGCAAAGCATCACGAGTAAATTTATTGTAGTCGTTTCTAGAGAGTTAATAAATGATATTACGAGTTTTTTCTTGCCGTTTTGAATGCTTGGTGGGAAATGAAGGTACACTGAATAAGGTTTCACTGTTTGCTCAAAATGGAGGTTTAGAACATATTTAAATTACAACTCTTTTTATGGTTGAATATCTATGTATATAGACAGACTAAGTATTAAGAATTTAAAATTACTTAGATTAAAAACTTTATCGTTAACAGTACAAGTTACGCATTTGTACATTTTAAATAAGATTTCAAAAAATGTGTTGTTTTTTACTTATCTTTGATAGAAATTTTGAATTGCTATTTGCAGAAACTGCAAAAATATTAAAGGAGAATATAAATTTGCTAACTCATGAACCAAATTTTACTACACAATTGCCTTCTAGAAAATCTTTGCGACTTCTGTTGCTGAAAAACTGATAGGCTTGAAAATCTGTAGTCTGTAGTTATTAATAGCTGAAATGTTACTCGAGAGTTAATACTAGTTAATATTCTCAAGTAATATTTCAGTAATTGCTGATTTGATACTAAAGAACTCTTTTTTAATTACCAATAGTTTTATTGATAATTTTAATAATTTTCAATATATATATATATATATATATATATATATATATTTCTTGTCATGAAAAAGAAAAAAAAAATCTTTAGATTACAAAATTTATAATGTTATAAGATATTTTATACCTCTGAAAATTCTGATAAAATGAATAAGCATTCTCAAACTATACTAAAAGCTCAATGTAAAATCTAACTTCTTCTGGGCAAAAAAAAAAAAAAAATCTGTCGTTATGCTTTTGATTTGTTTATGTTCTGGTTTAGGTATAATGCTTCAAGTTAATGAAATTTGTAAATTTATAAATACTTTGCTTAATCCATCTCATAATCATTTATTTTATACTTTTTTTTTTTTCCCTTAAGCTATCTGGTGTGAAAAAATAAATTTACTATTTAAATAATGGGGAAAAACCTGTTAATTTAAAATAAGGTTTTGTAAATTAGACTGTTCTAAAGTAGAAATGATAATTTTTCATTCTAAGAGAAAGGAGGAAAGGGAGATAAAAAGAAAAGAAAAAAGAAAGTGGAAAAAACGAATATTTTACTTTTGTATTAAAAAAAAAGGTGTTTTACTATTGATGGTTTCTTTTTAGTTTATTTATATGTATAATAGTAAATATAAAATTTAAATGTAAAACTTAATAAAATTTAGTATACAACAGATACGTTATTAATACCAATTTCATCCAAAAATTTATATAAATAAATCCACTATTTGTAAATTAAAGATGAATTAAAATACTAACGCTATAAGGAAAGAATATACCCACTCACACTATTGGTGAATTAACAGAATCAACGATATATATATTTGACGAATTTATCAACCAGATACCTTTAATATTTAAGAGGAACAAACCAAATTTAAAAGAAAGCGGAACATAACCAGTTTAGAAGTGGAAGTAGAAAATGCTCAAAACTTCAAGAATTTCTTATCAGGGGACATCGAACCCTTCATAGAGCAGAACATCTCAAGATTTCAAATACTGTATAGTTTTTAAACCCCCTTAATTTAATAATTGAGCCTTGGGAGCTTCAGGATATTCCGGTTAGGTGTCTGCTGGGTTTTCTTTCTGCCACAGGTCTTTTTAAAGATTAGGTTTTGTGGGTTAGTACAATAGACCTCTGGTCGCAGTGCTTGGTTTCTTGTAAACCACCCACTTATAATTCATTCATTCATTCATTCAACCCCCCCCCCCCTCAAAAAAAAAAAAATAAATAAATAAATAAATAAAATAAATAAATAAATAAAATAAAAAATACAGTTTATGTCCCTATTTTGCTTTAGTACCCAATATTACAAAGAAATTAAGAGATAAAATAACAAATCATAAATAAACCATTGTAGAAAGCTAGGAATAAATAAATAAATGAATATATATATATATATATATATAATGCTTCATTTTCAACAAAAAGTAATAATTAAACTATTATGAAGATTATGAAGACATATAATAAATAATTTTTCGTATTCATGAAAAATCAATATAACCAAAATATACTGCTGTCAATTATTGCTATTTTTCTAATTCCACAACATGTAAAGTTGAGAAATTAGTCGTTTTCTCTTCAGAATAAAGGTGTCTTTTAATTATTTCTACCTCGTTCAGCAATTCTCATTATATCCTTTCAACATAACAATTAGTATCCTGTTTCTACTTTAGTATATACATTCTCATTCTAAATTACCACAAGCATGTTTCGCTAATTATCTTCAGCGTGTAAAATTAGACTGTCGCATGGCAATGGTTAGATATCTTTAAAATACTCCTCAAATGCACAAATTCCTTTTTGATTACCTGTAGAAATCAATGTTACTCTGCTAAGGTCTGGGATTTAAATTACTCAACATTTTTAATTTCCCTTATATTCAAAAATTTCTTTCCTTTGATATTTTCGTAGAAAACCACATTTTATGTAAGCACAATTGCATGAAATCACTATGAACCACGAAAGTTATTTTAAGATAACGATTAACAGTTAAAATGAAAAATGCTTTGCTGAATCAATAGTTCTTAATTATAAAGTGCACTAACTTTTCTAAATTGTTAGCTGTCTCTCAAAGGACACGTTAAGAATTTCATTTAAGAATATGAATAAGGTAATTGAGACAGAGTCAAGAGAGAGAGCTTAAATAAACATCTTAATTAGCCCTGGGAATATGAGTAGAGAAATATTTATGTTTGATTCAGCAAGATACATATTTCGACAAAATTATAGCTTATGACTGCGTGACAATGTTGTTTCGGATAATGAATCGATAAAAATAAAAAATAACAATTGAATGTTTTTAATGAGAAATATTTAAAAAAAATACGATTGTTTAAATTTGCATAGCAATGTTAATAAAATTTTATTATATGATCTAATAGATTATTATAACATTACTATAAAATTTGTAAATGTGATTAAACTTAATGTTTTGTAATTTATCATAAAACTATTTCTCAATTATTAATTATTCACAAAGCAAAAAGTTCAAACTAAAATAGTAGTTAAGAATTATTCATATGGAACATAAATCCAACGTCATTAGCATATATTTTCCTTCATAAAAGAAACATATATTGTTGACTGTATTAAAATAAAGAGATTCGATTGGTTTTCCTTTCCTCAGAAACAAAATTATTAGACCCAATTTTCAATATTACGATTTTAAATACCCGCGTTTAAGTTTAAATATATTTATTATATTAAATTTTCAGAGATAGAATCAAAAAATTGCTTGCAGAAATCAAAGGTATCGAATTTTTTGCTGGTTTCGAGAACAATAGTTTACTCTACATTTCTTCATCATGCAAAAACAGACAGGTAGTAATTAAAAGGTAATATCTTATATATTATTAATATAAAACAGTTAATATAAATTTAAAAAATACACCTGAAATTCGATAATAATGAAGCATTCGCTTATGACCTTATTAACATGAAGTATGTGAGAAAAGAAAGACAGAGAGAGAAGAATGTAACAGAAGAGATGTTAGGATTAAGGCAAATCGACTCACAAAATCCTATGCAATGGTGATGTGCCCTCCGTGAGGGTCTTTCTAAGAGATCCTAGCCCATATTTAGGTGAGTTTCGGAGAAAACTATAGAAAACACTGGACGAATAGGTGAAGGTATGTGGCCTGGGTTCGAACCCAGCACTTCCCATCTACCAGTTTCGACAGCAGAATCTCTTGGCCAATGGTGGGGCAAATGTAAAGAGAAAAAGCGGTTTCATGAAAATCAGAAACACCATACCAGTAGTAAATAATAATAATATTAAGGGGGAAAAAAGATTGTCTAAAAATAATATTTTTTTTAAAAATTGGGCAATTCCATGAAAAATGTAACGTCAGTCACACACAGAGATAATTCTGCTTCCAACAATATTTTCTAAATATAATCACTATCCTATTCAATCTAAGCATCACAGCAAATACGCCGTTAAAATTTCTGTATGGTGATACTGGTGGCAAAAAGAGGAAATATTATCCCTTTTTGTGACTGATGTTACCTCCTTCCATGAAATCAACCAAATGCAGTTTGCTAACTTTGTGTTGTTTCATAGCTTTTTAAAATTCACGAAGAAGTATCGTAAAGTTTTAAATATTATTAAGAAATAACCGTAATAAAATTTATTTTGCAAAATAATTTATCCTTATGTACATAATTTTGTTTGCTACAGATATTAATGTTGATTTGTCTGATTTCAGGAAACCATAGATTGAATTAATTTTGTTTTCAACGCAATTTTCTGTCTTCTACAATGACGGCCTTCGAAAGATGACGAAATTCTGTAAAAATGCTTCGCTCGGGCTAGTTACTATGTCTTAAGAATAACAAATAAAAATTAAGTTTCTATAATAAATAAAAATTAAGTTTAAATTTCACTTATTTTTTAGTAATAATTAAAAATTCGATACCCTACGTATTTATCAGTACAAAAACCCTTAACGGGTTAAAAGTTTGTGACGCAGCTACTTTATCGCTATAAGAATTTGAAATATGGGTCTTAAAAATAATGATATCAAATTTTAAGTGACGCTTTGCTAGTAGTTAAAATATACATAGATTTTCTTATTTGATCATTTGCTTTTTTCTTTTATTTATATTTACAATGCAAACATATTTTTAACTTCAAGATAAGACAAATATATAAAATATACTCAGATGCTTTTTCATTTGCATTTCAATTTCAAAATAACAGTTTTAAAAGGAATGATATCAAAATTCCAGTGACGCCTCAATGTCACTTTAAAAGATTTGTTTTTAGATTCCACTAAAATTACCTTTGTTTTGTCTGATAAAGTATTTTTACACATTGAAACAGTGCTTTTAATTTTCAAATATATACTGTCAAAAAATCACACTTTCACTGAGTTTGCATTATAAATTGAAATTATTTATTTCAATAAATCGATTTATCTTTTGCGTCACGCTATCCAAAACGGTAAGTAAAATTTGTGCAAATGTTTTCTTTGCATCACACTATCTCTTTGCACACATTTTGACTTAGTTGGGTACAAAGTAACATTAACATAAATTTTACTCACAGTTTTGGATAGCGTGACGCAAAAGACAAATCGATTTATTGAAATAAATAATTTCAATTTATAATGCAAACTCAGTGAAAGTGTGATTTTTTGACAGTATATATTTTAAAATTAAAAGCACTGTTTCAATGTGTAAAAATACTTTATCAGACAAAACAAAGGTAATTTTAGTGGAATCTAAAAACAAATCTTTTAAAGTGACATTGAGGCGTCACTGGAATTTTGATATCATTCCTTTTAAAACTGTTATTTTGAAATTGAAATGCAAATGAAAAAGCATCTGAGTATATTTTATATATTTGTCTTATCTTGAAGTTAAAAATATGTTTGCATTGTAAATATAAATAAAAGAAAAAAGCAAATGATCAAATAAGAAAATCTATGTATATTTTAACTACTAGCAAAGCGTCACTTAAAATTTGATATCATTATTTTTAAGACCCATATTTCAAATTCTTATAGCGATAAAGTAGCTGCGTCACAAACTTTTAACCCGTTAAGGGTTTTTGTACTGATATCATTACTTTTTATAGGTTATTAATCAAAAGATTAAATTAAGTCCTTCCGACTCGTAAGAAGTTTAGGTTGATTTATCTTTTCTTATGAAGTTGCCACCATTGTTTTCAAAATGGCAGCTACAATTTATTAATGGACTTGGTGGATTTATTAATGAGGACTATGTATATATGCAGTTTTAAGCAAATCATTTCAAAAGTTATTGTGATAATTTTCAAGTGGCCACCATTTAGACACAAAAGGACAGAGTGACAGATGCCCAGTGAACTTATCAAAGACATTTGAATGATATGTCAACTGCGCAAATTTGATTTGAACTGATTCAATATTACAAAAGTTATTGTAATGAAAGAAATTTAAGTGGCTGCCACTTGGAAACAAAATGGTGGAGCAAGTTGCCTAGCAAACTTATCCATGATATTTGAATTGTAAGTTCCCTCCCCAAATCTGATTTGAACCAGTTTAGTATTCTAAAAGTTATCGTGGTGGCACATTTTCAAGTGGCTGCAACTTGGAAACTAAATGCTAGAACAAAATTCATCCAAGATATTTGTGTGATAAGTTCAATGTCCAACTTCAACTGATTCAGTATTTAAAAAGTTATTCTGATGATAAATTTAAAAGTGGTAGCCTGATTTGAGAAATGGCCGTACTTAAGATATCGGTCATTTTGTTAAAAATGGCAGATAAAATTTATTAATAAATACTTGGTTGAGACCCTTGTGTGGTCAATCATCAAAATTCAAGCAAATACAGTCTTAACTAACCTTTTTTCAATGTGGATTTGAAATTTTCATGTAGCCACCACTTGAAAACAAACTGCAAAGCAACGTCGTTAACAAACTCATCTAAGATATTTGTAAGATAAATTTGCTGTATAACTTTGGTTCAACTTTGAGTATTATGTCAAAAATTATCGTAATCACAAAATTTCCATTATATATACAGAAAAACTCAACATTTTTTACATTTATACGACCATTTTTTAATTCATGAAATCAATGAAGGTAGTGAATCAACGAAGGCTTTTCTCGCTTCGCTGGTCACTATATTTAAAGGAAACTCTTTTCTATATAACTTTACAAAAAAAAAATTTAAAGAAATCATGAAGAAATTTAAAGCCCGCTTTGGTTCCCCGCTGCCTTCGGCAGCGACCCACTCATTCGCTGACTCTCAGGTGACTGTCCCTATTGCCTGTGACGACCGCTTACCAGTGGGCTTCCATTTGAGTGCTTATCAGATGACAGTTTCAAAAAGATTGAAGTAGTCATTTTATATTTGAATCCCAATTACATATGAACAACACTATATGTGGTGCATATAATATTTTCTTTCACGTTATTTTCTATATTTATTTTATTTAATCGATCAACCATAAAATGACAACAATTTCACACAGAATGAAATATGTAAACCTGATCATGGTACAGGCAGCCTTAATGTAACTCCCCTTGGTGACTTTTCAATTTTTATCGTCACTTTAGACAAAAATACATATATAGATGAAGAAAATAATTTAGATTTTAAAACTTTGCATTTCGTCAAAAAACTATTTCGATAATATTTTAAATAGGGAACTGTTTTATAATTATGGTGATTCTATTTCATAATTGTTGATAATAAAGTTACAATTTTATAAGGAGAAAATATTTCAATGTATTCATCCACTGGACCACAAACAGTAAAATGTAAAAAGCAAATTTCTGATTGGCAACACTGCAAACAACAACAGTTTGTTTTGTTACCATTGCTTACTTTGCTTACAAAATTATATTGCATTATTTTTAAAATTTTCTTTTTTTTTTTTTTTTTTTTTCCTTTTTTGTTTTTTGTCTGGTAAAATCTTGGATTAATCTACATTTACATACATTATATTTCAGGTAGGAATTAGTATTTTAATAGTTTTATTTTACTTTTTATACACATTGCCCATTGTGAAGCATGTGTAAACTTTGTACATTTAGTTTCTCAGTTTTTTTCAGCTTTTTTATGTTTGATGCATATTTGTTCTTTTTTTATACACTGAAGATTAAAATAAATATTTATTACTTTTATTGAAATATGTATACCATGAATCATAAAATATTTCATGACAAAAAAAAAAAATAATAATAATAATAATAATAATAAAAACATTAGCAGAATTTTCTGAATCTATCTGCAAAAAAATAAAATTTATCTTGAAATAGTGAAGAAGGAAGGCACTCCCTCTCAGGCCTAGCACCGTGTAGTCAGTCAGCCTTAGTCCCAAACACAAACACACTCAAACCATGCAAGCCGAACCAAGTCTGGTATCACTAGGAATAATTGCAATTCATAAAATTAATTTGTAGATGCAAATTTTACATAAATTAAGAATATACAATATAGTAATCTAGAGCAGGGTGCGAAATTTCCACACACCAACTCGCCATTGGCGAGTGGAATTTTTACTGTGGCGAGTAAAAATTTGGTCAAGTTATAGATAGAATTCTTACATGATACGGTGACAGAAAACATTCTTTTTATAGATTTAAATAAGACAAAATCTTGTGATCTTATAACCTCTCCTTTCTCTCTTCTCGGAGTGTTGACTGAGTCTGTGTGTGCGCTGTCTGACGATCGCCCCAGCCTAGGAAAGGAAAAATGCTTAGTACATGCATAAAAGTTTTAATCTCTTCGTCAGTTTCGTTTCTCTCACTTTGATTTCTCCAAGCTGAGACAAGCGTCTTTCGCATCAAGACTCTCAAAACGCATTTGCGCAATTTTTCGCGCACATACGTCGCTCCCTTCTTTCAGCCAATCAGCATTCTTCATACAAAAGACGCGGATATGAAAACAACAACAAATCTCCGTGCATAGACAAGTAGTGTCTATGTCTCCGTGCAACAAACAAATGGAAGTAAATATTGCAAATGAAGCGAGGATAAGAAGAAACGGAGATATGTCATTATGATAAAAATACGTATGTTCGTTATATAGTTCTGAAACATTTTCATTTTTCCTATGAACTCTTAAAACGCATATTATGAAAAGCTGCCATGAATTTAGTTTGTGAAAAGCGATCGTCAGGATTAAGAGATTCTTGGAGATGGGGTAAATTGTTAAAGTGAATAAGTCTACTGCATTATGCATTAATTTAGAGTATTGCAGTAAGTTTATTTTCTTAAACTGTACCCCACTGTTATAAGGAATTCCAATTTTTCGTTAATTTTATTGAAAAGAATGATACATATGAATGTAATCCATTAAAGAATCATAGTAATATATTGAATATGATATTCTAGTGAAAGAATGAACTTGAAGTAAGTTTATTTGTTTATTTTCATTATTTGTATTGCATAGTTCTAAATTTTGTAAATTATTTTGATTGTTAGAGATAGAAAATGCTGTTTTTTAATTGTTTTATAGTATTTCATATTTTATTGCATTACTAACTTATATATATATATTATATATATATATAATATATATACTTAAATAACCTTTTCTTTTGATAGTGTGTATTCCGTACATAGTATATATTATTGGCGTTTTGGAACACATTTTCAAAAATTTTAATGGATATTTATTAAAATATCTTTTATTAAGATTTCACTGCTATAAGTTTGTCATTGAACATAAAATGCAATTCTGGCTGTTATTACTACTATTTATTATTGTATCAATTCAATTGTTTTATAGTTATATAATATTTTTTTATGAAAACATTTACCACAGCAATTTTAATTGATAGTTTTAAATAGGCCTATAGAGTCATGCAATGTTATATATTTTAAAAATTTATTCATTAAATAAAGAAGTTTTTATTTATTTATTTTTTCTCTTAGACAAAAACAAATATTTTTAACAAGATTCATACTTCATCAGGGAAAACCTAAAATACTCAGAAAATTTGGATTTTGTTAAAAAAAAAAAAAAAAAAAAAAAAAAATGAGGAAAAATTGATCATAAAACCTGGAAAAACGACAACTTCCTTTCTCTCATAATATAATTTCCTTGCTTAGCCTTCATATTGATTCAAATGATTAAGTATTGTGAAAATACGCATGTGAGCAATGATTTCTATGTAAATTTCTGTCATGATCGACAGTAATATGACATCATACAATGGAATTAGAAGTATTTTGCCTCTTTAGAGGAGTGTTTCTTGTAATATATTGCTAATATTTTCTTTAAAATTGTTTGGAAAACTCAGGGAATTTTTTTCTCATATTTTATTATGAACCCTGTATGATGAAATTTAACAACAACAAAAAGTCTTTATATAATAATAGAATCTGTATGTTATATATTTACAGGTACATCATTTTTTAAATAGGTATGGATTAGTTTTATGCATCTACACAAGACAATGGCTGAATACTTTCATTACATTTTCACAATATTTACTTTAACATGCATTGGCATTGAAGCGTGCACCACCACTGAAAATTTTCAGGGTGTGTGTCGCCCTCTCCAAAAATTTCTCTTTTTTCCTTTGTACAAATAAAACTTAACACAAAATATTTTTATGTTTATATGCTTTTATGGTGTATTGACTGAAAGTTTATTTTTTTAACTTCCCAATGCAGTTGAAATATGTTCATCAGTTTAATTTGTTTGTCATCGCTCATGTTTTTATTTCCAAATATGCAGGGTTGCCACCACTTGTATTTTTTTCACCACTATTTTTGTTTAGAAATCTATGTTTTTTTTTTTTTTTTTTTTTTTTTTTTTAATTGCTTAAACATATTGCAAACTAGTATGTTGTGGCCACCACAAGACTTTCTTCTATATTTTCCTATACAAATTCACTCAATAACAAAAAAAAAAAAAATCGATAACTTTGTTTTAAATTATCACATATTTATAGTTCAACCATTCATTTTAAAGGTATTGACGAGACCTTTCGAAATATACCCATCTTGAAAATTTACCCCCCCCCCTCCCCGTGGGTACTTCCCCTTAGGAGGGGAAGTGATGCCCCCACATGCACAAAATTTTTTTTACTAATTAACTATTACTATTATCAATAATTCATATTAATTTTACAATCACAGGTGAAGAATAACTCTCATTATGTACATTTATACGAAATTGTGTCCTATACTGCCATGTTAAAAATTTAGAAAAAATACGATCACAGCGCCACCTGTTGAGCGATTGATCCCCAAATCTAATCAGCACCAGTTTATGTCAGGGGCAAACTAAATACGAAGTTTGGTTACATTTCAATTAAAAAAAATATATATATATGATTTTTTTTTAAGTAAAAAAAATCGATAACTTTGTTTTAAATTATCACAGATTAATAGTTCAACCATTCGTTTTAAAGACATTGACGAGACCTTTTGAAAGATAGCCATCTTGTAAATTTACTCTCCTCTAGGGGGGACTCCCCCCCCCCTCGTGCCAGGAAGGGTGGCAAGGCTCATACACATACAAAAATTTTTTCCCAGTTGACTATCTCTATTAAAAATAATTTTCGTAAATTTCATAATGATTATTAAAAAATAATTCTCTTTATGCACACTTACACAAAATTTTGTCCTATATCACCATGTTAAAAATTTAGAAAAAGCGGGATGGCAATGCAACCTGTAAGACAATTTTTACCAAAAGTTGATAGGCACTAATTTATGTCAAGGTGCAACTACATACCAATTTGTATGAAATTCTGTGCAGTAGTTCCTGAGATACAGTTGCCACAAAATTTTGTCACACACACACAGACATTTTCTAAAAATGGTCAAATCGTGTTCTACAGCTCTCAAAATGTGTAAATCCATCAAAAACCCGAGGTCGAAAATTTTTACGAATCCAATACTTTCTTCTATTGAATATAGAAGAAAGTAATAATTCTCATTATGTACATTTATACGAAATTTTGTCCTATACTGCCATGTTAAAAATTTAGAAAAAATGCGATTACAGTGCCACCTGTTGAGAGATTGATCCCGAAATCTAATCAGCACCAGTTTATGTCAGGGTCCAACTAAATACCAAGTTTGGTTAAATTTCATTCATTGGTTCGTGAGATACAGCGTCCACAAAATCCGTGATACACACAGACATTTTCTAAAAACTATTAAATCGTGTTCAGGACATCCCAAAACGTGTAAAATCACCGAAAACCGGAGTTCGAAAAATTTCATGAATCTAATACTTTCTCTATATTACATGTAGAAGAATGTAAAAATGGGGGAGGGGTGTACCAAAAAAATAGTGGGTGATGGGGCAAAATGGGGGCCAGATTCGAATTCAGGAGGTTATTTTACATAAGAATCTGCAAAAGTGGTATCAGATATCGAAAAAAAATTTTTTTTTTTTTTTTTTTTTTTTTTTTGCAGAGCAGTGTTATTAAAACATGAACAAAGAATTTTCAGAAATATTGGAAATGCTCAAACTGCTGTATAGAAAAAAATTCTCCATGGAAAAAAAGTGTATCATTATCTTATTAAAACAGAATAAAAAATAAAATAATAATAATAATAAAATAAAGAAAAAACAGAGTTTTGTTTGTCAATATAAAGAAAACTGTAGGATTCGAGGAATGTAAAATATAAATAATTACGAGATTAAAAGAACTTTTTATATTACCGTAGTTTTAAATTTTCTGTTGAATCATATAAACTTGACCATTCTATGTATTAATAAATGCTTTTAAAATTTTTTTTGCTGAATTATCCCATCAACTTGAAAAAACATGATCGAATGTGTAATAAAGAGGGCAATTATAAGAAATTTTCAAACATTTAGAAAATTGAATAAAAATATTAAAAGAATGCATTGTCATAGTGTTCTGAGCTATTCTAAAAGTTTCAAATGTCTAGATAGTCAGGAAGTTAGTTAAAAATCATTTGCAAAGCTTGTACTGGGCAATCAAAGAAGAAAGCGAGTTAATAAAAATGTGGTAATGAATAAAAATCAAATAAAAAAAAAAAATCTGAAAACTTTAACAGTGCTACACTATTATGTAATGTAGAAAATCCAATTTTTTAATGTAAAGGGCAGATAAAGTACAATTATTTTTTTTTTTATCTCTTTATAACTTAATCAGAAAAAGACTTCAGAAATTTTAAAATTAAATTTTTAAAATTTTGATTTTAATGAAAAAATAATAATTTAATTTTTTTAATTACGTTATTATGAATGACATACTTGATGTTAAAGGAAGGAAGAAAATATTCTTAAAAAATCTAATAAAACCCAAAAATACTCTGATTAAACCCGATAAAACCCAGAAAAACCAATGGACTGTTTTTTTTTTTTTTTAACCTCGGTTTTTTCCAACTGGTTCGTAGTTTATGTCAGAGAGGGAACCTGTTTCCATGGCTTATATTCTAAATAATAATAATAGTTATTATTTTCTTATTATTATTGTATGTTAGAAGTTATGTACTGATGTCTCCAGTGGCTAGATGGTTTTATCTTTAAAATCTAAATTCTAAGACAATCTAATTGTAAGAAAAACTTAAATAGGTTTAACTTTTAAAGTATTTTTCTTTGCTGTTATGTATAGCTGCCATGTGTTATGATTGATTACTGATGTTTTTTAATAGAAATGTTTATTTACCTTATCTAATCTTAAAAAACTGCTACAAAAACTTACAATATATATATATATATATAAACGCTCTATAAAACACTGCTATTCAGAAATCTTAACATTTAACACCCCCCTCCCCCAATTACCCCAAGCCTCGACAGCAGAAATGAACCCAGAAAAAAAAAAAAAAAAAAAAAATTCTTTGCAACACATGAGTGTTGTATTCATGAAAAAATATATTAATTTTAGTTTCTTATTTTAAAGAGGCAAACATTTATTTATTTTTATAATATTGTTTGTATAATATCGTGTGAATGAGTTAAATAGTTTTATAGTTTCAGGATTTGCTAGAGGAGTTACATTGTCATCAGAACATGCACACATTAAACAAGTCGTTAAAGAACAATGTGTTACTGCACATTGGCTGTTTTCTGTAGTTGGTTAAAAATTCTTGTATCCCTTAATTTATCTTCTTAGGTCTGTATAAATAATTTTAAAATTTACCAGCAGCTTCCTTACATACTTAAATTTTTAACTAGTGATATTCAAGAGATACTCCAAGAATTAATTTTAACATATACTATGTTGATCAGTGGCGGATTTAAGGGAGGGGGGGGCTAGGGGGCTAAAGCCCCCCCCCCCCCCAAAAAAAAAAAAACACTGACATTCACAATTGAATATTGCAATTGTAAATTTTTTATTGGTCTAGAATAACACTTTGAAAAATCTCCCCCCCCCCCCAAAGTCAAGTTCTGGATCCGCCACTGATGTTGATTAAAAAAAAAAAAAGTTATTATTTAAATTTTACAAATTATAAAATTTGGAAAACTAAAAAATTCTACAACTGCCTTTTATTTTCATATAAACTTTACAGAAAAGTGTTTAATATATATATATATATATATTCATTTTAAATAATTCCTTTGAACTTAGTGTATCGAATTTTGGACAATCAGTTGTAATAATTTTTGTTTACATTTAAGATTAAGGAAAATATGTACACATATAAATGCTTTTGCTCTGAGTTATCAAATTTTACCCAAGTTTTTATTATTATATTGTAAAATAAGTATAAAATAAATACATGATAAGAGGTTTTAAGCAGATACAAATACATTTTACAACCTCTCATCAATAGTAAAATGCATTTTTTTTTTCTTTAAGTGTTTTTCATTTAGTTAGTATGCTATCAGAAACTCAGTTATTGTAAAATAAGTATAAAATAAATACATGATAAGAGGTTTTAAGCAGATACAAATACATTTTACAACCTCTCTACAATCAATAGTAAAATGCATTTTTTTTCCTGTAAGTGTTTTTCATTTAGTCAGTATGCTGTCAGAAACTCAGTTAAATGTGCTATTTTTTTTTTTTTTTTTTTCAAAGAGACAGTAGTATTTAGTCTTTTAAATAAAATAATATTATAATACACATACGATAAGTAACGTAAGAAATATGTAAACAAATATCTTTGAAAACAAACAGCGGAAGGCATGCGCGAGAAGTTGCGCAGATCTGTTTTCAGAGAAAATCGCTCCTCCAAGAGGAAAAAAATGTAAACAAAACTTAGAAAGCAGAAGGATGCGCGAGATATTGCGCAGATCTGTTTTGAGAGTCTTGATGCGAAAGACGCTTGTCAAGCTGAGTGAGGACAGACGAGCAGAGAAGAGAGCCTCTTTGCCCGTCGCCCTCTATCCGAGAGAAGAGAAACACGAAAGTTTGCCTATGCGATATTGGTGCATGAAAATGAGCTCGAGCCCTTTTAAAGATACTGCTTATTTTTATTTTGTTGAATAATTACCAAAAAGTAGTTCACATTCTCCAGTTTTTCATTGAAACGTCAAGGATTTGCGCCTGTAATGATTTGTAAGCAACGACTATGTCAAAAAAGTTATTCTGAAATGGTTATTTCAAATGACAATAATGAACAAACTATACACACCGACATTCCGTCTGATTACAAAAATAAAATGGACAAAAAACACATTTCTGATGAAAAAAGTTAAATACCGTATATTTCCGTGTATAAGCCGAGAATTTTTGGAAATTTTTCGGAAGCTGAAGTCGGCTTATATATAAGGGTACATATTTTTAGGAAAAAACGTACATTAGAAACAATGATTGAATATATAGATTTTAAGCTTAAAAACTATATATAAAGTAAAATAGTGATATTAAACCTTATTTTTAAATAATTATCACATATAAAACTTTTAAATTAGCAATTTTAAATTTATTTCAAGAAACGCTCAATGTAGTCACGTGTGTTACATTTATTTATTTTTTTTTTTGACCTGCCGGTAACTGACATCATCGGCAGATTGCACGAACGGAGTAACTACTATGTCTGATTCAGAAATAGTATAAGAAAAACTTGAAAAAACAGGACTCCTGATCATATTTTTTATTTATACAATTAAATCATATCTGTTTAAAATGTTTCAAGGCTTACACTAGCAAAAGAAGTGGCAAATCTTTGTTTTTTTCATATAGAAGTTTCTTTTTTAAGATTGCCTTGAGGTACTGATAAAAATACTCAAAAGTAGAAATATACAAAATAATTTAGATATGTCATAAAAAAAAAAAAAAAAGAAAGATGCAATCGGTCTTTTAACGGCTTATTTATATAAACATCCAGCGGCTGCATCATCGACGTTAGGGTTAGGCCTCCCGGTATTACGGCAAGGCAACCATCATTTTCAGCTGCTGGGACTTGTGTGTGCGAGTGCGTCTGTGCTAACCTCCCTTCTGATAGGGTTGCCAGAGTTAAAATTATCGTCATTGGCGAACACACTGCGATCATTTTATGTCATAGCTAAGCAAGGTAAGGAATTCTATTGGATAAGCATGCATTTTGTGCAATTTCATTGGACAGATTATCCTGAAAGTTGTATAGATTGGCAATATACTCGAACTTTAAAAGAGTATTTTTTCAATTCGGCTTGTACACACACAGGTTGGCAATTTTGGGCAAATTTCTGCAGGGAAAAACATACTCTTGGCTTATATTCGGAAATATACGGTAAATAGGTAAATAAGGAAGCTTAACGTTTCAAATAAAAAGATTTTCACAGAATATTGTTTGACAGAGTTTTTTTCTTCTTCTTTTCTTTAATGAATCTTTGCATTTTATGTTATTAGATATTTTCATCTTTTTCAAATCTCAAATACAATACACTATAATGATTTTTAATTATAGATGATTATGAGACATGATGATATACGACACACTTTTAATATACCGTAAAATTCCGATAGTAACCCCCCGCCCTCCCTTACCTTTGGTGTAAAGGTAGAAATTAAGAAATTTGGTTGGTGGCCACTGGCCTTCATTTTTTTAGTGGCCACTTTTAAAAAGTTACTTGGCCACTCGCTGATAAAAGTAAAAGTAAAATAAAATTTTTCTTTTCTTTAATTTTTTCAATGTTCGGTCTCGACAAATCATTAAGAAAATAATTAAGGTAGTCAACTTTTTGAAACTCATCCACAATAATACATTTCTGATAAATTTTAATAAATGAAATAGGAATAGATTTACATATACTATGAATGTAAGAAAATACTATTCATTACAAAATTCATATGTTTAAAATGCTCTTTTGGTTATATTATTTTATAACAGAAAAATTCTGATTATATTGCCCCTTCACTATCCTGAATGGTGTTGATTTTCTACTTAAAAAAAAAAAAAAAAAAAAAAAAATCTTTGATTCATGAAAATATGTATTTGTAAATAAAAAAAAATATTTTTTTAATAATACTTTTTTATTTTGCAAGTTTCTTTTTCCTTTTTTTTTTCTTGTTACAAATGAATTATAAATTAATTTTTCTTTAATAATAATGAATTTTTAATAATTTGCAATTATAATCCCCCTCTCTAACTGAATTTAGAGAGTGTGGCTGTAGTCGAGATTTCACAATGAAATTGTAGCTGTCACTTTTTAAAAAGTTAATTTTGACAAATTTTAAAATTGGCAGCACTAATTCATCTTAAGGATAAACAAGATCTTAAGCTCAATCATTAAATGATAATTCAATAGAAAAAAAAAAAGAAATCAATTTTAAGATATTATCAAATTTGTAATTTAATGGTCTGTAGTATGTAGTACATCAGTGTAACTCAGATTAGGCATAACAAATTACATATAATGTGTCAAATGACGTTTTTAATTTTTCTGCGAACGTAATACAATCGGAGTTTCAGCCGATTGATTATCTCACGAGCTTCTTTTTCGTCTCTTTCTCCCGAAAGTTGGCCGAAACTCTCATTTTGACATTTTTTAAAAATTAAAATCTAATACTTTTATAGAAAAATGGAAAAAAGCCATACGTTTTTTTAGTATATGAATAAGACTACTTGCCAATTTCCAGTGTTTACTGTTAAAACTGACTTCCGAAAATGTCTGTAAGTGGCGATGTTAGATTTGAGAAAGCCTGAATTCGAGGCGCACGGCGCGTTTACTGTGAAAACGCCGCCGCGCGATCCAAGTTTGCATTGGAATGGGGTATTCTGTAAAGAATGGGTAGAAGAATTTTAAGTGTTTACTATTAAAATTGACTTCCGAAATATGTTTGCAAGTGGCGAGGTTAGATTTTAGAACAGCCTGAATTCTTTGCGAGGCGCGTTTACCGCGAAAAAGCCGCCGCGCGATCCAAGTTTGCCTTGGAATGGGGTATATTTTATAAAGAATGGGTAGAAGAGAAGTGGCCACTGCAGTGGCAACCAAAGGCAATTTCTTTAGTCGCCACTTTTAAAAATCTAGTCGCCATGTGACGAGTGGCGACTGCTAATTTCTAGCTTTACTTTGGCAGCTAAGTTCGCCACTCTTTCGTTATTCCCATGAACGTTGCAAACATACTTTTTTTAAATTCTGAAGTCTTATATGTTTATTTAGAAACTTTAATTTGCATATAACGTATCCAAGTGTTATTTGTACTCATCTTTTTAAAGTAAAATAACTCCAAATAAAAAAAATATGTGGTGTTGTTTACATTCTTTAAACTCCAAAACGTTAACTGCTAAATCAAAATATTCACCGTAGTACTTTATTTGCTAATGCAAATGTAAACAAACATGCAGCTTTAGCATAAAGCAATTTGTTATGTTTATATTTTCAAAATCAGAATGAGGAACAGCTATACGATAAAATAAGCCACCCACTACTGTTGCCAATGTACAGCTTACCAGATGAGTTGATAGTGCGAACTGATATTCAGAATCATTACAAAACATCAAAAATACATTTTAAGAAAATAAATTATTTCACTCGTGATTGTTTTGAAAGTCACTGAAATAAATGAATCTGAAAATGCATGAAAATCAGGGGTCGAAATTAGAATCAGTAAGTTGGGAGCCAAAAGACAACTAATATTATTTTCTTTGTTGCAATTATGTTGTACTAAGGTTCTATTTCGAAATTGTCATTTACACATAGAAACATGTGTATAAACATTATACATAAACAGAAATTAATCAAAATACTGATACCTTATCTAGTTAGTTTTTTCCATTTTAAAAATGTGTTAGAGCAAATATTTTTACAAGAAAGCTAGGAATTTAATTCTACTACTTCGTTGCTAGTGCCTTTATTTTCATCACACATTATAACTGCACACTGAAGGGGGAAAAAGAATGTTAGGCGTCAAAGTGATGATTAAGTATAAAATTATGGTCATCAAAATGAAATATTTATTTGCAAAATACAACTAACTACCACTAATTTCAAGCCCTGATGAAAATCTGTGCTGCAGCGGTGAGTATTCTAATATAAAAACTAAAAAATAACATCACTGGATACCCCTAATTCATAGCATAAAAATCTGTACCGGAGCGGTTAGTATCCCGATATTAAAACCAAAAAAACATCACTGGATATCCTTAAATTGATCGGACAAGGATTGGAAAATGCATGAAAATCTGTACTGCATCACTACCATGAACAATTTTTTCCCCTAAATAATTCCATTAATTTAATAATAATAAAATACACTCAAAAATTAATTTTTAAATTTCAAAAATGCATTTAAAAAAATCATTCACCTCGGTTGCATTACAATAAACATATATGAGTGGCTGACGCATGAAGAAAAACAAAATTCCGAGACAGTTAAACGAAGTTCCGATACAAAAAGGTTACTATTAAAAAGTGTCGATACTCAGTATGCTCATTGCTCAGTAAAATCAATGAATAAATCAAAAATTAGTTTCCATAGTTATAATAAAATTCTTAATTTAGTTTTAAGAAAATGACTTTCCAATTCAAAATTTATAGGAAGAGATTTAAGAAAAAATACCGTAAGATTATGTAATGGAATATTATCCATCTAAATACTTTATATATTTCCCAAAGGCAGAAACACTGCGACACGGCGACATAGTCGCGAACACAGAAAAACGGCTTGCGGATAGTTTTTGTCTGCACTGAGAAAAAAAATTTGTCTGTAACTTTTGAATAACTATTCACTTATAAAAATTTCTGTATCAAAACTAAAACTAATACTTGTATTATTTATAATTATTTATATTGTGTTGTGTGGAACATTGCTATAAAATATTTAATTGAATGAGATGAATTGAATGAATACAATTGTTTATATTATATCGTTTTGTAGTAAAATTGTATTCGTGTATTGTTGCACAAGATCAGCACTGATGTTAAGCCCCCTCCTCCCCCATCAGCTTTCAGGCTTTTTGAGTGTAAGCCATTTTCACCCCTGATTACACGCAAATTTTGCAGACAGATTATGAAATCTTAAAAGCCTGTTGCAGACAGCTTCAAAACTCTCTATTTTACCGAAGTGGCTAATCGGACCGTCGGTGCGATTAGTGTACAGGCTATTTGGACCATCTTTTCCAAGGAGAATAAATTAGCACTGATAAAAAGAGTAAAATTTAGAAATAATATAATGTGTCTCGTCCCCGTGCATGAAAAATTATCTTGTTTACTTTTTTTTTGAGTGCGGGAGTGGGGTAGAGATTAATTATTTTCAGAGATTTTGTACTCTAAATGAGGCTAAAATTATTCATAAAAGGACAATAACTCAAAATTAATTTTTATAAAGCAAAAATGAAAATAATAAAGACTTCGAAAATTGAATAATAAAAACAAAAAAATGCAACATGAAAACAGACCTTAGTAAATGAGTATTTTCAATCCTTGAAAAAAATCTTCGCAATATGTTTGTTTATGAATATGCATAAATAAATCTTCATATTCAACTACATTGATGTTATTTGTTTTTTTATTTCGTCTTTCCTTTTTTTTTTTTTTTTTTTTTTTTTTTTTTAACAATTAAACCGTTCCAATATAATTCAATGCAAACTAAACTCAATTTTCTATACAAATATATGTATGATTTTTCTGAAAATAACTTTTGTACTTATTTATTAATGTTGACAGCAATGTTGAAATAAACATGGATTGTAGATCAATCGCATTATACACTTTTAAAATGTTAAAAATTTGAATTTGCAGTTGAAACAAGCAAAATAATTAGTATAGGGTTCCCACTAAATTTCAAAAATAAAATTCCCTGACTTTTCCAGGTCTATTTTTAGAAAATTCCAGTCACAAAATTTGGTTTGTGACATAAAAGATAGCTCACGGTATAAAGCAAAACATAGCTCGCAACATAAAAGACAACATAGTAACGTGACTTGCGATATAAATTGAATGTTTAAAATGCATTTTCCAGGTTTATATCATCATTTTCCCAGGTTTTTGAGCAATATTTAGATTCAGAAAATTCCACTAATGTTTTATTACTATTATTTTTATCATGCTCAAAAACAAAACAAAACAAAAACTGAGAAGCTAAATGTACAAAGTTTATACAAGTTTCATAATGGACAATAAAACTATTAAAATACTAATTCTTACCTGAAATATAATTTAAGTCAAATCCAAATGTAATTGTTATCCACGGAGTATTATAAGACGCTTTCATGACATGACGCTAAGCCACGTCCGTGCGCTAAGCTAAGCTAAAGCCTTGGTTTTTAAGAACACGAAACGAGAACGTCAACGTATTCGGCGTCTTTGCGCATGCGTCACGACGCTCTTTTCTGCGGTTTCAACGCCAGCGCTGATATCAAGGAGACTCTGATTGGAGCGTCGCGGCGTCGAAAACGTTGACGTTTGCTTCCGAGTTCTTAAAAACCAAGGCTTTTAAGATAACAAAACAAACGTGTTGTTAGTAGTGTTGCCAATCAGAAATTTGCTTTTTACATTAACTGTTTGTGGCCCAGCGAATGAATACATAGAAATATTTTCTCCTTAAAAAATTGTAACTTTATCATCAACAATTATGAAATAGAATCACCATAATTATAAAATAGTTCCCTATTTAAAATATTATCAAAATAGTTTTTTGACGAAATGCGAAATTTTAAAATCTTAAATATTTCCTTTATAACAAAAAATATATATATTAAAGTGAAATTTTATTTCGTATATATACAATAAATATTTAAAAGAAACAATAAAGTTTCTTTCTTGCATTAAAAAACAAAATCTTAATTTTTTATTGACTGCATTCAGATTGAACCAACCAACCAACTACAAGACCAAACCGAATAACACCTGTTCAGAATTCTGAGAATTATCAATAGAAATCTTTGCATCGCGTAGTAAAAATAGTTCGATTTTTAAACTGAGTTATAAAAAAAACAAGAGTTTTCCTAGGGAAAAGGGAGATGTCAGGCACATCAGATAAAAGCGATTAATATCATATATAAATTAAATTAAATTCGCTCGAGCCATATTCGAGAAAAAAATCTTACACATTAGGCCGCCCATTTTCGCTTAAATGAGCCAATTCATATCTCGAAATATACTGCACGCAGAAATGTAGCGATTTCAGGGTAGGATCAGACAGAAGGTGAAAGACTATTTTGAAATTATCAGAACATAACCTCCCATATTTCCTGAGATATTAAGTGTCGGCTTTCAGCGGTCTCTTTGATCTTTAAATTCCTGTATATATAAGTGTCGCAGTTTCGTTCGTTTTTCCGTTTCCGCTGAGTGTCGTGGCGTTCGTTTGTTTTTGCGCTTGCGTCACTTGAGACTCTGCCGAGTCTCTTGATATTTGTTTATTTTCTTGTTAGTATGTCAAAATAAAATTTTAATCTTACGTTATTTAAGCTCTTTCAATGAGACCGTAAACCTAACTTGCTTGCAACACTTAGGAATCCTGTTAAAAATATCCAAATACTCAGTATGATATTGACCTTATTGTAAAAGAAAGAAAGTATAGAGAGCATAATACCAATGATCTAAGGTGATAGCTAAGCCTGATTGACGATTTAAATGTCTAAATACTTGCGCTTTTCTCACTTCGATGTACTTAACTTACATGATTTTGCTGTGTGATTTTATCGGTGTTTGTTACTTTTTTTTTTTTTTTTTTTTTTTTTTTTTTTCGTCCACGAAGTTCTAACAAGGAAGGTCTTCATAGTCCAAGCGGCGGCTGCAAAAAATTGACTTGAGAAGGTACGAAGCTGATTTTTTTCCTATAGATAGAATTCATTGTTACAATGAAAATCTGATAGGGTTGCCTGGTCAAAGCCGTCAAGTTTAAGAGAAACAACCTCACTTCCGGTCACAATTTAAACGATTTTTCGAACCCCAAAAGGTATGAAGATGAAACCGGTGCTAAAATGTAGAGATTAATATGCTCTTTAAAATGGCATAGGGTTGCCTGGTCAAAACCGTCAAGTTTCACAGGTTGCCTCGATAATAGGGGTCAAATTTAAACGATTTTCGAACCCCAAAAGGTATGAAGATGAAAGCGGTGCTAAAATGTAGAGATTAATATGCTCTTTAAAATGGCATAGGGTTGCCTGGTCAAAGCCGTCAAGAAACAGAGGTTGCCACGAAAATAGGGGACGTATTTTACGATTTATTTATCCAAGTAAAAAGTGATTTACCCAAGTGTAAAGATGAAACCGGTGCTAAAATGTAGAGATTAATATGCTCTTTAAAATGGCATAAGGTTGCCTGGTCAAAACCGTCAAGACCCGGAGGTTGCCTCGAAAATAGGGGTCAAAATTAAACGCTTTTCGAACCCCACAAGTGTAAAGAAGAAACCGGTGCTAAAATGTTTAGAATAATATACTTTTTAAAATGGCATAGGGTTGCTTGGTCAAAGCCGTCAAGAAACAGCGGTTGCCACGAAAAAGGGGGGCGTATTTTACGATTTATTTACCCAAATAAAAAATGATTTACCCAAGTGTAAAGATGAAACCGATGCTAAAATGTAGAGAATAATATGGTCTTTAAAATGGCATAGGGTTGCCTGGTCAAAACCACAAAGAAAAGAGGTTGCCACGAAAAGTGTGTGCGTGTTGGGAGGGGGGGGGGCAAATTTTCGCGGTTTTCTTACCCTAACATATTTAAAAATGAAACCGTTTATAAAATATAGAGAATAATATTCTCTTTTGAGTATCATAGGGTTGCCAGGTGAAAATCTCGAAAAATAGTGGTTGCCTCGAAAGAAAAAAAAAAGCTAATTTTGAAGGGTTTTTTATACAATGTGAAGAAAAAATATAAAAAGTATTTAAAAAATAAAAAATAAATAAACTGTAATGAAACTGTTGTAAAATGTCCCATAAAAACAACGAATTAATAGTAAAAATTAAAAATGTAGCATGCGGATACGGATAAGAAAATACGACCGCAAAAGTTAACAGAAATGAAGATAATAATGCCCAAGAAACTCATAATAAAAAATTCTGTTAGTATACAAAATAAATAATTAAATAAAATGAAAAAAAAAAAAAAAAAAAAAAACCTCTTATTTCAGATTTGCAGCAAGATTTACAAATTTCAATTTCATAAATTAATTCATTGTTATTAAGAAACGCGAAAAATTTATCAATTTTTAAAAAATGTTTTTCGCTTTATTTGTACCCATAATTAATTTGCAGAAGGTATTATTGATTATTTTAATTAGATATAAAAAAAAATTAATTGAGAAAATTTTCTAAAATTGACAAATTCTTAATATAACAAAATCGACACAACCCAATATTTTCGTATAAAATTCTACAAAGCAGTCGCATACAAAGCAGTAGCTTCAGGGAATTATCTTCTCAATACTTTCACACAATTTGAATATTTTAAGTATTGAAAAATGGGAAAAAAAAAACGAGCTCGTGAGCTGAAATTAGTTTTATACAGATTAGAAAAAGAATGGTCACGCATAATAATTTAATTTTCTTTATGCTTTAAAATCTCTTATATCATTAAACAAATAAAATAAACGAATATTGAAATTCGCTTCCTTTTCTAAGCTGACCGCTATACCTTGACAGGTTTGAAGCACAATCGTAAGGAAATTGAAAAGTGTTGTATGTTCTACATTTAGCTAGCAATTTCATCTTTTAAATATTAATCATTTCGTGTTTAACCTTTTTAAAATAGTCTTCATGTGTGTTTCACTTTGTGTTAAACACCTTTAATATTTGTCAGCTTTTTGGAGACTGACCGCTATTTCTTTACGAATTTTACCAGGCAAACATATGCCATTTTAAAATAACTGCTACGCTGTACATTCTGGAACCAGCTACACCTTTCAAATATTCATATAATTTCATCCTTATTCATTTTCTTTGTTAATGCTATTCGTATTTTTTTACACTTCGTTAAGAAATCTTCAAAACTCGCCTATTTTTTTGTGGTTGACTGCTTTACTTGACAGATTTGACCTATTTTCGAGGCAACCTCCGAGTCTTGACGGTTTTGACCAGGCAACCTTATGCCATTTTAAAGAGCATATTGGGTAAATCACTTTTTACTTGGATAAATAAATCGTAAAATACGCCCCCCTTTTTCGTGGCAACCGCTGTTTCTTGACGGCTTTGGCCAGGCAACCCTATGCCATTTTAAAAAGTATATTATTCTCAACATTTTAGCACCGGTTTCTTCTTTACACTTGTGGGGTTCGAAAAGCGTTTAATTTTGACCCCTATTTTCGAGGCAACCTCCGGGTCTTGACGGTTTTGACCAGGCAACCTTATGCCATTTTAAAGAGCATATTAATCTCTACATTTTAGCACCGGTTTCATCTTTACACTTGGGTAAATCACTTTTTACTTGGATAAATAAATCGTAAAATACGTCCCCTATTTTCGTGGCAACCTCTGTTTCTTGACGGCTTTGACCAGGCAACCCTATGCCATTTTAAAGAGCATATTAATCTCTACATTTTAGCACCGCTTTCATCTTCATACCTTTTGGGGTTCGAAAATCGTTTAAATTTGACCCCTATTATCGAGGCAACCTCTAAAACTTGACGGTTTTGACCAGGCAACCCTATGCCATTTTAAAGAGCATATTAATCTCTACATTTTAGCACCGGTTTCATCTTCATACCTTTTGGGGTTCGAAAATCGTTTAAATTGTGACCGGAAGTGAGGTCGTTTCTCTTAAACTTGACGGCTTTGACCAGGCAACCCTATCAGATTTTCATTGTAACAATGAATTCTATCTATAGGAAAAAAATCAGCTTCGTACCTTCTCAAGTCAATTTTTTGCAGCCGCCGCTTGGACTATCATAAGTGCATACTCAGAAAATTTTAGGAAAAAAGGAAAAACCAGCTTAAGTTTTGTATACTGTCGTAAAAAAATAATGAAAATATACTTTTCTTGGATATTTATTGCTTAATATTGTTAATACTGGGAAAGTACAAGCAGAATGATTTTTTGATAAATAACTCTTTAAGAATAAACTTTTTTCTATATCTTTCGTACTAAACTACTTTAAGGGTTACATGGGTTTCGAAGGCTAAAAAATCATATTTGTTCTTTTCTATATGTATATATATTTTAATGTAATAGATACAATTTTTTATTCAAATTCGGAACATGTAAAAGAGCAACATTTAAACAATATTTTATAAAATTATCATTAAAAAATGTAGAAAATTCAGCCGTTGTGTCCTAGTTTTCGGAGACCCTTCAAAAAAGCGGTGGACACGGTTTGTCGAAAACCAATGCGCCGATCTTATTGAAATTTTGTACATTTCTTCAAAATAGAATTACCTAGTGCTTGAACGAAGGACTTTTTCTTTCAATTAAAACTAATTTTACAAGGTTATATGTGGAGTAAAATGTACAGCAAATTGTACTGTTTTTGCATACAACTCTGCCAAAAATTCAAATTTAAATAAAAAATAAATAAAATAAAATAAATCCTTCATTCAAGCACTAGGCAATTCTATTTCGAAGAATCATGCAAAATTTCAATAAGATTGATGCATTAGTTTTTAAGATAGCGTGTCCACCGCTTTTCTCAAGGGTCTCTTGAAACCTTCTACCGGTCGAATTTTTTAAAAATTTTAATGAAAATTTTGTAAAAAATTGGTTAAACTTTGCTCTTTTATACGCTCAAAATCTTCATTAAAAATTTTTATTTATTATATATTTTTTTTTAAAGTGAGAAAGAATATGCCTTTTTTTTTTTTTTTTTTTTTTTAAGCTTTTGTAACCCATGTAACTGTTTCAGTAAATTTACTGTAAATAAATACATCTTTATAAGTATAATTTTATAAGTATATATTTATAAATACGCATATTGAAACTAAACTATTGTATTATATAACCTTTAGTCTAACGCAGAAATCTTGTACTACAGTTTTACTTGAGCTTTCAATAAATATTTTTTTAGTAAGTAAATTTCAAATGCACTAAAACTGCTTGCGTTTCGCGAAAAAAGAATGTTGATTCCCGATTCGCATGGTGTTTTCATCTTTTAACGACAAATATCACCTAATAACGACAATTTTTTTCTCCCAGAATATTCTAAGCGTTTAAAGGAAGTTTTAATTGTAAGGTGTGGTAATTGGCACCAATAATTTTTTTCTTTTGTTAACCAGTGTTAGTAATTGCCTACTGCGTAGCTTTAGTGCGACGTTAAACCTACTCAACTGCAACCTCAACTAGCGTTAGAATAATACAAAATAATTTTTATTACCTGCTTCTGTTTTGTATGTAATTAGTGCGATTTGCTTCTACTTAGTTCTCCAGGCCTACAATACGCAGGTTTCAAAAATTTTAATATATCACCGAGTGGTGGCCAAAAGTGTGGACATTTTTTGAAAGTTTCATGTTTTTCAACTTTGTGTGTATGTAGAATATATTAATTTTCACTTAAATACAAATTTTTATATATCAAATTGAAGGTAATTTAATGTAGAATTTAATAACAAAAACAGTATTACAATATCTGTATTCCAAAAAATGTTATGCAACTAATAGTAAGATCTATCTTAGATTTGCATTTTTTTTAAGTGATACTTACACAATCAATACTTAGTAGGATAACCCTTATTTTTTAAGACAGCTTCACAACGTCTTTTCATCAAGTAAACGAGTGTTTGTAGTTCATCTTTCGTAATCACATGGTGCCAAGAATCAATTATAGATTCAATAAGTTGTCTTTTATTGGATGGACGTTTTTTTCGTACAAGAATTTTCAAACGTCGCCACAAATTTTCAAATGGATTGAGATAAGGGCTGTTTCCTGACCATTTTAATATATCTATGGCTTTATTTTGAAACCATGCTTTGCATACTTTTGCTGTGGGGCATGGAGCTGAATCCTGCTGAAAAATAAATGGTGCTTTGTTGGGGAAGAGATTCCTGATGGAAGGTACCAATTTTGGTTTCAGGAAAGTTTCGATGTATTTTTTGGCATTCAGGATGCCATCAATCACCTGAATTCGGCCCACACCATCTGCAGACAATCATGCCCAAATAACGACATTTGTTGGGTTTTTTGTAGTTGCTTCAATGCAATCAGGATGAAGTGCTTCACCTACTCTACGTCTCACGTATTTTCTACCATCACTACCAAAGAGCGATATTTTACTCTCATCGTTCCAGATTACTTGCTTCCATTGATTTTCTGAACATTTAATGTATTCTTTTGCCCACTTAACTCGTTTTTCGCGTTGCTTTTGATTTAAATATGGTTTTTTCCTTGGAATTCTAGCTTGAAGTCCAAATCCTGATAACCTTCTTCTTATTGTTCTTGAACTTACTGCAATACCTGCTGCATTCATTTCGCATCTAATGGCATCTGATGAAATTTTTCTATCTTGAAGGCATAGCCGTTTAATTTTTCTATCGTCAGTAGCACTCGTGCATTTTTTTCAGCCTGATTTGGCCTTATTTTCCACTGATTTCGTTTTTTCATAACGTAAACAGAACTTTCGTACACCACAACAAGTCACTGAACCACCAACTTGTCTTGCAATTTCATCATAAGAGAGGTCATTTTCTCTCAATATGACAATTCGGCTTCTTTTTGTAGATGTCCAATCAGTTCTTTTTGTTGGTGACATTGCTTAAAATTAGTTTAATTAAAAAAAAAAGGATTTAAAATATTCAAAAACAGCAATACTCTATTTAATTGTACTAGTATGCATCATTCCGCAAAATATTTCCACAACAATCACTCTTTTACCATCCAAATGACCTAAACTATAGTTACAGACATTTGATTGGTCCTCAGAACAGTGTTTGTGTGGAAATATTGGCCAGTACGCTTTTTTTACAAAACACCTCATTATTTAAAACGATTTGTGTTTGTTTGTTCTACTAAAATGAGCATAACTTTTTTTGTAATTCAGATATTTTAATTCTGTTTTTGTTATTAAGTTCTACATTACATTACCTTCAATTTGATATATAAACATTTGTATTTAAGTGAAAATTAATATATTCTACAAGCACACAAATTTGAAAAACATGAAACTTTCAAAAAATGTCCACACTTTTGGCCACCACTGTATATTTAAAAAAAAAGACGTGTATGTGTGTGTGTCCGTAGCTTTATAGGCAAATGGCTGCAGAATATTCAATGGAGGTCCGTTTTGACCTCTCCTGATACACTTCGAAACACAATCTCCGAATTTTTTATTAGTTTTTTCTATTATTATTATTATTATTAATTAATTTAAAATATAGGAATTTCTGAAATGGTTGACTTTGGAGACAGAAACGTAAATGTAAAAAGTCTTTCCGTGGCCCATTAGCTCTTTTGGTTAGAGCGTCATGCTAATGACACAAAGGTCGTGGTTGCGATCTTCCAAGGGCCAATGTGTTACTTTCTGCAGATAATTAATGGAAAATGTGTCAATTAATAAAGGAAAATCTTTCAGTGTCTTAACAGCGTACTAAACCGTATGGATGACGAAAAAAGACAAAAACAAAGCTGAACTTAGAGGTGTGTTGGTCGCTTTGTTGGCAAACGATTAATCGCAGAGCTATAGAACTTTGCATGCAGGTCCGTTTTGACCACTCCTGATGCACCTTGAAGACCGATTTTCGAATTTTTTTTTTTTATTATTATTTTTTTAATAATTAAAATTTGTGCAGCTTGGGAGAATATCTGGTGCTGCTATCTGTTGCCATGGAGTGAAGATGATAATATGTTCGAGAAACGCCTGTCAGGAAAACGAAGTTTTTGAATAATAGCAGCGTCACTTATCATCCAGGCAGCACCTAAATTGAAATGTTCAGTTAAGATGCAAATGAAAGCAGTGGAAAACGCAACCGATATAGTGTAAACGGGGAAGACACTGTCGAAGGTAGCAGGGACACGAAGCGGGCTTTGAGCAATTTTAATTGATTATTATTTTTTCTTTTATAAAGTGATTTAAAATATAGTGATTATTATTTTTTATTATTCCTTTAAATATAGTGACTAGCTAAGCAGGCAAAGCCTGCTAGTTAAAATTAGAATTTTTCAATTGGTAAAATTTAGCTTCTTACTTAAGTCTGTGAAAATATCACCAGAAAGAGAAAGAATACTTCTGTTCATTCAAATATTAAGTTCTATGTTATCCTTATTTTTTCACAATTCCCTATTTCACCAAGACCATTATAAACTGTTAATGCAAAAATCGAGCTGCGTTTAACAAAAAAAAAAAAAAAAAAAAAAAAAAAACAGCTAATAGGGAAACAAAGATGCGCCTATAAATAATTGTTTGGTTAGAAAGTTATTACAGTTACTAAATAACCATTCCATCTAAATATTAAAAGAAAAATCTATAAAACTCTACAGTTGGTTGTTGTTCTGAAAATTTCAATAAAAAAAATAATAATAATACTTGAAATGTTTATGTTAATTAAATAAACTTTCGTGAATACAAACGTGTCGACGAAGTAATTACTTAGAAAATCATAGAAATATTGCAATCCTTGATCCCAAAATAGGTTTGGAAAACCAAGTACGAAGAGCCGATCATTGCTGCTTTCTAGAAAAATAGCTGAGTATTGCATTTCTTTTGATAAATCGCATTAAAGAAAAAAAACTAAAAGAATAATCTAGTGTGGCACTTAAATTATATAGCTTCATTAAATTGAAAAAAGAATTAAATTATTCGAATTTTCCCCAGATCACTCTTTGAAACTTATTCAACTAATTTTGAACAGCACTGTATAATGGTTATAAATTATATACGCATCACGTAATGTCATTAAATTTATCACAGTAAAGAAAAGGCATAACTCAACTTGAAATGCACTTTAAGCAATATCCAACCACAAACCTAATATATCCGAAATCTTTTGTGTGGCCCTAACCTATAAACGAATAGTAAATGTTTTACACATAGAATTCTATATAAGGCATGTTTCTTCACTTACAAATTACAGAAACTCGTACACCATTTATATACTAGAATTACGATGATTTTTTTGCATCAATATAATAGTATGTTTGAAGAAAATTCGTAAAAATGTGTTTTTTTTTTTTTTTTTTTTTTTTTTCGTGATACATTACAACACAAATTTTATTTTATTAAATGGTAGTCTACATTTACAAATACTCGAAACGTTTCTAAAACGTTAATTTATTTATATTTTCTTAATTGCAGTAACGCTACTTATTTTGTTTTATTTTTATTTTTTATTTTATTTATTTTTATTTATTTTTATTTATTTTTTTCAAAATTAAAAGGTTTTAACTGCTTAATATTTTATTTAAATATTTAAAATGAGATAAGCTTTCTTTTTTTTTTCCTTATCATATAATGATTATTGTAATCAGGGCTTAAAATTTAGGTTTTCTTCTTTAAATAAAATAAAATCATTAATTAACTTTTAAGTTCCTTTAATATTTATCACATACTTTAATAAGCAGCATATTTAAATATTTTCATTAACAGTTTAATCCTTACATTATCCATTAATTATTAGCAAAGCATATTAAAAAATGTTTAATCGAACTTATATTCAGTTTGCTGAACATACTTTAATAGAGTATTTAACATTATGTTAATCACTCTCTGAAAAGTGAAAAATGACGTGTTTTCTCCATCAGCAGGTTTTTTCAAAAGAAGGAGTTTAACACTAATTAATACTCATAAATTGCTTAGTTTTTAGATTTTTATATTGTAACAACCTTAGTTCAATTACTGAATTGCCCATACTTATTAACGAAACATTATTAGTTTAGCCAAAAAAAAACTTCATGGTTATTCAAAAACAAGAATACATTTTGTTAATAAATACCCTCAACAGAATTATCAAAGCTTGAACTTAATTACAGCATATTTTTTTCCTTATTGCGAAGCATAAGAATTTTTGTTCTAATTAAAGCTCATTAAATTATTTCTCTACAGTTTTTTTTTTTTTTTTTTTTTTTTTTTTTTTTTAAGAAACTGAAATAAATATATACTTTTTCAGAATAACTGCATTGGTTTTGTAAAGTTTTTCTTTTTTCTTTTTTTTTTTTCTTTTTTTTTTTTTTTTTTTTCTTTTTCAGCAACAGTTCAACATAGTTTTTCTCACAAACAGTTTTTCTCTAAATAATATAGTGCTTGTGTTCGATAAACCTTTGAACAAGCATTGTTTGGACATTTGATTTTTTTTTTTTATTATTATTATTATTCATATATAGATATATATGTATTAATTTACTGGGATAACATTCTGGAATTACTGGGGTAATTCATATATAGATATATCGAATTAATGTACTGCGATAACAATCTATCGCCTTCAATGCGTTGATTTTTCAAAAATACATTAATTTATATATAAAACGTAGAACGTTACGTATATTAGGAATCACATTGAAACTTAAAATACAGACATGAATTTAAAAAGAGAAATTAAAACTTTTCTGGTAAATGTTTGACTTTTTATTTTATAGAATACAAAAGTTGACAGGAGAAGGCCCCTAACTGCCAATATGAAATAAAATATTGCTATAATTTGAACTTTATTGATAGGAATAAGCTGTAAATTAAAAAAAAACTATGTTTTTGATGATGCTTATTGTTCTCATGAAAACACTAATAAATGGTCATTTCCTAATATTTTTGAATATAAATTTATTAATGTATTTCAGAATAAAATAAATATGTTTTATAAACAACAATATGCATGGAATATGTTTGGATCATTTCATTCTAACGCATTAAAAGGGGTAATACGAATTTAATGAATTTTATAGAAGATATAAAGTCTGTCTCATTCATTCAACATTAGCATCCTTAAATTTTGATACCAGATAATTTAAGAAAAATAAATAAACTATATATTTTTCTGAGTTAATTTGATCCAAGTAACTCGAAAAAAATTGTCAAAAATGGATGTTAACATTTGAATAAATGTAGTGCGACTTTTAACATATAGACGACTCCTAAGCAAAATTTAAGTATAGAAATATATAACTAGACGTTATTGATCGAAACAGGTCGCATATTTATACAATAATTTGCAAAGAAAATTTTCCCCCTTATACATATGTCATGGATCACATTATTTTCCCTATCCCGAAACTAAGTTTGTTAAATATTATTTAAAAAGTAACTATTTTCACCATGTTCCCAGAAAAATTGCATTATCTTTCACGAAAATCGAATGATTCAGCTCGGTGTCACTCTATTCCTAATATTTTTGAATATAAATTTATTAATATATTTCAGAATAAAATAAATATGTTTTATAAACAATATATTCTGTCAATTTAATGTGTTAATAGAGACAAATAGTTTGCTGCAATTACTTTCTGAGTTGCATTTTGCATTTAATTTGTGCGATAAAACTTTGCTTCATTGTCACAAGCAAAGTTCCAAAATAATTGTGCATGTTTATTTTGAAAAAGTTCCTGTTCTAACTTTTCTTTCTAACTTTTCTGTCTTAACTTTCTTTCGTTTCTTCTAACTTTTTCTTGAGAACTTTCTAAAAGCAGATTATCCAACAACTTTTTTGTTACGTCTTTCATTATAAAGTTCTTTCGAAAACTTTTGCGTCAAAACTTTTATAAAGTTCTTTACAAAACCTGTTTGGCCAGGACTTCTATATGCAAGTTCTTTATTATAAATGTTTGTAAAGTTCCTCTGTCAAAGGAAACCTCCTCGGAAGTCACCCCGTTAATTTTAAATGTGGGAGACAGAAAGTAAAGATACAAAATATTTTGATTTATTTAATTCTTTAGAAAAGGGGATGGAGTTCCCACCCGCTAAATAAAGAATGTGATATGAGGTCGAAATAATTTCAAGTGTATGAATATGTAATTCGCCATAGGTTATTGGCGGATACGGAAATTAATTCACCATTGAAATAGATCTCCACTAAAAATTATAATCTCTTGCTTCGAATATCTCGCTACTTAAATTGATTGTACTGGAGAATCACGTAACATAATTACCTCAGTTTGACTTCATCTAACTATAAATGACCACAATAAATGAGTATAAACAAAAAAAAAAAAAAAAAAAAAAAAAATGGATATACATAGGTGTCAAGTCTCCGTTATTTTCAACACAGAGACTTCATACCGGAAAGTTTTCGTAAATGTTTTCAGTTTATTTAATGTTATGTATTCGTCAAAAATATATGTGACAGATTCCTTTCTAAAAATACTGGTGAATAAATCTGATTAAAAAATTAGTGATGTTGGCAGCTATGCATATAAAGCAAAAACGATTTCACTTCATAAAAATCTGTTAGGATATTGTGAAGAACAAAAACATATATATCGAAAACTTTCTAAGCTTGCATTAAATATTGTACACGGTTGCCCAGTTACACAAGTCAGCGTGGAACATGCATTTCCCTCTTTAAAATAGAAGCCATATGACGTTGCAAAATGTATTATTGCTAAAACTAAATTAATTTCTCTGTTGAAATGTTATCAAAAATTATTTTCTATAATTTCATTTTAATATATTACTTTTTCAATCGAAATTAGAAATTTGATGTTAATTTTTAAATATTAAATAAAAATCTCACTGTTTTTCATTTTGTTCATTTCTATAAAATTTTATTTACTAACGAATGTTTCGTTTGCATGTGAGTGTGGGTGGGTGTGGAAAAGTTTTTTGTAAAAAACAAAACTGTATGAGTTAAATAGTACTGCCTTTTTTTTTTTTTTTTAATGCGAATTCTGGTATCAAGAACCGAAAGATCGCCCCTCCCTCATCATAATGCAAAGTATAATAAATCGATATTTGAAGCTAAAATTTGAGTAACAAAGCAAGCACTGAAGTTTATTATTTTTTCTTATACCAGGTGATTCAAAATATATTTTGCAGCGATTAACTCTTAAACTAACAGTCATAGAAACGTACTTTCAATTACAAAATTAGTACAAATCATGAGTAGATTTCAGATGGAATTTTTTGTACAAAATTTTTGTATATATTAAATTACAAAATTCAATTTTTATACGGTCCGTCCTTTCCTATGAGTTATAGTTAGAAAAATCTCACCCTCCGTCTGAGAAGGAAAACAAAAGAAACCCCATGTCTCTTCAAGTGAAAAATTCGCCGATTTATCGCAATTTGAATATTCTAACATTTTCCGCCAAGTCTGAGTTGTTTCAAACCTGAGAAATTATAATTACATTACTCTTCAAATAATCTTAATTTATGTTTGCTGTGTATCATAGCTGTTATTTCCATTTCTATCATACCTATGATTTCTTTTAATTAGAGTTGTACTTATAAAACATATTTAATAATTTATAATAAATGTAATGACAAAGCTCACTCTGAATTATAATGAACATTGTTGTTGGTTGGTTGGTTGTTGTGATTGTGTGTGTTAAAGTCGATTGACTGGATCCTAGGCGTGAGTGAACTGCCTTCCGTTGAGGCCTTTCTGGGGGGTCTTATTAATACTCATTTTCACTAATGTACAAGTTTAGAAGAAAACCACAGAAAATTTCGAGCGGAAAGGCCGACGAGCTCGACTTGGGATCGAACCTGCTCACTCTTGTTTTCCAGCTTTGAGAGTAAGACCTCTCGATCGTTGATTAAGCCATATTGGAAGACGAGTAAATGACTTTTTTAATACTTTTCCACAAAAATAAAAAATGTTTACATTTTTAAAACGTGATTTTTTAAAACGTTCTTTAAAAAATCAATTAAATCTAACCTTTAACTATTACACTATTTTTTCCCTCCTACATCTTACTAGAATACTTTTGAAATAAATATTTTATATTAATGAATACTATTTATATGTTCAACGCATATTTTGTTCGATATAAGATAACATAAAAAATGAGTGCTTAATCCATCGATATTATTATTCATAATATTATTATTATTTCCCATTTTATTATTGCTCTTTACTATACTGTTTAAAAACAGAATATGCGCGATATAGTGCATAGAATTTAGAATTATAAAAAACTCTTTCATAACAGAATTGAAAACTCCCTCTTTTTCATATCGCCTAAACTGACTGAATATCTTGCGGGGCCCTGTAAAGAGTAAATAGTACTAACCATGATTTATTCTGCAGTAGACATATGCATCTAGATAATGTACGTTAATTTTGTTATGTTTTTTGCAGTATAGCTGTATTAAACCAGGTTTTGATGAAGTACGTCTAATAGACCGCCACGTATTAAAATATTTTTGAAAGTACAGAAACTAGTAGTGCTAATTACACCATTTTCAACAGGAACGTGCTTCAATAAATTGAGTAACTCATATCAATTTCAAGGTGTTCTAGAATTATTTATGAGAATTAGAATGCAAAACTTTGGGGAACACAAAACTGAAGTCATAAACACATTCCGTTTTAATGGAAATTCTTAAAATTATACATAACATTCTCTATATTAGATGTTAGAAAACTCTTTTTCTTATTTAAAATATATATATATATTTATATATATTTTTTTTTTATATTATTCTGGTTTAGATCGATTTCACATCATGATAGCTGACATTCATTTATCGGACCCATCTGGTCTGGTCAGCACTGTGGCTTCAGTTCACAGAAGAATTTCGAATTCTTGTCAGGCAGAAATGTCTATTGTTGTTCGGAATTTACTTTAAATCATAAATGTTTGTCTAAATAACCGTAATGAGCAAAAAAAGACCGCAGAGTGATACCCCAAACCAAGCTAAACTATTCTTTTATCTATCTTTTAATACCTTTCAATATGTCTTCCTCTCTTAAATTGTTTCTAAGTGACCCCTAAGAAATTCAATCATTAATTTTTTTAACGATCCAGAATAACATCAAATTTAAGAAAGCACCACAGAGCATTGCCGTTTTAACTGCAGCACTCGTGCCTATTTTGTTCGCCTGACAAAGGGCCGTGTGTTCTTTCGACCCGAAACAAATTTTGTGAGTTTATTGCATTTTAGGGTGTTTATTCAAAGTTTTGTAATTATTACTTTAAAACGCTAGTTCTGTGGTGCTTTCTTACTATTAGTCTTTTATTTGTCTTTTTACATGTTTTAATATACTTTTCTCTCTTAAAGTGTTTCAATATGCAGATGACCCCCGAAGAGATTCAACTATGTATTACAATTTTTAACAGTACAGTATAACATTAATTTGCTTTGAGTTCTTAAAACTGTTGATTTATGCATTTAAATGGTTTGAATACTTTTTTAAAACAAATGGGTCATTATTTAATTTGTATCATCCCATAGATAACCCACTTTGGCATCGAAAAATGGATGCCAAAACTGCAGGTAAAGTGGTGTAAGTCGTCATTTTCAAATTTCAATGACTCATCAAAATCAGTGTTGCCAGATCTGCGGATTTTTAATTCAATAATCACCAATAATTTTGTGAAGTGATATTTGATATACACAATAGACTATCAATCTTCGAAGTGATTAGGCAAACATTACAATTAAATATTATTGGTGATTATTGAATAAAAAATCCGCCAGATCTGGCAATACTGATCAAAATTTTCATTTAGAAAGTTGATTTTTTTTTTTTTTTTTTTTTTTTTTTTTTTTTTTTTCTTCATAAACCGAAGAAAATATTTTTCTAAATATAAGTCATATGATAGGAGGAATCGCATAAAAATTAAATTTCGTATTTTAATATGTGTACAGTCCCTTATACAAAAAAAAATAAATAAAAAATTTAAAAAAAGCCATTTCTGAAATATACTCTTGATTTGACCAATTTTGTAATTGGAAATATGTTTCTATGGCTGTTGGTTTAAGAGATAATCCCTATAACATCTATTTTAAATCATTTTATCCAACGATATACATTTTGAGAGGCTTAAAATCAAGTTTAGTACATTCCAAAAGTAACACTGACATTTAAATTGGAAATAATAATAAAAAAGAAAAGGGGGGGGGGGGGAATAGCTTGATGGTTTAAATGGGTGTTCATTGAACACTTTGAACATTAGAAAAATACGCCATTGAAACCGCTGTCTACCAAAGTGCTTTACCGATGTCTATCCAGTGATCCCACGTCAAACACTGAGCCATAAGTTTGTTAACTTATATGTGAGAACTTACATTTAAAAGTTCTAGTACGAACTTCTGTTATCGGAACTTTTATAAAAAATTTTAGTCAATTTATATTTGCAGAAATTTTATCAACAGGTCCTTTTGATATAAGTTCTTGAGGAACATTTATCAAACAGTTTTTTTTTTAACTTTTGCTGTAAAAATTCTTGAGAAATGAACTAGAACTTTTTGAAAAAATACAATAACTGTTTTAGTTAATTCTCGTAATACAGTTGAAAATGTTACTTTTGCATTCTGATGACAAAATTTTCTATTTTAATTTTCCCCCCTCTCATATGATGTGCATAAAATTTCCAAATTGTTCCGGTAGTTTGTTAAACCCCAAAGTAATCTCGCTATTCTCAATCCAAAATAGTCAAAGTCAATTTATTTCATAGCTAGGTTTTGTAGTGTCATAATTCCTACATATTTTTGAAAATTTTAATTTTTCTATAATTGCGTGATAAGAGCATTTAGCTAAGTATCGGTGCGTTTAAATCTATTTAACTTTACAAGGTTATTTTTATTTTTATTTTTTTAATATTAAGAAGGGATAGTAAAATACTCCAAGTACAGATTCTGAAGTTTTGTACTTTTAATTCTATTATTGTAATATCTTTCATTTTTTATTGCTGAAATGTAAAATGTTTTGACTCAGTATATATGCAGGGACTGCTCTGCACGTTAGAGCAGGAGCTAGAAACATATTCGTATAACATCTTACGAGTGTTACGAGGAATTTTTTTAGACATGACAGGCAATATGAGCTAAAATGCTATCACAAAGTTCCCGGACTGCTGTTATTGCGATTGTGCCTATGAAATCCGAGGCAAAAGTAAATCAAGGTCACATTCCCGCAATCCTCCTCTATTCATTTCATTGCTTGGCTTTAAAGTGCAAGCTTAAAAAATAAAAAAAAAATTGACTTCTTGTTTTAGACTGTTTAACAACAATCAGTAAAATCAAGCAGCGTGTGTACATGAAAGTTCGTGTGAAACTCAGTGCTCAGTAAATATGCAACAGAAAATTTGAAATACTTTATGATGATGGTTTAAATCGCAACAAAAAGTATGTTCAATGTGGGTTGCGTTGGGTTAGGAAGTAAGGCCGATTGACTGCTCTAGGGACTTAGGCCTGTAGGTGGAATGCTCTTCATGAGGGGTCTTTTTCAGGGATCCTAGCCCGTATTTACACAAGTTTCGGATCAAAACACGGAAAACTCCGAACAACTAGACCGACGAGCGCGACCTGGGATCGAACCCGTTACCTCGCGTCTACCAGTTTTGAAAGCAGAACCGCTCGGCCGCTGGTGGGCGTATGTTCAATGTGTTTTTCTACATCAAATGACTTGTTCCCTGCGAGTTTATCCCCCCTAACTTCACAATTATTTCTGACTTTTACTGTGGTGTTTTGATGCGTTTGAGAGACGGTGCGAAACGGTCGGAATCGGAGAGACGGTCGGAAAAAAACAGAACTTTGGCGATATGAGAACTAACTTCTTCATCAACGACAATGTACCATCCTACACCTCCTTAAAGACAATACAGGTTTTAGCTGATAACATGATTGTTGTTCCCCAACCCCTTCTTCATCGGATCTATCTCCCTTTGATTTTGCATTATTTCCAAATTGAAAAGGAAACTGAAAGGATTACGTTTTTCAACTGTGCCCGACATTCAACGAAAATCATAGGTAGTCCTTGTCAGATTTCGAATGGCATTCTTTTAAAATAAATAACTTTACGAAATTATTTACATGAAGACATGATGTAAGTATAATTTTTATTTCATTCTCTATACTTTAGTTGTTAATAACAATACTTTTTGTTTCTATATTACACTGATTTAAACACTTATGGATTTTGTGTGTGTGTGTGTGTTTTGCAAAGGAAAAAGAGTCAACTTTCAAATGATAGCATTAGATCACAGAACGTTTTGAATTTGCAGTTTAATGCTTTGCCTGGCTGGATTCTCAAAAAACTAAGAAGCAAAATGCCAGCAGAAGTGGTGTTTGGTGTTTGGAAGTAAGACCGATTGACCACACATAAATCCTAGGCCTAGGGTGATGCGTGTGTGTGGGGGGGGGATTTCTAAGGAGTCCTAGCCCGTTTTAAGCGAATTTCGGAGAAAACCACGGAAAACTCTGAAAGGATAGGTGGACGAGCGCGACGTGGGATCCAACCCGGCAGTTCTCGTCTATCAGCTTTTGACCGCCCGGCCACTGGTGGGTCGTCTTCAGAAGGTAAGACATAATTTTTGTTTTAATTTTTCTAAAATATTATTTTTAAAAATGTTGCGAAAGCGCAACATCAGTCTAATGTATTATTCAAAAAGATGGTGGATATTTGAATGTAATTGCATTTCAATATGTGTTGTTAAATAAAATAAATTTTCTACACTTTTTAGAAGATATAATTTTTTATGATAAGTGATAAGGGGTGAAATTTATTTTACGTCATTTTTTTTTTTTTTTTTTTTTCCAAAAAGCGGTTTTTATCGATTTCTTTCACCTCGAAATGGCCCATGCACACCAATTTTGATGTCAATTGTATGAAATTTATTATGAAAACTCTTATTACACTATAATAAGAAATCTGAACATGTATTTCGAAATTTTGATAACACGCAGGTGTACATCTAAAATTTTGATTTGATGATTTTGACTGAACTTTATGCTTTTCGGTATGCTGAAACCGAAACTGAAGTCAGTTTTTCTCTATCACGTATAGATTTTTGTCATTTTAGGGGGGTCTACCGATACAATTTCTTGTTATTCCATGATTTTTCCACCAACATAATCTTCGGTAACTTTTATATGAGCAATTGTAATTATAAATATGATCATTTTTCCATGATCAGTTATAATTAATCATGGCCTGGGTGGGATGCCTTTAGTTGGGGTCTTTTTAAAAGAGCCCTAGCTCATATACACGCAATTTTCAAAGACAAACATGGAAAACTCCGAAAGACTAGATCGACGAGTGTGACCTGGGATCAAATCACCCACTACTAGCTTAGCACTAACTAGCATCCACTACTAGCTTCGACAGCAAAACCTCTCGGCCACTGATGGGGCGATTTTATCCCCGACAAAAAATAAATAAATAAATAAAATAAAATAAAATCTTCAGCACGATTCAATATAATATAGTTTTCTAAAAAAAAAAAAAGAATAGATATATATATAGAGAGAATATTTAATTTATAAACTTATAGTTTTGATTTTATTACTCAGATATTTTCGTAGAATTAAAATGTGCGCTTTTTAGAAATGTCAAAGTATAATTTACGTAACGTAAATTGAATATGCAGTCAATCGGCCTTTATCCCTACAGGTCCAGGACCCCAGTGTATTCAATCAGCCTTAAGCCACACAACAACAGTACACAGTACTTAACTTTTTTATTGTGATTTCAGATAGGGGGAAGGGGAGAGAATTTAGTTGAAACATATAGTGCTGCCATCTACGTATAATAAGATGAAATATGAGCAATAAAGTATAATATTTCCATAAAAATATGATTTTCCATTAAAATGAAAGGAGGATTTGAGGTACAACATCTTTCGAACGTAAATTTTTTCTAAAATTTTTCATTCAATTTCTTGATTTTTTTTTTGGTTCTTTTATACATTATTATTTTTTTTCCCCAAAATTATTATTTAATATTAGTCAATTAAAATTACAGTTTTCAAAATATATTTGCGCAGTTAAAAACAATTATAGGATGCAATTAATGAAGGATTTTCTAAATTTAAAATTCTTTTCATATGCAGAAGTATTTTCTTAGCATCTTTTTCAGAATTTTAAGTCAAAATTTTCCGCGTGAACATTTCCAAATAGAACAACATTAGACACATGTCAGAAAAGTGCTGCCATCTATTTTAAGCAACAAAAAATTCTTCCAAACGTGTTGGTAAAAATCAATGGCTTGTTTTCGCAGGATATTTTCCTGTTTAATTATATTTTACCTATGATTTTTCTAATTACTAAATTTGAGGTTAATATTTAAATTAACTAATTCTAATGACTCTGAATGCACGCATATGCACAGTATGTCACATATAATCCCTAAGAGTATTTAATGTAATTGGGTTATCAAAGCAACGAAACTATATCCCTTTTGATGGATGAAAACTGTGATGGTATGAAATGAAATGGAATAAATATTCAGTATCGATGACTATAACAGCCTTACAAGTGATACGTATCCAAGCAGCCAGTGGTCCATTAGTAGCTTAGAGCCTGCTATGCGGAGTTTTTCAAGGTGTTAGGGCGACCGAGCGGTTCTGCGCTCGAAGCTGGTAGATGGGAAGTGCCGGTTTCGATCCCATGTTGCGCTCATCGACCTAGCCGTTCAGAGTTCTGCGCGGTTTTCTCCGAAACTCGCGTAAATATGGGCTAGGACTTCTTAGAACGACCACCATGGAAGGCATTCCACCTATATAGGTCTGGCCTTAAACCCAAGAATCAAAGTGGAACGTGCCGAGTTCGTTTACAAATTACGTCTTCGACCTACCCGATGGGAGTTTTTTTTTTTTTTTTTTTTTTTTTTTTTTTCTCCGAAAATCGCATAAATACGGAATATGACTCCTTACACGGATCTCGAGGACACACCACACAGGCCTAAGACCACTTTGTAGTCAATTGTCAAATGTTTACAAATTGCAGACATACTGCCAGACTGTATATGTTTTTCTTTATTTCTTTATTTAAAGAAATATAATTAAGGATTATATAACTTATATAATTACTTATATAATTAAGGATTTCGGATAGGCAAAGAAAATAAATATTTTTAATTGTTTATTTCATAGCTAATATATTTACATTTCAAAGTGCTGCCATCTATGGAAAGTAATAACTATCATCTGTAAAATATAATATTTCTATAAAAGCGGAATTTTTAATTAAAATCAACGAATTTGAGGTATAACATGTTTATAACGCAAACTTTTTCTGAAATCTTCGTTTTAAGAACATTTTTAATACCTTTCTTAGATGTTAATATCCTAATTCTTCCTGTAAACAGGTCTAAAAAGAGCCGCCATCTATTTTGAACAAAAAAAAAGTTCTGCTAAATTTACTGGTATTTATGAATAATGTTAGAGCTGATGTAGGAATTAAGACCTATTGTATACATAAGAGATTGTGTACATGCCCTTCGTGTAGTTATTACTAAATGGTCCCAGCCCGTAGTCATACGAGCTTCGGAGAAAACCACAGAAAATTCTGAACATCTATAGGCTGACGATCGCAATCTTGGATCGAATCTGACACCTCCCATAAATAATGTCAAATACACTATCTACCAATATGTATTTAGACACTTTCGAATTTAGACGTTTTGTTAAATATCTTGAAAAGTTCTTTAGAAATCATCTTGAAACTTTATAGTGTAAACAACATGTTATACCTCTCCTCATATTTTTCAGTAAAAGTTGTGATATGAAAAGGAAAAGGGGATCAGTAAAAAATTAAACAAAATCAAATTTTTTTTTATTATCCTGTAAAAGTTAATGCTTTAAATACTTTTTGGCTGTGGCATGTGATTATGAGGACTTTTCTCATTATCTGTATAAAATTTTATGAGGCTACCACGTATATTCATAGAAATATAACTTTTTTTTTTTTTTTAATTGCAAAAACAATTTTCACTTTTTTAATTATAACACATAAGGTATAAGACCCAGTACAAAACCATTTTCAGGAAATATGGCATACTACATCAGACACAGTAATAGTATACAGCAATCAGAATGAAAAAATTTTAAATATCTTACAAAATACGAACACTTTTACTAAATAATTTTAAACTACGCATGCGCAAGCTTTATAAAAATTTCATTTGTATAGTTTAATAGCCAAAGGTATTGAGCAACTTATATGAAAACTCCAAACAAATATCATGTAAATCAAAAACGTTACGAGAGATAGAATAAACAGAATTTAAGTTCATCTCAAAAAAGCGAAAGATGTTAGGGTTTTATCAATATTTATTTACAATTAGCGAAAACACTGTAATACCAATGGGCATTCATTGAATCAAAATAAAAATGTGAGTAAAACGACTCATAGTTTAGCCTTTATTTTGAGAGACTTATTTTGACACAATTTTTACTGAAAAATATGAGGTGTAACATGTTTTTTACACTATAAAGTTTCAAAATGATTCCTAACGAACTTTTAAAGATGTTTAACAAAACGTCTAAATTTGAAAGTGTCCAAATACTTATTGCTAGATAGTGTATGACTATGATTAAACAAAGTAATTATTACTATAATTATTAAAAAGTAATTATTATTATAATTATGTGGTATAAACACATAAAAACTATAAACTATAAAACTTAATTCTGGAACTATATATATATTTATTACACCTCAACTCGTAATTGTAGATTAACTGTAACCTGTTTGAAACTGGCGGTGGTATGGTATCGTTCATGTTCGTGTTTGTTTACGTTTATTAAAGTTTGTGTATTCCAAACACAGCCTCTTAAATGCATTTTAAATCATGCTACCATAACTAATATTTATTATTCACGCTCGCTAGTATCATAATGATATATAACAATACATGGCGGCAGCGGTTAAAAGCTAGTAAATTAACTTTTTCAAAGTTTCGTTTTCACTGGCGTTCGTTTGTTCTTAAAACATGACAGCAAGCAATACAGCTTCAGCTTCTCATATTTCACCATCCAAATCTTTCCCATTTTCAACGCCAACTGAGTGACCGAAATGGAAACAAAGATTTTTACATTTTCGCACAGCTCCAGGCTTAAACAAAAAATCCGAAGAGGAGCAAGTGGATGCTCTGATTTATATAATGGGTGACAAAGCTGGAGGTATTTTTCTATAACTCAACATCTCGGATGACTATAAAAAGAAATTTCAAACGGTAATCGAAAACCTTGATAATAATTTTTTTGTGAAAAGGAACATAATTTTTGAACGAGCTCAGTTTAATCGTAGGATACAGAAAGAAGGTGAGTCAGTTAATGATTTCATTACTGATTTGTATGCCATAGCAGATATATGTGATTATAGTAATCTTCATGACGAAGTACTTAGAGATCGCATTGTTGTCGGTATTACCGATCAATCTCTTAGTGAAAAGCTACAACTTGATTCTCAATTAACTCTACAAACTGTTATGGATAAAGTTCGTTTATCTGAATCAATCAAACGATCGCAAATTGTACTAGTAACCAATGCATCAATTAATGCTGTAATGCACAAAAAGAAAATAGTAACACCACAGAATTTAACTAAAAAGAGTACTCAATTTAATGATTATGAATCTACTTCTAATGTTAAGAATTGTAAATGGCATGGAAAATTGCCTCATGATAGAAAGTTTCGTCCTGTCATGGATTCTTTCTTCCGAAAGTGCAAGAAAAAAGGGCACTGGGAAAAAATCTGTCAGGGTTCTATGAAATGAGTCAATGAAATTGATTGTGAAGCTGGATTCATAGGCCTAATGGCTGATAATCAGAACAATGATGATTAGGTAATTCCTATCAAAATATTGGGAAAAACCATTAGATTTAAAATAGATAGTGGTGCTGATCACACTGTGATACCTAGTAATATTGCTCAATCCATGTTGAAAAATACCCATATAAAAAATACAAATAGGGTAATTTATGGCCCAGATAGAACACCATTAAAATCAATAGGGAAATAAGTTGAAAACATGGAATACAATGGCAAAACCTGTAGGGAAGAAATCTATGTTATATGTGATCTTCAAACATGTTTGTTAGGTAAACTAGCAATCAAACACTTTGTACTAGGTCCTAATATACAACCACATTACGTACAAAGTGTCAGTAGTTTTAATCCTGTTCAGGAATTTCCAAAGTCATTTCAAGATCTGCGACTGTTGAAAGGACATTATCACATTGAATTAGTTGATAATGCTAAGCCTTATGCTCTTACATCTCCACGCAGAATACCAATACCATTGTTAGACAAAAAAAAAAGCTGAAATTAAAAGAATACTGGAAATAAATGTAATCAAACCAGTCGAGAAATCCACTAATTGGTGTTCACCTGCTGTAGTTGTACGAAAAAAATATGGCAATGTAAGAATTTGTGCTGACCTGACAGTACTTAATAGAAGTATTCGGAGAGAATGGCACCCACTACCAACTACAGAATACAATTTATCTCTTTTGACAGGAGCCAAATTTTTTTCCAAATTAGATGCTAATTGGCAGATACCTCTTCATGAAGAATCATCCTATCTTACGACCTTTATCACACCTTTCGGAAGATTCAGATTCTTGCGTTTACCTTTTGGCATTTCATCTGCCCCTGAACACTTTCAACGGAGAATGCCTCAAGCTCTTGAAGGTCTTTCGGGTATATTATGTCATATGAATGACATCCTGGTGTGGGGATCTAATCAGAATGAACATGATGCACGCTTAAAATCAACACTGAAACGTCTTAAAAAAACTGGAATAACTCCAAACAAACAAAAATGCTGCTTCTCTGTTAAGTCTGTAAAATCCCTAGGACATGTAATCGTTGAGCCAGGAATACGTCCAGATCAAGGAAAAATTCAAGCCATACCAAATTTCAAATATCCGACAAACAAAACAGAGCTTAAGCAGCTACTAGGAATGGACAACTAGTTAGCAAGATTCATTCCAAAATTTGCAGATACTATGGCACCTTTGATTTCATTACTGTCAATAAAAAATCAATTTGTTTGGGATGCACCTCAAGAAAATGCATAAAAAAGGCTAAAGGAAATACTGCCATCAGAACCAGTTCTTACAATTTTTGACCCAAACAAACAATCAATAGTGAAAGAAGATGCTTCCTCGTATGAACTTTCCTATACGCTATGCCGGAAACAGTAAGATTCTTCATTGAAAGTGGTTGCCTATGCGTCCAGAACTTAAACTCCAGCAGAGAAGCACTATGCTGAAACAGAAAAAGAAGCACTAGCACTCACTCGGGCATGCGAAAAATTCAGCAATTATTTGATAGGTATAAAAAATTTTTTAGAGACAGATCATAAACCTCTCTGTGGCGATTTCTTTTTTGCACCTGGTTCTTTTCTTCCTGTAAAATCATCTTGAGACACATTAAGACACTGATCACGCTTTGTTTACTTTTAAACATTTTAAATTTACTTACGGCACAAACATAAAATACATAACCAACACATAAATTAACATCAAGTAAAGTATTTTAAAACAACATATAGAATTGAAACGTTAGTCCATCTTGATTCACATACGCACACGTGTTGCCACATTTCCGTACCAAACTTTTCAGTTCTTGTTTTGGAATACCCTCGAAATCACAGGTGCGGCGTTCACACCTTCCCTCCAGTTTCACTTGAGGGACAATGGCCTTCACAGTGAAACTACTAACAAAAATGTGTGGATAATTTATATAACTGTTCATGAAAGTCTAATTGTCCTTTTAAATTCTTAATTATTGTTTCATCTTTAAATAAATGTTCCTGAAAGTCTAATTGTCCTTTTAAATTCTTAATTATTGTATCATCTTTGACCTAATATGCGATTTTCCATCAAGAGCAATAACATTTATATTTCACTTAAAATTTAAATATTTTCTATGGTATAAAATAAGTAACATTTAAACACATAATAGAAATAAAATATATATAATATATATATATGAATAAACATTTATCCTGACATGGATTTTCTTATGCACTTTAAATAATCTTAATGAATTAATATACTTGAATATAAGAAACAAAATAAACACACACACATATATATATGTAATAACAAATACAATATTAAACTAACTTATGACTTTATTCATGAATGCGTGATAAAGCATCTGCAATAGTATTGCTGCTTCCTGGCTTATGAGCAATAGTCACTTGATAGCGAGATAGAGCCAATGCCCATCTTTGTAATCTGGCGTTCTTAGGAACTGTTTCTGTCAAATATTTTAAAGGGTTATGGTCCGTGTGTAAGATAATAGTGGTTCCATAAGTCCACATTTCGAATTTATCTAATGTCCATATTACAGCATAAGCTTCCCTTTCAATAGTGCTCCACTTTGTTTGAGCAGGGGTCAGTTTTTGGCTTGCAAAAGTTATAGGTTTCAGTTTATTCTGCTCATCTCTCTGCATTAGACAGGCTCCAATTCCGGTCACTGAAGCATCAGTATCGATTTCAAAAGGTTTCGACATATCAGGTATATACAGAGATGTTATAGAGCACAAACAATTCTTTAACGAATTAAATGCGCTTTCGGCTTCTTCTGACCATGGAAGGTCGTTTGGCACAGTTTTTCGAGTTAAGTCCGTTAAAGGTTTTGCTATATTGGCATACCGAGGCACATAGTCTCTGTAATAGTTAAATAATCCTAGGAGTGACTTCAATGTTTTCTTAGTTTTAGGGGCTTTCAAATCTTTAATACCTGATATCTTGTCCGGATCTGGGCCGTGCTCTCCTGGGCCTACGACATGTCCTAAATATTTTACTTTCGACATCGCAAACGAGCATTTCTTTAAATTTGCCGAAAAATTCAATTTTTTCAGAGTTTCTAAAATGTATTTAATATGATTAAGATGATCTTCCCAGTTTGAAGAAAATATGATAATATCATCAAGAAAACTTTCGGCGTAGTCACTATGAGGTCGTAATACTTGATTCATTATTCTTTGAAATGTTGCTGGTACTCCAGATAACCCAAATGGCATCACCTTCCACTGATACTGACCCTTTGGAGATACAAAACTGGTTAATTCTCGGCTTTGCTCTGCTAAGGGTATTTCCCAATATCCCTTAAGGATATCTAAAGTTGTCAAGTAACGAGCTCCACCAGCTTTAAATCTAAGATTTTCTGAATTCTGCATAGGAAAAGGTGGAATTTTACTAACTGAGTTCAGCTCTCTGTAGTCCACGCAAAGTCGGAAAGTTCCATCTTTCTTGGCTATACATACCAATGGATATGCTATTTCTGCTGAAGAGGGTTCTATCAGGTCTTTTTCCAATAATTCTGCTATCTGTTTTTCTATATTAGATCTTAATGTTTCTGGAACTTTATGAAGATGAGGTTGTTTCCTCTCTACTCCAGACTTTAACTGGATAACATGTGGAGGAACTTTGGCTTTCTTTAATTCCCCATCCAATATTGTTAGATATTCTTTTATCAGATTCAACAGCTGTTTATGTTGCTTTGCTGATATCGAATTTGATTTTATATCATCTTTTAGTTCTTCATCTGTTACTTGCCGTGATTCTACGGGCGCATGTTGTATATCTCCAAACTCTTCATCTGTTTCGTAAATAATTCCTACAGCTCTGACAGGTTGAATATATTTACGCAATTTATTTTGATGAAGATGTCGAACACTTCCATCAGGTAGTTTGACATAAAAAGAATGTGGAGACTTCTTTTCTACTATTTCTCCTGGTCCTTTCCATTTTGAACAAAGACGATTTGTTGAATCAGGGATTAACACTACAACTTCATCCCCAACAGAAAATTCGGTATCTTTTGACCGTAAATTATGATAATGTACATATTTCTGCTGCTGTTCTTGAGCTATGCTATTCGCATACTGTGCCGCGTCTTCTAAACGTTTCCGAAGTTTCAATAGGTAGTCAGCTACAGATTCTCCAATCCCTTGAGGAAGTACGACTTCATCTTCCCAACTTGATTTGAGGATGGCTAGAGGTCCTACAGGTAGTCGCCCATGAACTAGTAGGAATGGAGCAACACCCGTTGTAGCGTTAGGCACTTCTCTGTATGCCCATAACAAGAATGGCAACTGTTTATCCCAGCCTCGACCTTGTGAATTAATTGCATGATGTAGCATGGATTTCATAGTTCCTATCCATCTTTCAACCAAACCATTCGATTGTGGATAACCTGGAGTGGAAAATTTAGGAACACATCCTAATCGTTTTAAAAACTCTTTTGTCAGCTGTGCGGCAAAATTTCTTCCGTTATCCATTGCAATTACTCGAGGAATTCCAGTTCGTACAAATATTTCTATAAATGCATCACAGGCTGCCTTTGCTGTTAAAGACTTCAGAGGTATTGCTTCCGGCCAACGACTATGCTGGTCCATAACGCACAGTACATACTGATGGCCACGTGATGACTTTGGCTCTATCGTGCCTAAAATATCGGCATTAACCACTTGAAATGGGAGTTCTGGTCTTCCAACAGCTTCGATAGGTGTTCTATCGTTTACTTTTCCTTTCCTGCGCATTTGACAATCATGACACGAAGCACATAATTGTTTGACTTCTTTTGGCATTCCTTCCCACCAGAAAGACATTGCAATTCTGTCTCTGGTCTTCTTAGCTGCCAGATGTCCACCAGTAGGAGTTTCATGAGCTAATTTCAAAATGTCCTTTCTTCTGCTTGCCGGTACGACCAATTGAATGTATTTCTGTCCGCCTACTTTACCCATATGATATAATAAACCTCTTTCAATCCAGTAACCATTTTTATGTTGCCTAGCTTCTTCGAAGCACCTTTTCAATGTAGGACAGGCTAACTGCTCATCCCTAAACACCTGTGCTTGTGGAACAGGGATATTTTCATTTTTCATCCTTACTATCGGTTTCGGTCAATGTCTGTTTAACTACTGAGTTATTAAAGACTTTGGTTTCTGGATGATGCGACTCGCTGTTGTTTAGCTTTGCCTTTCGAATAGTCTCGTGACTTTCTCCCTCCATACAGAACATACACTTTTCATTATCTTCTGTGATTGGGGTACTAATGGCCTCATCCCCAAGATAATTGTCGTTTGAATTATTCTCAGGTACACTGAACAAGGATTGTTCACCGACTTCATTTATTGTGATTACTTCAACCTCTTCTTCTGAAGAATAGTTTCCGAGAGACCTTCCCTCCACTTCGAACAAGGACGGTTCATTGTTTTCTTCCACTGGGGTGATATTAACCTCAACCCCTGAATTTCCAGGATTTCTTCCTTTCACATGGAACAAGGATTGTTCATCGACTTCTTTCTTCGGGATATTCACTTTATCCCCTAAAGAAATGTTTTCGGGAGACCTTCCCTCCACACTGAACAAGGATTGTTCATTAGCTTCTTTTACTGAAGTGATTCCTGTATCATCTCCCAAATAAGAACGCTTTTGTTCCTTCAACCATTCATATACCCTGGGAGTGATTAAAGCTTCCTCATGCAGCCCTTCTACTACTGCAGCATGCACTTGAACATATGGAATGATTTCTTCATCTGTATGAAGACTTAGCGGAACTGACACAAGTTGTGCTTCCACTGGATTACCTATAGCAGGTCTCAAAAGAATGTTCCCACTTGACTGTAAGCGTTCCTCAGGTACAACTGATTTTCGTAGTACGGTGATTTCTGCACCACTGTCCACGATGCCTTGAAATTTTTGGCTTCCGATTCCTAAATCCACTTTCAGAAGCTCGCCATCTTTCTCGTTGACTGGAAATTCCCACTCGAAACAAGCGCTATTTAGATTAACACTGACCTTATTAAGGCCCTTACTTTCTTGACTCTTTTTGTTTGTTTTCACGTTAGATGTGCTTGCTGAATTCAATTTGGGGCAGGATTTTTTTCATATGGCCTTCCTTTCCACACAAATAGCAGGAGAATTTCGGACGAATTTCTCTTTGTTCTTGCTGTGGCTTAGTAAAAACTCTTTTCTCATCTTTATTGTTATTTTCGAAATTCGCCCCTTTGGATGGAAGATTCCAATTTTCTTTATGAGAAATTTCTTTCGGTTTTTTATTGAAAGTCATTTTGACATTTTCATAATCATCTAATTTACTGGAAATAATATCAGATGACTTAAACAATGACCATTCATCGATGAAATGTTCTTTAATTTCTGGAGGTACTTTCCTTTTAATTTGATCTGTAATAATCAAATCATATAATTCGTCAAATGTGTTAACTTCTAATCCCCGAATCCATTCAGTAAAATAGTTTTTCAACTCGTAAGCAAAATCTCTCCATGTGATATCAGCTTTTTTAGTATGCTTAATGAAAAGTTGTCGAAATTTTTCAGGAGTAAGTTTATATCTCTTTAACAATAACTCTTTTACTTTTCCGTAATCATTCGTGATTTCTTCGTCTTCCCGAGCTATAACTTCCGCGATTTCGTATGGCAGTAGCCCAATGAGATGAGAAACCCAATCATCTCTTTTAATTTCGGCACGTTTTGCCTGCCGCTCAAAAAGAACTAAATACAGACTAATTTCACATGTTTTAGGATCAAATTTTTGTAAGATGTTATGTAATTTTACGCGCGTTTTCTCAGAAGTTTCATTTGTAATTCCTTTCTTCTCAAGTTCTATTCTTGCATTTTCCAAACGCATTTTTTCCAATTCATCTTTTCTCTTACGTTCCTCTATTTCTTCTCTTCTTATGCGTTCCTCCATCTCTTCTTTTCTCTTACGTTCCTCTATTTCTTCCCTTCTTATGCGTTCCTCCATCTCTTCTTTTCTCTTACGTTCCTCTATTTCTTCCCTTCTTATGCGTTCCTCCATCTCTTCTTTCCTCTTCCGTGCTTCAAGTACGTTCGCTAATGTTTCTTTAACAAATTCTTCATTCTAATTCTTTGAAGCCAAAATAGCATCTCTTAACTCATATAACTAAATGTTGAGCTCCTTCCACTCCAAGCTCAGTAGCAACTTCTTGCAAATCTTTTTTATTCCCTTTACCCCCCTTCGGATGGATGAAATCAAATCAAGTTCAAATTTTCCGTGAATAAAATAAATTTTCTTATATTTATAATCACAAACCCTATTGTTTTCCCCCTAAGAACGCCAGTTTCACATCTTAGTTTTTATCTTAAACAACATTTTCCCCCAAATTAAATAAAATAATCATTAAGTCGAAATGCATACATAAAAGGAGAGAAAAAAATATGTATCGAAATAACAAATTTTAAAAAAATGTTTACACAATCAACTCTTTCATTAAATAAATCAGAATATACTTTATTACATAACCAGCTTTCAATAAATTAGAAATAATGTTGCTATAGCAACCTTTAATCAAACTTACTTTTAAACAGAAAAAAAAAAAAAAAAAAAAATTCCGATTCATTCCTCAAAGTAAAAAAAATAAACAAAACCGGACGTTCACAAGAATAATTCACTAGTTTTTTTACTGAGATATTTCATTAATATTCCCATAATAATAAAGATAAATAAAGATAAATCATTATCAACGTCTAACAAATAAACAATCATTCAATAAAACAGAACAAATAAATCAAAACAGAACTCTTTTTTTTTTTTTTCACAATCTGCTTTAATGAAACAGTTATTTATTCTAAATCACGTGATGAATAAAAAGAACACACAGAAATTAATAACAATGATCTTGAATAGCATAAAAATATATTCTTTTCACCATTCTTTTTACTATTTTCCGGCTTTTTAAATACAAATAAACAAATATATTTCCATTTTTCATTTTTCAAACACTAGAATTATTATTATTTCAACATTACGAAATATTCAATTTCCATTTACCTATTCTTTACCTTGTTGGAATACAAAATCGGAACAAAATATCTAAATGCTTAATCCTAATTATTTAAACATAAAACTTATACAAAATATGACTCTTGATGGAACATTAAAAAAAAAACATACCTTTTTTTTTTCATCACTATCATGAAATAATCCCTAAATGCACTTGCTATTTAACATATCCTGTCGACTGCGCCAATTGTGGCGACTTCTTTTTTGCACCTGGTTCTTTTCTTCCTGTAAAATCATCTTGAGACACATTAAGACACTGATCACGCTTTGTTTACTTTTAAACATTTTAAATTTACTTACGGCACAAACATAAAATACATAACCAACACATAAATTAACATCAAGTAAAGTATTTTAAAAAAACAACATATAGAATTGAAACGTTAGTCCATCTTGATTCACATACGCACACGTGTTGCCACATTTCCGTACCAAACTTTCAGTTCTTGTTTTGGAATACCCTCGAAATCAGAGGTGCGGCGTTCACACTCTCGTCCCTATATTAACTACTAAATCTTTAGATGACCTTACTCTCCGTATTCAAAGATTTAAGATGCGTTTGATGAGGCATGCCTTTGACATTTTTCATACTCCAGGAAAAACCTTGCTCGCAGTTGATGCATTATCAAGGGCACCTGACCAAAAGGAGGTCCCAAACTTCGAATTAGAAGAAGAAGTTCAGGTCTTCATCAATCAAATTACAGAGGTCATTCCCATCGTTCTAGAAAGACTTTTGCAATTGAAATCAGAACAAGAGAAATACTCAACATGTAATGCCCAAGAAGGATGGCCAGAAAAGAATAAAGTAGAACCAACATGGCTACCCTTTTGGCATTTACGATATGAAATTTCTCTTCAAAATGGCCTGCTTATGAGAGGAGCATGAATAATTGTACCAGAAACTCTTCGACAAGAAATCTTAAACAAGATCCATGAAGGTCACATGGGAATAAACAAATGTAGAGCTTTAGCAAATTCTGCTGTTTATTGGCCTGGCAACAGCAAGCAAATAGAGCAACTAGTTCGAGAATGTCCATCATGCATACAGGAAGCTCGAATTTATTCTGAACCTCTAAAACCTACAAGTTTCCCTCAAAGACCATAGGAAATTGTCGGCATGGATCTGTTCAAATTTAATTCTAACTGGTATTTACTGGTGACTGATTTTTACTCTCGTTACCCAGAAGTTGCAAAACTAGATAGGCTCACATCCAGTGAAGTAATTCTACACTGCAAGTCAATTTTTGCCCGACATGGAATATCTGACACAGTCAGATCCGATAATGGTCCACAGTTTGAAGTTACCAAAACAGCTGAATTCCAACAATTCTCAATAATATATGGTTTTAGGCATGTCACGTCTAGCCCTAGATATCCTCAAAGCAATGGTTTTGTCGAGGCAGCAGTCAAGGTAATCAAACGCAGATTTAAAAAATCCAATGATCCATAACTGGCTTTGTTGCACTACAGAACTTCTCCTTTGAAGAACAGTTACAGTCCTGCTGAATTATTGATGGGACGGTGTTTACAAACTACATTACTCACAGCTCTCTGATGCGTATTTTGCCCCCCATCCCTTCCTCGTTTTACAGTGCCGCAAAAACGGACCCATTCTGAAGGCTGGGGTGGGGGGTGGGATCTACATTTTTTCATCCATTTGAAGCAATTTATGTTATGCAATTCATGTTTTAGACTTATCGTTCGGTTATGCCTTCTATTTTCTCAGTTTTTATCACCACACAACAAAAACATTAGTTATGTGTTCAAGACAAACGAAAAACTAAAGCACATTGATCAGCCAACGTAAATTCACAGTTTAGGAGATTAGAGACAAAATTTAACGCAATCGTTTAAATTCTGTAATGTAACACAGAAAAAGAGTTTTAATCAATTTTGTATTTACTAGACATATCGTCATCCCGCAAAAATCTGTACTATTACTTTGAGCTTTTGAAGGTGAGGCCCCCTAAATTTGGCGGCGTTGGGCCAGTGCCCTCATGTACCGGTGCCATAATATGGAGCTGGCTTACTATAGTCATCTGCAACCAGTATTTTAAAAACATATCTTTCACCGTTTTTGCGACCTTGGTTCTGTATTACATTATTCAGCTTTTTTCGCTACTTATATGTATTATTTTTATATTAGTGTTCACTCTTTACAATTCTGGTTTTCAAGGGACCAAAGAATACCTAAATTGCATTTATAAGAACTTTACTTCAGCCATAATTCGCTTTGAAATTACTGCGGAATAAGATAATTATAAATTTCCAATGTAAGATGTAATTCATAAAACTTAGAAAATTGAATAAAAACGAATTTAGCTTAAAAAAAATTTGATTTTTAATTTTTTGTTACTTTATCAGACGTAGGATAAAGTTAATAGTTCTTTGGTAGGAAGAAAGAAGTTTAAACTTATTAAAAAACATATTGAGATGCTAAAATCTATAATTTTTCTCAAATGCATCTTTTTTTTTTTTTTTTCTTAGCTACAACATTTTAAATAACATATTTAATAAGTAACTGGACAAATTCGATAAATAACTGTAATTTACATCTGAATATCTACAGTAGCTGATCATTTTATTAAATAATTAATTTCTAATTTTATTTTCCCTATTTTTTCTCGTTTTTATGGAAATACGGGACAAATTGTCCTTGAACTTCAAACACTCAAAGAGAATCTTGGACTCAGAATTCTAAAAAGTGATTTTTAAAAATTTAAATATTTTGAGTTCGAACAAACGAATTTTTACTAAATGAATTTTTCTCATTTTTTAGCTGCAAAAAAGAATGCTAAAAATTTAAAAAACCAATTTTTGAAAAACGAGTATTAATTTAACGGTTGTGAATTTTCCGAATGTGAAAACGGCCCACTAGCTTCCGAGCGGTTCTGCGCTCAAAGCTGGTAGAAATGAGATGCCAGGTTCGATTCGAGGTCTCACTCGTCTGCCTAGCTGTTCGAAATTTTCCGTGGTTTTCTCTAAAACTTGCGTAAATAAGGGCCAGGACCCCTTTGGAAGACCCCCCGGAGGGCACTCCCCCTCAGGCCTAGGTCTTTAGAGCAGTCGTTCGGCCTTAATCCTCATAGTCACAATCGCAACCGAATGTGAAAACAGATTTTCAAAAAACACAGCTGGTATAAAGCCCACATCGGCCGAGCGGTTTTGCGCTCAAAGCTGGTAGATGGGAAGTGCCGGGTCCGGACCCAGACCGCGCTCATTGACCTAGCCGTTCGGGGTTTTTCGTATTTTTCTCCGAAACTCGCGTAAATACGGGCTAGGACCTGTTAGAAAGACTCCCATGGAGGGCATTTCATCTATAAGCCTAGGATTCTAGCGCAGTCAATCGGCCTCAAACCCTACAACCAACCTCAAAGCTGGTAGATGGTAGGTGCCGTGTTCGATCAGAGGTCGTGCTCGTCGGCCTAGCCTTTCGGAGTTTCCCGTAGTTTTTCAAAAACTCGTGTGAATACAGGCTAGGATTCCACTAGAAAGACCTCTCAGGGAGACCCTTAGCACAGGCAATTGGCCTTAATCCTAACATCAATACAACCATTAAATTAGTACTCGTTTTCCAAAATTTTATTGGTTAAATTTTTTATATTTCATTTTACAAGCTAAATAAAGGAGAAAAATTCACTTTGTTAATTCTTCGGATTTTTAAACTCAAATTTAAAGTATTAGATAATCGTAATTATAGTTACATCGATTTCCAAGAAACTTAGAAACAATAATTTAGTTATTTGAGATCGGAAAAAGCAAGCTTGAATGGAAGGCTTGCTACCAAGCTACCAGTCTAGTAGGTATACGATCTTTGAGCAAATTGTTTATTTTTTAATGCAATCTTTTTAACTCTATTTGTAATAATTTCAAAAAAGCTTTATTGAAAACGTTTCTAGGCGTCCATAGATTGTGTCTAAGCCTAGAAAAAGCTTTGTTTTAAACGATTTAAACAAAAATAGATTGTAATTATTATACTTTACTGTTGTATCAAATGGTTTTCATGCAACGTTTATTTAATAGTATTAATTTGAGATCAGCTGTAGCTATCTGTAATTTCTATTATGTCTATGAGCATAGCGTTAAGTAAAAGCATGATAAGAATCTTTTGTAAACATACACAATGAAATATACAAAAACAGGTAACGGGTGTCGAAAAATCAAGTACAATCCTTCATGGAAGAAAACAAGTAGGTGTATATGCAGTGTGAAATCAGTAAATCAAGACTTCAATATCATATTTATATACAAAGTTCTAATGTTCACCCTTCAAAACTAGTTTTCGGTGCTTTTTATTGCAACAGAATAAAGTAATTTGAAAACTGTGTCTGTATTATGGTTTATTATCGTTAGGTGGCAGCACTAAAACTGTGAAAAGGTTAAAAGTTACCAAGTTTCAAAACAAAAAATAATGCATAACATTGTTACAACTTCTAGGTAATCATAATTTCTGTCGTTAAGTATTGCTTATTTAGTCTTAAATTTCAATTAATTTGATACTAAAAATTTAAAGAAATTCTTAAAAACGAAAAATAAAAATATTTAAAAAGAAGTTGTAAGTGTATTTCACATTTTAAAACATCATTAGTATTTGTTACGAGTTGCTTGTGCCCTCGTGGCCTAATGGATAAGGCATCGGTCTCCTAAACCGGGGATTGCGGGTTCGAGTCCCGCCGAGGGTATAAACAGTATTTTTTGGACTGCGCTGGTTTCTGAACAGAATGTTTTTCAGTCGCAAATGCAACCATTGTGCTAAGCGTAAGGAAGTTCATTGAAACAACAGCGTAATACAGTAAGTAATCTGTGGATTTCCCTTTATTGTATTTTGGGTTGTGTGGGTTATAGTCGATTGTCTATACCAGGGACCTTAGGCCTAGCAAGACCCTCATATTTATATGAGTTTTTTGGAAAAAATGTTTTCAAGAGATAACATTCTCAACAAGACGTTAAACATTCGGTGCATATCAAAATTAACAATACAAGTGATAATATGAAATATTCCGTCCATTTTTGAGGAAATCAAATGAAAATATTCACAGATCCATTTATACGTTCTTGAAAGAAAATGTACAGTCGGTAACAAAAGTGTCCGAATACTAGCAAAAATTCCTATGTAAAAAAAGTACACTTCATACGGTTCTGTTAAATCAATTCATATCGAATCATGTGACGAAGAAGAGGATTCGACAAGGATTTATTTAACAAAACCCTATGAAGTGTACTTTTTTACTCAGGAATTTTCGCTAGTGTTCGTACACTTTTGTTACCGCCTGTATCTTCTAGGGATTTTTTTTTTTTTTAATAAGATTTCTATGCTGTGTTCTAGTTTAACGTCAATTGTTTTCACTAGGGACCTAGGCATGGGTGGGATGCCCGCCGTGAGGGTCTTAGCCCGTATTCATATTAGTTCGTAGAAAACCACGGGAAACTCCTAGCGACTAGGTAGACGAGTGAGACTTGAGATCGAACCTAGCACCTCCCGTCTACCAATTTTGAGAGCAGAATCTCTCAGTCACTGGTAGGGCTTGATAAGATTTGAAAGGAAAAATTTGTGGGGAAAAAAAACGATCAGAATCATATAAAAAAAATTCCATTCATTCCTGGGAATTTATTTCTCCCTCCCTCCTCCCCGCCTCAAAAAAAACTCATATTGTCCTCATACGAGGTGTGGCTATTAAATAACGAGACTATTGCTGCTACAGATGAACTACATATGCGCCAAATGCAAACGACCGACAGCTGTGCACTGTAAAGCCTTCTCTTTCGATTGCAGCTCTTCCCGTGTTTGTAGAGAAAGCAGTCTGGCCGTAACCTTCGTTTGTGTAAGAGGTGTTTGTTTCGTTTTGCCGAAAAATGTAAAAGTAGAGCAGCGAATTGCCGTGAAATTCCACGTGAAACTTGGTAAAATCACTAGTGAAACTTATCTTTTATTAAAACAAGTTTATGGCGATGAATGTTTATCACGTGTGCGAGTTTATGAGTGGTTCAACCCTTTTCAAGATTGTTGAGAAGACTTTGGAGATGATGACCGAAATTCAAAGCGATGATGATCCTTTTTTTTCGACATTCATGGTATTGTGTACCTTCACTGGGTTACTGAATGTCAAACTATTAATCAACATTACTATCTTGAGGTGCTTGCTCAACTCCGTGAAGGGGTAAGGAAAAAACGACCCGAATTGTGGAAGAACAAGTCATGGGTTCTCCATCAAGACAACGCGCTGGCTCACACGTCATTGTCTGTCAAGGCGTTTCTAGCCAAATACAACATCCCAGTTTTAGACATCCACCTTATTCGCCTGACCTGGCCCCATGTGACTTTTATCTGTTCCCCAAAGTTAAATCTGCATTAAAAGGAACAAGATTTGAATCAGTTAAAGCTGTGAAATAAAAAGCGGCACGCCTCATGCAGGAGCTCACAGGACAAGACTTCCAGCACTGTTTCGAACAATGGAAAATTCGCATGGAGCATTGTAGGGATAGAGGAGGGGTGTATACTGAAGGTGATAATAACTAAATATGTATAAATTTAAAATAAAATGTTTTACAGCAATAGTCTCGTTATTTAATAGCCACACCTCGTATATCATAAACACTTTCCAACTATACTACCAGTTACACCACTTAATCTGCAATTATTTTATCGCCATGATGACACGCAAAATGCGTTTTGTTTTTTATTTTGGAGGAAGAAGACTAAAAAATTATAGCTTTAATTGAAAAAAAAGAAAAATTGTCTTTGTATATTTGTCCCTGTATATTTTCTTTAAACAGCAAGGCTGCAACAATACCTTTTTTTTTTTTTTTTTTTGTAAACTATGAAGGAAGAAAGGAATCTCACAAAAGCATATATATAGTTTTATTCCTAAGAAGAAAACATGAAAATGATTGCTTCTGAGTATCATCTAAAATTTCCAAACGAATTAAAAAATTATGAATAATGTACACTAAAAATTTACATTTTTTACACTAAAAGTTCACACCGAGCAGTTTCCATTTATATTCATTCCATAAGGTATCTGAGCAACTTTTTGTGGCCTTGTAAACCAATCACTTATACCAATAAAGCGTTATTTCAGATGAAAAATGGGTTTTTGTATCTTAATAACGTATATTAATTACTTTGTCCTGTGAGCAATATAAAAATATTAAAATGTGATTTAAAAGTATACCTCTCAGAGACTATAATGCAGTGGTAATTTTTTGTGAATTTCTTTATACTAAGCAGTTGCGATATTTATATCATTTTCAATAGAAAGCATGATATAGTGAGTTCGATAAACATAACCAGTTTCAAGGCATTCTAAACATATTTACGGAAATTGGAAGACAAATAGTCAAATCGAAGTGTTAATCACTTTTAATCTTATGAGTGTTTCAATTGTGTTATGCGTTAAAAACTCATAACACAATTGAAACATACCGTCTTCAGTGCTTTCTTTTTGCACTGAAGACGGTACGCTTAAGGCTACCGAAACAGCTGTATGCACCTCAAATATTTTTCTTTAGCGTTTCTGACGTAGTAGTTTATTCGAGTTTTAATATTCCAACGCCAAGTCTCCTGTTATTATTATTATTACCACATTTTGTATCCTTTCAAATCTTTCTACAATGTATTATTTTATTTTAATTTAAATTTTATTATTATTATTATTATTATTATTGATTGGCCTTTTTTTATTTGTTTATTTGTCAGACTTGGTTTTAAAATTAAAATGTACATACGAAGAAATATTTGTAGAAGTTTCCCTTTTTAAATAAAAATTTCGTTCTCACTCCTCCCCCCTCCCCCTAAAAAAAAGTAATAATAATAATATAATAAAATTAACTACAGTGATATCTCATCAACAAAGATCCATAATAGTATATTCATTCTGACTCTTGATTTATTTAAACCCAATTAATAATTAAACCCCGAATAAACTACTGCGTCAAGCACTGAAGACGGTACGCTTTAGGCTACCGAAACAGCTGTATGCTTTTGCAATATTTTTCTTTGGCGTTTCTGACGTAGTAGTTTATTCGGGTTTTAATATTCCAACGCCAAGTCTCCTGTTATTATTACCAATTAATAATTGTTTGAAATAAAAATGGTTGTATATTTCCCATAAATGTGATACATCTCTTTTATTTATATTCTAATTAGTTATATATATAATTTACTAAAAAAAAGAAGAGTAAAGAAAAAAAAAATAAAAAAATACATTTTTAAAATAGAATGTTTTTATAGAGAGCCCTAAACTGTGGAAAAAAGGAAAATTTTGGAAAATTGTGCTCAACTTGGAAAGAAAAAAATTCAAAGTTGAGCAATTTCCTTTTGTTCAGGAGTAAACGTTTATTTTGGGAACTTTGAATGTTTTTCAAATTTTATTTATTATTTTTTTTTTCCCTTCAAGCTGATTACAATTTACCAAAATTTTCTTTATTTTCCACTTTTTAGGGTACCTGTATAAAAGCATTTCATTTTAAAAATAAAAGAAAATTAAAGAGGGTTTTTTGTTGTTGTTGTTGTTTTACTCTTCTTTTATTTTTAGCATTTTAGCTATGTAACTAAAAATCTTTGCGATGCTATATAACTACAAAAAACATTTTTTTTTTTTTCCAAGTCTGGAACATTTTCGTAAGTTTTGGAGTCTTCTTCTAAAACATTCTGGAAGCTTTCTACAAGTTAAATTGTTCTAGAAAGTTCCATGAAGTTTCTAGGTATTTCCACGAAGTTTCCAGAAAATTTCAGTAAGTTTCTAGTAGGTTCTATGAAGTTTCTAGACATTTCTATAAAATTTCCAGAAGGTTCCATTAAGGTTCCAGTAGATTCCATGAAGGTTCCAGAAGGTTCCATCAAGTTTCTAGACATTTTCATGAAGGTTTCAGACGTTTCCATGAAGTTTCTAGACGTTTCTATGCAGTTTGTTGAAGATTCCATTAAGTTTAGAAGGTTCCATGAAGATTCTACTCTAAATTCAAAAAAAGAAAATTCATTACAGTCACACAAGCAGAGGGACAAACCGATTTAATTTAAAAGCATTCTAAATAAATAAATAACTGGAGCTTTTAAAAACTTGAAAAATCTTGTTAATGATATTTTTTCCATGCCTTTTTTGTCTGTTGCTTGGAAATTACTCACATAACTTTCGTTTTTCGTTTTGTTTTGCTTTACTATTTTTATTTTTATTTTATTGTTAATATTTTTCTCTTATTTTTTATTATTCTTGTCACACCAGTAGTCATATTGAAATCGATTTTATTTGTTTTAGCTCATCACTTATATCGAGTTTGTGCGTTGCAGCTTTGTCTGCAGCACTCCTACGTACTTTGTTCGCCTGACAAAGGGTCGTGTTTTCTTTCAACTTGAAACAATTACGGCGTGTTTTTTGCCTTTTATGGTGTTAATCTAAAGTTTTTTTTACTTATTACTTTTCAACGTCAGTTATCTGCTGTATTTTTACTATTATTATTATTTCTATGAACGAATGGAGAATGCTTTTTGTTGCATATTCTATTGGAAACATATTTTTGGGCATAGAAACAAATATCATTTTCATTATACAATTTAAAGATGTTACAATGTTTCAATGAAAAATTCTGCCCATACAAGAAATATACTTGAATATTTTTGTAAGTCTCTATACACGGACAATTTGCCCTACAGCACAAAAAAGTTTCAATTAATATCAATATGGACTACTCCACAAAAAATAGTACATTTTTAAGCATAAAAAATACTGTAAAAAGAATGAAAGAAATTATTCAGGTTATTTTTCAAAGTCCAAATAATACATATAAATATATATATAAGGTCGGTTGACAATGTTCGAGTTCTACGCCTCTGTGGGGTCTTTTTAAGGGATCCTAGTCCGTATTCACGCGGGATTCAGAGAAAACCACAGAAAATTCCGAATGGCTAAGCCGGCATGCCCCAGTTCGAGTCCGATACTTCCTGTCTACCATCTTCGAGAGCAGAACCTCTTGGCCACTTTTGGGCCAATGTAATGGAAGAATCAAAAATACAAGATTTCTTCAAATGGCCTAAACATCATGGTAGTAAACTGGTAGTAAATTTTTATCTTTTATCTTAACAATCACTATAATGAATAATTAGTATGGAATCGAAATATATGCTAAAAAAATTGACATTTATACTATAAATATAGTGGATTCAGAGAATTTTATGTTAAAAGTAGACTTAAATAGTCTTGTTCAGTTGCGTGTATTCTCTTTCCATTTCTTTCTAAATATACGGAAAGTTGTATTTAGAAATAAAGAAAAAAAGAAAAAGGGAAACAGAAAGGTTTTATTTTTCCATTAAATCATAGATATGAAAATTTCTGAATTGTAACACTGGCAATATTTTAGCAGTATTTTAGCAATATATTTATTAGCAATATTTTAGTGAAATATTTAGTCTAATTGTCACACGTCACTATGAAATCACCCACTTGTAATGCAAATTTAGAGTACCAAATTTGGATTTTTCCTGCTGAAATCTCTATTTGAAAGTTATGTTAATAACAAACGCAGACACACAGATGAGCCCCTAAAAATCAGTCCTCAAAATAATAATTAAAAAAGAAAAAGAAAAGCAAAACCATAGCAGAAACTCCGTTTTAAAAATTCGACTCCAAAACAATACTTTCTCTACCATATATGTGTAAGAGAAAGTTAAAAAAAAAAAACTGAATGGAAACTAGAAATTTCTCCTGGTGATGAAAGTAAGATCATTTATAAAGATTTGAAGTAAAAAAAAGTTTAAGGCTTCTGTCTGCCTTTTAAGATTCTTCTGCCACCGACATCTAAACCAAATGTTATTCTTTTGGAAAATTTGTTATAATAACAACTCATTACCTAAAGAACTTTTTATTATGTTTTTTTAAATCATGTTTTCATATTCGGAAAATTCATAACAGTTAAATTAGTTCTTGTTTTCCAAAAATTGATTATTAACATTTTTAATATTTCCTTTTGAAACAATAAAGTGCTTAAAATGCACTTAGTTCATTTTTTCATTCTTTACAACTTCAAAATTAAATATAAAATTAAATTAAAAATAATAATAATAATAAATTTATTAATTAAATAAGTCCTTCCGGCTCAGTCGGAAAAGTAGGCTAAATTCTTCGTTAATAATAAAGACTTTGTATGCAGACGCCATAGAAGAAAAAAAAAAAAAAAAAAAAAAAACCTTGGCACAATTGATTCGCGTCGAAATAACAGCACGACCCTTCGGCAGATGAATAAAGTAAGTGGCGGTGAACAAAAATGAACGAAGAGTGGTGCAGTAACAAAGCAAGAACGCACAAAATTTATGATGTTTATATTCAAAGTTTTATATTAATTTACCTTTCAACATTAGTCCTCCAGTATATTTTTTACTGATAATTTCTATTCCTTTGTCCTTTTAAGTGTTTGCCATTTTAAAAAAGATGGCGAATGGGTTTAAAAAATACGTTTTTTATGCGAGTTCGAAATTTTCTAATAAACGCCATTTTTAAATAAAATGCCGGATCAAGTTGGCTAAAAAAAACTCTTACAAGATATTTCTAAGATATGTCCACTGTCCAATTTTGGTTCGAATTGTTTCAGTATTTTGGAAGTTATCGTAATATTGATAAGTGGATAAAATAAGTGATTGCAATAGGTCGATTTCTAAAAATAAAAAAAAACAATCTTAACAGTAAAGAACAAAATTAAGGAAGAAAATAATAAATGTGGAAATTATGTTTTACCTTTTTTTAAACGAGATTTGAGAAGGGACAAAACCCGTAAATTTAAGTTCTTTCTATTCTTACACGGAGTGTAATAATAAATTTACGGGAAACTACCTTTGTAAATTTTTTATTTCATTTAATTTTACGGGGCTTCCCTGGCATTTTTGATGAAGAGATTTCCTGAAAATTTGAGGTGGATTTTTTTAACAGTGTATATAAAGCGACCATGATGTAGATTTTGTGCATTTTTTTTTTTCTTTAATAATAATAATAATAATTTATTCAAATTTAATTATTTATTTTTATGATCTTGTAATTTTAGTTTTTTAAAATTTATACAGTGTGTGCATTAGACGTTATAATTTCTACCAAGTCTATTAAATGCTGTCTTTTAAATAAATAAATAATAAATAAACAAAAATAAAAAATCGAAAGCTACTTTTTATTTCTTTTCTAATTTTAAGTAATCACTTATTAGCGATAAGGGCTCATTTCTTAATACAACTTTATTAATTTATTTTTATTGATTTATTTATTTATTTTTTCCTTCACAAAATGAGCACATTTTTTTAATGAATAAATTAGAAATCTAAAAAATTTAATAAACATGTAATAAGAACTGTTCAAAAAACATATAATTTTAATAACATAGTTTAAATTTGAAAATTATTAATTTAAAGATCAAATGCAATAAAAATTTGATTGTTAAAATTTGAAAATAATTGCATTAACATAAACTTTCAACTTCAGAAATTTCTGGCATTTTAAATTAAATTATTAATATAATTTTAATTCCTTTTCAAATATTTTAATATTCCCTTTTCTGCTTTTATCAAAGGTAGAGAATGAGGCAATTCAACTATTCAACATTAAAATTTTGCAACCTGAACACAAGAGCATATGATCTCGAACTTAATAAACCTCGAGCTATGATTAATAACCTATCAGGCGATCATAAAAGATATTAATATTCCCCTAACATCGGAGAAAGTGAATTCAAAAAATAAAATAAAGTAAAATAAAAGTTGAAAACGGTGCCGGGCTCTTCAGATCAATAGATCTCTCTATATATATATATTCTTCGCTTTCACAGAAATATATTAAAACCGGCACATAAAATATCATACAGTGATATGCTGTATTTTACAGGATTTACATAATATTTTTTTCTGTTCTAATTCTAATTTCAGAATCATCATTCTTAATTTCTCTCTTCAGTTTCTAATACACTCATAATTATTACAGTGGGCGCATATCGTACATTTATTAATAATGTAACACGATTTAAAAAAAATAATAATACGACTGCAAAATAAAAAATATTATAATGTAGCCATAACACAATTTTCTTCTATATTCTCCTATAGAAATTCACGAATTGCAAATAATTTCTATATATATATATATATATATATATATATATATATATATATTATAAAAATTATTTTCCGTAGTGAATGCAAACGATTATTGAAAGTCAATATTTTGCCTTGTAGATAATATCTTAGAAACTGCTTTTTATTACATTAAATTAAACATAATCTTTCTCATAATTAAACAAGCAGTTCCATTATGATGTATTTAACGTTCTGTGTTTACTGAAATATTTTCTTCTTTTTCTCCCCCCCCCCCCCTTTCCAAACACACTTTAGATTTTTTTTAATAAATATTGTTTTAGAGCGAGAAATAATTATTGAGCAGGTTTTTATAATCAATAGTGTGATGTCGATTATCACATATTCTAAAAAATATGTTATCATATTAAAAAAATAAAATAAATACCACATGTTTATGACCTCTAAATTGCAACTTAAATTTTCTTTAAATTTTTACATTCTCCCTCTTCCCACATATGTATCTTTTGCTAATTGCAACTCTATCATGTATTATTCGTTCTTTAATTTAATACAGATCTACAATAGCATATTATGACTTTTTCTATTTCGGTTTCTTCCCATCTTGCAAATAAATGCAGTTTTGTTGCCATGTATGCATTCTTGTCTCACGATATACTATATTAGTTTTGCTTAAAAAGTTCCGTGTTCTCATGGCGAATGTTGGCGTTTAGTGAGGACCGTTTGAATTATAATTATGTGGTAACCTTTTCCAAAATTGTATGTTTTTATATGTAACATAATTACAACCATTTTTTCTCTACTATTTTCAATTTGGCTTCAATTAGAGCTTTGGCGAAATTAACGAAGAAATCGGAGCGTCACTTCATCACCATGATTTGACGGGTGAAGTCGTCGTTTTGGGCTCCCACTCCAAATTATTTAATTGTGTTATTGATTGGACACTTCGCAAGAATTCTACAGATGATTTCAAATTTAACTTCAAATAACCAATGGCCATCTGCAAATCTTCATCACATCTAATATTCATCAGAAATAATAAGATACTAGATTTCATGATTTCACGCTAAATTCAACTAAATATATGCGTTTTGAAAAAAAAAACTAGACGTGATGGAAATTTTTTACTATATTTTTCGGTTTCAGCAATCTATTTTTTTTTTTCTTTTGTTTCCATACTGGTGTAAATAATTTTAGTTTTTTTTTTTTTTTTTTTTTTTTTTTTTTTTTTTTTTTGTGTGTGTGTGTGTGTGTGTGTGTGTGTGATAGTTTCATAATTTAAACCCCATATATCACAAGTATATTATTTTTAAATTCACTGTTAGAAATGAGATTTATGTTAAGGTAGAAGTAGGGACAAACACACAGCAGAATAACATTTCTATTTTCCTTAGATAAAAATCAAATTCTAAATATCCCATATTGATAAAGAATATTTTTTAACACGTTATGTTATAGATAAAAAGACTTGCGATTAAAAACTTCTTGTTTCGTTTTCATACAAGTGTAAAATATGTACTACTTTTGAGGGGGATGCTTTATTTTGGGGAGACATTTATTTTTCGATGCATCGAAAAATAAATGAGATCGAAGCCTTAATTTTAACAACATATGCATGAAAGAAAAGACGAGTGTTCATTATAGTAGTTTGATGATAAACTATATAGCACAACGTATATAAAAAATCTAGCTGAATGTAATGGAAACTCCGGTTATATACTCTCAGATAGAGTCCTGCACGGATCGGGTTTTACCCGACCCGAACCCGACAAATAAATTTTATTCGACCCGAAACCAACCCGAACCCACACTAAAGAATTTTTGGCAATCTGAAACCCGACCCGAAACCCGAATCTAAATAAAAATTAATAATTCATCTAAAAATTATGGAAAACATTTTTAATTTATAAAATGAAGTAAATTTTAAATGTCACACTGCTGTCTGTGTGTGTGATAAATCACTTTAAAAAGAATTAAAAATGTAATTACTAAGTTACAACTAAGTTTAAAAATTAAAAAATCTGAAAAATGGATTAATAATAACTTTTTACTATTTACAGTCGGCTGCAAAATTATTCGAGCACTAGCCAATAATTCCTATGTTTAAAAAGTATACTTAAGACTGTTTTGCTAAGTAAATCCTTGTCGAATCATGTTCTTAGACTGATTAAGAACATGACTCGACAAGGATTTATTTAACAAAGCTGTATTAAGTGTACTTTTTTTTGGCAAGGATTATTGCTAGTGCTCGAATAATTTTGCAGCCGACTGTACGTGTGTTGTGAACTTCAAGTGTACTAAAATGGATTTCAAGCTTGGTGTTTGTAGTTTTATTGTTTAATGCTTATCAGACATAGAATAGTATTAAAATAATACAATGTTACTGACGCAAACTAAACGTCCACTAAACGCATCTAAATCTACATTCCTATAACTTCTTAAAAACATCTGCAAGAGAAAAAATATTAATTATCAGTTTAAATTCATTATCTCTTTTAAAAGGATATAAGTAATCAAAATAGATGAATCATACATCAGGTTACTGTAGGAGAAGTAGCCTGTTTTCAACAGCTTCTATTCTAAATAATAATTGTTTTTTTTTTTTTTTTTTTTTTTTTTTTTATTTTGTTTTTATTGCTTTAGTCGGATATAGATTAAAAATGTAATTACTAATACTTACCATGATAATTTTATTTACCAAATTTTAATAACAAATTTTACTATGATAATTTGGGTAAGCGTATATTCGTCTTGGGTGTATAGAGCAAACAAATTTCTGCTTTATTAAGATAAAATTTTTTGAAAGATATTCTCATGTCGACCCGATTCGTTGAAAACTAAACCCGACCCGAGTCCGAACCGCGGGTCGGATCGGGTTCGGATAAAATCGGGTTACCCGACTCGATGCAGGACTCTACTCTCAGAGATACTCTCTTATCTGGCCAGCACCCTTTATCATTGCCAGTTATACAGTGTACCTTCAAATTAGCACGGCCTTCAAAGAATGTGACTGTTATTCGAGTACCATAAATCTTATTTTTATGAAACAACTCTGCTGAAGAATATTCCTACAAATTAACTTGTGACGTCATTCATATTATTTTAATTACTACTGTTTGTTATTTTGTTTGATTACTTTTCATGTCTGTTTATTCTACCATTTTTCATATATATTTTAACTATCTTCTGCTATTCTAAGACATGGGCAAACTTATCATTCTTTGTTTTGATGTTGATGAGCTCAAACGGAGTGTTATTTATAATTTAGGAGCATTTATTTTTTTTATTTAGAGTTATTTTTAGTTTTATTCAGTATTTAAACTACATAGAAACTCTTAAATAATAATCATGTTTTCAGCGGAAACCTCTATAAACTTTTATTACGGTGATTTCAGAATATTTTTTGTTATACATTTACAAAAGAAATTTAACTGGTACTTGTATACTTGTAACATACATTTCTACAAAAAGAAAAAGAATATTTTGTTTCGTGCGTTTTATTATATCTTAATAGCAAGATTATTTTATTCTAAAGTTTAAATCAAGTCTTTATTATTATTATTACTAAATACGTTCTTTTCGATATCGATAGAAACACAAATACATAAATAGGCGCATTTTTATAAACATCCACGCACTCAATATTTTCAACAAGGATATGTCTTAGCAAAAATGGTGAGGTAAAGTTTAAAAATTATTCATGCATAAGTAACTTTAAAATATATTAAAATACTTCCAAGTTTTCGTTCTCACAGAAACTTTAATTAAAATAATCTCTTCTCAAGGTTAAATTCATATCATTTAGCAATCAAACATTCGATTTATTTCGAATGGTTCATAAACTTTTAGCGTTGTGGAGATTTGGGTTTGGGATGTCGCTTTACGGTCTTTTTTCTCACGTGAAGGTTCATTAGGCCGGTACCCGGGACCTACGGCTTACAGTTAATTCCAAATCATTATTTCATGCAAGGACCGAAATTCGAACCCAGCACCTGGAAATTGAAGACCAAAAATTTTAATATTGTGAAAGTTGGTATACTCTTTAAAACCTAAAATACGATAAATTTTCATATCAATTATTATCATCTCATACTTACACAATTATTCAAATCGTTTTAGATACCCTGATCTCATTCTTTTATTAAAAATAACCATAATTTCTTAAGGAGACAAAGGGTGATGAAAATTATCAAAATTGATGCAATTAAAAATATCCAGATAGTTATTATAAAATGTACGAATCTATATAATATAGTACTTTTAAAATAATGCCATTCTACAATTCCTCGAACATTAATTAAAATTTTTTACAAAATTTTAAACTTTAAATTCATTTTCTTGGGTTCCAAGTTTCGGGAATAATTAGTTATTTATAATGCTCATTGCGAATTTGTTTTCATCCAATTCTTTAAAAAAATATAGATATAGAATCAGAATATTTGTCACGAAATTGCGCTTTCATTTTGAAATCAAGAAATGATTTCCTTCATTAAGAGCTGCCAAATTCAGCAACGGGACAGAAAGTTATGAAATTTTCAAATTTTACACTTTTTTGTTCGTAACTGTTACTGTAATTGAGATAGGAAAAATTGAATCGACAAGTGTTCAGTTACATGCTAAAAATACATAGTAAAAAAATTGGAAATTTAAAATAATATAACGAATATTTCTTTAAAGATTTTTCTCTCTTCCTCTTTCCTTGTTCTTTTCCTGGAAAAGGGGAAAAAAAACTTATTATTATTTATTTATTCACTATAATTGAAGCTCTTGAAGTCCGAAGCAAGGTTGAAGGGCAAGCTGTATCACGTTTGGACACACTGTGACACACACACCTAAGCAGACCAGACCAGACCATCTGCTACGCAATGACCTCGTCGGGTCCTTTCTGCTCACACGTACTATTTACTAATTTTATTGACAGCTGTTTCCTTTGAACTTTTGCAAGTCTTGTGTAATTCTACTACAAAAATAGCAGTATTTCATCATACATAGATGAATTTGGACTTTAGCCAGAATGTCCAACTGCGTCCTTTTGTTTACTACTTATTCTTTTCTCCCGTCATAATACAATTTGAAAAACGTTTTCATTTTAATGTATTCTGCTTTCAACAATTCTATTTCATATTTTCTTAGTGCGTGATTCTAGCTTTTTTTTTTTTTTTTTTTTTTTTTTCAAACAACAAAAACAAAAAAAGAGAAAAGGTTTTTAAAGAAACAAACAACAACAAAAAAAAAGAAATGCAATGTTTTAATTACCGGAAAAAATGAAAAAAATCTGGAGTGACTCCACTCGACTTTCCGAACATTGAGTAACTAACAGTTTTGTAGATAAAATAAAGAAATAGGAGTTGCTAAACAAACAAACAAGAGAAAACCATAACAGAGTGTTTGAGTATTTTTCTCCATATATCACACGAGGTTTTATTTAACGCGACTGAACTTTGAGCCCTTAGATCATAAGGATAAAGAATTTTTCGTTGTGTCCCTGTAAAAATCTATAAATGCTAGATTCACCAAAATGCTTATAGTTAGTGCAACAGTGATTTATAATATTCATACAAATTTTCAGCTCAATTGAATAAGGCGTTTAGATGCTATCGCTGGTCTCATAGGCCATAAAGATTAAGAATTTTTCTTTGTGTCCCTGTAAAAAAACTGTAAGTGCTAGATTCACCAAAATCTATACAGTTGGTTCAAATGTGACCTATAACATGTGTACAAATTCTTTGCTGAGATTAATAAGGCGTTTAGACGCTATCACACTTTTAAAAATGTGGCAAAGAATTTTTCTTTGTGTCCCTGTAAAAAAACTATAAGTGCTAGATTCTCCAAAATCTATACAGATTGACTATCTGTGACCTATAATATGTGTATAAAGTTTTTGCTCAATTGAATAAGGCGTTTAGATGCTATCGCACTTTTAAGATTTTGGTCCCTTGGCCATAATGATAAGGAATTTTTCTTTGTGTCCCTGTAAAAAAACTATAAGTGCTAGATTCACCAAAATCTATAGGGTTCGTACTATGGTGACTTACAATATACGTACCAACTTTCAGCTTATTCGAACAAAGCGTTTAGACGCTAGCGTGTTCACTCACAGACATACACACATACATACACACATACATACACACACACATACATACATCATCGTAAAAATAGTGAAAACGGACTCGTTGGACCTCGAAACGTATAGAAACATCAAAATCTCGAATTCGGATTTTTGACATGATTACAATACTTTCCTCACTATAGTGTTCGGAAAGTAAAAAAAAAATGAAAATTCAAAATTTTTCATATATAATATGTGTTATTTTGTCTAAGTTTTTAATTTTAGAAGCAATGGAATTTTATTTCTGCTATTCATTTTGCTTCCAAATTTTTTCAGTCAATGCTTAAGAAAAAATCTGGTGTGAAACAGCCACACGACTTCCTTTACCCACTATTACACGTATTATATGCATTTTTGAGAGATAATGTGATCGGAAAACATAAAAGTGATCTAAAGTAAAAATCGTCAGAGCCGTTTTTGCGATACCAACTTTTACAAAAAATCAATTATTGACCGGAAAGCAATAATTACATACAAAAGGATATTTAAAAGTGAGTTAATATGGCGAGTTTGAAAAAAATCCGTACAACGTTTTTAAAGGAACGCCTTTGCGAGGCCTGAAATTGAGCTATTTATACAGGACGCCTATCAATTTTCCTGAACTAACCAACTATATCATTCGAAAGGACATCTAATAGAGTGTTTATATAGCTAGTTTGAAGAAAAACGTTAGAGCCGTTTTTGAGATACGGACTTACGGTCCCACTTCCGGTTTCCGATGTCCCACTTCCGGTTTTTCAGTTTTCACCAAAATTTGGAAATTTCATCTGTACACCAGACGTGTTTCACTTCTAAAGTTTCGTAGCTCTATCTTTATTAGTTTCTGAGCTATAATAGACAGAAGATTCTCCACATACATACACACACACACACACACACACACATACACACTGACCAATTGCCAAAAACCACTTTTTGGACTCAGGGGACCTTAACACGTGTAAATCAGGTGAAAACCCGATATCGAATTTTCAGACCGAATACAATGTTAAAATTCTGTGGAAGGAATGCAAAATTTCACTGCGTGAAAACAGTAATAATAAACGAAAGGTCTAAGCCCTAATATAGTAACTCATATCAATAGATTATAAAGCTTATCACTTTGGTAAGAAGCAATGCATGTGGATACTGAAAATTTATGAATAATAACAATAACAATAGTTGTAATAAATTCGTATTGACAAATACTTTATCAGCTTTCAAACTCCTAATTTCAAGCAATGTTTTATATCTAGGCAAATTCATTTAATACTTATCTGGCCTAATTACATACAAGATGCAAATTTCTAACATCTTCCTCTTAAAAAATAAACTTAAGTCTACTCTGCGTACTGTTTGAACGTTTTTTTTTTTTTTTTTTTTTTTTTTTTTTAATATACCATCTTAAAGGCAAAGAAGAATAAAATCTGTTGATAAAATTAAAAATTATTCGAATTAAAAGCATTGGAAAGTCCTATTTGGCCTTCTGAATAAAAGTCTAAAATATGAAAAATTATTATAAAATATGAATATTATAATGCAAAATTACAAATATTTGATTTCATACACAATGCCAGTTAGATATAGGATTTGATTTATGATAGCACTCGAGATTTGTGATAGAGATTTTCACCTGATACAGAAGGAAAAATTCAATAAAACTTTCCTTAGTAAAAAAAAAAAAAAAAAAAAAAAAAAGCCATATTTCAAATTATGGTGTTTATATATATATATTGTTAGAAAGATTGAATATTCACAATTTTTTGTAACATTATACCCGAAAATAGAAAAATTGATTTAAATATGATTTTTCAAAGCTTTTATTTTGATAATGAAGCATAGTATTTAAATCTATTAAATACTTTCTTGTAAAACGAATTAAACATACCTTCAATGTTTTCTGAAAATATATCCGAAATTTTCCTTTGCTGTCACAATACAGCAGCTATCTCCCAATTATCAAAATTTAATTAGTGATGTGATTGATCATGCTAAAAACAAAACTTAATATCACACAAAACTTCATATGCTTTTGAAAGAGAAATGATAAAGCAAAGACTATCATATCCGATAACCGAAACCTATCAAATTATGCATAAAGTTAAAAAAAAAAAAAAAAAAAATAAATAAATAAATAAATAAACTCAAACTCAAACTTTCTATAACGCTGAAATATATCGCGCATGCTGAATTGGGCCTCTTTATTTCTTTAGCTCTAGTTAAGATCACACTTGAAATTTAAAATTTTCCTAAATTTGAACTTTACTCAGGTTCTTAAAGGTCTAATTCGCAAGAAAGGTAAAAATTACTAAGAGTCAATTAACTGGAGATGAAAAAAAAATAAACAAAGATAAATTTACTAAGAAAATTATTTATTAAAACATTTAAATTATAAATTTTACAGTATATAGTTAGTTAGCATAAATATTCAAATTAAAAATAATTTTACTCATCGTTGAAGTTATTCACTCTAAATTAGGGAACTACTCCGAGGGAGTTGAGTTATAATCCCGAATCTAATAATTCTAATTACAGATGCCTTTCCGAATGTTATTACGACTTTCCATTTTTTTTTTAATATTAGCACATTCTTACCCGAGGAACTTTTATAAAAATTTGCTTACCCATTAAATGGTCCATGATGAATGATCCGGCAGGACGGTGGGAACACCAACAGTGCGGTAGGAAAATGCCAAGGACAGTTTTAATCCTCAATTATAATTCAACAGTCCCTTGCCATGGGAAGCCGGAAGTTGTAAGCAAATTAATGTACCATATTGTGAGACAAGGAATGCGCACATGGCGCCTAACTGCATTTATTTGCAAGATGAAAAGAAACCGAATTAGAAAAAGTCATAACATGCTATTGTAGATCTGCATTACATTAAAGAAAGAATAATACATGATCATAGGTTTCGATAGAGTTGCAGTTAGCAAAAGATACATATGTGGAAAGAGGGAGGATGTAAAAATTTTAAAGAACATACTGTATGCGAATTTAAGTAATTTAGAGGTCACAATTTAACAATTTAAAGGTCATAAAAATGTGTTCGTTACTTTAAAATGTTTTTTTTTTTTTTTTTTTTTTTAATAATATAATTTTTAGAATATGTGATAATCAACATCACATTTGGCACAGTGAAATTATAAATTTTACAGTATATAGTTAGTTAGCATAAATATTCAAATTAAAAATAATTTTACTCATCGTTGAAGTTATTCACTCTAAATTAGGGAACTACTCCGAGGGAGTTGAGTTATAATCCCGAATCTAATAATTCTAATTACAGATGCCTTTCCGAATGTTATTACGACTTTCCATTTTTTTTTTTAATATTAGCACATTCTTACCCGAGGAACTTTTATAAAAATTTGCTTACCCATTAAATGGTCCATGATGAATGATCCGGCAGGACGGTGGGAACACCAACAGTGCGGTAGGAAAATGCCAAGGACAGTTTTAATCCTCAATTATAATTCAACAGTCCCTTGCCATGGGAAGCCGGAAGTTGTAAGCAAATTAATGTACCATATTGTGAGACAAGGAATGCGCACATGGCGCCTAACTGCATTTATTTGCAAGATGAAAAGAAACCGAATTAGAAAAAGTCATAACATGCTATTGTAGATCTGCATTACATTAAAGAAAGAATAATACATGATCATAGGTTTCGATAGAGTTGCAGTTAGCAAAAGATACATATGTGGAAAGAGGGAGGATGTAAAAACTTTAAAGAACATACTGTATGCGAATTTAAGTAATTTAGAGGTCACAATTTAACAATTTAAAGGTCATAAAAATGTGTTCGTTACTTTAAAATGTTTTTTTTTTTTTTTTTTTTAATAATATAATTTTTAGAATATGTGATAATCAACATCACATTTGGCACAGTGAAATTTCTAAGATTAGTATTAAAACACTATATAATACTATGCCATTGTGCATTAAAGCAGTAATTCCATACAGATGTGGAATTACCCAATATAGAATATACATACTTTTATTAAGTAATTGTTTAGATGTAACAAATAGATAGTTTTATGTCATATATTAAAATACTATAACTTGTTTATTTCATAGTATAAATCATAATAGAATACAAAGTATATGTTTTTTATACTACGTTTAAAAAGAAAGTTTTATGTAGATTTTTATTAAGTACTTCATAGAGTGTAATAAAGCTAATTACTAAATCCAAAATGTACGTATGTATCATTTCATCTCTTTGGTATTATGCAAACATGACAGTTTTACTTGTTTCAAACCATTAATTTTAAGTTTTTAAAAAAAAAAAAAAAAAAAAAAAGCATAAATCATTTTTTCTGCAGTGCGGCTATTTTTTATGTTTATTTATTTATTTATTTATTGGCCTTTAGTGTAGATTTCTTTTACTTGTTCAACCAAACTTCACGGAATGAATTTCTTTTAGTACTACAGTGCGTTGCAACGAATTTAAACGCACCCTTTCCAATAACCAGAAATAGAATTTTTAGATTTTTAAAAGAAGGAATATGACTTACAGTTATTACATATGACTAACAACTGAACAAGGTGCTTTGAGCACCTATGTTTAGGCTCATGCAAGCTTATGTAAATGAGTGTTTAAGCATTTTCTTATTTTTCACTATTTTTCAGTTGTTGCACGAAATTAAACGCACTCTGTATTTTGCGCTTAAAATGTGACAGAGCCACCGGAATTAAATTAAAACACAGATAGTCGTGTTGCTAAAGTTCTCTAAAAACAGTTTTAATGCTTGAGTGCAAAATTTACAGAGTTTGTTCAGGATAGCAAGAGGGAAAACTTTGACAGTAGATGAGAGGATAAAAATCGACTTTATGCGTGGTAAAGGCTTTAGAAATCGTGAAACTGGGCGGAGAATTGGAAGAAGTAAGAGTGTTGGGCGAAATTATATAAAATAGGGGCAAATTATGGGAAAGAGCGTATAAGAAACGAACAGGAAAGCTCACCAGTTACGACAAACGTCGAATATACAACGCTGCAAAGTATAAGAATATTTCCTGTGCGAAGATAAAGGTTCAATACAAGCTGGGTGTTCATCGGACAACCATATTGAGAACTATCAAAGCTGCAACATTCATTAAATTTAAGAAAACGAAGGCGAAACCACCCCTCTCTCAAAAGCACAAAGATATGCGGTTGGAATAGGCAAGAAAATGGATTCTAGATCGACCAAATTGAGAAAAAGACATCTTCTCAGATGAAAAAAAGTTTAATCTCGATGGCCTGGACGGATTTCGTAGCTACTGGCACGATTTGAGAACTGAAGAAATGTACTGTTCAAAACGTCAATCTGGAGGGGGGTCTGACATGGTGTTGCAGTCATAGGTTTTATAGGGACTTTCAAATTAGAGTTCGTGGAGAACATTATGAACTCTGTAGATTATGTCCAGATGCTCATAAGGAACCTCCGCCGTGAACCAGTCAAGAAAGCTGGAAGAAATTATATTTTTCAGCAAGATTGTGAATCTGTACATACAACACATATCGTGAAAAAGTTATTCCGTGACAATAAAATTAAAGTTCTGAATTAGCCCTCAAAAAGCCACGATTTAAACATAATGGAGAACGTATGGGGTATTCTGGTTCGCCGTATTTACGTAAACGGAAGACAGTTTAACACAAAAGATTAACTAAAATCGGCCATTCTATTAGCTTGGAAGACAATCAGCTTAGATGACCTCATGCCACTATATCAGTCAATGCCAAGGCGTTTACTGGCTGTTCTAGAAGCCCATGGTGGCTTTACAAAGTATTAGATACAATATTTGTTACTCAGTTATTTATTTTTTACACGTGCGTTTAAATTCATGCAACATGTATTTTTGTCACAAATTCAATAAAATTATTTTCTAAAAAATCATATTGGTCTTTCATTGTTTTGACTCGTATTTTCATTTCTTGAATCATACACATACAATTTGCATCAAGTGTCACACATTCATATTTTTTTATTACACTTCTATACCATTCTAATTCTTAAAGCTGAGGTGCGTTTATATTCATGCAACGCACTGTATTTAAATGAAAATTGTATTTAAATATAATTAATTTCGTAAATTTTAATTAATAAATAGGTCTATGATTAAATATTATTTTGTCTTTCGGAAATAATTAAATTCTAAAAAATTAAAAATTTTCAGTATAATAATAAAAATAACCAGAAATAAAACGCATAAATTTAGCATAGATTATAAAACACTTTCAAATGCACTTAGCTGTTACATTGTTCAGTCTTCAACTTTGCTAGAGAGCGTTAAAAAAGAGCAGTGCAAATGAAAATGCTTTTCGTGCAACTTCTTATATCCAATGTATCTGAATACTTTTGTATAGCCCTGTAAACCAATCACCAATGCTAAGCATACCATAATCTGCGAAGAGTATGATTTTGTGCATCAGAATATTGCATGTTAATTTCGGTATGATTTTTGAGGTTTAAAGGTATTAAAAAATACTTTAAAGAAATACTTCTTTTAAGCCGTAATGTAACTGAAGTATTTTGTGAGTCCCTGTACACAAATTCGCAGTGCTATTTATACCGTTTTCACTATTAAACATTTACTATAGTCAACCTGAACAAGATGTATAAACTTCAAATTATTATTAAAATATATATATATATATATATATATATATATATTTACGAAGATAAGAACGCAATCAGACAGACAACCCAAATTCATATTTTTCATTTCATTGACTTTCCCACTTCGTTGTGAACTATTTAAAAAAAGGTGAATCTGAATAACATATATAAGCTTAAAGCCATTTAAAAAAATATTTGCGAAAACGAGAGCGCCACAGACAGATGAACCAAATTCAATTCATACTTTCTCTTCGCCTTCCAACTTCGTTAAAAATTATTAAAAGAAGGTGAATCCGAATAACATATATAAGCTTCAAGCCATTAAAAAAATATTTACAAAAATGAGAGCGCAAACAAATAGACGCACCAAATTCATACTTTCCAACTCATTCTTTCAATTTCCAACTTCGGGAACTATTAGACAAGGATGAATCTGAATAATATATATATAAGCGCTTCAAGCCATTAAAAAATATTTAGGAATATGAGAGCGTACACAGACAGACGAATCAAATTCAATTCATACTTTCTCTTCACTTTCCAACTTCGTTAAAAATGTTTAAAAATAAAAGGGGGGGGGGGTGAATCTGAATAACATATATAAGCTTTAAGCCATTAAAAAATATTTACGAAAATGAGAGCGCACACAGACAGACGCACCAAATTCATATTTTCCAAATCATCCTCTTTCCAACTTCGTTGGAAACTATTTAAAAAAAAAAAAAAATCTGAATAATACATATACAAATGCTTCAAGACATTAAAAAATATTTACGAAAATGAGAGCGCACACAGACAGAGTAACCAAATTCATACTTTCCAACTAATTCTCTTTCCAATTTTACGCACACAGAAACACACATACGAACATACAGACCAAACGTTAAAAGCATGTTTTTTGAATACAGGGGGCCTGAAAACGTGTAGATATAACAAAAACTCACTTCCGAAAATTTGACCCAAAAACGATACTTTTTCTACCATATAATGGGTAAGAGAAAGTAAAAAGGGGAACTTATATAATATATATAAGCTTCAAGCCATTAAAAATATATTTGCGAAAACGAGAGCGCACATAGACAGACGAATCAAATTCATCAACACTTTCCAACTTCGTTGGGCACTGTTAAAAAATCACAGCTTAAAATAGTTGGAGAATTTGAAACCGATCTTTTATAGACAAACGTACGCGAACGAGCTTGAAGGTCAATGCCATTTCATTGATTTTCTCCGCTGACGTAAGACTATCTTCAAATTATTTTTATTTCAATAAAAGTGCCAATAACCGGAAGGGATTAGCTTTATATTGTACAATCTTTCCTTACGCTATTAATAAGGGGGGGGGGGGGGGGGGGACAGCTATTATTATTTGACTTTGTAGCTTATGCATACCCTTATTACAATAGATAACAAAAATATTAAAACTTATTATTAGTTTATGTATTTAGGTACTATAACAAAATAAAAAAAAAATTAACCAACAATATCATGAAAAACACCGAAATTATTGCATACTGAAATTAATGTATTAAAATCGATACATGATATTCATCAGATTTTAAATCTATTCGTTTTATAATCATCTACGATATTCGACATCATTTTCATCAATTCATGCGTGAATAATTCAGTAATATGTTACTTATATTCAATAATATTTTCTTTGTATAGTAAAAAAATCTCGCATTAAAATAATTTAGGAACTTCGTAACGATCTATACAAACAAGTGCTCTAGAATTCACTTCAAGGTCAATGCCTTGCCTCTTCATTGATTTCCTCTTCGCTAACGCAAGAATGTATTAAAACTGCTTTAATTTTTTTTTTTTTTAATAACTGCGTAAGTGTTAAAATGTTATTTAGAACGTATATTTTTAAATTTAAGCTAATTTGAGTTCTTTCTCCGACAAAGTTGACTCATAAAATTTAATTGAACTTTTATACGAAAGATTCTGGCAAAAAACAAATTATGTCACTTTAAATTAAGAAACAATATAATAAATGGCAAATAATTATTGTATATTCTAAATAATGAATTACAATTATATTTATTATCAATTCATATTATAGAAATTCGTCAAAGTTTTATTTATTTCATTATTTAATCATTTAGAATAAGTATTATTAACGTTCAATGATATATTTACTATTAAAATCAAAATTATTTAAATATAAGCGATGCATGATATGCTTCATCAGCTCAACTGATAATCCTTCAATATTGTGATTATTTATATTTTCAAACATTTTGTTGCAAAACAGACTAGCAGTGATGATAATATTAATTTTAATAAAATAATGAAATAAATAAAGGGAGATTTTGGATGAAGAGAATATTCAACCGTACGTATTTTCTTTCACGTGTAAATTATTCTTATTCTAATCCTTTAGCAAATAAAATTTTTCGATAAAAGTAAATTTTAAAAGTATAAATTTATTTTTTTAATTATTATTAGGCCATAGCTAGTTTAAAAACCAAATCTCTGATTCCAAATACATTAAACATTTAAATGTTCCGTATTCGATCGCTTCATAACGATCTGTGTTGAATGAGAACTGTACGTACGTTTCGGATTCAAGGTCAATGCCACTTCATCGATTTTCTTTTCTGCTCTCAGATGAGGATCGCAGTACTCCTGAATATGAGCATCCAAGACCTTTACTTTCGCCTCCATTTAATTTTAAACTGGCGGTGTTGAAAAAGATTTCTCCGAACTAAAAAGAAAGAAATGAAAGCTACTTTCATTGCAGTCTTAATGTAAAAAAAAAAAAAAAAAAATATCATTCATATAAAACACGATTAGCTCTTTTCCTTTATTTAAAAATTATTAATAATTTTAAGGAGGTTGAGATTGAGTGGTTTTTAACGTCGCACGAAAGCTACGCAGTGGACTATTGGCGACGGTCTGTAATTCACCCCTAGAGGTGGTCCGGGGTAGAATTCTGTACCCTCAGGTTACCCGTTTTGCGGATCGGGTGACAATAATTTTTGACCCGCGTGTTTTACCTAGGAAAAAGTGTTTTCTCCGCAAAAAGTTTTACACTATTTATTTATTTTATTTATTTTTTTTTTTTTTAAGAATCCAGTGTTATGTATGCAGAGATAGGGTGACATTATCTTCTTCCATAGTTAATTAAGCAATTTAACTCATAACAGGAGTTTGATTACAATTATGTAAATGCTTAACGTTTAAAACTTCATATGCAAAAATTATTTGTCTTTCAATGTATAAATGTTTCTCCATTTTACTTTCTTTTTACTTTTTTAACATATATTGTCAAAATATTTGGAACAAAGGATTCTTTAAAAGTAAGGTCTTTATACATTTAAAATTTCGCTATATTCTTCTCTGAAGTTTTGTTTATAATTAGACATATAAACTTGTAGTTTTTTATGCAACATTTAATTTTGGGAAAGATCTATTAAATAACATAACTATGTTGTGTGTAATAATTCTAATTCAATGTCTTATAACATAAGTTTAATATCATTTTGTTGTGCGACGCGGGTCGCTTTGCCTGTCAGAAGCTATGCGTTCAAGTCGGGTACGGGTTGAGTTTACCCGACCCGTGCAGGACTCTAGTCCGTAGGTATGATACCACAATTTTGATACTATGCAGAGGGGATGACTCCCCTGCTTCTGTAACCTCTAGAGGTATTATTTTTACCGAACATGGAGGATATTGAAGCCGCGACAGATTTTACGTGCACAAACTTTCATTAATGTATACGTCGGTCTTAAGTAAGGAAATATTTAGTTATAACTGTTATCTCAGTTTTTCCTTCATATATGAAACATCATTCTTTCTTTTGAGATAATTATTTCTACAATTAATTTTAACGTTATGAACAACAGTAATTAACAATGGGGGGATTTTACACAGCATTTCTTTCACAAAGATGATTCATTTTGGAGAATATGTAGTTGATATAATCAGAACTGAGAATATATATATATATATATATATATATATATATACCGCCATCACCTAGAACGAATAAATTGTTATTTTCTAAATCCTTTGAGTAAAAATATTAATTTTCGAACTATGCGCATAAGGTAAACAAATAAGTTGAATAGAGGAAATGATAGAAAATTTCAAGTCAATACTTTTCTAGATGATGAAACATTATGAAACCTTTATATTGCTACAAATCCTCACTTGATTTCCTAGAATTGGGTCATAAACCAAAATTATACTTATTAAAACTTGCCTCTTGTGTTCACATTTATTTACAGAGATTTTTAAATAAGTTTGACTAGATAATATAGGAAAACGCTCCAGAATTCTAATAGGGGTTTCTAGAAAAATATCTTAATTTAAAAGTCAGTTTTTAATTACTTTTAAATATGAGAAATTTAACACTGGAGCATGATGAAGATAGTTGGATCATTGATAATGAACAATGACTAGGATTTAGACGGAGATAGCCATAATTATATTATCGGCTGAGATAAACATAATTGAAAGGCTTAAGATTTCAAGGGATTTAGTCTAGGTTCAGAAATAAAACTTATTTATTACTTTTATTGTGAAAGCACAATACCATTTTTATAGAAATCAAATAAAATATTACCAAGCTACAAATTTCAGTGTAAACACATTAAGAGGGGACAATACCTAATCCCGCGGACAGCCGTGTCCAATGTTATTCTATGGGAAAATTTGTTGCAACAATTACACATTACCTAATGTATATTTTTTAATTCTGTTTTCGCAGTCAGAAAATTCACAACCGTTAAATGAGTACTCATTTTTGAAAAATTCATTTTTTTAAATTTTTACATTTTAATTTTGAGTTCAAAAATGCGATTTTTCACAAAATGCATTTTTCTCATTTTCTAGTCGCAAAATGAAATACTAAAATTTTAAAAAATCAATTTTTGGAAAACAAGTACTAATTTAACGCTTATGAATTTTCTAAATGTGAAAACAGAATTGAAAAATATACATTAGGTAATGAGTAATTATGTAATCAAATTTTCCCATAGAATAACATGGGCAAAGGCCTTTTATGCTATTTTTAACCAAACGCCTGATATTAAATAATTTCTATTTTAAATTACACTAGGAGACATTAATTTTGGCTAACTACGAAAAAATATTAATCGCCAACTGGAAACATAAAATTTCGACTAAAGAAAATATTTCAGATATATATTAGACATGTAAACAGAGGGACAAAATGCGATTCCCTTTGGTATACGACTGAATTGCAATCCGAATTGCTTATGGGGAAGTTGACAAATTAAATTTGTCAACATTCCGCAATAGAATGAGACACATTAGAATTGATCATTGCAAATGATATACCAATGAATCAGCAGAAAATAAATCTGGAAAAAAAAAATTTTTTTTTTCTTTTTTTTTTTAATCATTGTATTGTGCATATGTGTTTGACATTTTCTGTCTTTATCTTTTAACTCCAGAATTGAAAAAATATATGATTGAGAGAAAATATTATAGATCCTCCTCCTCATCATTGTTATTTAATTAATGTGTTATATACATATTTGTCATTTGTATAAATTTTCCAACTCCACAATTTTGAAAAATATGTTCAAAAACTGTATTCTATTTCGATCTTCTATAAAACAGTATAAACTAAATAATTCGTATAATCTGAATCGAGAGCTAGGTATATTTACGCATTTATATTAATCTATTACAATAGTTTAATGGCCAAACGATTCAATCGGATGGAGAAATATAATGATTTGCGGTTATGAAAAGGAAAATAATTAAATCATGGTCTGTTATAATTTAGAAATAAAAGTTTATAATTCGCGTAGAGACAATCAGCTTTAATCCTTAAAACAGAAATTGTGTTAGAAACGTAACAATTACGAAGTTACATGGGTTTCGAAGGCTAAAATAAAGCATATTTTCTCTATAGTAAATAAAAAGTTGTATCCAAATTTTTGAAATAAAAGAGCAATATTTAAATAATATTTTATAAAATTTTCATTAAAATTTTGAAAAATTCAACCGGTGGGTCCTGATTTCCGAAGACTCTTCAGAAAGGTAGTGAACACGATTCCTCAAAAACTAATGCGCCGATCTTATTGAAATTTTGCACATTTCTTAAAAATAGAATTGACGAGTGCTTGAACGAAGGATTAAAAAATAAGAAAGAGAGTAATTTGAATTTTTGACAGAGCTGTATGCAAAAACAGTACAATTTTCGGAGCATTTTATCCCACCTATAGCTTTGTAAAATTAAGTGTAAGCGAAAAAAAAAGAAAAATCCTTCGTTCAAACACTACTTAATTCTATTTCGAAGAAGTGTGCAAAATTTGAATAAGATCGAAGCATTAGTTTTTAAGAAACTGTGTCCACTGATTTTTTTAAGGGTCTCCGGAAACCCGGACCCACCAGCTGAATTTTGCAAATTTTCTAATGAACATTTTATAAAATGTTGTTCAAATGTTGCTCTTTCACATGCTAAAAATTTTGAATAAAAATGTTTATTTATTATTGTGATGTCGATAATCACATATTTTAAAAAATATATTATCATATTAAAAATTAAATTAAATTAAACTAACGAACACATGTTTATGACCTCTAAATTGCAACTTAAATTCACATACAATATGTTCTTTAAATTTTTACATTCTCCCTCTTCCCACATATGTATCTTTTGCTTATTGCAACTCTATCGAAACCTTTGATCACATATTATTCGTTCTTTAACGTAATGTAGATCTCCAATAGCTTGTTTTGACTTTTCCTAATTCGGTTTCTTTTCATATTACAAAATAAAGGCAGTTTGTCGCCCTGTGTGCATTCTTTATTTCATAACATGGTACGTTAATTTTTGCTTAAAAGTTCCGGTTCCCATGGCGTGTTTTGGCGTTTAGTGAGGACCGTTTGAATTATAATCATGTGGTAACCTTTTCAAAAATTGTATGTGTTTATACGTAACATAATTGCAACCATTTTTTCTCTACTTTTTGAATTTGGCGTCGACTAGAGCTCTGGCGAAAATAATCAAGAAATCGAAGCGTCACTTCATCATCATGACTTGACAAGTGAAGTCGTCGTTTTGGGCTCCCACTCCAAATTATTTAATTACCCCAATTATATCTACCATTTTTATAGTAATATGCTTATCTGGTCACCTATAGCTGTGTTAAATAAGTCAACAATTCATAAATAATAAATTCATCATAATATCTACAAAAAAAAAATGCCTGTATAATTGGATCTTTCCTGTGTTATTAGCGTTTCATATCGCAAGAATTATAAAGCTATTTTTCTAATTCAAGTTCAATAATCGACGGCCATCTAAATAAACATTACAATTATATTATTATTATTTTTTTTTTTTTTACTTCGAAACCCATGTAACTTCTTATATAACATCAATGTCACTATTGCAAACACGTTTCAGTTTGTTTTCAGATTAGTTTTAAAAACGTTGAACCCATCTGGGGGCCAGTTAACTCTCTGGCCTTCCGTTTGCAGTTGCTGGGTTCGAATCCCGGTTCAGGAAGTATGTTCGTAGTTGTTCGGAGTATACTTCGTCCTGCTTTAATTATCTTTAATGTATAAAAAATGGACGTAGAACGATAACACAAAACTCAAATCACAATCACTTTGTGAATAAGAATATTTGTAAATCCAATAAGTAGAATCAAGTACATATCAAGTAGACTCAAGTACAAAGAATGGTCTTTCACATTTCAATTCAATGTAATTTATATTGTTTACTTTTTGTTTTCTTGTTCCACCGCAAAATAATTTCCTTGTAGTTTTCTCACATTTATTAAGTAGCTGATAAAATACTTAATGAAATCACTCTAAACTATTTTATTTATTTATCTGTCTATCTAAATACATATATATATATATATATTTATTTATTTATTACTTTAAAAATTACTTTACATTTTAATACAGCCAAGATACGTTTGAGAAAGTATTAAAACATTCATTATAAATTTTGCTTAGTTTGAAAATATTTTAAGGTGCTTCTATATCCTTGTGTCTTGTCGCTCAGTGAAGAAATGGCCGACCATGCAGATTTATTTCTTCATTATAAATGTTGAGAGTTTTTTTTTTTTCAGAGAAAACTTTAAAAAAAAAAAAAAAAGTCGGACAAATGTTAAATTGCATCACCTCTCATAAAAATAGAACAAACCATAGAAAAAAAAAATAGATAAAATGGAATAGAATAGAATAATGAAGCAATTTGATATCTTTTTAACGATGGAATTGGCATAAAATATTGTAAAGATTCTGTTCGGATCGAGATAATATTTCAAGGTTAAATTTAATAATACTGGAGATTAAGGAGACGACGGATGTCAATATCTATATGTAAGCAGATAAAAAGAGAACGATAAGAGATTTCTGTGCTTAAATCAGCTTGCAGTTATAATTTACAAAACTAAAATCAAATGTTTTTTAACAAATTAATTAATATTTTACATGTTTTAATTCGATATGTATGCACTAAACATCCATTTTATTGTGATGATTAACTAACGGTTTTTAACAAATAAGCTACTGCGCCTGCCACTAGAAGGCTGGGTTAGTTGAAGTATACATACCCTCCAACATCCTAATTAATATTCCGTAGTATTGTTTGTCCCGCCCTTTTTCTCCCCCCAATCGATTTTTAGAGTAATATTCTCCAAATGCAATTGTGATTAAATAAGAAGAAAAATAAAAATATACTGGTGTGAAAAAGAAGGCGGGGCTAACAATACTACGGAATATTAGTTAGCATGTTGGAGGGTATGGAAGTATAGTATGTGTTGAACAAAATTTGATACATAGTTGAAATCTTTTTGTGTTAATTATTCTTATTTTGACTTGTACTCGCGTATGAAAATTGAGTAAGTTAAGGAGATGATGTACGTAAAAAATGGACGGGTCCGAAACTCACATTGCCGTCACAAATTGTCAAAGCTCATCAATTTTTAAAAATTCGAAATATTATTATTATTTAAAAAGTCTGTTTTTTTTTTATGTAGTATGTATTTTGTTATAAATAACTGACTTATGTGCGTTTAAACATAACATATTTAAAATTTGCTCCATTGTGTAGTTATATCAAATAATAACAACAACAACAACAACAACAGTAATAATAATAAAGCCCAAAGGTTTTTTATTACTATTATTATTATTTAGTTTAAAATTTGCTATTTAGCAGCTTCTTCAGTTAATTATAATAAAGTTCTATCACGTGTACACATTAAATGAGAACTTATACGAACTATTATACAATGCATAAAATGTCCTTCATTTTATTTTTTATAAATTATATTTATGATCGTAATTTGAACTAAGCTAATACTAAAGTAACAAGAAAGCACCACAGAACTGGCGTTTAAAAGTAATAATTACAAAACTGTGAATAAACACCATAAAATATAATAACTCGCCACAAATTGCCGATTTGACTGCAGCACTCGTGCCTACTTTGTTCGCCTGATGAAGGGTCGTGTGTTCTTTCGACCCGAAACAATTGTTGCGAGCTTATTGCATTTTATGGTTCTTATTGAAGTTTTGGTATTTATTAAGCGAATACTGATTCTTAAAATACGTATGTTGATCGACAGACATAGTGCATAAAATTCCGAGACTATTAGCAAATACAAGACATATATGCATTTCTAATGCAAAAAAATCTGAGTAAGAATAAAATAAGTATAGTAACATTTATTAATATCTGTGTGATATACGAAAAATAAAAGATAAAAAATTTATTTTCTTGTTGTAACATAGTGGAGAGTGGAATTTTGAGAGAGTATTGGCTTTCATAAAATACTCTCTCGTGAATCCTTGCCATGCATAAACGGTGCTAGAAAAGAAGGGGATATGAACAGGGTTGCATTGATGATTCCTTATATGCTCCTACAAAGGCCAAGTTGTCAGATTTATCTCATAATATTTGCAGGGTGTAACACCAATACCAATTCATAAAGGAACTCTCAATATAATCTAAATACTAACCACGAGACAAGAATTTTTTAATCGACAATTTAGGGAATAATTAAAAGTTCAGACAATATATCGAGCTGTTATTAAAAATCTAGGGCCTTCAAAAGAAATCTACCATTATTGAGAAAATAAACTTATATTGGTACTTTTCCGTTTGAGGACCGCCACACGATTTGACGTATTTCGCGACTCATGTGCATGTCGAGACCCAACGATAGTGCTATTTAAAGACCAAACCATTTGGAATTTCCTTCTTTCGAGCAATTCATAAACAAGATGTTTGTAATAAATAATGAATATATAAATAAGATAGTAGTAAATAAATTTATTCTATTTGAATTTATTATTTATTTATTTATTTAAATTTGTTATAATCATTTTAATTATTTTCCAAATTTCTTCTAATTAATCTAAATGTTTTGATTTCACATTAAAATAGAAACTATTATGTTATGGCATCTAGTTTAGTATTCAAATCTGTAGTTAATTGCGATCCATATTGACCAAAACTGGGCGTAGAATGTAAAGTTCTGCTTATATTCATCTGATTGTAATATTGTAATTCTCATACCCCGTTTCACGCGTTATTTTTACAAAATCAATACTCTGGTATTGACGGAACAAGGAAATCAGACAAAGTTAAATTCGTTCTTTTTATTTTCGGTTTAGTCACGTTTCATTTTTGACTAGATCGACAATGTTGAACAACTGTCTGAAAAAAAAAAGACCTTTTTTCTTTCTTTTATATTTTCTATAGTTTTTGAGATAGAGTTGCAAGGTTGCATATTTCGCCCTTAGAGTGAGTTGTTTCATAATGCAGTGTATATACATTTTTATATGGTTTAAAACCACATTTATAACTATAGCTTCAACCATTCAGAAATTAAATAACTGCCTAATTGATATAAAAATTTACATAATAACACCGATTGCACATATGCATATAGGTTAGTTATTCTCCAAAAATATTACAAACCAATGCTTCCATTTGAACATTTTAGCCCAAGTAATAATAAAAGTGCACAGATCTTAATAAATTTAATTTATTAAAATATTTTTAAGCCAGTTCTTGAACAAAGAATATAATTTTTCTGAACATACTGAAAACTGGAATTGTAAGAATTTCGGAAACATGCATTACATCTTAACATCTGTGTATAAATACAGTCGATGTCATTCATATCATTTTCTATATTGCTCTCATAAAGAAAGAAGAAAGGGGAAAAAGAAAGAAAAGGAAACAAAACGAAAGGGAAATTTAAGAAATAAGCAAAAAAATTCATTAAAAAAGTGTAGCTACAAAAATGAGAAACTGAAATGTAAAAATTTAAAAGTTCCAAATTTCACTCTGTTAATAAATTAATACTTAAAAGAAATTACTAAAAACCGCACATACGCATACACACACACCAAAGAAAAAAAAAGAGAGAGAGTGAGGGGAAAAAAAACATATCCACTGTATGAACAAAAGTATTTGTATACTTTCGAATTTAGACGTTTTATCGAAATGTAAAAAATACATGATGGATTTCCTTGAAACTTCGACGTATAAAGAACATTTTATATCTCATATACAGGGTGTCCATAATTAAACAACCCTATTTTAACGTTGTCTACAGACGAAATTATTGTTCAGAAAGTTATGAAATTTTGTGTAGAATATAATAAAGGAGTGGGAATTTGTTTGAGCGAATAAAAAAATAGCTCAAAAGTTCGTCACTGGAGGACGTTTTATTAGGGGGAATGGTTCTTTATTTAGATTTCACTACTTTTTTACCCTTAGGTCACTCTAACATGATAACACATACTCATTAAATTACACAATCTTTAAAGTGAACTCTAATACACCTAAAAATCTTCTTGGTAACACCTCTAACAGCAAATGCCGTCGAACACACTCGAGCTCACTGTTCTCAACTGAAACTTAAAAAATACAGTCGCTTTGACAATTAACACGAGAAAAACAAATCATTCAAGCGGTCTTTCGATGCAGGCACTCGCGAGTTCCCTTTCAAAATTAATCTTCGAATGCACAAGCAACTGCGAAGCACAAGGTCTCTTAACCATAGATATAGTAATAAGACATAGATTGATGATGGGGGGGGGGGGGAATGGTACTTCTTTATTTGGGAAAAGACGGCCAATTTTACTCTCTTATGGATGTCTTTTCCCGAGTGAATATACACGGGAATACACACGGATAATTTAGCAAATAAAATTTATGAATAATTTATGTACTAAAAGAGAATGAAACATTCCAGATACTCATTTTTATTTATTTCTTTTCTTTTACTATACTCTAGTATACTCATGTCAGCACAAAACTGACTTTCTTTCGGCATTTATTATTATACTTCTTTGAGATAAAAATCGTCTGCATTCATCATGGAAAATAATTTTAATAAGTTCTAATTTTATAAATAATTTGTATTGCATAAATTTGTATAGGATTATATATAGAAGAAAGTCTTGTAGTGGCCACAACATACTAGTTATATAATAAAACTTCCGCGGCTGCTAACTACACTTAAAAGAATTTTGAAAATTCCATATTACTTACAAATATAGAATATTAAAAAAATATTAAAATTTAAAAAAAGTATTCCATTAAATATGAAGACAGTAATTATTTCATAATAATAGCAATGTAACTGATTAAAAAAATTATATTTTCATAAATTACTTAAATATAACTTATTTATTATCCCATTAACGATCATGATATTATATTTATCCCATTTCTTTTCATATATTTATTAGAACACTTAAAAGCCGCACAATATTTCGGCATTTTCGAAATTCACTAACATTCTATTCTATTACTATTTCCGAGTTTTATACTCTCTAATGGCTGATGCCAAAACTTTTTTTCGGCATCAACAATTTTTTCACGATAACATGGGGATGACAGATCTGTGTAAATAACTATATCTATGCTCTTAACGAGGTGTCGTTCGATACTTGCACTCGATCGAAATCTTGTTCTATAACTAATTTTAGAACAAAAGATTTAAACAAAAATGCAAATAAATTTGTGTCAACGTCACGCAGCAGCTGTTTTAAGACCTAGAAACTTTCGCGGAAATTTTGTTTTCAATGTGCTCGCTTTTGGTAATCAGAATGTCGTTACGTTTATCAGATCAAGCTTTGTTTGTAAAATTGTTTTACCAAAAGTATAATTCCGCAGTAGTTGTGCTACTGCGAAATTTTGAACTTTAAAAGGCATGTAAGGAGGTCCATTGAATGTTAAAAATCCTTGATTACTGGCAATCAAATTTAAAGAAACAGGATCGTTGAATGTTCGTCCTGGAAGAGGAAGAAAACCTGTGCGCTTCAGGTGGAAGAAAACATAACTTCGAACGTACAGGTTAGTACGTTTACGTCAGTACCAGCATTCGTCGTGTAGCATAGCAGAAGCATTGAATATACCCAGCTCTACTGTCCAGAAAATCATGTGGAATATCCTCTGGCATTACAGTCGGCAGCAAAATTATTCGAGCGGTAGCAAAAATTCCTATGTAAAAAAGTACACTTAATACTGTTTTGTTAAATAAATTCTTGTCGAATCATGTTCTTAGATTGACTAAGAACATGACTCGACAAGATTTTATTTAACAAAGTAGTAGAAAGTGTATTTTTTTTTTACATAGGAATTATGGCTAGAGCTCGAATAATTTTGCTGCCGACTGTATCTATACAGTTTCTTGCTCGTTTTGAAGTTGATTCAGAACGATTTTGGAATATTCTCTGGATAGACGAAACATACTTCCATTTGGATGGCTAGGTGAATACTTAAACTGCAGAATTTGGAAACCAGATCCGCGTTCAATCTTACAGGTTCCGTTGCGTTCACCAAAAGTAAAAACTGTCGTTTGGGTTTGATGCTTCATTTATTCTAGGCCCGTATTTTTTCGACGAATTAAGTGCTAAAGAATCAGTAACATACACGATTACCGGGTAGTGATATGTGTCGTTGTTACAGAATGAAATTGTTCCGGGTCTATAAGAAATTCATAGCCTTTGACAAGATGGTCCTCTAGACATTAGCCTTTGTGCAAAGGACACCCTCAAAAACTACTTTACAGAAGAATGTGTCATCAGCCGACACTTTCGTAATCAGAGGCCTCCCCGATCCCCAGACCTGAATCCATGTGACTTTTGGCTTTGGAGGCGTTTGAAACATGTGGTAAGTCGCGATAATCCAAGGAATTTGCCTGATCTTAAAGACAACATTTCACGACATGTTCTTAGAATATGTTGCAAACATACACAGAACACATTTCGAATAACTGTAGGACATATTGTCTTACGATTCCAGGTGGTAGCTGAAAATAATGTTGAACGTGTTTTGATGTAATAATATCGCAAATGTATGCTAGATGCGTAGCTCATTAAAAAAAAATGCCCTCTGGCGGCAAAATTTTAAACTAAATATTTATCACCCTAACAAATTCCCATACTTTCATTATATCCTACATAAAAATTTCATAACTTTCTGAACAGTAGTTTCATCTGCTGACAACTTGATAATAGGGTCGTTTAATTATGGACACCCTGTTTATTAGTGAAGGTTTGGTCCCGATTGCTATAAAGGGGATCGTAACAAAATAAACAAAAAAGAAGTAATGTTTGGAATCACCCTGTAAAAAATAATGCTTGAAAGGCGTCGTAGCTGTAGCATATCAGTATAACGCTTCTTTTAATTATTTGTATTAATTTGTGCGGGAATAGCAATATATTCATAGATATATAAAGGTTTCTTTAACCCGTTAATGCCTGAATTAATTTTACAAAATATATTTTGATGAATATTTCAATTCTAAGTTAATATAGACAACTGACAGTAAAATATATTAAATTTAAACAATTCTTCTGATAGCTTTAAATTCAAAGCCTATCCTCATTTGAGGCCATTTACTGTTCTAGCGAAAAAACTTCTAGTTAGTAAAACTTCGAGATAACAGATTAATTTCCTATTATATGCTAAGACCTTGAAAGTAAAGTACAATAATATAAATTATTATTCAACTTCATTTAAGTTGGTATATCTGCGCAAAAAAACAAATTTATATACGGTGGGTAAAAAATCATAAAATAACTATCCAAATTATGTAATAATTATAATTAATAGCAGGCACATAAAACTTTGAGGGATCATTTAGAGTGATGCTATAAACTGTCATTAAAAAGCAGAAATCATTCCAAGAAACCACAAAAAAATATACATGGTATTTTATTAGCTGTCCTCAAATGAGGACGCTGGGCATTAATGGGTTAACTTTACCAAAAATTTTTAGTATGTTCTTTTGTTTGTAACGTGTAGTATTTTCATACTAATACAATGTCACTTCTAGAAAATTTGTCATTTTACTGTAGGATGAAATATGAGCATTTTTATTAAATAATGTTTAACTACGCACGTACAAGTGCTAATAAAATTTCTTTTGTATAATTTTTTAGATAAATGTATAGAGTTAATCTGAAAAAAAGAACAATCATGAACATTCAGAGTGATATCGTCGCTAGAAAGAGTTGAATTTCAAGTATTCCCAAAAAGAAGCAAATCTATATGTTGTTTACCCATATTTTATTTTGAATCAATCAATGGTAACGTAGCGTACACTAATTCTAAATAAAAAACTTTGATAAAATCCTTTATAGAATTGCTTCATTTTTAGAGTACATTTTACTTGAAATTCAGCTCATTCTATCAACGTTATCTTACTGGATTTTCACGACATTTGCATGACATTTTTTACAAGAGTAATTCTATTATTAAAGACATTAAATAAAAACCTAACTTTACTTGGTGCGTTGTTTTAGATCTTTTAAACCAGGTACCCGGTCCTCTTCAGAAACGGCAAACTTCTGTGTTGAAAACTTGAGACTGGGTGATCTTCTGTTGATTCTGCCAGCAGGTGGCTCCATGCTCTGTTTGGGGCTACTGCGCCAACATAGAAGTTTGCCGTTTCAACACAGAAGTTTGCCGTTTCTGAAGAGGACCGGGTATCCAGTTTGAAAGATCTAAAACGACTCACGAAGTAAAGTTAGGTTTTTATTTAATGTCTTTAATTATAAGTATACTTCGTTTTATCTATTTATTATAAGTAATTCTATCGTTTGGCAAATATATAATACAAAAGAAATTTTGTAGCGATTCCGCTTGTGAATGCGCAGTTAATTATTAGTTAGTAAAACTGCTCTTATTTTATCAGACAGCCAATATTTTTAAATTCTGATTACAGTGACTCTATTGTAGTGTGTCCACGTTCATTTTTCTAAAAATAACATAATACTGGTTTGGAAGCCCTTCACGTTTCAAACAAAAAACATACGAAAATTTTTAGACAAAATTTTTATCTGCGTGAATTAATTTTTCGTACCACTCTCATATAAATAAATATCAGGCAATTAAAAGAAGCATCATAATCATATTCTACAGCTACAACGCATTTCAAGCATCATTTATGATCCCAAATATTTTTTATTTGTTTGTATGCTTGTTTGCTTGTTTAATTTGTGTCTGGTCTCCTTTTTGCTTTCAGGACAAAACCTTTTCTGAAATATATGCGGTATAACATGTTCTTTACATTCCTGAATTCAAGAAAATCCATCAAGATTTTTTAGATATTCGGCAAAAAGTTCTAAATTAGGAACTGTCCAGATATACTTGTCCATACAGTGTATGCAACAGGAATGTAAAAAGTAAGATTTTGGAATATTTTAAAATTGAGTTTCTGTTGCTAATACACAACCCAGCAACTCAAGTATCGAACTATCAAACAGAAACTTTATTAATAATTTGTTCTTATTTCTTTAGAATTAAAGATTACTTTTAATGATTACGTGATGCAGTATATGCATTATGCGTGAACAATAAATAATATGTGATACATTTTTACTACCGTTATCAGCTTTTCCTGTTCATATCATGTCCTTGGTGAAAAGGAAAGAAAAAATTCACGATACCGTAAAAGATTTTTTAAAAGTAGCAAGTAACAAGAAAGAACAAGCACGGTTTAAAGAAAAATAATGACACGCTTTTTGAATGCGATACTTAATGCTTTTTAAAGCATTCAAATCCATCCTCAATTAAAAAAATAATAATAAAGACTAATAATAAAGACTAATAATAATAATATAACTATTTTTCTTTATATTCTTTATTACTTATTCTCATTTACGTTATTTACTATTTTTTTCTTTACTTATTATTTTTAAATGTAATTAGTAACTATTTTAAAAAAATTATTAATATTTTAATCTGTCTCATAAAATTATATGTTAGTCATACTTTTTTGCTAGTATTGAATTAACATGTTTAATCGAAACATTACTTAGGGCTTTTCTAAGTTATTCATGAATTACTTTAATTTTTGCATGTTTTCTCTATTTTCCTGAAAAATTCTAATGAAAATTTCAGACTAAAAACGGAAGATTGTTGATAAAATCTTGCATTACAATAAAATTCACAATCGAAAGTTGAATTAATAGTTTTCATTCTTGATTTTCCATTGATGCCTAGTTGCTTCCTCATTCCCCTCGTAGTATTTGAACTACTCGCACAAAATAATTCCTTTGAACCTAAATAACCATGAACTCTTCAACACTTATCACATTTAGAGTATCCCCCTTTAAAGCATAGCCAAGATGTCAAGCAAAGAGGACAATAAAACAATCACTTATATATACTCATTTTTTTTATTTGAGAGCTATTTCAGAGTTCCTGGCGGCACTTCTTTATGTTGAGGAGAGCCAAAAAGTCCTGCCAAAAAGTTGTAAAATTTTTAAACGATCATTTTAATAGATTAATAAAATGTTACATCAACAAAACATCAAATTAAATCACAAAAACTCCCTGTTAGACTGAATTTTTCGTTTTTGCTGAGTTATATGTGGAAGACAATTTAATAATAAGTTCATATTTTTAAACAGTTTGAAAAGAGAAATAATTTCATTACTTAATCAAAATTATGAACTTTTGAATTTACTAATGAAATGAACATATGTAAATGAACTATTAGTTAGTTCTAAGTTGGACAATGAAAATCTGGTTTGTCAAAATTTTATATTAGTAAAATAAATAAATAAATAATTTTAGGGGAAAATATTTAGATTGTTTATAAAACTAAAGTGGCTTATTGTTTAGAACTACTTTCTTAAAATACCGCTTAAACAATAACAAAAATAAGATCAGAGCCGCTCCAAGGTCAATAAGAAGAGTGTGGCTCTTGAAATTATTTGTTATGTATTCTTTAATATCGCGCATAACACTGTCAATTTTATACCAAATAAATAATATTTATATAAGTATATATTTATATACTTTAGAGAGAGAGCTGAATGAGCAATATATATGTATAAATAGTCAGTTAATAAACATTATCAGTTAATTATGAAGGTAAGATTTGTACTCACCTTCACTGCCAGTCCACAGATAGTGATTTTCCATCATCGTATGTCTTTCTGTATGTAGCGGCGTTCATCTGAACTCGAACCTGAAATGGACTATTTTTCATTTGGAAAATATTATTATTAGTTATTTGTGTGATTGATATACTCATGATGAAGAGACTTATTTCGGGAATTTATGACCTTTAATTTATATCTTGATTATCATATTTAACATATATTTATATATATATAAAGTAAAATATTATGAAGGAGCATTTAATGGAGCTCCATTCAAAAGAGGTTACATTTTCAGAATGATACACGTACACTGGAAAAGCGCGCGAGAGAAAGTTTATAATTGCTGAGTAAGTCAGTTCGAGGAGCAGAAACGTAGGTGCGGCACATTCTTTTCTACAACACATACATTTACGGATTGTTTCTTGGATGAAATAAAATGTTTATTTGAATCGAAGTTTTTGTTTAACGAACTATTAAGCACAAATTATTACAGTTTTTCTTGCATTTTACATTACCCCTACTTGCTTAATATTCGCTTTATTCGGTTATGTTCAAATTCATATTGTCTCTGAGTTTTGTGAAAATCATCCTTGGTAATCGTTTGGTGAGGATATCAGCAGTCATGTTGCTGCTGTTAATGTATTCTATCTTTATTGTGTTATTTTCAAAAAGTTCTTTAATTAAGTGGAACTTTGTATCTATGTGCTTGGTCCTTGCTTGATATTTGTTAGATTCAGCAAGTTTTATGGATACTTGGTTATCTTCAAAGATCGTTATTGCCTTATTTTGTTTTAAATTTAAATCCTCGAGGAGTCGTAGCAACCAGAGTATCTCTTGTGCTGCATTGCCGACAGAAACGTATTCTGCCTTTGCTGTTGACAAAGTAATGCTGCTTTGCTTTCTGGACACCCAGTATATTGGATTCTGTCCAAATACAAATACATTTCCCGTTACTGATTTCCTGTCATGGGGATCGTTCGCAAAATCGGCGTCTGCATACGCCGTTAATGTTGGTGGTTTATTTTTATTATATGATACAGTGGTGGACATAATTATAAGACACCTATCTAATTTGACAAATAGTGAAAAAAATATTCAGAGCTTAAAAATGTTTTATCAAATACGTCAAAAACATAAATTTATTCTGTTATCATATATAATTATTTTATAATAATGATATTTTCATACAATTTAATGAAAAAACTTAAAAACATAATGGACAAAATTATAATACACCAACCGTTTTTTCGAAATTCATTGGCCAACATAATTAGCAGACACTAATGGTCTAAAAAAAATCCTCTAACATGGTTATTCTATATTCGGCGGAGTCGCCATTGTTTTTTATAACATGAAAGATGCAATTCGGCATCGAAACTATCAATTCTAACAAAACATCGCAAGACAGTTCTTCACAAGCACATTTTATAGCATTCTTTAGGTCTTCGACACATATAAACTGCCTCCCATTTCGGTAAACCGTACGAGCTAAGATCCCCCACAAGTTTTCGATGGGATTTAAGTCTGGGGAGCGAGGAGGCCACGGGAAAACATTGATACTTTGCTCTGAAAGCCACATTTTTGTTTCGTGTGATGCATGAATCGGCGCTTTATCGTGCTGGAAAGTGTAGTTTTCGCCACAAAGAAGTTCACCGTATATGGCTAGTTGATCTTTAAGAATATTCTTATACTCTTCGGAATTCATTCTTGAATGCACAAAAACAATATCGTTTTTCCCTTGAGCCGAAACACCAGCCCAAACCATTACTGAGCCTCCACCCATTTGGCGGCTCATTAGTACATGAGGAGACTTCCGTAAATCATGCCAATAATATTGAAACCCGTCAAGACCATCCGGGTTAAACTTTTTTTCATCAGAAAATAACACAGAGTACCATTTGGAGGTCCAGGCCATAGTTTGTTTAGCGAAGTTTAGACGCTCCATTTTGTCCCGGCTTAGAAGCGGTGGTTTTTTCTTCAGTTTTTTATATTTCACATAGGAAGCATTATGCAACACCCTGCGAATGGTTCTACTTGAACAATTCAGTTTAAAAGCATTTTTAATGCCTGTGGTGGTCATCTTATTCTGTGCAGCGAGAGAAAGCACATGCCGTCTGTCTCTCGAGGACAGCAAGGAGTACGTCCGGATCTTTTAATCATCGATCCATTAATTCCTCTTTTCAAAACATTTCTAATTGCACATCCAGAGCGTTTAATAACTTTTATAATATTATTAATTGAAGCACCAGTTCCATTTAATCTCCAAATTTCACGAATTTCACTTTCTTTTAATTCTGTACCTCGTGGCACGTTTGCAAATGCGTGAAGTCGATTATCGTCTGCTTTAGTCTGCTTTAGTCATGCTGACGTCATAACAGCATGCAGAAAATTTGCATATTGCACATTATTTTCGAAAAAAAAGCAGGTGTTTTAATTAAAATGTTAGGGTGTCTTATAATTTTGTCCATGGTATTTTTATTTATTTATTTATTTATTTATTAACTCTATAAAAATATCATTTCTGTAAAACAATTACGTGTGATAACAGAATAAATTTATGTTTTTGACGTATTTGATGAAACATTTTTAAGCTCTGAATCTTTTCTTTCACTACTTGTCAAATTAGATAGGTGTCTTATAATTATGTCCATCACTGTTATTTAAAATTAATTGTTGTATGAAGATACCTCATTAATTTTTTGTCTTCTTCCCATTTTCTGGGGTTTTCATTAAGTCTGGACAGAAAGTTGACAGCCGCACTTATGTCGGGCCAAACTAATTGTGGAAATATGCAATAATGCCCCTACTGCATTTCTATAATCTGTATTATTTGGTAAATAATTGTCATTGTCATTGTTTTTTAAATAATTCGTATCCATGGTGTGATATCGAAAATCACATATTCTAAATTATGTATTACATTTCTGATAAATTTAATTATTTTCCCAATTCATTTTCTATCTTTGTAAAAAGCGAGTTAATATATGCGGTTTCATTCCTTATTCCAAAAGAGCAAGCCATTATATCTCTATTTCTTTTAATAAAAAAAATAAAAATAAAAATAAAAATAAAAATAAAAGCAAGAGATGAAGTTTCAATCGCTTAATTCTGTGGAGGACAATTCTTATTATCTCAGTTAAATAAAACAGAATAAAATATTTCCTGATGTCATTTTGAACAATGAACAGAGCGCACATATGCTCCTTAAAATAGAAATAACGTATACGTTATCGACTAAAGTCTATGTGTAAGAATTTAAAGATAAATTTTTGTGGTCAAGATTTTAAGGTTAGTTTGCTAGATTCTAACGAATTGATAACGGTTTTTTGGCTAAGAAATCAATCGCCAATATTTAAAAAAAAAAAAAAAAAAAAAAAATGAACTAAGATATACGTAACTGAAAAAGGGAGAGTGTTGTTCTTGGCATCATAATTTTGTGGTTTTGTGTAATGTATCCAGCCAAAATTTACTTCACTTCTGCCTCTGCTCTGATGCTGTAAAGACGATCTTTTTGATTGCTTCTCTCCCCGTGTCCATCCCATTCCATTTGTGCATTTATTCATTTTATTAAAAAAAGAACATTGTCTTAATGTTTTCAAAGGGATACGTCTGCTGTAACTCTATAGAGCTGAATTATTTAATTATAAGCATTATTGTTACGAAGTTGAAGATAAATAAAACATTATAATGTCAGCATCGGATTTTGGGTGAACTGCATTCACAGTGCAATGTCTACGGCCAACTACTTCAACGAGTTTGATCCGTTCTCACCATTTTATCAATGTATTGCTTCATGATAATTTAAGAAATTTAAGCATCATCAAAAAGTGCCAATATCGTCAATTTCTTTCTACAAAAATAGTTCAACAAACTATAGAACACATGGGGGTGTTAGTGGGTTTCGCATTTGTTATGTTAAATTTATCTATTAATTGTTTAATTTTATTGGCTTGATCAATTAACAATGTGTTGTTATCTGGTCTGGTTATATTTATACCGAGATAATTAACAACGTTCCCTAGGTTAGTAATGTTATATTCGCGCCTGAGTTGCTGAGTAACTTCATGTATGTCATTTTTAGTTCCAGCGATTAATATATCGCCTACGTACAATAGCACGTAGACTGTTCTATTGTTACAATTTCTTTTATATAGACATTTGTCAGCTAGACTTTGTGTGAAATTTAAATTAATTAATGTTTCATTTATTTTTAAATTCCACGCTCTTGCTGCCTGCTTGAGGCCATAAATTGCTTTGTTTAATTTACATATATTGTGCTCTTCACCGGGATTTATAAAACCGTCCGGTTGCGACATGTAAATTGTTTCTTCGAGTTCACCATGCAAAAATGCAGTTTTCACGTCAAGATGATTTAATTCTAAATTTTTATATAGTGCCATGACTAAAAATGATCTAATTGTCGTGTGAGATGTCACTGGGTAAAATGTCTCATCATAATCCACCCCGTATTTTTGGCTAAATCCTTTGGCTACAAGCCGCGCTTTATATTTTTGAATTTATCCTTTATTATTGTATTTAGCTCTGAACGCCCATTTGGAGCCTACTATATGTGCGTTGGGTGGAAGGTCTACCAATACCCATGCATTATTATCCTTTAGTGAGTTTATTTCATCTTTGGCTGCTTTTAGCCAATTTTACTTTTCTATAGGATTTTCTAATTCTAATATTTCATGAAAGGATTTGGGTTCGACTACTCTTACAGTATTTGATAACAAAGCGAATCTATCAGGTGGAACACATTTATTATTTCTTTCGGATCTTCTGGGAATATTTTTGTTTGTATTACCTTCGTTCTGTAAACTGGATTCCTCAGTGTGATCTGATTCCTGATTTTGTTCAGTTAAAACTACCTGAAAAGGTGATTTTTTATTTATTTCGCTAGCACCGGTTTCGTTTTAATTTCCATTCATTAGTAACTGTTCCTCGTCATTGTTATCGTTTATTTCACTTATTTGATCTGTTTCGATAAATTTGATCGTTCTACAGATTTTTACGTTTTTATCTATATAAACTCTATATCCCTTACTTCTGATGTAATGTACACAAATGTACCCAATTTAGCTTTGCTGTCTAGTTTCCTTCTATTTACTTTATGAGTGTATACATATGCTTTACAACCAAAAGTTTTAATATTTGAAAGATCTGGTTTGTTTCCTGTCCACCCTCCATATGGTGTTGTATCGCAAGCTCTGGTAGGTAATCGGTTTTGCAGGTAAGTTGCGGTTATGATAGCTTCGCCCCAGAATTTATTCGGTAATCCGCTCTGCTTTAATAAACACTTAGTCATTTCAACTAAGGTTCTGTTTTTTCTTTCCGATAGGGCATTTTGGGGTGAACAGCGAGGTACGATGAGTTGATGTTCTATATCCTCATTAGTGAGAAATTCTTCGAATTGTTTCTTTGTATATTTCCCATCATTGTCTGAGCGAAGTACTTTTATTTTTCTTCCAAACCTATTCGCAGTTAACGAATAATATTTCTTAATTTTTTCGAATGCTTCACTTTTATTTTTCAATAGATATGTAAATGTATACCTACTATAATCAGCAATGAAAGTTAAGAAGTAATTTTTACCACCGACAGTCGATGTTTGAAACGGTCCGCAGATGTCTGAGTGGACTAAATCTAAGAGTTTATTAACTCTGTAGTTTGCCTTTTTTCGATACGAGTCGTCCTCTAACTTTGAAACTATGCATATTTCGCATTCTTCCATATGTTTGCATTTATTTAAATTTATTCCCGTTGCCATGTTCATTTCGGCGAGCTCTGTGATCTGTTGATAATTTTTGTGACCTAGCCGCTGGTGCCATATTCTTATACAATTTTTATCAGTGCATGTTTCTGCAATGTTTATACTTTCCGATAAATTTTTACGTGTTTTTATCTCATATAGATTATTGGTTAAGTTAGCCTCAATACATGTTTTGTTTTTTATATTAATTTCACATTTCTTGTCTTTGAATAGGGCGACGCAACCATTTTCAGTTGCTTTCTTTACCTAAATTAAGTTAGTAGCTATATCGGGAATTAATAGTACATCCTTTAATGTAATATTGTTTGTTTCATTGTCAGAGTTAACCACTTCCATATTTATGTCCCCATATCCCTGAGAGACTACGGTCTGTCCGTTCGCTAGCATAACAATAACCTTCTCATTACTTTTTAAACATGTAAATTTATTTAAATCTTTACAGATATGTGCGCTACTTACACTAACGATTATAAACCCACTATTGTCAGTTTTGTCTATAATAAAAGTTAGATTTTTCAGTTTCTTTTCAGTTTCTTTAATTAACTGTGTTTTTTGTTTTTTGTTAAGTGCCAACGCTCATTACCCGTATGTGATGATTTTTTGCAGTAGGTGCAATATTTATTAGGCGGGGTTTTCTTAATTTGCATTTTGTATGCGTTTTCTTCCTGAATTATTTTATTTTGTGTTCTTTTAATATATTAGTCTGTAATTTTGTTTCGTATAAACTCGGCTGTCAATTCCTGTTCATTTCGACTCTCAATGGCAGTTATGAAAGTGTCATTACTGGGTGGGAGAGAGCAAAGCATCAGTGCTGCCAAGTGTTGATCCTGAATTTCTTCACCAATGGCGATTAATTTGTCCCTTATTTGGTAAATGTTGGTTATATGCTCAATTAAATTTCCATTTTCAGCTAATTTGTCTGAATATAGTTTTCGCAAAAGAAATAGTTTATTAGTCAGGTTTGCCCTTTGGTGAATATTCATCAGCGCATCCCACGTTTCTTTAGCCGAATTTAAGTGCCTGACATTATTAATCTGGGCATCATTTATGGAAAAATTTATAAATGCCCTGGCTTTTCTGTCCTTGGTACGCCATTCCACTGTGATTAGTTCTGGCGGTGGATCAGCAATCACGCTGAATAAATCTTCCTTGATCAATAGCATTTCGATTTTGAATCGCCATAGATCGTAGTTGGTAGCGTCTAATTTTTCTATCAATGTTATATCCCTTGATGTTGCCATTATTTAATATGTAATGTTGTTTTCCTTCCAAATTAGGCTTTGCATTATTTATATTTGAAAAAATTAATTCAAATTGTTCAATCGTTATAACTATTACTTTTGCGCATTTTAATAGCGTACAGCTTTGTCATTATCCTTATTCATATTGCAAGTACACATATGCAATTATATATATATATATAATATTTATTTATATATTTCTTCATTATAATGTAACCTTGATTTTAAGTTTTCTTCATCATTATTTGTTATATAATGTTATAAGTGAGCTCTCTTTTTCAAATTGCTTATTGAGCAAGAGAAAATAATATTTATTTCTCGATAAAATTGACACTTTCAGTCTCACATTCTCTTGTGATTATTTGTTATTTATTCTTTAATATTGTGCATAACGCTGTCAATTTTATACCAAATAAATAATATTTATATAAGTATGTATTTATATAATAACAGGAGACTTGGCGTTGGAATATTAAAACCCGAATAAACTACTACGTCAGAAACGTCAAAAGAAAAATATTTGCGATGCATACAGCTGTTTCGGTAGCCTTAAGCGTACCGTCTTCAGTGCAAAAAGAATACTGAATCTGGGGAAGTGCTCGTATATATAGGAGAGGGACCGAATTTAGTTCAACCAATAGGATTACGGGAAAGGTGGAGTGTGTGGCCAATCGGAATTTAGGAATGTTAGCTGTGTAAAGAGTAGAAAAATTAAGAAAATGTGGACTGAATGTAAAATTTTCAACAATCAGACAAATAGGGAACAGCGAAATCACAATTTACAAGATTTTTAAAATTTTTATAAATATGAAAAGCTTCAAAGAAATCGAGTTCATGAATGGATTTAGGTCTGCAAATTATTTTAGCTGAATTAAATTTAAAATTATGATTTTTCTCCCAGCAATGTTTAGAAATAGCCGATTTATTGGTTTCTTGTTTGCGGATGTAAAAGAAATAGCCGATTTATTGGTTTCTTGTTTGCGGATGTAAATTATATGTTCTTTTAGACGAAATTTAAGACTGCGTTTAGTTTGGCCAATATATGATAAACCACACTGACAGGAAATACTATAAATGCTCCAAGAATTATGCATATCAATTGGATCTTTTAACTGAGAAAAGGTGAGTTTATTGGAAGGCGAAAAATATTCTAAAATCATATTGTTTGAGAATTTTAGCTATGGTTTGACTGGATTTAGGAAAATAGGGATAAACAATACTGATATTAGAGGAGACTGATTTAGTAGACGAAATACGAGGCAGCTGTAATTTTTGGATGGCTTTGTCTATAATGGAAGGGTCATAACCTCTGTCAATTGCAATGGCTTTCAGGTATTTAATTTCAGATTTTATTAAAATAGGATTTGAACAAATATTAAGGTCGCGGTTTACAAAAGTATAGAAAACAGCCATTTTTTGGTTAGGTGGGTGACATGAACGTGCATGGGGAGGAAGGGAGACTTGCAAAATTTTTACGACAGACGGTGGTTGAAAATCTATTTACAGTGCGAGAGATGAGGGTGTCAGGAAATGGAAGGGAGCCATTATTTTCTATTTCATATGTAAACTGGATATTAATGTCAATTGAATTTAAAGTTTCTAAGGCATGGTCAATATTGTGACGAGATATGTCGATAAGCGTGAAGGTGTCGTCAACGTAACGGATCCAAAAAGGAAAAGATATTTTCTTTAAAAGCTTGCTTTCGAAATAGTGCATGTAAATATCTGCGAGAATTGGGGAGAGAGGGGAACACATGGCTAAACCTTCAGACTGACGATAGAATCTATTTTAAAAAGAAAAAGTGGTTTGTGATAAACAAACCCCACCCCCCCTTTTTAAAATCAGGGATGAGATTAGCAAAAATACAAAAAAGCTGAAACTGTATGCAAAGACAAGACGTTGAAATGAAATTCCAAAATTTTGATGACAAAATCTATTATATTAGAGTAATAAATATTTATTTTAGTCTTCAATGTATAAAAAAAGAACAAATGCACATCAGAAACATAAAAAAAAATCTGAGATTTTTTTAAAAAAGCTGAAAAGCTAAATGTACAAAAAAGCTGAAATCAGCTGAAAAATCTCATCCCTGTAAAATGTAGATCCTGTATCTATATAGTCCCCGGTTTTATATGCGTTATAAAAAGTAAACAGGAAAATTTACAGAAACATCTGCTAGCAACTTCAGAACAAGCATTTCAAACATTTTTGCCGTAAAATTTAGAATCATACTGTAAAAATTGTAGTATATTAACTAAAATTTTTTTCTGCAGTTAAGATAAATTCAAGATTTTACGGTTAATTTGGTGCAAAAAGTACTCGCTCTCAAGTTGGATCTAATTTTTCTCGCAAACTTCGTGCACTTAAAAAAGTGTTGAGAAAAATTAACACTTTCAGAGAAAGAAATTAAATATAAAGTCAATTTAGAAATAACTCATTCATCAATTTCTTGTGCGTACCACATTTTTTTTTTTCAAACAACTTGCATAAAGCATTTTTCATTGAAAACAATGATTTTTCCATTTCCAGTGAATGTTAAATTTTCAGATAAGTGACGCATTCTTTTTGCTGTACTCCATATTCCATATTCAGTGCGTTCTTACCCATGCTATGTCAAGGTTAGAACAAAACCCGATAAGAACCCTCTGTTGTTTTTGAGTAGTTGTCAAAAATGGCGGGAAAAATTTACTACTACGCAAAATATGCCGCCAGCTTTCGGCCTTCAGCCGGCCATTCACCACGGAACGTATCTTTTCTTGGCCAAGGTCACCTTACCCATGAAAAATAGCATCCGCGCCAGAAACTACGCCAAAATAATCGCCAGATAAGAGAAAGGGGAAAGGATCATTAAAATTTCGATGTTTTACGAGCAGAGGATGGTTCTAGAATTGAATCTCATCTCATGCTCGATCAGTGACATTTTATTTTGACAATAATATTGAATTGTAAATCAATTACCGTATAAATGTAAAATCACGGATAATATTTTATAGAATAAATCCGCAAAGAATTTGTATGGTATGGTATATTTGCATAAATCGGTTGAAATAATTTTACATTATGAACGGTATATTTCAGAGAGAATACTTTCATGGTAAAGAATTAATTTGAATGAGCTGTTATATAATATAACTGTATTTCCAAAGAAGAAGAATAAACCAAAACTTCAGGCACTTAACCACAGGTTAGGACCATACAGATGGAGGGTACCTGGTACAGCAGTTCAAAAGTGATGCTTATGATTGTAAAACGTGAAGTGAAAAGAAAATGAAAGAAGATCCTTCCTTAGTTTCTATTTTGAATAGAATTATTATTATCTTATTTATTATTATTATTATTTTCATTTTTCCATTTCGTTCCCATTGCAGTGCGGGAAAAAGAAAACTAAGAAAAAAAAATATCAGTAATTATAAGGTATATTATTACAGCAAAACTATAATGCGGAAAATATTTATGGATCTCCAAGTCTTACTTCCCCAGCAGCTGCCAAGAAGTTCTTCTAACACCAGAAGTTTCAGGTTCGAACCCAGGTCAGAGGTCACTCTCTCCAACCTAGCTGTTCGAGACCCCCCCCCCTCCTTTTTTTTTTTTTCCTTTTCCGAAATTCGCGTAAATACGAGCTAGGATGCCTTAAAAAACCCCTACGTAGGAAATGAATAAAAGTTTTATATGCAAATACCATCAATAACAAAAGCTCCGAACAGTTATTTCGGATCGAAATATACTGGTGTACAAAATTAAAGCAATAACTTGTTTTCTCAATATCTTCTTTTGCGCATAATTTTTAAACAAATGAACACAGAAACATAAAATTTGGATGGCATGTCCGTTATCATATCATCAATCGAATTTTATATAACTTTAGCATAAGTAACAATTTTTTAAACTAATAATTATCCAATTTTTCTGAAAAGTAAGCTTTGGAAAAAATGGAAAATTTCAACAATTTTAGAAAATAAAACTCAATGAAAAATTTTCATGAGGATGCATTACAGGCAGGTGAGGATGCACATGTGTTAGAATAAAACCGGATTTTTCTTCCTGTATTCACTTTTTTGAAAAATCAGGATTTAATTTGATATATGAAGGCATGTGCGTCATTACCTATCTGTAATGCATTTTTACCACCATTTTTCCTTAAGCTTTCTTTTCAAAAATTGTTGAAATTTTTCTTTTTTTTCAAAACTTACTTTTGATAAAATTAAATAATTATTAGTTTAAAAATTATTACTTATGCTAAAGTTAAATAAAATTCGATTAATAATATGATAACAAACATGCCATCCAAATTTTATGTTTAATTGTTTAAAAGTTATGCGCAAAAGAAGAAAATGGGAAAGGAGGTTGTTTCTTTAATTTTGAACACCAGTGTAATAGCACAACCCTTCATCAGGCGAAAGAAGTCGGCACAACTAGAGCATAAATGTAGCAAAGTATTACTCAAACAATGTGCTGCATTCGTACCTACTTTTTTCGCATGAGGAAGAGTCGTGCTATTATTTTAACCTAAAAAACAACTGTTACCAGTTTTTGAAATTTATGGTGTTTGCTTCGAAACATTTTTTTTTTTTTTTTTTTTTTTTTACTTTTCAACGCCAATTTTTCATTGCATTTTACTGCTCATCCAGAGAATTTTCCCCAGGCCTAAGTGGCAAAACCTCTTGAAATTCATTTGAATTTACTCGAATTGAAATTAATGAAAGGTTCGCAAATATGTTTTCCTTTTCCTATACTTCGCTGGTCTCTATATATAAATGAATTTTTAAAAAAATTGAATCGGTGTATATATATATATATATATATATATATATATATGTATATACATATATATATATATATATCACCTTATAAACAAAAACTAAAAAAAAAAAAAAAAAACATTCAAATCGCTTTAGTCCTCGTTTGCGGTGTTTAGATACAATTATAAATTTTAAGGTGTCTATAATCTAGCGGTCTTTCGCCTGATGAAGGGTTGTGCTATTACACTGGTGTTCTAAATTAAAGAAACAACCTCCTTTCCCATTTTCTTCTTTTGCGCATAACTTTTAAACAAATAAACATAAAATTTGGATAACATGTTTGTTATCATATTATTAATCGAATTTTATTTAACTTTATTACCGTAGATCTTAAAATATTTTTACCCTGAAAATTTTAACATAGATGTTATCTGCATTAAATTCCAAAGCGAAAATGAACAAGTTATCTGTTTTGTCATTTTGATAAACTAGAATTTTCTACAAGATTTGGCTATAATAGTAACGTATAAGATATATTTTAGAGAAATTTAAAGTAATATTGGTAACAGTTATAAATAGTTTGGTATTAAATAAGAGAATTTGGCGATAATTATTGAGTAAAACATAAGAACGAAGAAAAATTTCGTATTACTTGCAATATTTTTACGCTCTAGCGTTGTTTAAGCTTTCACACAGCATTTTAAAGTTTTGCTCTTATAGTAATATTTTTATACTTTCAAAAATTGAAATACGAGATGGATAATAGTTTAATATCTGAAGATACGCATATTGCTGTTCAACAATCACCGTCAGCAAGTTTTGACGATGAGAAGTTATCTAAACTTTTAATTTGTTCAACCTGTAATAAGACTTAAAAAAAAGAAAAAGTTTATCTACCTCATCACATGAAGTTTTACAATGTTGGCAAACCTAATGTTTATTACGTGCGTAAGAAAGCATTTAAAACTTTATATTGTTTAAAAAGACATTTAGAAACCCACAGAAAAACTCCTATAGTTGTGAACATTTTATCGAAAATTTCAAACGCAAGTGTGGTTTATTAAAACATAAGAGAATATTTCATCAAAAGGTCTTTCCTGAATATCAATGCCTTGTTTGCAACGAAACCTTTAAACGCAAGTATGAATTAGTAAAGCCCAAGAGGTTGTTTCATCGTAAGATCTCATCTGAATATCACGTGATGAATGTTCTATAACCTTCAGAAGCAAACGTGCTTTTGTAAAGCGTAACGAAAAAAAATCATAAAAAAACTTTACATACATGCTGCTGTAGCGAATGTATGATACTTTTACAAACAATCGACGTTTAATAAAACATAAAAGAAATATACATAGAAAATTTCCTGCTCAAATCGCGTGTAGTGAAAGCAGTGAAACTTTCCAATATAAATATCAATTATTGCAACATAAGAAAAAAAATCATCGAAAAGACTGCTTACGTAGGTAGAGAATGCAATAAGCAAAATACCCCCCAATGATTACCGACGAACTACTTAGACAGTGGAAATTTAGACTTGGACTTGTCAAATTTTTTAAACAATTCTATTTTTCTGAATGTATGAATCAAAATGATGCTAATGGTTTTTCTACCTGCAACTCTCAGAATGGAAATGTAGACTTTGACTTGAAATTTTTTTTTAATAACTCAAATTTTGGATGTACGAAACGAAATAATGTTAATAATTTTTCTACCAACAATTTTAACGATGAAATATAGACATGCATAATTTTTGTATAAATCAAAATAATATTCATGATTTACCAGCAGTTAACTTCGACAATGAAAATCTGGACTCGTTACATTTTCTGAATAATTTGAATGTTGAATGAATGAATAAAAATGATGATAACGATTTTTCTACCAACAACGAAAATACGAATTTGAAGAAATTTAGTATAATTCAAAATGATATTCGTGAGTTACCAATACTTAATTTTGACAAGGAAAATCTGGACTTGCTACATTTTTTGTATAACTTTAATGCTGAGTACACTATCTACCAATAAGTACTTGGACACTTTCGAACTTAGACGTTTTGTCAAATATCTAGAAAAGTTCTTTAGGAATAATTTTGAAACTTTAATAACAAGTTTGCAATATACGTTTTCTAATTTTTATATGTTCCCTTTCAAACTTTTTTTAATGTAACTGAAACAAAACTGTGAAACCAGAAAATAATTAATTCGGCTCTTTTAATCTTACATTGAAACATAACTCAAATGCCCTCTTGTCGCTTAATTTGAATCAATAGCTAGAAAAAATATTTGCTTAGCTGGTTATTTCCCAGGAACTAAAATACTTGGCGAAATCATGCCAATATTCACTAACAACGGCCACTGAAGTACTGGTCGCCTCTTCAAAAAAAAAAAAAAGTATAGGAATTTCGTAACGTACCGCAACCATTCTCTATCTTAACTTTAAACTAGGCGTAAATAAAATTAAACGCCAAAAGCAATGTCATTTTTCGCTCCAGCTTTGGACAGCACTTACGATCGTGATGTAGCTTAAGAAGGTTTAGGGCCTCGAGCCCGGTGCTGTTCCCCCACTCCATACTGTTATTGCCATCTATGGTCACGCCACAAATTAGCTTCTTTGGAATAATCAATAATATATTGCCTCATGGTTCTGTTTTTGGGTGAACTACTTTCATCTGCAATTAATTTTTAACTTGACTTTTTTACAGCTTATCCTGAAATTGGCAAAGCAATGTTTACAATTTTTCGATAGTAAATAATCTTCGTCAGATACCTGGTCACCGGAAGGATAAAGAATGAAATCAAAAGCAAAAAATTATCAACTTGTTTATGAAAAGCACTTTTTTTTTTTTTACATTAAAAACTTTTTTTGATATATCCTTGTTAATTATTTGGAGATATTAATTAACCTTTGATATGTTTAAACACCAGATTAAGAATTTCGATTTTTAATTTTAGTAAAAATACACACAGTGACACAAATACAGATACTGCTGCTTTTGTAGTGCAGAGCTCTAAGTCTCCGCCTTTATTTATTTATTTATTTTTCTTTTTTTTTTTTTTTTTTTTTTTTTTTTTTTTTTACTTATTTATTATTATTTTTTTTTTTTTCAGAACATTATCATTAATGATAAATTTCCATTTTTTTTTTTTTCTTTTCTACCACTATTTTTATACAATAATCTCCATCGTATTTAATCACGACATATTATATTACTATAAAATACCGAAAAGATTTCTGTATGAAAATACCGGTAGTAAAAAAGGCAAAAAAGACTCATAAAGTGTGTCACAGATTCAAAAAATTAAGAAACACTGATCCAGAGATTTAAAAAAAAAAAAAGCTATTTTTTATTATTCATAATACATTTGTATTTTTAAGATCTTATTTGCTTATTCACCTTATTTTATCTTATCAAATACCAATTTTATTTAATATGAATGTAATTTTTCAGAGAACCATATCCATTTTTAACTTAACAGTTTTTTCCCCATCCCTTCATTTTTCTTCTGCTCTCAAAGCTAGTAGACGGGAGGTGCCGGGTTCGGTTCCAGGTCGCGCTCGTTGGCCTAGCTGTTCAGGGTTTTCCGCAGTTTTCTCCGAAACTTGCGTAAATACGGGCTAGGACCCCTTAGAACCCCCCCCCCCCCATGGAGGGCACTCCCCTTCAAGCCTAGGACCCTGGAGAAGTCAATCGACCTCAATCCCCGCAACAACAACAACCCTTTATCTTTGGCCGAAGTACGAACAAGTTTATATATTAGCTTTTTCCGTACCCAAACAAAAATCATAAAAAAATAAAAATAAATAAAATAAATAAATAAATCTGTAAACTTATAACGACTCTTTTTTTAATAATTAAAGGATAAAAACTGATCAACAATTGATTGCTTTATGTATTTATGTTCCTGCTCCTTTCTTTATTCATTAGCTAATTAAGAAAAAAAAAAAAAAGTTAACCTTAACCCAAATAATGCGATTTTATAAATGTTGCCCGTTTTCAGCACCAGATGTCGCGGTTCATGCAATTGGAGTTGCGCTCTTGGATACAATGCTACTATGCTCTTTGTTAGGGCTGACTCATTGCCATTCCGACACTCCGAGTCCGAGATTCCCCACTTTTTCTAACTAGAGCATGTGAAGGACGGAGTAGCTACAAAACTAAAAAGTATCTTTTGTTCCATGAGTGGGATGTATATCCTACTTTAACATCTTAAATGAAGTACCTCTGTATGTTTGATTAATAGATATTACTTGATTTCATATTAGGTCGTGTTTACATTTATATTTTATTAATTTTTATTCAAAATTTTATTATCTGAAACATAAAATATTATATTTTGATACACTTAGCGATATTTGGAAGGCGTCGTGGAGCTAAATATCTGAAGATCATGGGAGGGAAAAATAAATATTTATATTAATTTCACAAATATTAAATTCCGTCTTTTTAAATTACCGTTTCAATATTTTACAAATTTAAAAAATATCAACTATTATGTGTAATATTTACTTAATTTGCATTCACTGAATCACTAATTGAATCCCAGATCGCATTTGTTTGCCTAGACATTCGAGTGTTTTCTCCGAAACTCGAGTAAAAACGGGCTAGCCTAGAACCCCTACTTCATGGAGGGCATTCTACACAGGCCTGAGACCCAAGCGTAGTCAATCGGTCTTAACATACACAACCCCAACCTCAAACATTGAAGTAATTAATATAAACTTATCAAAATTATATTCACACAATGTTAATAAGTAAATAAAACTTTATTTATAAGAAATGTTTTATTTATTATAGATATTTAATTTCCAGTATATAAAAAAAATTAAATAGGAATTATAAATTTAGCATTTCTTTTACTACTTAGGTTTTTTTTTCTTTTTTTTTTTTTGTTAATTTCACCTTATATCTTTTTACCATAAATTTAACAAAAAATATATTTTAATTAAGTTATATCTGACTAAGATAGTCGAAAAGAAATCAATATACGTGTAAACACACACAATACACACGATTGTAAATGAGAATTCCCTGACTAATTTAGGTAGGTAGGTTGGGTTTATAACGTCGCACTAGTACTGCACTATGGGTAATCGGCGACGGTCTGGTACGCACCCCTAGGGATGGTCCGGAGACATGCCATCACAATTCTGATCCTCCACGGAGGGAATGTGACTAATTTAAGAATCTTAAAGATGTACGTTTTATAGAAAAATATTTATATAAATGTTTAAGTGAGAGTTCGCACTAACAAAAGGACCGCACAATTTTCTGGTCATAAAAAGGGATAGACCGAAGGTCTAGGGTAGAGGTAGAGACATGCGCCCCGATTTTCTCCATTTGGACTCGACTCGATTGTCCATTGCAAAGCACTAGTACGACGTAAAACAAAACTAACCAACCATTTGGACTCGAGCTCGGGCAAGGACGTTCCCAGGGAGGGGGTCCATGGGGTCCGGACCCCTCCCGAAATAAAATGTAATAAAAGTTAATTTAATAAATATGTTCTTTTGAAGCTATAAATTGTTTTATATCATGTATAACTTTAAAAAGAAACTATGTTCTTTAATCAGTTCTTTACACTTATCATTTGATCGAATTAGTTTTCTTGTGGAGGGAGTAGATGATTTCTTATAGATATTTCTGATACATGAGCAACTCTTTGGTTACTTTTTCAAAATGTTACCAGTGGCAAACCAGTGGCTGAGTGTTTCTGCGCTCAAAACTGGTAGACAGGAAGTGCAGGTTCGATCCCATGTCGCGCTCGTTGACCCAGTCATTCGGAGCTTTCCGTGGTTTTCTCTGAAACACGCGTAAATACGGTCTACGACCTCTTAGAAAGATCCCCCCCCATGATAGAAATTCTATCCATAGGCCTAGGACACTAGCGTAATCAATTGTCTTTAACCCAAATATTATAACTAACCCTTTTCCCGGCAAAGAGAAATCTTCTGATACTTCCACAGCCATTTGTATAGAAAAATACACAAAATTCGCTGAAGTTAGTATTCAGGTGTTAAGGAATCGAATTATGTTTTAACACGTTCAGCGCCATGTCAGCCATCGGTGGCTGACACTGAACTTTCCGTTTAGGCCACGTCAGCCACCGGTGGCTGACATTGTGAAATGTGATATAAAACTAAAAAAAAAAACAACAACAACATTGGTTTAAGTAATAACCGAAGATTTGTTTCAAATTTACTTAATTTTTATCTATTATAGGATTATATCACTAAGGCATTTTAATGTATTTTATTGAAACACGGTAAACATAACGCGGTAAACATAACACGTTTCTAAGCAGCGCGCGTGGCCTGAATGGGATTTCCTTAAGAATTCGCGTGGCGATCAACGTGTTAAATATGCGAAAAATACTTAAAACAATGTTTCTTTTTTTTCGTGTGGATTCAGTATGTATGACTTCAGTATGAACTGAAATTTTAAATTTTGGTATTTAAAAAATTAAGCTTAAACTGAAATTCTCGGAAAAAGGCTTAAATTTTGCATAAATAATGGTAATTTAATTACTTAATAAGTAATGTTTTCAACTATAGTTAAAAGGATGCTCAGTTTAAAATGTATTTATAATAGTATAGTTAAGGGGCCCTGAAAGCGTCACAGTCTTGCACCCCACGTGATTTAATGAAACCCTAACTCTGGACCCCTCCCGAAATAAAATCCTGGGTACGTCCTTGAGCTCGGGCATATTTCGCTGCATACTAGGGGTGGGGCGGGCTTGGGCTTAATTTTTTTTTCAGTATACTAGTGTTCTGTACACTCGGTCCGAGCTTGGACCACATTTTGTTCGCACCGTGTTGACCGGAAATTTTTTTCACTTTCCTCGTTAATTAACGAAGGAGGTAAATGACACAACGTTCCAATTTTTCATTAATTTTTCATAATTTTATATGCTAGTATGTCATGTGAAATTTTGTTTTGTGTGTTAAACTATATTGATATTTATTTTCTTTTGATAAATTACATGTAAATACGCTGTCAAGAAGATTATAGATGGCCGTTGGTTGTTGAAGTTTAAATTTGAAAACAGCTTTGGAATTCTTCCGATGTGAAACGCTAATAACACAGGGATGATCCAAATAAACAGGCATTTTCTTGTAGATATCATGATGAATTTTATTATACACGAATTGTTGACATATTTAGCACGACTATAGGTGACCAGATAAGCACTTTTATTATAAAATGGTAGTTAGAATTGGGGTGATTGAATATCTTGGAGTGGGAGCCCAAAGACGTCGACTTCACAGGCCAAGTCATAATGATGAAGTGACGTTCCGATTTCTTCATTAATTTCGTCAAAGCTCTTGTCGAAGCCAAATTCAAAATAGTAGAGAAAAAATGGTTGTAATTATGTTACGTATAAACACATACAATTTTTGAAAAGGTTACCACATAATTATAATTCAAACGGACCTCAATAACAGCCAACCTTCGCCATGAGAACGCGGAACTTTTAAGAAAAATTAATGTAACGTATTGTGAGACAAGGAATGCACTCAAGGCGACAAACTGCGTTTATTTTCGAGATGAAAAGAAACCGAATTAGGAAAAGTCATAACACGCGGTTGTAGATCTGAATTAAGTTAAAGAACGAATAATACATGATTAGGTTTCGATTGAATTGCAATTAGCAAGAGGTACACATGTGGGAAGAGGTAGGATGTAAAAATTTAAAGAACATATTGTAAGTGAATTTAAGTTGCAATTTAGAGGTCATAAAAATGTGTTCGTTACTTTATTTATTTATTTATATTTTTAATATATAAATGATAATATATTTTTTTTTTTTGAATATGTGATAATCGACATCACATACGCATTTTACTTTTTTAATTATAGTGATAGAAATTTATCGTTAAGATATTTTTAAGAAAAAGATTATTTTTATTTTTAAATTACATCAATAATTGATAAATTTCTGTTTGTGTATAATTGTCTAACTAAATGAAAAATCGGTTTTGTTAATTGATATTCTATTTCTAGGATATATTGTGCTGGAGCGAAGGTTGCAGACATTCCAAGAGGTCAGGGGTCGTGTGGCCAGACGGAACGGAGCCATGGAGAGCCGTCTGAACGACAGCTGCTTTGTGTGAAAGAATTTTATATTTTCTAAGGAAGCGGTAACTTCACTAGTTTCCAATTTCAAGCATGGTTTTTGTTCGCCACCGCCACTTCTCTGAGTTCGGGTAGACGAAGATTGGAGGAAAGTGATGTCACGGGCATAGTGATATCACGATCAACGAATCAGTGCTTCGTGTGGGGTATTCCTCCCCCACTCCGAAGTTGTGCTCGGGAGTGGGGGACACTCGAGAGGGCAGAGAGACTTGGTGCTTAAAATGAGTAGCATGTTTTTGGAGGACTAAAAGCTTAGGATATGATCCATGAACTCTAAGTTAATTGTTTGTCGCGCAAGCTTGTTCCTGAGATTTGTGTACGATCATCATATCCTCCATTGAAACTGCGAATGTTGATGCTCGAGGCGAGCGAGAATTTGTTTATATTACAACCTTTTTTTGTTAAGTTTTAATCATTGTTAAATTTGAATAAAAATAGTAAAATTATCACTGCTGGATTCATGCATTTTGTAATCCGTTCTTCGAGGTATACGGCGACCTCCGAGGTGTACTCCCAGAAATCATCACAGCTTGAACTAAAGATATAAATTGGTGGCATGTGGGTGAGATGTTGTTTTAATGGAAAAAAAACATTGAACTCTGTCTTCTATGTGTTTGTAGTGAAAAAGTAAATAAGAACGTTTTGCTGTGAGTCGTGTGACAACTGAAATTCCTGAACCTTACGGGAGATTGTTGATAAAGGATTCGTCTGTGACAATAGCGTGGGAAGGAGAAAGGATAGAAAGTGCTTCTTTCCTGTGCTGCTGAATTCCCTGGAGATGTCAATCAAGGTGGTTTTCAGGTATGTTTTCTTCCGTTGTCAGATATGTAAAGTGTCAGAGATTGAGTTATGTGGGTTGATAGTTTTTATTTCTTCTGTTTGTAACAATGCATTTAGTTACGATGTTTTAAGAGTAAGAATTTAGTTTTTATGTGTACAATTTTAAGCACGGATATCTCGGATTCAAGTTAATAGTTAAGGCGGTTGAAAAGATTAGTTTCATGACTTAACGGGGCGTTGACTTGAGAGATAAATTTATTGTTAAAGTTCTGTTTATTGTAACGGTGAGCTTGGTAACTTTAAATTGTTGTTTAAAAGTTTTGATAAGATTATAATTCTAAATTCTTTTTTTAAAATAACGTAAGGATTGGGTATACTGTAACTGTTTATATAGGAGTATACTGGAAATTAGTTGATTTTCCTACTGGTAAAAATTCTAGGATTTTTTTTTCTCTAGTTGTTTATTTTAACTAAATATAGGTGCTGTTTATTTTATCTGGGTAAATATTGTAGTTAATGTTTAGAGAAAAGGTGTTTAAAGAATTTCGTAGGTGATAATCAAAGTGTTACTTTTGTGTATATTTTCATGGTATTTGATTTTTTTATTGTTTTTATTACATGTGCATTTTTTTTAGTAATTAGTGAAATTGTATTTTGTAATTATGGCATTTCTCATTAAGTATACGAAAAATGTATTGTTACAGTTAGCGGATGAATTTGGTGTTTCGGGGCTAACAGATAAAAGCAAAAAACTGGAAATCAGGGAAGCCATTGAAAAGGCGGGTAATTATGATAAAGGGGTTGCGAAGGCGCAAATAGAACTGATTTTGGAAGAGAAAGAAAGGGAAGCGAAATTGCAAAAAGAAAAGGAAATAGAAGAGCGCGAATTAAAATTACAAAAAGAAAAAGAAGAGCGCGAATCGAAATTACAAAGAGAAAAAGAAGAGCGCGAATGGGAATTACGAAAAGAAAAAGAAGAGCGCGAATGGGCGTTGCAAAAAGAAGAGGCCGAACGAAATTTTGAACTTGAGAATCTCAGAATCCGGAGCGCTGCAGAAACTAGTAGCGTAGAGTCGGGGAGTTTAGTTCAAGAGATGGTCTTGAAGAAAATTAATTTAAAGGACATAGCTCCGAAATTTGACCAAAACAAATGGATATTTCTCTTTTTTTTCACGATATTTGAAAGATTAGCGCGTAAAGAAAATGTTAGCGAACAGGACTGGATTTCGCAACTTATCCCTTTGTTGCCGAGCGACGTCGTACAAATAATTATTAAATTAGACGAGTCGGAGGCTGATAACTTTCAACATGTAAAAAAAGTGTTGATGAATAGGTTCAGGTTGAGTGCGCGTGCGCTAAGAACGAAATTTGAATCGCACAACAAAAAAAGTGAAGAATTATGGGTTGATTTAGTTCACGATTTACGAGGTTACCTAGATAACTGGCTTGAGACTTTAGAAATTAAAGATTTAGAGTCATTAAAGGAATTGATGCTCACGGAGTAGTTAAAGAAAAGGGTACCATGCGAAATCAAACAACATTTTGTAGATGTGTGGGAAGAAATCAACAAAGCTTCGGATTTGGCGGAGAAGTGCGACAAGTATTACGCGGTTAGAAAGGAGAATGGGAAAAGAGAATATAAGCCTTTTCAGCGTTCTACGAAGGGTAGAAATTCATTTGGGAAGGATGGTCAGAAATTCGGGTCAGGTAAGCATAATGGCGGGAGTAATCCGAAAGTTGAGTCAGCTAAGGGCGACAAAAAAGACTCAGGAAAATTAAAAGGGGATAAAACCGAATCTAAAGATCGTGATTTTGATAGAAATAGTAAAATTGTGTGCTATCTGTGCTCGGAAAGGGGCCATATTCGACCTAACTGCCCACAAAACCCTAATCGCAGAACAAATCCGATCAATAACTTAAGTGCGGGCGAAATTTTAGGTGTTGGTTTTGAGCCTTATATAGGTAAATTAGAAATAAATGGACAAGAGCGCGAATTCTTGAGAGATAGTGGCTCAAATATTGAGGTGTGCGAAAGGAATATGATTTCTGTTGAGGATTTACTGCCGGAACAGGTATGGATTAAGCAACCGTTTGAAGAAACGTGTAGGTGTTTACCTTTGGCAAAAATCGTTTTAAAAGGGGAATTCGGAGAGGTCATTAATAAAGCGGCTGTAAAACCGGCTAATTTGAGTCAGGGAATATATCTTCTAGGCAATAAAACCGCAGAGTTAATTGAGTCCAATAAAAAAATTGTTTATCCAATTAATGCGATAACGCAAAGTCAGAAACGTGAGCAAGAAAAAATTAAGAGTGCGCAGTCCGAAATAAATAATGAAAAGCCAACTCAGGAAAAAATTCAGAATTTGGAGGAGGAACCGGGTTTGATAAGCGAGTCGTTAGAGGAGACTAGTGCAGAAAATAAGGTTGTTTTTCCTGTGTTAAAAGAAACAGACAGGTGTCCATTAATCGGGGTTTCAGCTGAATAGTTTCAAAAAGAGCAAACCGCGTGTGACACGTTGAAAAACTGTTGGGAAAAAGCTAGGAATGAAGCGGGAAAGGAATTTAAGATAGAAAATGAGCGGTTAATTCGAATATCGGATTCTAAGCGTAACCAAAACCGGATGCAGTTGTGCGTGCCAAAGAAATTTAGGGCAGCGATTCTAAACCTGTGTCACGATTCTGTGTCAGGGCATTTAGACTCGTGTAAAACTAAGCAGACTAATTTCTTTTGGCCAAATTGCTATCAGGAAATCGAAGAGTATGTCAAAACTTGTGAAATTTGTCAAAAAGTAGGACAAAAAAGGGATAAGAAAAAAGCTCCGTTGAGATTAGTACCGATTATTTCTGAACCGTTCAGACGTTTGTCGATTGACGCTATAGGTCTGCTTGTATACGAGCAACAAAAATAATCGTTTTGCGATAACCGCTGTTTGCGTCGCTTCAAAATCCCCGGATGCTATTTCGGTGGAAAACCTAACTTCGAGGTCAGTGATCAATGCATTGATGCAAATTTTCGCGAAGACCGTATTTCCTAGAGAGTTAGTCTGCGATCAAGGTGCTTATTTTACGAGTGACTTATCGACAGCGTTTTTTGAGAAGTATGATATCAAAATCAATCATTCTTCTGTCTGTCATCCGCAATCTAATCAGGTAGAAAGAATGCATTCCACTCTTAAGAGGATTCTCAAAGCGTTATGTCTCGAATCGAAAAGCGATTGGGAAGAAAATCTCCCTATGGCTCTTTTCGCGTTGAGGACGGTGCCGCATGAGAGCACGGGATTTTCTCCGTCAGAGCTTATTTTTGGGAAGAATTTGAGGATGCCTCATACCATTGTTTACGAAAATTGGATGCAGGAAGAGGAAATGAATTAAAATGTAGTCGAGTATATTTTGGATTTAAATGAGCGCTTAAAAAGATGCCAAGATTTGGCAGGGGAGCGTATGACGGAATATCAACAAAAAAGAAAATGGTGGTACGACCAAAATGCGGTGTTCCGAAAATTTAAGTTGGGAGACTCGGTGTTCGTTTTGGCTACCGCAAAACCACATAAAATGGCAGTACAGTGGCTAGGTCCAGGTGTAGTTACGGGGGTAATATCCGATACGAACTATACGGTAGATCTTCCGGGAAGGAGATGTAAGGACACGATTTTCCACGTGAATTTAATGAAACCTTATCATAAACGCGCAGAGTATGTCAACTTAATTTTGGAAGAGGGTGGCGAGGAAATTGAGGAGGATGCATCTATCCCGCATCCAATTTCGGACCCTAATCATTTCGACTTGACAGACTTCATTAAGGGGAGTAATTTGGGAAATAAGGTTTCGGAAGGAAATTTGGCAACTTTACAAAATGTCCTAGTAAAGCATAAAACGGTGTTTTCTAACGACCCTGGTACGACCCATAAGGTAGAGATGGATATCATTTTGACAGATGATAAGCCGATTCGTGCAAAACCCTATCGCATGTCCCCGCGGCAGTTAGAAATTATGCCGAAGGAGATTTCCAGGCTGTTAGAGTTAGGGGTGATAGAGGTGGGTCAGTCCGATTACTCATCGCCTATGATTCTTGTAGAGAGTCCGGGGAAAGACCCTAGGCCGTGTGTAGATTATAGGGCCCTTAATGCCAAAACCCAAGTGCAATTTTTTTGCTTTACCGAATATTGAGGAGGTTGTTGAGGAAGTGAGCACTGCAGAATATATTTCAGTAATGGATCTGACGAAGGGGTATTTCCAAATCCCGTTAACGAAACGTGCGCAAAGGTATGCGGCGTTTGTAACCCCTTTCGGTGAATTTATTCCAAAAAAAAATGACGTTTGGCTTATTGAATGCTCCATTTTATTTTGTAAATTAATTAGTGAGGTGCTAGGGGATTTAGTGAGTTTTGTGAGACCGTATGTGGATGATTTGGCAGTGTTTTCATCAAGTTGGGAGTTCAATATCCGGCATCTGGACATTGTATTACAACGTTTGGAGGAAGCAAATCTAAAAGTGAAACCGGCAAAGTGTTTATTCGCCCAGGACCATGTAAAATTTTTAGGGCATGAAGTGGGGTCAGGGAAGAGGTCGCCGAATGACGCGAAAATCCAAACTATCCAAGAATTTCCCATTCCAAAGACAAAGACGCATGTAAGGTCATTTTTAGGTCTGACCGGATTTTACCATAAATATATAAAGGATTATGCGACAAAAGCTGCGCTTTTGACGGATTTGTTAAAAGGGAAAAATAAGAGGGAAAAAATTGAGTGGAGTCAGGAATGGGATCAGGCATTTAATGTACTAAAATTAGATCTAACTAAGAGACCGGTACTCTATGCTGCGGATTTTTCAAAAGAATTCATTGTTCAGACTGATGCAAGTCTTGTAGGGGCGGGTGTGGTCCTAGCTCAAAATTTCGGGAATAACGAGAAGAATCCAATTGTTTATCTGAGCAAAAAATTCTCTAAGGCGGAGCGTAATTATAGTACCATTGAACGCGAATTAACGGCAGTCATTTTTGGGGTGAAAAAACTAAATCATTATTTAGATGGGCAAAAATTCGTTCTTCAAACCGATCATAACTCTTTAGTTTATCTTAAAAAAATGATGGGGACAAATTCACGTTTGACGAGATGGGCCTTATGTTTACAACAATACAACTTCACAGTCGAGCATAAGAGCGGAAAAAAGCATTTGAATGCAGATGCGTTAAGTCGCATGCATGAAGAATAGGGAAAAAAATGCCTTGGTTTTAGGTAGTGTTTTTGGACTGTTTGTAAATATTTATTCATTTTTTTCCCTTCATTTGTAGTCCAAAAAAATGTTTGACTGTATTGATTATGAATTATTGTTCTTTCTTTTTCATGAAATTATTTTATAGTGTAATTGTGAAATTTCAGTGTTTGACTTTTAAAATTTTGTTAGGTGTAGAACCTTTGATTGCATGTGAATGTTTAATTGTTTTTTTTTTTTATATATATATAATGTGAAATGAGACCTTGGGATATAGGAATTATGCAAGGTGTAAGACTAGAAAATTATTTTTAGTTCTATGAAAATTCAGGGGGTTGTTTCGAAAAATTTTTTTTGGGGTTAGCTCAACTCTCTGATGTTGCATGTTTGATAATGGGAGGAGACACCTGTGTCTTCTGGAGCCCATTTTACATCCTGAAGGCCGTAAAATGGTTTTTAGGAGGGATGAAGCTGTGCTGGAGCGAAGGTTGCAGACATTCCAAGAGGTCAGGGGTCGTGTGGCCAGACGGAACGGAGCCATGGAGAGCCGTCTGAACGACAGCTGCTTTGTGTGAAAGAATTTTATATTTTCTAAGGAAGCGGTAACTTCACTAGTATCCAATTTCACGCATGGTTTTTGTTCGCCACCGCCACTTCTCTGAGTTCGGGTAGACGAAGATTGGAGGAAAGTGATGTCACGTTCATAGTGATATCACGATCAACGAATCAGTGCTTCGTGTGGGGTATTCCCCCCTCCGAAGTTGTGCTCGGGAGTGGGGGACACTCGAGAGGGCAGAGAGACTTGGTGCTTAAAATGAGTAGCATGTTTTTGGAGGACTAAAAGCTTAGGATATGATCCATGAACTCTAAGTTAATTGTTTGTCGTGCAAGCTTGTTCCTGAGATTTGTGTACGATCATGATATCCTCCATTGAAACTGCGAATGTTGATGCTCGAGGCGAATGAGAATTTGTTTATATTACAACCTGTTTTTGTTAAATTTTAATCATTGTTAAATTTGAATAAAAATAGTAAACTTCTCACTGCTGGACTTATGCATTTTGTAATCCGTTCTTCGAGGTATACGGCGACCTCCGAGGTGTACTCCCAGAAATCATCACAATATAATGTCTATGAAAAGTACGATACTAAAAAATTCTTGCACAGCATGCAATAGTTTTTTTTTTTTTTTTTTTTTTTTTTGATCGGGCAAGAACAGGTCAAATAATAATAATAATAATAATAACGGGTCGAGCCTCAAAATTTCAGCTCGTACAGACCTTGAGATTGTATCAGGATGAAGAAAGTTTTAAGATTCATTGTCTACGCCAGGGTCCTAGGCATGGATTGAGCGCTCTCCATGGGCATCCTTCTAAAGAATCCTAGCCCATATTCACGCGAGTTTCCAAGAAGACCAAAAAGAAAATTTCTGAATAGCTAAGCACGAGCTTGGCCTGCAGCACATACTCGGCATTTCCCATTGGGGTGGGATTTAACTACCGCCAGTAGACATTTTTGGGGACTCAGGCCTGGATTGGTTAGATGGACTGTGTGCATCTTCCCGAGGAAAAATAGGTCATATTATGCGATTTTCAGAGAAAACCGCTGGAAACTTCGAACGATTATTTTATTGAACGCGACCTGCGTTCAAACCCAACACCTCTCGTTTGCTAGCCTTGAGAGCACAAACTAGAATGAATACGCGCCAGGACTCTTTAGAAATACCTCCTACGGAGTGCATCCGAACCACTTTAGGACTTTCATGGAGTCAATTGGCCTTAACCCCAACATAAAAACAAACAAAATGAACATTTTTGTTTTTGATTAATATTAATAATGTCAATGAAGAATTCTTTTTTTTTTTTTTTTCCCCAATGCAGCTTTAGTACAACTTCCATTTTTAATGTTGAATAATATTTTGCATTTTATTTTGTAATTTAAATACAGCATTCTTAATTGGTACAGCAATCTGATTGTAATTTGGTCATGAGCGCTCTCCATGGGAATCCCCCTAAGGAATCCTAGCCCATATTCACGCGAGTTTCAAAGAAAACCAAAAAGAAAATTTCTGAATGGCTAAGCACGAGCGTGGCCGGCTGCGCATACTCGGCATTTCCCATTGGGGTGGGATTTAATTAACGCCATTAGCCTTTTTTAACAGACTTCAAAAAGGAGGAAGGTTCTCAATTCAGAGAGTATGTTTTTTTTTTTTTGTTAGCTCATAACTTCTGAACGGATACTCCGATTTTTATACTTTTTGTTTTGTTGAAAAGGTCTTGGTCTGAAGTAGGTTCCATTGTAATACATTTACAATCTAAAGAAAATACAGGGAGCCCAAAAAAGTCCGTGCCAACTCTTTTAACTGATGAATGGCTGCAGGTATAGTCATAAAAGTGGTATGTAGGAATTGTAAAGTGGCCATGCGCTAAGATGATATCATAAATAACTAATATTATAGTTAGGTAAGGTAGCACATAGTATTCGCTTCTCTTAATATACGTACTTTTTATTTAGAGCGTCAGTTTAATTATTTTATATTAAATAATGTCAGTTTAGTTATTTATAATATTTAGTCAATAAACATGCAATGAACAGGTAAGATTCCACTTACCTTAATAAGGAGTGCAGTACTGGCAAATTAATTTAATCCTTCGGCTATTCATAGTGAAGTAAGCTGAAAATAAACTTATGAATAATTTAAATCATTAATTCAATTGTGTATATTGAATTGATTGATTGGAGGATTTTTTTTCATTATGCACAGCTTTACTTTCTCTTGATTAAGTATATACATATTATTTTTAAATGCATAATATAATGGTAAGAGCGTTTTCAAACGCTCTGCTAGATTAGATTTATATCTTATCATAAAAGAAGCAGTATTACATCTGCATTAAAGTGAAAGCGCGCGAGAGAGTTTTCATTAGAATAGCTGAGTTAACAGCTCTGCTCTGTCACCAAAACTGGGAGCGGCACATTCTGCGCTTTACATCTGGATGGATTGTTCTTTCGAATAAGAAAAAGTTTTTAAAAGAATTCTTGAGTAAAATTGAAAATATCGGGCACACAAAAGTTATTACAGTTTTTCTGCTTTCCTACACCCCTACTTGACCGGTATTTTCAATGTTCAACTAAATTCAGTTCATTTTTAAGTTTTTTGAATGCCGGTCCTGGTAGGGGCTTCTTAAGTATATCTGCAGTCATTCTGTTGCTTGGGACATACTCTAATCTGATTGTCCCTTCTTCATGTAATTCTCTAATTAAATGATATTTAACGTCCACGTGTTTGCTTCGGCCTGCTGTTTATCTGATTCAATCATCTTAATGGCTGATTGGTTATCATCGTAAATGGTTACGGGTCTTATCTGGTCTAAATCCAGTTCTTCTAATAATCGTAATAACCACAGAATTTCTTGTGCAGCACTTCCTGCGGAGATATATTCAGCCTCTGCAGTTGATAGACTGACGCATTTTTGTTTACGAGAAAACCAATATATTGGGTTTTTCCGATAAATAATATATTGCCTGTAATAGACTTTCGGTCTTGGGGGTCGTTTGCGTAATCTGTGTCAGCGTACGCAGTTAGTGTTGCTGGATGATCATTGTTATAAATTAGTTTAAAATTAATAGTACTTTTGAGGTATTTTATTACTTTCTTAACAGTTTCCCAGTCGCATTTTCTTGGTCTTTCATTATGACGAGATAAAAAATTGATGGCAGCACTAATATCTGGTCGGCTGACGGTGGCTATATATAGAAGTGCCCCTACTGTTTTTCTATAATCAGTATTATTGGGTAAATAATTCTCATTCTCATTATTTTTTAAGTAATTTGTATCTATGGGAGCATTAGTAGGCTTCGCATTTTCTAAATTAAATTTATCTATTAATTGTTTAATCTTGTTTGACTGATCGATTAATAATGTGTTACTGTTTGGTCGTGTTATATTTATTCCCATATAATTAGTAACGTTCCCAAGGTTGGTAATACTATATTCGCGCCTAAGTTCTTCTATTATACTGTTTATATCATCTTTGGTTCCAGCAATTAGAATATCATCTACATACACTAGAATGTAGACTGTTTTGTTATTGGAGTTTCTTTTGTATAGGCATTTGTCAGTGGAACTCTGTGTGAAATTCAATTTTGTTAATGTTTCATTAATTTTAGAGTTCCAAGCCCTGGCTGACTGTTTCAGCCCGTAAATAGCTTTATTAAGTTTGCACACTTTGTGTTCTTCACCGGGATTTATGAATCCCTCGGGTTGGTGCATATAAATTGTTTCTTCGAGCTGACCGTGTAAAAACGCGGTTTTTACATCCAAGTGGTTTAATTCCAGATTTTTGTATAGGGCCATGACTAAAAAGGATCTAATTGTCGTATGAGACGCCACCGGGGCGAACGTCTCATCATAATCTACCCCGTACTTTTGGCTAAATCCTTTGGCTACTAGCCAGGGGATCTAGAACGAGCTTATCGAAATCCCCTCGTTATCGGAATTTCTCCGATGTGACGTCACATTCCGACAGCCTTTCTTATTTCGCTAGAACGAACTTATCGAATCGCTTTCATTATCGGAATTGTTTGGCGGAATCGTTTTCTGAAATTTCGACAGGTCTTTTCCGAGTGGAATCGTCGTGAGATAAACAATTCACAGTTCCAATGGCGTCTATCTTGACATTAAGTGTTATTCAAGAAAATGAAAAAACATGTTTTAAATATATTTAAATCTTAAAAATTAAATTAAATGAAAATTGTTATATATATATAGGTAACTAAAATTTTTATTTAAAAAGCATGAAGAATAGCATTTCTTAATACTTAAAGTTATTGAAAATTAATTAAATTTAATGAAAATTACAATAAATACCTATATATTTTTTCTGTAATTAAAATTCATATTAATCATGTATAATATTAATAACATATCAATTAAGAATAACAAGCCTTAATATTTAATGTTATTAAAAATTAAGTTTAATGAAAACTGCAATTATATATATATATTTTTTGAAACTAAAAGTCTTATTTAAAGTATATCTATGAATAATGTAAGTCCCAGTATATAAAACATTAATAAATCTTAAAGGAAATTATGATAAAGATTTATTTTCTCTGGAACTAAAATTTTCCTTTGTAAATTTTATTATAATTGAATTAAGTACGTTTGAGATACAACACGTCAATTCTATATTCACTTGCAAAACTTCATTTCCAAGTAGCTATATAATAGAATCTAATAAGAATCTCATTTCTTAGTGAGGGAAAAGTGAGCAAATTAAAATAATAATAATAATAATAATTATTATTATTATTATATAAACAATATTTTAATATCAATTGCTTATATATATTTTTTAAATATGCAATGCGTTTATAGTTATCTAAAGCTTTAGAATAGATTAATAATAAAATCGAAAACACCAAATTTGCATACAGATAAGTGAATGATACATCATCATATTTTAATATAAAATTGCATCACAAAAGTACTAAATGAAAAGTAAGTGTGCCCAACATGTTCAAAAGACTTTGTATAAAATAATGATTACAAGAATTAGTAAAATTTTCAGAAGCAAATATATCGATTGAGATAAATTATTTCACTACTTTCGAGAAATACAAATGTAAACACATCATTTTGTAATCATAAAAATTTTAAACTAGAAACAATTTACACAACATTAATATTTCATTTTCATCTTAGATTAAGAAATAATATTATCATCAAATTGCAGTTTTTTATTTGCTTCCTACAGTTAAATACTCCAAAAGTTAATATTCGAAAAACTCTGATATTAAATCTTTTAAAAAATGCAAAAAAGTTAAAACCTTCTTTTTTTTTTTTTTTTTTTTTTTGGCGGGGGGGGGGGGGGGGTGATTTGCAGAATATTTTTTTCTCTGGGAACTGACAGTATGATAAATTCTTTGAAAAGTAAAATGAAAACAAAAATATATACTATTACGTTTAAGGCATGTTAATACAATAAATCATTTATAATAATACATGTACAAAAATAAATAAATAAAATAAAATAAATAATAATAATAATAATTAAGGAAATTAAAAAAAAAAAAAAATCTGGAGTGACTCCACTCGACTTTCCGAACATTGAGTAATTAACAGTTTTGTAGATAAAGTAAAGAAAGAGGAGTTGTTAAACAAACAAAAGAGAGAAAACCGTAATAGAGTGTTTGAGTATTTTTCTCCATCTATTACACGATGTTTTATTTAACGCTACTGAACTTTGAGCCCATATATCATAATGATAAAGAATTTTTCGTTGTGTCCCTGTAAAAACCTATAAATGCTAAATTCACCAAAATGCTTATAGTTAGTGCAACAGTGATTTATAATACTCATATAAATTTTCAGCTCAATTCAATAAGGCGTTTAGATGCTATCGTACTTTTAAAAATTTAGTCCCATAGGCCATAATGATAAAGAATTTTTCTTTGTGTCCCTGTAAAAAAACTGTAAGTGCTAGATTCACCAAAGTCTATACAGTTAGTTCAACTGTGATCTATAACATGTGTACAAATTTTTTGCTCAGATTAATAAGGTGTTTAGGCGCTATCACACTTTTAAAAATTTGGACCCATAGGCATAATGATAAAGAATTTTTCTTTGTGTCCCTGTAAAAAAACTATAAGTGCTAGATTCTCCAAAATCTATACAGATTGAGTATTTGTGACCTATAATATGTGTATAAATTTTTTGCTCAATTGAATAAGGCGTTTAGATGCTATCGCACTTTTAAGATTTTGCTCCCATAGACCATAATGATAAAGAATTTTTCTTTGTGTCCCTGTAAAAAAACTATAAGTGCTAGATTCACCAAAATCTATAGGGTTCGTACTATGGTGATTTACAATATGCGTACCAACTTTCAGGTTAATTGAACAAAGCGTTTAGACGCTAGCGTGTTCACTCACAGACATACACACATACACACATACACACATACACACACACATACATACATCATCGTAAAAATAGTGAAAACGGACTCAGGGGACCTCAAAACGTATAGAAACACCAAAATCTCGAATTCGGATTTTTGACATGATTACAATACTTTCCTCACTATAGTGTTCGGAAAGTAATAATGATGTTAATGTTTATATGGGCAAAGTAAAAACATATTACCTGAATAGCATCCAACGCTTTTTTATCCATAGTAAATAATTCCTCGTTCGTAATTGTGTAAAAAATTAATGCTAGCAACAAACACTTTGAGGCGTAAAATCATTTACATTCACGGCCTTAAAATGCTAGTAACTGTCAAAGATTGAATTTCGATTATAACTCTCGTTTAATATATAGAAAATACATACGTTATTTATATATATATATATTAAAAAAAATGAAGCTAAATACTCTTCTCTTATTAAATAAAATAGAAACACACGTTCACACTCTCGCAAGGAGAGGCAGCCATCTTTGTTTATCTAAAAAATCCAAGTGGAATCTCGCGAGGAGAATGAAATGATCCTTGTCTGTGATTGGTCAACTTAAACCGATTTCGAAAGCAGTTTGGGTGCTTTGGAAGAAATTTCTATTCACCTTTCCGATAAGGTGGTTCTAGGGCATAAATTGCATGTCGGGATGATTTGGGTTGCAAGCCAAGGATCCCGATATCGGGATGTTTCCGCGTCGAATTCTTTCCGATGGGTTCGTTCTAGAGCCCCTGGCTTTATATTTTTGAATTTCACCCTTATCATTATATTTCGCCTTAAATGCACATTTCGAGCCTACTATGTGTGTGTTAGGAGGAGGGTCTACCAATTCCCATGTATTATTTTCGTTTAACGAAGTATATTCATCTTTGGCTGCTTTTAGCCAATTTTCTTTTTCTATGGAATTTTCTATTTGTGATATTTCGTGGAAGGTTTTGGGTTCGTTTACGTTCATAGTATTTGACAATAAAACAAATCTATCAGGTGGAACACCTCTGTTAACTCTTTCTGACCTTCTCGGAATTGTTTGATCTGTCATATCATGATTAATATCCTCAGTTTGATCTGATTCTTGATTTATTTCACTTAGTATCACCGGGAAGTTGTTTTTATGATCATTTGTTTCGCTAGAATTTTTTTCATTTATATCATTGTTTGTCTCTAACAGTGCCTCATCGATATACTCAAGATTGTTATTTTTTGTTTTTGTCGCTACAAACTTTACTGTTCTACAGATTTTAACATTATTATCTATATATACTCTATAACCTTTACTTCTAAGGTCATAACCAACAAGTATTCCTTCCTTTGCCCTGTTGTCAAGCTTCCCTCTAGTGGTTTTTTGAGTATACACATATGCCTTACAACCAAATGATTTTATATGCGAGAGATTTGGTTTATTTCCATTCCATTTTTCATATGGTGTTTTATCGCATGCACTCGTCGGCAATCTATTCTGTAGATAATTAGCAGTCATAAGGGCTTCACCCCAAAATTTATTTGGCAAACCGCTCTGTCTTAACAAACATCTGGTCATTTCGACCAATGTTCTATTTTTTCTCTCCGCCACTCCATTTTGAGGAGAACAATGCGGTATTATTAATTGGTGTTCGATTCCTTCATCTGCGAGAAAGTTTTCAAATTCATTGCTTGTATACTCTCCGCCATTATCGGTACGCAATATTTTTATTTTTCTGCCAAACTTGTTTAAAGTCAACGCATAATATTGTTTAAATTTATCAAACACCTCACTTTTTTTCGCAATAAGTATGTAAATGTAAAACGGCTATAATCATCTATAAATGTTAGAAAATAATTTTCCCCTCCTATTGTGGAAGTTTGAAAAGGTCCGCAAACATCTGAAACAACTAGATCTAATGGTTTTTCTGCCCTGAAAGGATATGTGTCATCCTCCAATTTTGAAATGATACAGATTTCGCATTCTGTGTTGTGTTTACATTTATTTAACTCAATTCCAGTTGCTATATTTTTGTCGACAAACGCTTTTATTTGTTGATAATTTTTATGCCCTAATCTTTCATGCCACAATTTTATACAATTTTTATTTGCGCAAGCTTCTGCAATATTTACACTTTCGGAAAATTTTTCGCTCGTTTGTACTTCATATAAATTATCTGTTAAGTTTGCTTCTATATAAGTTTTATTCCCGAATTTGATTTTACATTCATGATTTTTAAATATGGCAACACAACCATTCTCTGTAGCTTTCTTTACCGATATTAGATTTGTGGCTATATTGGGTATGTATAAAACCTCCTTTAAAGTAATATTATTTATTTCCTTATCCGAGTTAGTTACCTTAAGATTCACGCCCTGTGAGACTACGGAGTGCCCATTCGCTAGCATAACACTAACCTTTTCGTTGTCTTTCACATTTGTAAATTGATTTATGTCGTTGCAGATATGCCTGCTGCTCCCACTGTCTACTATCCAAGAGTTATGCTCAGTTTTATCTATAATGAACGTGAGATTCTTTAATTTGTTTTCTGTTTCCTTTATGAGTTGTGTTTTATTTTTGTTTTTGTACTTGCTGGGATTATTACCGCTGTTATGGAAATTATTATAACTCCTTTGGTTATGATTTGGCCTGGTGTTTAAGTGCCAGCATTCGTTACGGGTGTGTGAGTTCCTTCCGCAAAAATTGCAATGTTTACTTGGTGGTGTTTTACGTTTAAATTGAGTTTTATACGCGTTTTCACCTTTTGTGTGGTGATTTTCTGTTCTTTTAATATATTCATCAAATAATTTGCTTTTAATGTACTCTGGTGTAAGTTCATCGTCATTTCTGGCTTCAAAAGCCGTGATCAGGGTGTCATAACTAGGGGGTAGTGAGCACAGCATTAACGCTGATAAGTGCTGCTCATTTATTTCTTCTCCTATCGCTAACAATTTTTCCCTTAACTTATAAATACTAGTTATGTGTTCTATTAAATTTCCACCCTCGGCTAATTTGGTAGAGTATAATTTTCTGAGCAGAAATAATTTGATGCTTAGATTTGTCCTCTCGTGTGTATTTTTAAGCGCATCTCATGTTTCCCTGGCTGTGGACAGGTGTTTAACATAAACAATTTGTGTATCCTCTATAGCTAAATTAATTATGGCGCGCGCTTTACGATCTTTAGATCGCCATTCATCAGTTAACGGTTCTGGGGGCGCTTCTATAATAACCTGGAAGAGATCCTCCTTCGTGAGGAGCATCTCTACCTTAAATTTCCAGCTATCGTAGTTGCTATCGTAGTTGCCAGCTATCGTCGTTCCAGCTATCGTAACGTTTTTTGTGCACATTGGGGCACTTCATCTTTTTTTTCAGTGACATATACTCGAAATTACAATTTTTAGAGTTTGTCACTTTCCTTGCTAGTTCCGATATGTGAGACTGCCATCGAATGCCTTCTCATGTTCTCTATGAATACGTTTCCACTGAAAGGAAACAAATAAAATATTTTTGTAAAAAAAAATAGAACCGACTCCAAAGAGCAACAATTATTCAAACAACTAAATGAAATGAAATTGAAAATTGCGCCTAAAAGTATGAAATAATTTCTTTCGCCAAACAACATAAACACTACAATTAATCATAACTTTTGAAGTCGGTGCAAAATTAAATAAAAATTCATAGTTTTATTCAATAAAAAACCAGTTTATTTTCGAAATATACTTTGGCATCTACAAAACACAGGTGAAAACTATTTTATTTCAAATACAGTTAAGATTTCTTAAGCTGCAAAAGTTTGCGGAGTTGACATGATATCTGTCGCCCCTGGCGAAAACAAAAAAGAGATCGCAAAATTATCTTGCGAACATATGAAATTCCTTTCAAAAACCATGGTTATTTTAATAAGGTATATTAAAAGAGCAATCAAGAATATGAAACAATATTTCGTACAATGTATATTACGAAAATATACATCTCGTGTGTATATTTTTGTATTACGATTTGATCGCCAAATCCAAACACTGCCAAGAACGATAAGTATCAAAGCCGGTTTACGGAAATTTCGCCCCCAGCATCTCGCCCCCAGCATTTTGCCCCCAGCATTTCGCCCCCGGCATTTTGCCCCTGGGAAATCTCGCACCCCGGAAATTGCGCCCCCCGAGCAGTGGATTTCAAAGTTAATAAAAACATGATAATATTTTAGGAAATACTGCATGTATGATTATATTTTTATTTGTAATTACATTTATATTTTACACCACTCGGGGGCAAAATTTCCGGGGGGCGAAATTTCCATTACGACTTAGGAAAACATTCCACAAAGGTCCTAGAGTATGATAATTGGTCTTAAACCCTACACCAACCCTACCTAGACACCGAACAAACTGCCCAACATGGGTTCCAATCCGGCACCTTCCGTCTGCGAAGTTTTGAGAACAGAAACTCGCAGCTACGAGTAGGGATGATTAGATCTCTGTATAAATTTTCACAATTATTTCACTACGGGAGCCTTGGCCCAGTGGCCAATCCTTCCTTACAGAGTGGGAGGACAAGCCTCCCCAACTAGCCATTTTGTAAAGAATGGCACATGGTGATTTTAAGCCTACTTCATTGCAGAAACTTTGCATATTAAATAAAACCTTAATATAACAATATTTATAAAATCCCACTTATTTAAACTTAATTCAATTGGTGTGTCTGAAAATTTCTTACAAATTATGTTTAAAAAACTTACTTTTGGAATTGAAAAACTTTCTTTTTCGATTTTCTCGACACTGCTAAGAAGTAGCTCAATGAAACTAAGGTAGATGTACAAAGACAGCAGTAGCTTTTAATAGAGAAAATGCTAAAATATTTTTCAATATACTAAAATTGAAGGGTGGGCCAAGCCTCCCCAGTTTCCCCATCATATGTAAGGAGAATATTACAATCATGTCAAAATCCGACTTCAAGATTTTGATGTTTCTATACGTTTTGAGATCACCTGAGTTCATTTTTACTATTTTTATGAGGATGTGTGTGTGTATGTATGTGAGTAAACAAGATAGCGCTTAAACGTTTTGTTCAAATGAGCTGAAATTTGATACATATGTTATAGGTCACCATAGCACGAACCCTATTGATTTTGGTAAATCTAGGACTTAAGGTTTTTTTTACAGGGACACAAAGAAAAATTCTTTATCATTATGGTCTATCCCAGATAACAAGCACATTTGCAGCAAGTTTGATTTTTCTTGATATTATCTTGCCATGACAAATTTGATGCGATAAATTTGCCGTGAAACTGCCGCAAAGTGGACACAACATAAATCTATCTTTTGTTTTAATTAATGTATATATATTTTTTTCCTTTCACACCATTTCTGCTGCAAACTAAAATTGCTATGCAAGTATTTGAAACTCAACCAAAGACTGATATTGAAGCGGTTTCGCAACGTTGTCTTGCTCGTGCTGTTTACTGGTGGAAGAAGCGTGACGTTATCCGCGGGGCTCGAAGTCTCGTGTCGACAAGTCTTATGCGAAATACAAGCTATATTTACATGTTTCTGTGTGTGTTTGCAGATAATGTGACGTGATAAGAATCTGAGTTTGCAATGCCTTAACAGTAGGTGTGACATGACAAGCTTGCCTATTGCAATGAATTTGCAGTACTCTTAATTCGACAAACCGAACTTTTCTACTTGTTTGCAACGAATTTGCAGCAAATTTGATACAGTAAGAGTGCAACTTGCACGACAACTTTGCTGCAAATTTGGCGTATGGTGACTTCGGAGTTTGCGTTAACTTGCTTCAGTCTTGTTATGAACTTACAGCTTGTCACACTGAACTTGCTGCAAGTTTGTTGGCTTACAAAGCAAGATTGCTGCAATTTCACTGCAAATTGAAATTGCTATGTGGGATGTGTCCAAATTCTTTAAATTGCAATTGTGTCGAAACGCCTTATTCGATTGAGCTGAAAATTTAAACATATATTATAGGTCAACATCGCACAAATTGTATAGATTTTAGTGAATCTAACTCGTATAAATTTTTACAGGGACACAACAAAAAATTATTTATTATTATGGTCTATAGGCCCAAATTTTTTAAAGTGCGATAGCATCTACACGCCTTATTCGATTGAACTGATAATTTATACACATAACATAGGTCACAGTCGCACAAACTGTATGGATTTTGGTAAATCTAACCCTCATAGAATTTTACGGAAACACAATGAAAAATCCTTTATCATTATGATCTATGGGCTCAGATTATTTGAAGTGCAATAGCGTAACATTAAACAATGGAGAAAAATACTCATACACACTATTAAAAATTTCCTTTTTGTTTATTTAACGACTTGTTTTACTTTAAGTTATTTATACAACTGTTAATTACTTAATGTTCGGAAAGTCGAGTGATTCACTCCAGATTTTTCTTCACGGTATGGCTTTGAATAAGAGGATTCTTTGAAAGGAGTTATATACGAAAAGTGATCATTTCATATCAGGAGTTAAAACAGTATTACCTGCTCTTTCAAAACGAGACTCATAAGAGCGATATACATTTCTACAAGGGCATTAAATCGTGCTAATTCAGTATTAAATCCAAAAAGGAAATTTTAGGAGAGAGAAAAATTGGCCCTTAAATAGATATGGACTTTTAGAGAGGTTTTTGATTGGTTATTTTCATTGAACTATGGCAGATAATTACTTAAAATTATTTTACTGAAAATATTATTTGATCATTTTAATATGAATATGAATTTAAGTTGTTTTTCTATAAGTTTTGTAAATGTCAATATATATATAGATATATTTTATTTATTTATTTATTTATTTATTTTTTTTGGGGGGGGGGCAGGAGGGCTTTAACCCCTAGCTCCCCCATTGGATCCGTCACTGAATACAGCAGTATTTTTCATTCAGTCAAGTAAATATAGATAAATGGCATATTACACTGCGCTGAAAAAAAAAAAAAAAAAAAAAAAATTCAAGCTCTAATATTATTTTTGCTGGTTCTCATGTAAAATGACCTCCTGAATCAGAATATGACTCCCATTTTGCCCAGTCACCCACCGTTTTCTAGGGACCCCACCCCCTTCCCCAATTTTTATCACTGTTCGCTAATTCTATGACTATGAATTTGATTTGGAGAATGAAAAAGGATTAATTTAACACCTAAAAACAAAAAAATATAATGTTTAATAAATAGCATTTATAATAGATTAAAAAAATATAAGAAATATAATACGTAATTTCAGTGGAAAATCCCCCCCTAAATTTTCCCCTTGCCGAAAATGTTCCTGTTTTAGAATTTTCCAACATCGTAGCCCCTCAGAAGATATTTAACAGTTAAAATAATCCTCTCCCCTCCTAAAAATCAATTTTATAGCCATGAAATCACCGAAAAGGGATAAAAATAGGAGACCGTCCCTAAAAAACGGTGGGTAGTAGGGCAAAATAGATGTCATATTCGGAATCAAGAGGTCATTTTACATTTGCAAAAATGGTGTTGGGGGCAATTTTCATGCCGAGTAGTGTTATCGTTAATCAGTTTTTGATAGAATGAGCTAAAGAAACATATTCAGGAAATAAGAATATCGCCTTTTTTTTTTTTTTTTTTTTTTTTAATTAATAAATGATTTGTAGAAAACTATTTTATTTTTTAACTATCAAATATTTTTCATTAATAATTAATATGAATGTTTGAGTTTATTGTATTAAAGCAAAAAATGCATATATTGCTGAAAATGTAGAATAGTCAACTATCATAATATTTTGTTTAACATTTTATATACATAAATAATACATAATACAATAACATAATGCACATAAACAATACATTATACATAACATTTTCTGTCAAAGAATTTCATTATTTACTTCCATCATTACTTAACTTGAACCTGGAAATTAAAATTTATGTGCATTAATACTCAAGCGTGACGTGAAATAACAATGTATAGTGCTTTAAGTAAATATAAATTAAAAATTGTCTTTTTATAAATTGTAAAAATAAATTAATAAATTACTATTTATTTGAAATATTAATATATAAGAATAGTTTAATAAAGAAGCACCACAAAACTGGCGTTGTAAAAAATATTACTTATAAACTTTGAATAAACATCATAAAATGCAATAAATCTCGCAACAATTGTTTCGGGTTGCCGCTTTGACTGCAGCACTCGTGCTTACTTTATTCGCCTGATGAAGGGTCGTGTGTTTTTTCGACCCGAAACAATTGTTGCGAGTTTATTGCATTTTATGGTGTTTATTCAAAGTTTGTAAGTTTTATATAAGAATAGTGTATTGCTATTTTCTTTTTCGAGACAAAATATTAACTTTTTGGTTCTTTTAAAGTTGAAACACATAAATTAGGAAATAATATTTGAAAATAAATAAATTATAAAACTATATTTTAGTACGAAAATATTAATAAAAGTTAATAATGGTAATAATAGTAATGAGCCACAAGACGATAGAAGGAAATCCTTTCTTTAAAAATAAATGAAATAAAATAAACTAATAAACTACGATATTTTCGCTTAAATGAAAAATTCTAGCATTGATGTTCTAGTTTGACAATATTTGCTAAGTCACGTCACAGCACAAAAACATAAATGATAGCTTTGTGTTTCGGTGAATAGACACAAATCCAACACATTTTCCCGTTGTTATTACATCATCATTTAGGCGGAAGAAAAAGTCTTATTCAATAAATGCAAAAATCTTCCTATAATTCAGCATCTGCTCCGTCATTGTCATCAGTGGCGGCTCGTGCAAATTTTCACAGGTGGGGCCCGATCCATCGTATGATGCGTAATTTAACTTTAATACTATTCATTATTCAAACATGAAGCAAACATTAATAAAATGGGATGTAAAACGAAATTTCGGATTTTTTTTTTTTTTTTTTTTTTTTTTTTTTTTTATGATGGCGAATCTTAAATTCAACACTATGAAAAACATTGCATAAAATTTATCTCAAAAATTAAAGTTTTATAAATACAATTGAAAAATTCTGCAACGTTCTGACCAATGGAATATCAAAATTTAAATATCTGGAAGCTAGTAGATGGAAATTGCCAAGTTCGATACCAGATCGCTTTCGTCGACATATACATTTGAAGTTTACTATATGGTTTAAAATAATGGTTTTCTCCAAAACTCAAATAAAAAAGGCTATGTAACACTTAGAAAGACTTTCTACAGAGAGTACACCACTCAGGTCTAGGACCCTCTTTTAGTCAACTTGCTTTAACCCTAACATTACACACCATTAAAATTTAAATTCAAATGTCTCAGAGTGTAATATTATTTAGCTTACGCTAATTATATCCCTAAACCTTTTAATTATAGAATTTCAAGTGTTATATTCATGTTTCTTATCTTAAAAAATAAATAAAATAAACCTTAACCAATCTGTAAGATGTTATATTGGAATTTAGAAAGTCATGATTAATGTAATGTGGATACATTAAAAAAAAAAAAAAAAAAAAAAAAAAAAAAAAAAAAAAACACCATGTTTCTCACTTAATTTTAGATAATTTAAATTAACTTTCAATAAATAAAGAAATAAAACGGTCTATGATCTTAAAAAAGAAAAAAAAAAAAGAAAAAAGAAACATTGCGGATGTTTCTATTAAATCGCATTTAAAAGAAAACATCCTTTAAGAATAATAATAAATCACAATTTTATACAGCTATTTAATCCATTTATCCATGTAAATCCATTAATTATTTATCTAAAAATTTTACAATTTATTTACATAAAAGTTTTAATACAGTATTCTGAAGGGGAAAAAATAAATAAATCACATATTATTTTAATTTTTATCCCCCCCCCCCCCCCCCCCCATCATTTAAAGTCAAAACACTTTAGTTAAAGAGGTCTTAAATTCTTATACAAGCTTTTATCTCAAAGGCTAGTCTAGAAAATATTTTTGGCTATTACCAGATTTCTTCTTTTAAACACTAAAATTTTAAACTGTCATGTATAACTCTAAAAAATTCACCGAAAAATCAATGAGGGGAAAAAAAAAGTAATGCAGAAGTCGCCAAATATTATCCGTGAATTGCATGGTTAACAGACAGATTTTTTTCCTATAGTTTTGTTCCAAAGGGCAGGACTCTGCTGGCCCATCGACGAGAAAATTACAACGTGCTTATACTGATAAAGCAGTTAGTCGCCAAATATGTTAACCCGATCGTCTAGTAGAATTAATTGTACAAATAAACACGCCAATTTCGGGCCGAATGAAAACGACCCGCTGTATCAGATAAGGAAAAGGGAAGTAGCGGTCTCCCTCTCAGTCATTAGTGATTTGTGACAGCTGGAAAAATATATTGACAAATAAATGATAATGAAAGAAGATTAAAAAAAAGTTAGATAGACGTAGTTATTTTGTATATATGTTTTTGAACAGTTATAAAAAACAAAATTATTATTACTATTACTATTTTAATCGAGAAAAAATTTAGGTGGGGCCGTGCCCGTTGGCCCTCAATTTAGAACCGCCACTGATTGTCATTAACTAGAAGTTCAACAATAACTGAATTCATTACAATAGAAAACTGTCTTACTTAGCATTTAAAAATTCCGCTCGGCATCAAAGTTTATAAAGCACATTAAAAACTCTTAAAATATTGATAACATGTTTTACACGGAAATATCGAAATTTTAGCAATAGCAAAAATTTAATTACCCGTGGATCGAACCTGGGTTCTTATGTAGTCACTAATGCTATGTACAGGACCCGAATTTACTCCCTGGCATTGCCACTTTTAGCTCTTTATTTTTTCAATTAATTTGGCTTTCCATCTAAAATATGTTGCTTACAATATTTTCTTCTTAAAATAATTTCAACAAGAATAAATTGTGTGCATGCCAGTGATCGAACCTGGGTCCTAAATATAATCAATTTTCTACCCAGGACCTAAATTCAATTCACAGCATGATCACTTTTAGTTCTTCTTAAAATTATTTCGCCCTTTTCACGTTTGGTTTAGGTTTTAAGTAAATTAATAATTATTGATATTTAAGGCGTACATTAAATATTTCTAGCAACCAGTTTCCACCATAAATCTCCCAAACTTCAGTAAAGAAGTATTTTTGCTTTGGAAGAGATGTGAAACATAATAAATTTCCTTTATCATTTTGACAGCTGGCTATTTACTATTTGACCTTTATTGCTTTATGTAATAGTGACATGTTAAAGATGATGCAAGTAGGAAGAAGACTATGAGGAAGGAGAAAACGAAATTTTAGTACCAGTTTTGAAATAAATAGAGCTATGGACATACGCAAATTAATGATAAAAATTGCTACTGCCGTTATAAAAATTCACATAGATTCAGTTTCATCCTTGTTAAAATATTGTCTTCGGGGTATTTTTGTATGTTGAACAGTTAAAGCATTCCCTTGGCGTTCCTCTAAAACATACATTGCTGATTGCTTAACAAAATGATTTTACATCTTTGTGATTAGGCATGTTAAATTTTATCCTTAGCAATTGATGTGGTAAATGCCGCTGGTATATACATATGTGCCGACGGTACATACATTGTTTAACACAAATCCACAAAATCCCTTTTTAAAGTAAAGTATTGTTTTAGAGGAACGCCTTAAGTTGTGGTTCATTTTTCTTTAAAAAACGTACTTTTACGTGACTCGCAAGCAGTGTGTTTAATTATTTTTCATTAGCAAATTGCACGCTATTTGCAAAGTGATGCAACTCTTTGAAAGTGATTTCGTTGAAAAATCTTTCATGGTTAAATAAATTGCAGAACTATCATAATTTTTCACATTTAGCATTATGCAACACTAACTGCCAAAAATTTCAATCTAACATAGTTATACAGTGTTTTATATGATAAAAGGTTACTTTACTGGACATTACTGGATATACGCATTTTGAATTACTTCTGCATATATTTTAAATAGTGAGTTAGAAAGTAATTTACATACGCAGTTTAATAATACCCCCCCCCCTCTTTTATGAAAACTTCATTTTTTAATGACGTCACTTTACTAATAAGTGTGCAAAATATCATCACTTTATTTTTTTCTTCACAGATGAATAAAATAAATGGCTTTACACCAAACTCAGTAATTTATATAAAATACTTATTTGAACGGCCAATGAATTAAAGCTAACCAAGAGGTTACAAAAGTTTATTCACGGATTCACAGATTTCTAATATGTTAAATATATACTATATATTATCTTATATTTCTCAAATTTTTATTATATGCATTTTTTTTTTTTTTCATAAAAAAAAAAGAGAAGAAAAATTATTTTTTATAACGAAGAAAAGCGATTACTCAAATAAGCATAGCTCCTTGAATGTAAAATGTTGCAAATGCTTTCCTTATAAGTTAAACAATTCTTTATTTTTTGTATTTACTCTTAAGTAAGCCACATCCAGAAATATGTAAAGTCAATTTCAGAAATTGGTTGAATAATCCCTCAATTTCAGAAATTGAAAAAAAAAAAAAAAAGAAAGAAAGAAAACAGTCTGCGTTTAAGAGCATTTCAACGATAAAACTTTCGTTTAAGTTACTTCCCGAAAAAAATTGTAGGTAAAATCAGCTTATCTAAATGATTTTGAGAAAATTTACGTTTAGCCCGTTTAGCCATGACTTGCAGTTGTGTTGCAGATGTTCCAATCCATAATTACCTGGACTCTAAACTACAACTGTAACACCTTTTTGTTACAAAAGTGATAAAACATCTGCGTCTATAAACTTAAAATTCAGGAGGAATCAGATGACCTATAAAGCGAACAAAGATTTTAAGAATCATAAATAAGTGATTAAGGATTTTCTTTTGTATGTGAAGCTCTATCATCTACCGCAGCTCTAAAAAAATTATACTAACTTTGACGTGGGCTTTCTTAGCGCTATACCTGAGAAAAATCCACGCTATTCCTGATGCATTAGATTTGCTGTAAACTTATTAAAACTGGGGTGAAGATTTTGTCTTATCAGCTTCATTTTTTCAGTGAAAGCGTAGCCTAAGCGTTCACCCCTTTTCGGAGTAGAGTCATTTCCGATAGTTTGCCACTCCCATAAGTAAACTAACAGTAGAATCTAAAATTTTATTTTTCTTTCAACAAAACATAATTTTCTTTTCTGCTTCTAATGATTATAATCTCAATTATTTTTCCACAGCTGTTTAATACAGGTTGTCCACTAATCGACCCCCGATTTTAAAATTAAATTACTCCTAAACAAATATAGGTATAGGCAGGCCCGGACTGGCTCCTCTGGAGGCCCACGGCTAGAAATTGAAAAGGGACCCCTTACTGAGGAATTTAGAGAGAACACATTGAAAAATGTAGTTTTTAAAAATTAGGTTTACATGCCTAAAAGCACATTTAGCTTTCTTGCCACTTGGAAAATAGTTGAGTAAAAATGTAAGCTTTTTTTCTGATGCACATTAAGGGACAAAAAAAAAAAAAAAAAAAAAAAAAGGCGCACTGCAGAAAAATTGATTTATACCTTTCTTATTTGTAATAACTTCAAAACTAATGATTGAAACAAATAAAACTGTCATGTTTGCATAATACCAAAAAGAAGAAATGATACCTATGTACATTTTCGATTTACTAATTCACTCTATGAAGTACTTAATAAAAATCTACATAAAACTTTCTTTTTTAGTGTAATATAATAAACATATAATTAGCATTTTATTATGAATTATTGTATAAAAAAAAACAATTTATATTTTAATATATGAAATAAAAATATTTATTTGTTAAATCTAAACAATTACTTAAGAAAAATATGTATTCTGCATTGGGTTATTCCACTTTTATATGGAATTATGCTTTAATTGGCAGTGCCATAGTATTATGCAGTGTTGTAATATAAAATCTCAGAAATTCAAGCATGTCAAATATCATAAATATTTTTTTTCTATTTCTTGGAGAGTTATAGGCTGCAAATTTCGAATCCTCCCCTCTTTTACCCTCACCTTTTTATAGACTAAACATTTTCGAGCGGATTTTGATTAAGACTATTTCGAAGCCTGGTAAAGAAGAAATTCTACGCTATTCTTTGTGAGATTTATCTTAAAGTGAAAAAAGATATAATTAATTACAGAATTATAGGTGCTCGTAGAAATTAACAATTTGAATCAAATAAACACACCACTGATGCCGCATAGCAAGGTGCATTATCATCTTGAAAGGCTGTTTGCGGAAAAATCTGAAATACCTCCAAAATAGTCGGGTAGGCGCCACTTTTATAATGGCTGTGTTTTATTTCGAGTTAATTGACACCTTGAACATGAAAATTTGGCCGACTCCTTGAAAAGTTATTTATCTCCGTAAAATAATGTACAGAGAATGTGTCACTGTTTTAAGACTGAATTTTTATCAAGTCGGTCACCATTTTCGTTGTCCTACTAGTTTTTTTCTCAGCTCGAAATAAATTAAACTTTACTTGTGAGGTAGGAGTTGCGCCGAGTTGAGGAACTAAAGGTCATCGAAGGAAGTCAGTATTGAACGTGATAACGTCGAGTTGGGATTGAATGTTGTTTGATATTGGGAAAGTTTCTAGCTGATACAGCATGGTTTGACGATGTTGAGGGTGAGATAGCTAGTTGAAGGGGTCGAGCAGAGGTGAATTTACTTTAGCATGGAGTGTCTAGTAATTGGATCGTTAGTTTCATAAATTTAAAACAGGATCTACGTAGATTGTGAAATGTAGTTAAGATATGAATGTGGATATTTTTTAAAGAAGTAGCTTGGTAAAATGAAGTGAATCGTGTTGTCTATTTTTGAGAACTTTAAATAGAGCGATAGTTGTGTAATAAACTAATCAGTGAATTAAAGCATTACTTGTTTTGATTTTTTGAATGGAATATTTTCATAAAGGGTTAAACTGAAAGTGTTTTTGAGAGCTTAAAATAAGCTATCTCTGAAAGAATGAATTGGATGGTTTTAAATAACTGCTGAAGGCAGAATGAGTTAAGCACAGCTTGAAAAAAAAGAAAAAAAAACAACTCATTTTATTAATTTTTAGTTAATTTGTGTAACTTTAATAAATTAACTAAAACTCTTAAAAAGTAACCTGGGTAAAAAAAAACTTTTAGGCGGGTTGTTTAGAATAAATTTTTTGAGCTTAACAGAGGTTCACTGTTTATAAATAGTGGTAAACTATGCATAAAGATTAGGTCTCTTAAGATGAAAGGGATTTGTTGTTCAGTGTTTTTGCTTTAAAATATTGCATTGGCTTACTAAGCCAAACTGATCTGAATCTGATTTTATTTTGTGAATTTTGTTTATTTAAAGTTAAAGAAAGAATAACTTGGATTTGAGTAATAAGCTAAACTCAGACATATTTCTTGAGAGAGAAATTAAATTGGAAAATAAAATTTTTAAAGAAAATATAAGACCAGTTTTGTCATAAAGTAACAGATTATTTTTATGCTATTTAACTTTAATTAAAATCTTAGAGAAGTATGCAGTGGAACTTTAATAAATGACTGTTAGTCCTTGAGGGCCATAGTGTATTGATAAAGATGTAAAGCTTCTCTTTCAAGGAGTGCCAGTCATTGTAAAGAGTTCTGATTTGAACTGCAGTTTTCCTGGATTTTCTTTAAAACCTAATAATTACTTTCAGGTAATTTTAATGGGTACTAATAGAAAATATGTAGTACATTATTTGATTCAATCACTTCACTTGTAGACAATAGACTTTCTCTGAATACCAGGTGTTGGACTGCAGATTTAGAATAAAATACATTGAAATGACTTACAATTAATACAGGTCTTTTTTTTTTTTTTTAATTAAGTACATTTGTGTCAGTAAGCCATGCAATCAAGGGCAGTTGAAAAGGGTTGATGTAGTTTACCACAATAACTCTTTTAAGTTAGAAAAAAAAATGTTCTGGTACAATTAAACAAAAATATTCACAACGCTTTGCACCCTTTTAAAAAAAAAAAAAAAATTTCATTGTCTTTAAATTTAATTGATTGAAATTTCCAGAAAAATCAATTTGTTGAAAAGTACGTAGTGATTTGAGACTAAAACTTAGAGTTAAAAAAAATAGCAAAAGACAAAAGATTCTTTAAGAGTGACAAGTATTTATTTTACCACTAACCCCTGTCTTGAATTGAAATCAGAATAGAAATATGAGCATTTTTTCAAAATAATTTTTAACTGCACATGCGCAAGCTATAACGAAATTTCATTTGCATACTACTATTAGCCAAAGTACTGAGATACTTATATGAAAATCCCAAGCAAATGTCGTGAAAATTCAAAAAGTTGTCCTTATTAGAATTAACTGAATTTCAGTTCCTCTTAAAAAACGGAAAATGATAGGGGTTTTTATCAATATTTATTTATAATCAACGAACACTGTATTACCTATGATAATTAAAATTAAATACAAGTTAAAAGAATTAGGGATGCATTTTAAAATTTACTTATTAGTTTCTGAGGAAAATAAAAATAAAAATAAATAAATAAAATGTGCATGTCTATTAACCATGTAAAAAAATATATATCATGTAAAAATTTGCAGAAAACATGATTTCTCTTATATTTTTATTTAATATAAGAGAAATCGTGTTTATTTTTATTTTAACAGAAATAAATATAAAATAAAATAAAATAACCACATTTTAATTATAAAAAAAAAAAAAAAATCTATGCGAAACATTTTCCTCAAATATAAATAAGAACTATAAATTAAACTAGTGTTCTAGTAATAATAATAATAATAAAATAAACAACGCACTGAAATTGGTCTATCCGTCTAACAGCTACAATGCCATACACACGACACACGCGCTGATAGAGAAAAACTTCGAATTTATAACCCTCCTTTTTAGTTGGGCCGTTGAGGTTAAAAGAAAAGAAAAGAAAAGAAAAAAAACTTATAAAAAATTGTGTCGGTCCCATAACAAATATGTCCGTACATTGTTTTTAGTGGGCTTAGAGCAAGAATTGGCAATGGGACAATTGTGACATTTACAGGACAAGAAAAGTTAATTGTTCTCACTAAAGTTACTGAATCCTTTATTCAGAACATACACCTTTGCTATTGAGCAAAAGCATTATTACTGATTCAAAGAAGGAAGTTTTAAAAAGTTTGAAACTAAGTAACTCGTTTAGACTTGGAAAATGTTACTTTATAAAATAACCAAACCATCCATCCTTGAAAAGCATTTGCTTACTAAATTAAGAAACGCGGAAAAATGAAGCTGAAAACTTTTTCTAAAATTCCCTCTCCCTTTCAAAACATAAAAATAGCGTTACTTAACTTTTAAAACTATGTTACAAGTTCAGGGTCAAACTATGTAAATAATTCACTCATTTTGCTTCAAAAAATGAAGAACCCACAAACTACTATTTCCCAGAATAGCGATCTTCAACGCTCCCTATCCCTATTGACATATGTTTGCAGCTTAAAAAAAGCATCTCTTTTCCAACACCCTTTTTAACAAAGTTCAAGTTTAGGCTATGCCTTCCAAGGCCAGATTGGTTTTTCGCATTCTTTTGAAGTCATAAGACTCGTCTCGTTAGTTGGCAAAAATAAAGCCGCTGACATGCAGACTAGCCGCATATAGCTCCAGGAAAAAATATCTTGGAATAAAAGCCAGTAAAATATTTCAAATTTGATCTTTAAATAAGCTCACTCACTAACAAAAAACGGAGGATATTGTTGTGCATGATTGCAGAGCTATTCCAATTAAAGAACTATGCAGAATCCCGTGAATGAATAATAATTTCGTTTCGCCTGCAGCAACAATTGAAGCTGAACACCCTTTAAAAGAAATCAGTATTATATCCGGAATGCTATGTGTTTATTAAATGACTTCTAAATTTAGACTTTAATAGTCATCATTTAAGAAATTCCACCCAGCAAAGGTTATTCATCTGAATAAATAAATAAATAAATAAATAAATAAATAAAATAAATAAGTTAACTAAGTAAATTAAATAAATTAGTCTGGTTAAAAAAAAATATTTCAAATATAATAAAACATCTAGAACAATTGTTTTCTAGTTTCTGCTTGTTTACGAACGGCTCTTAGACATCCGTTTTCGAAGTTTAATACGATGAAATTATTTATTTATTTATTTTATTTTATTTTTTATTTTTTTGCCTCAAATAAATTACCTTCCAAAGAGTACGGATTTTATTCTTTTGTGAAATTCTTGTGATAGGTTAAACAACTGCGGTAGATGTGTAAAAAACATTCAGAAATTACCTTTTCGCGGATTCGAATATTATTATTGTAAGATATAATGATATGAAACTAGTTATGCTAAACTTAAAAGAATTCCCGAGGTATTTAAAATTTTATTATTTGAAACATTGTGATCTTCAAGCATATATAGCTAGGAATGTTCAAAATAAATAAAATTTATGTTCATAAAAATTGGCATTAATATACTTTTTGGAGTGAAATGCAGTTTTAATTCAAGGCAACGAGTTAACAATGCTTTCAATAATAAAAATAAAAATTTAAGTAAAAAAAAAAGTTTTTAACAGTAGAAGCTTTTTATTGTGGAGCTTTGAAGAGCATAAAATAAAAATTTGTTCTTGCTATAAATACTATACATGCTATAAATACATGCTATAAATAAATGAAAGTTTCAACACGAAGAAAATTTTAGAGAAAAATATAAATATTTGACTTTTGCCAGAGATGAAAATTTTTAAATATTCAAAATATTTTAAAAAGCTATCGAGACCAATATTCTTAGTCATTAGTTCCTACATAAGTATTTGTTAAGCCATAAATTTCAAAGGTCTCGAAAGCTTTTTGAAATATTTTGAATATTTAAAAATTTTCAACTCTGGCAAAAGTGAAATATCTATATTTTTCTCTATCTTTTTCTTAGTGTTGAAACTGTCATTTATTTATAGCATGTCTTTGCAAGAATAAATTTTTATTTTATGCTTTTCAGGGCTCCACAATAAAAAGCTTCTGCTGTTAAAAAATGTTTTTTTACTTACATTTTTATTTTCTGCTTTTTAGTTATAATTATCTGTAAAAATTAACACATCGACCCTTGGAAAATTGAACCCACGACACACAGTGGATCGAACAATGTTAAAATACGAACATAGGCCCAAAAATCAATCTCTAAATAACTGATATTTTGCAGTGAAATAATTTAAATGAATGTCTAAAAAATAAAAAATATATGGTTATTTGTATGTACAAGTACACGAAGTTTTATTATATATATATAAGTTCGAAACGAGAACTTTTAGAAATGAGATTTTTCGATGAATTTCACTGACTGCATTTGAATGATCATCAAGTGGCACTTGAGATAACTATGAAAAAATACGAAATAAAAATACTTTTAATAATGTCCTAATAAAAGTTTAAGGCACTTCTGCCAACATGTTGTTTGTTTTTTATGTTGCGATTCGCGCATGAAATGTGAATATAAAATTAACAACAAAATTAAATTTATAAGTTGTGTAACTTTTTTTGTCCAAAATTGTCCAAAATTTCAAACACATTTTATTACTCCCTAAAGTATACATTTTAATCTGTAAAAAAGATTTTGTGCGCAAACAACCGCTTTTAGAGAAAAATATATTTTAATACTATTTACCCCCAATAGATTTAATAAATCAGAAATTACTTCTTCTTCTTCCTTTTTTTTTAATATTTAATAAAATAACTAATTTTACTTTAATGGTACTGCAGAGTAACGTTGGGCCCAAAAAAGGGAGGAAATGTAAATGGTTGCCGTGATATGTCATAAAATGTTAAAATAAAAAAATAAAATAAAAATGTTTAACGTTAAATAATTAGATCTTAAAATTAAATATTGCAATTCCATATTACGATTTAAAGTAAAAGTCCCTGTGTTTCTGGAAAAAGTTCCTTCTTTTGCCCATTTCTTTTTTTCGTATACTAATAGCACGGAGGCTACTAATTTCAATCTGATAAAATTGTCCTCCTAAAAATATCAGAACCTAGAAACAACGTTTTTAAAAATTTCTTTAATAAGAATTCACTTTATTTCCTTATTTGTTTAAAAACTATTTCAGATAGCAAAATCAAACAAATAAAAAATCCAGTTCAATAAAAAAAACACATTAATTTATTGATCATCTGCCTTCCATAAATCTTTAGTAAAATAAAGACATATGTGAATTTTTTCATAGAGTTTGTCAGTAAATGCTTGCATGAGTTTTCTGTTGAAAAACTACGTAAAAAAAGAAAGATAAAAGAAGCAGTAATGTGATGATATATTTAACATTCAATGCTAAATTAATTGTGTTACAAATATAGATTTTCTTCACGAAATTCTTATTTATTTTCTTTTATTCTCTTCTTTTTTTGCAACATTTGTTTCTTTATTAGGTATGTTTCTAAATACCTGTTTGCAGCCGAAAAGTATAATACCGTTTAACCCCTTTATAAGGCCATGTTTTTCTTCAAATGGCACATTAAACTATTTTCTCAAGTAAAAATTGATGTAAAGAAAAAAAATCATTTAGCTAATTAGAAATAATTAATTTTACTTTTAGCACCTTATTATCTTAGTCAATCGCATACTTCTCACAACCTATTGTATTAGCATAAACAGGATTACCATAAACGACTACTTTTTAAATTTTTTTCGCACCAGTATTATCAAAATAATATTCATATTGATATTTTTCTAGAGAAATGATACGCAGGAATCATTATTTTAAAAAGTTAGTGCCAGTTGAATAGAAAGATAACGACTTTCGGGAGGGGGGGGGGATATTCCCGTGGCCTTATAAAGGGTTAAAAAAACGTGGAATCGTTTTTAGTATCATACATATGTACATATTTAAATCGAAATGTGACAAAAAACATCATACATAGATAATAATAATACCATAACGCTCCTGTGCTCACCTCTGCCTATACTTCAATCCACTGTGCGACACTCACTAACCAAAAATCAAAGAAGTTTCCAACAAATACTTATACAAAAAGAATATCGTGCACGAATGCTTTTTAAAGTATTTTGAATATTTAAAATTTTTCATCTCTTGCAAAGTGAAATATTCATATTTTTCTTTAAATATTTAAATTTTTGTTTCAACAATTTTCTTATTATTGAAACTTTTTTTTTTTCTTTCTTTTATAGCCTTTCAAATAAATAAATAAATAAATAAATAATAAAAAAAAATAATGCTTTTTAGGGCTATACAATAAAAACTTCCAGCGTTTTTATTATTATTATTAAATTTTTATTTTGTGCGTTTTAGTAACTAAAGTAACTTAGTAACTTAAAAATATTAATCAAACATTTTTAGGTTAGTATGTAGATAATGAAGGATCTTTATTTTATCATTTGACATTTTTCCTATTAATTACACTGCTCGGCATGAAAATGGCTCCCAACACCATTTTGGTATGTAAAATGACCTCCCGATTCCGAATATGACACCCACTTTGCCCTATCACCCACCGTTTTTTACAGAAGACCCTTATTTTTTATCACTTTTCGGTGATTTTGTGGCTATAAATTTTATTTTTAGAGGGAGAGAAGATTATTATAACTGTTAAATATCTTCTGAGGGGCTACAGAGTTGGAAAATTCTACAACATGAACGTCTGCGGCAAGGGGAAAATTTAGGGGTGGGGGTGGGGGGGGGATTTGCAACTGAAATTATGTATTGCACTTCTCATTAATGTTATTAATTAAGCATTATATATATATATATATATATATATATTTGTTTTTAGGTGTTAAATTAATTCTTTTTGATACTCCAAATCAAATTCATGGTCATGAAATTACCGAACAGTGATAAAAATTGAGAGAGGGGGTGGTGTTTCTAAAAAACGGTGAGTGACAGAGCAAAATGAAAATCATATTTGGATTCAGAAGGTCATTTTACATAAGAATCAGCAAGAATAGTATCAGAGCTCGATTTTTTTTGTAGCGCAGTGTTATTTGCAATAAAGTAACACATCGGAATCGAACTTACAACCATCGCATTATCAACATGACGCTCTATTCAATTGAGCTAACAAGCGATGAAAAAAGGTGCTAACTTTTACATTAAAGTGGAGGCGTTTTGTTTTTCAGTGCGACACGAAGACACGATGACAAAATCCAATTTCAATAAAAAGCTTCTAAAAAAAATATTTATTTGTGTATTTTTTACTTAAAACTTTTTATTTTGTGCTTTTTTAATATCTAAAATATTTTGTGTTTTTTAATATCTAAAAAAACTCTTAGGATACTGTGTTGTCAATGAAAAGTTTTCTTTTATCAATTGATACCTTTTCTACTAATTATCTGCAGAGAATAACACGATGGACCTTCGGAGATCGAACTCTCGACCACCGCGTTATTAACTTGACGCTCTAACCAACTAAGTCAAGGAGCGACAAACGGAATAGCTTATATTTACTTTAAAATGGAGGCGCCTTGTTTATTAGCGTGACGCGAAGACGCGATGACAAAGTCAATTTCATATAAAAGCTCCTAATAAAGCAAACAATTTAAGCATCAAAATATATTACAGAACAACACTTAAAAAAAGAAATTTTAGCTTTAGTTTTGACTAATGGCTAATCAAGGTAAATATTAAAACTAACATTTTTATCAAAATTTACAAAATTTTTGAAAAAAAAAAAAACAATAAATATATCTTTTCATTTCATATTATAGTTTAATATATATATACATATATATATATATATATATATATATATACATATATATATATATATATATAAAATTCACTATTCACGATAATTGCCGAAAAGTCAGTGGAGGCCCTCTGTTGAGACTCATAACGGTTTTGGGTTCCGTCTGCGTGTTTGTCGCGCGATAGCGGCCGCAAAAATCCCGCTATTGACTTGCAATTTGGTACACATGTTCATGATCCCCACGAAATTAGCTGTATAGTTTTGGGTGTGCATTCCATCCGTAGTTCGTGTACAGGGACACGCCAAAGTGTTTCTTATCATTACGACCTATGGGAAGAATTTGTATGTCGCGCGATAGCGGCCGCAAAAAAAAAACCCGCTAATGACTTGAAATTTGGTACACATGCTCATGATTCCCACGAAATTAGCTGTATAGTTTTGAGTGTGCATTCCATTTGTAGTTCGTGTACAGGGAAACGCCAAAGTTTTTCTTATCATTACGGCCTATGGGAAGAATTTGTATGTCGCGCGATAGCGGCCGCAAAAAATCCGCTATTCACTTGAAATTTAGTACACATGTTCATGATCCACACGAAATTAGCTGTGTAGTTTTGGGTGTGCATTCCATTTGTAGTTCGTGTACAGGGACACGCCAAAGTTTTTTTTTTATCATTACGGCGTATGGGAATAATTTGTATGTACCGCGATAGCCACCGCAAAAATCAAGCTATTGACCAAAAATTTTTGCCGAAGTGTCAGTGTTGAGCGCCCTCTGTTGAGACTCAAAAAGATTTTGGGTTCCGTCTGTCCGTCTGTCTGTTTGTCGTGCGATAGCGGCCGCAAAAATCACGCTATTGACTTGAAATTTGGTGCACATGTTCATGATCTTCACGAAATTAGTTGTATAGTTTTGGGCGTGCATTCCGTTTGTAGTTCGTTCGTGTAACACCCCAAAGTTTTTTTTTTATCATTACGGCCTATGGGAAAATTTGTATGTACCGCGATAACGGCCGCAAAAGTCACGCTATTGACTTGCAATTTGGTACACATATTTATGAACCACACAGAATTTTTACTGTATAGTTTTGGGTGTGTATTCCATTTGTAGTTCGTGTACAGGGACACACAAAATTTTTTCTTATCATTTCAGCCTATGGGCAGAATTTGTGTGTACCGCAATAGCGGCCGCAAAAATTCTCCGAATGACTTGCAAATTGACACACATTCAGGCTCGGTATAGAAATAGCTATATAATTATTATGTCTAAACATTTTATGGATTGTGTACAGGGACATGCCAAAATTCTTAACATTACGGCGTATGGGGTGAATTTCGTTTAAACGTATTTTAACATCATTACTTTGCAATCAAGAAAATGAAACTAGCGTGCGTGAGTAAGATGCTTAAAATTATGTTGTTTGAAGAAAATATGTGCTCTTAAGCTTTTTAATTAATGTACAGGACCTTACAAAAGTGTTCTGACAATGTTACGTAGTCATCCAAACGATGTTAAATTTGGAACAATTATTAATTTTAAACGCAAAATAAGCTGAATGGTTTTTACTGGTGTATACAATGTTTATGGTTCGTTTACACAGACACATAAAAGAATTTCGTAACATTAGAGCCTATGGACAAATTTTTAATTAAGCGTGGACTTCAATGCGCTTATGCTGCATTGAACTTAACAGAATTAGCATACATTATAAAGATGCTTAAAATCATGTTTACTCTTAAAAAAGGGTATGTATAGACTAAGTAATTTATGGGACCACACAAATTAATTCCGAGGAAGTACTGTAATTATGCAAATGATGTCAAATTAGTTTGAAAAATTAATGAGTTATAATTAATTAGGTGTATTCTTATTATTGGCGTTTATAATAACTGTAGCTACTTTTCCGGGATACATAAAAGAATTTTGTACTATTACGGTCTATAGTCGGTATCTCTTAAAAGTGTATTTTAACATGGTTACACCCCATTAAATATAATGAAATTTTATTAGAATTTTAAAAGCATGTTTTTCTGTTGAAAATTGTGGGCATATAATTGGTAATTAGTTTACAGGGTTACGCAAAATATTTCCGATATGCTATGTAACGTTTTTTGCATGAAATTTGGTATTTATATTTATGAATTTCAGGGAAATAATACGTTTTAAGAAATACGTTTATTAAGAATACATATATATGATATTCAGATAGGTATACAAAGAGAGATACAGCTGGGTGTTGAGGGGGGCGGCAGTTCCCCTCAGGAATGTATCTGATTATGGTAACAAGTCGATCGAATCAATATATACTATTATATAATAAGGAATAAATAAAAATGACCTATTGAATAATGTCTGAAGCAAATAGGACGTTAAGGCTCCTGATCTGCAGATCCACTAGTACAAATTGGCATCAAATATTGAATAAATCACTAATTATTGAAAGAGGGCATAATAATGTTGAACATAAAAAGAAATTAGCAATAATTCAAAGACGGATTAATGTTATTATAATAGACCATCAAAGTCGAGAATTAAAACACTTTTTACCAATGTAAAGTTTTTGACATTCTACTGACATTCGTTGCCTGAGGTTAATTATTTACATATATATTTCTCGTTTATTTATTTATTTTTTCTGTTGATAACTACCTCAATACATCATTAAAGAAAAAAAAATATATTGGAGATATGCTGATACAAAGTAGTCGAATGAACAGTAACAAAATGAAATACAAATATATTTTACGCTACCATTGCTATAGCTCAGAATTTGTGTGTAACTCCTGAAAGGCGATTTACGCTTGTGAATATGAATACTGGGGGTTATATCGAAACATACGAAAGTGATTTTAATTAGCTTTTTGTCTGGTCATATATTTGGGATATTTTATGTTACAGTACTGAAACTTTGTACATCACTTTATTAGTGTAAAAGGCATTATTATCTCATTGGGGGATTTTTGTTTCTTTTTTATGAAGGTCGTATAAAAATTTACATTTTGTTATTCCACAAGCTGAATTCCACAAAAATGTAATTGATTTTATAAAATTCTGTACATTGTTTTACATAATTTTGCAAATTATGGTACATGAGTAAGATCAATTTTGCGGCATTAGTCCTAAAAATGTCCACTCGCAATTTGATAACTAAACAAAAAAAGTGACGATTAAAAAAAAATAATAATAAACAACTCACCGCGTTTTTACTTATTTATTTATATATATATATTATCACTCGTGAGCTTCATTTGCGTATTTCATTCAATGCGCAAATTTCATGATATTTACGTACTTCGGCAATAAGTTGCAAAAATATAGCATTTTTCACCAAAACTAAATTCAAAAACTGGCGTACAATCAATAGAAGGATATTAAAACTTTTTCACACACCATAAATTTTAAGTCAGCACAAGAGGTTTCGAAAGGACGTAGCCTTTCTTCATCAGGTGCAAACACGTGCTACTGCCTTGGAGGCAAAAGCAAGACTCTTGTCTTGCTTTTGTCGTGAAGAAGTTTTAATTTCCTTCTATAGCATTTTTCATCTAAAAAATAATAATAAGAGTTTTATTTATTTATGAGAAGATAATTACGTATTTCGGGAATCAAATTTGAGTGAATAATAATAATAATAATAATAACAATAATAATAAAATCGCACTAATTTTTTTCTTTCTTTCTTTCTTTTTTTTTTTTTTTTTTTTTTTTTTTTTTTTTGTTAAGTATTTATTTATTTATTTTTTTACAAAAGAAGAAAAGAAGAGTTTTATTTATCTTTATTTACATTTTGTTTCCTTGAATATGTGCACATATTTTGAGGATGGTCATTAAGTTAAATTAATAAAAGTTTGCGAAAAAGTGACCGAGCAAGCTGTAAAGCCACTGGATAGTAATTCAAAACTTCAATTTCTAGGTCTAGGTGACTTGTTGAGACAAGAAATGGATTTTACATTTTCATTTAAAATACTAACCCTATTATTGCTTCTTAACCACATTTGCCTATAATGTGAAAAATAATAGTAATAAATAAATAAATAATAAGAAGAAAAAGAAAAACGATAGAAAAAAAAAATTATTTTGGGAGGGAAAAAAAATACTTTCAATTGTTTTAAACTTGTATTACTAATTATTAATCATATTAAATACATCAAGAAATTTACAAGGTTTCTAATTTAGATTTTAACAATTAGTTTTATTTTTAAAAAAGAAAGCTCATTTTCACAATTGCTTTTATAAAGAACTTTTTAAAAATTAATAATTCTTCTCTTCTTAAACCTTTCTCAGTGCACAAATTAATTATTACACTTCTTAGTAAAAAGCATTAAACATTTAATTAAGTGTCGATTTAGCGCTTTTTTTTGGCTTAACAATGAAATTTCAAGTCGATATTTTTGATTTTCAGAAATATCATAGAATTTCACATGGAAAGGTGATCACACATTTAATCATAATTAAAATGGCTTGAAAACAATATACAGATAAATTTATTTATAGCAAGGAATAAACGTTTAGCACAATCTGCCCGTTAAGCCCCAGTAATCACAAAAACCATGACTAAAAAAAAAAAAAAAAAAGTAAATAAACAAGTAAAATAATAATAATAATAATAATAAATAACGCTTATAAAGGAAAAAGAAACAATTTAAAAATGGCCTACATTTTATTTTTACTTTATTTCCATAAAATATAAAAAGTTCGTAAGTTTTGATTAGAGTTCAAATGCAAATGACTAATCTATCGAGGAGGATTTCGAGAAGTTCACAAGTACGCATTTTATGACTCATTTCAGACAGCGTTCCACATAACTGATATTTACTTTCTCTTACCTATAAGGTAGAGAAAGTATTGTTTTTGGGTCAAATTTTCGAACGCGAGATTTTGTTATATTTACACGTTTTGAGGTCCCCTGAATACGAAAATCATGTTTTTAGCAAATGGTCTGTGTGTATGTCTGTGTGTCTGTCTGTGTGTCTGTGTGTCTGTCTGTGTGTCTGCGTGTCTGTCTGTTATCAGCATATCTCAAAAAAAAAAAAAAAAAAAAATATGGCAGAAAGTTCAAACTTGGTATTCTAAATGTGTATCATATAGGGATGCTACAGTAAGCTTTTCGTTAAGATCAAGCAAATGGTTCGTGTACAGGGACAATCAAGAGAATTCGTATATGGGGGAAATTGCAGGAAAATAGAGTTTAACGTCTATAGACTGCACTAAACTAAATGAAACAAATATATATTTTTTGTAATAGAGACAGTCAACTGGGAAAAAAATTTTGTGTATGTAGGAGTCTCGCCTCCCCCCCCTGGGGGGGAAGTCCCCCCCTCGAGGGGAGTAAATTTTCATGATGGGTATCTTTCAAAAGAGCTCGCCAATACCTTTAAAACGAATGGTTGAACCATCGATCTGCGATAATTTAAAACAAAGTTATCGATTTTTTTTACTTTTAACGATAATTTTTTTTTTTTTAAATATTGAGAATAAAATGGACTTTTTTTGGATATTTGGTGTTATACTACTTCTCTAATATGGAAATCGTCTGCCTTATCATAAAAGATAATTTTTTTTAAATAATAATTTTAATAAATTATTTTTTAAAAAGAGAAATATGTTTTAATAACCAAATTAAATTCTGTATAAATGTAGGTGCATTAATGAAACGGGGGGTTGAGGGGGCGGTAGCCCCCCTCACACAGAATTAATTATCATATAAAACACTTCAGAAGCCTAATATGAATTGTTTAACATAGGTTTACTTAACAGTACTCGTTATCTTACCTATTAATCTGCAACCTGTATTTATAGTATTAAATTTCAGGGTAAGAGAAAGTCGTGTGAGTGACACACCAGATTATTATTTTTTTTACTTTCTCTTACCCATAAGGTAGAGAAAGTATTGTTTTGGGTCAAATTTTCGAACGCGAGATTTTGTTATATTTACACGTTTTGAGGTCCCCTGAATACGAAAATCATGTTTTTAGCAAATGGTCTGTGTGTGTGTATGTGTGTGTGTCTGTGTGTGTGTCTGTGTGTCTGTCTGTTATCAGCATATCTCAAAAACAAATCATGTCAGAAAGTTCAAACTTGGGATTTTAAATGTATATCATATAGGGATGCTACAGTAAGCTTTTCATTAAGATCAAGCAAATGGTCCGTGTACAGGGACAATCAAGAGAATTCTAATACATTACGTCTATGGGGGAAATTGCAGGTAAGTAGAGTTTAACGTCTATAGAATTCACTAAACCAAATGAAACGAATATATATATTTTGTAATGGAGATAGTCAACAGGGAAAAAAAATTTGTGTATGTAGGAGCCTCGCCTCCCCCCCTGGGGGGGAAGTGCCCCCTCGAGGGGAGTAAATTTTCATGATGGGTATCTTTCAAAAGAGCTCGCCAATACCTTTAAAACGAATGGTTGAACCATCGATCTGCGATAATTTAAAACAAAGTTATCGATTTTTTTCACTTTTAACGAAAAAAAAACTTTTTTTTTTTTTTTTTTTTTTTTTTTTTATACACTCCTTCTCATATTTATAAGGGCACTTTTTATTTTTAAATAACTAACGTAAAAATAATTGTAAACAAGATTATACTAAATGCACTTAATATATCTAGCATTCTAAAAACCAAAACTGTTATAATTTTTTAATATAAAACAAAATTAATAAAAAATAATGCAAAATGTGTTTTTCTGCACGTTTTTAGATGTTCATAATTATAGGGACAATCCAGATTTTTTCGTTTTATTTAAAGTACTAGCGGATAAATTACAGTTGACATGCGAATTTGTTAACTACTGGGCTAGAATAATTCATACATAAGCCTTCAATTTTTTTTTGGACGGACATTACTGATAATTTCTCGAAAAAAAGAACGTTTAAGTAGTGAAGTGTGATAAATGTGTTTTTAAAGTGGAAGGATAATTTCAATCCGCCGAATTTCTAATGAAATTCGAAGATCTAAAATTGCTGAAGGAAATGTGATCAAACGTTGAACTGCTGGTTCGATAGGAAAGAGATCTGATGCAAAATCAGAGTTGTTTTGCAGAGATCGAAAACTCATAATTCCTCTTACTGTTCTACTCAAAATGACTGTTGCTGAATTTGCTCGTGATTTTTAACGAAAGGTTGGGGTCCACATTTATGCATGTTTAAAATAACTAATAATATGTTAAAATGAATAAAAAACCTGTAATAATCAATAAGCATTTAATGGAAGAAAGAACGTCTGTGTTAAAGTTGAATAAAGACAATATTAAATGGTAAAATGTTGCATTTTCGGATGAAAAACATTTTATTCTTGATTAACCAAATGGTTTTAACAGTTACTGGCACGATTTGAAGATAGCGAAAGACAGAGCAGATTTTTTAAAGGCAGATATGAATCGGGCATTTTAAAGGTGGATCTATTGTGCTCTGGGCAGCTGCTTCTACTGAAGGCAGAATGAATTTAGTAATTTTTTCTATTATTATGAACATCAAGAGAATATCCGCAAATTTTAAACGTGGAATTATCAGATTTTTGTTAGATTTTGGGGGGTAATAATATTTTTTTCAACAAGACTTACATTTTTGCTCTACTTTTAGAGCAATAGGAAATAGTTTGAAGAAAGAAATTTCTGTATTATTGCTTTTCCCATAGCCTAAAAGTTGAAAAAACCTTAACTTATGATATTAGAAAAGTGCATGCAAGTGGAAAGCAATTTTAAATAGTTTAAATGTATTAAGAATATCATATATGCTATATGAAATGCTATTGAAACTGAATAATAAAGAAAAATGTATATATATATATGTACACCAGAGAGAATGTCTGACTGTTTCACCCTAAAAAGAGACCCCCATAAAATATTAATTTAAAGAATAACTAAAAAAAATTACTAAAATTCGAGCTGTCCTTATAATTGTGAACACCTGAAAAATCATCTTTTTACCATATTTAAAGTTTTTTAAGGTAGAAAAACGATAAAACTTTTTAAATATAGTCTATTAATGAAATTCAAATCAATTAAAAATATATTTGTTTAAATAATAGTGTTCAGTGTTTAGTTAATATAGAAAAACGGGTGTCCTTATAATTATGAGAAGGAGTGTATTGAGAATAAAATGGACATTTTTGGATATTTAGTGTCATACTACTTCTCTAATATGGAAATCGTATGCATTATTATAAAATATAATTTTTTTAACTAATAATTTTAATAAATTATTTAAAAAAAAAAAAAAAAAACAGAATTATTTTTTAATAACCGAATTAAATTCTATATAAATGTAGGTGCGTTAATGAAACGGGGGGTTGAGGGGGGCGGTAGCCCCCCCTCACACAGAATTAATTATCATACAAAACCCTTCCGAAGCCTAATTTGAATTGTTTAACATAGGTTTACATAACATCGTATCTTACCTCTTAATCTCCAACCTGTATTTATAGTATTAAATTTCAGGGTAAGAGAAAGTCGTGTGAGTGACACAACAGATTATTAATCTTATATTACGTGTTTATTTTATTACAAAAAAGAAAGGTAAAGCAGTGAGAATTTTTAAAACGTTTGCAGAAATCATATTTCAACCAAAATAGTATTTTTTTTTTTTTTTTTTTTTTGTAACAACGATTGAAAGAAATAAAAAGAGCTATAGAAAATTTACTGAAAAAAAGAAAAATTCCCGTGGCGTGCAGTGTGCAATATCATTCAATTAATTTTGCTGTTCATAGTAAATTTTACTCTTTTTCGTCTTTTCCATTTATGTAGATTTAAGTGAATTTTTATCATGGCGATTGCGAGTTGCAGGGACAGTATTAGTTCCTTGTCGGTCAGCAATTTACTATTACTTGTTTCCACTTCTAACTAAATTCCAAATTTATGACTTACATTTACATTAATTTTTATGTTAAAATATTTTTCAAATATAATTATCATTTATTATTATTATTATTATTATTATTATTAGTTAAACAACAATTAATTATAGTTTTTAAATACCAAATTAAAAAATTAATTGGTATAATCGAAAATAGCATGTATTTTTAACCAATAAATAAATAAATGAATAAAAATAAATGGTTAATTTCATTTGGAACCTAGCGACAAATTTAAATAAAGTGAGCAACATTTTTTACGGAATAAAAAACGGAATCAAAGCGGAATATTTTATTTTATATGAGTCCAAAGAATAAATATTACATTTAATGGCCTGAGTCCAAAGAACAAATATTACATTTAATGAACAAAATTCGGTTCCTCTCCTATATATACGAGCACTTCTCCAGATTCAGAATTCTTTTTGCACTGAAGGCGGTACGCTTAAGGCTACCGAAACATCTGTATGCATCTCAAATAGTTTTCTTTGGCGTTTCTGACGTAGTAGTTTATTCGGGATTTTAATATTCCAACGCCAAGTCTCCTGTTATTATATATTATCTTTTATTTATACCTATATTTAATTCTTCGAGCGCATCCCATGACTCATCCACATACCAAGTTTGGTGGCAATCCGCTCTTTCGTTTTAGCTTCAAGCTGCTTTTTATAGTAGAAGTTTATTTGTAAACCCCAGTATTTTACAAATAAATAAATAAATAAATAAATAAAAATAATTGCTGACATGACTCGGAAACACGTATTGTGTCGTTTTTCTTTTGTGTTAATTTTTTTCATTTAGTTTTCATTAAAATTTATGACGTGCATTATTGATATGTGCTAAATTTATTTTAGCTATGTGTTTTGCACATCTCGCTGGATTGTCCAAATGACCTAAAAACACACGCACACACACACAAAAAAAAAAAAAAAAAAAAAAAAGAGAGAGAGAGAGAGCGAGGAGAGGAGAGAAAAGAAAAAAGAAGTTGCAGAGCAAATTATGTTTTACCTTGCTATGTAAGAATACCTTTCTCTTCGTTCGGAAATTTATGAATGCAGGATAATGAATAATGAAAAAAGGAATTTACAGAAGGAAACAAGTTCGACTTTTAAATACAATACTGCTATCCAATACACAAGACATATTGGTATTAGTTTGTGAAATAAGAGTGATTTCCTGAAAAGAATTTTATTCTCTTCTTTCGGTCAATAATTGAGCATCAGTAACTTTGAGCTTTTCGTATCAGGGAGTACATTTTTGACAGAACATGATTAAAGTTTTGGTGTTTCGTGTTAGTCAGCATTGCGAGATGAGACGAAGAGGAGGCTACATCCCATATAGCACAGTTAGACAGTTGTGACAGCTGACCAGGTGCAAAAAAATATCATTAAGGACTTCCTTTTCTTAAACAGCTTTACCCAATAAAAGCCGAAAAATAATTTGCTATACGTCCCCCGAAACGTTTGCTTCTTACCCCGCATTCTTTAAAGAGGATCGTTTCCTGTATTGGTAAATGTTAGTCGATGCATTTAAGAAATATTATGTTTACTAATATATATCTTTCATTTGCTGAGTGTTGCAAAGGAATTAAATTATTCAATATACAATATATATATGTATAAGTATTTTACCGTATGTTATTTATTTCAATATGATGTATTTATTAAGTTCGATTAGCTAAGCGCATTTACACTAAATAATGACAAATATTCTCTTTCTTTCTGTCTTTCTCTCTCTCTTTTTTCTTTCTTTCTTCTCAAATGAATAAGACGTACATGACTAATTATTGTGTATTAATAACTGAACTGTAAGTTGATATCTCTTTATAAATTCTTTCAAGATATTTAAACTTCTATAAATCTAAAGTTTTGTTGATTAACTATAACACACGCCTCCCTATATATATAAACAGATTTACAGAAATTCGTCTAATTTTGCATACAATAATCAACCGATGCCCATGAAGACGTATTAGGTATATTATATGTTTTTATTATTTGAATTCTGATTATTTCTTTTTCTTTTTATTTAAATTTTCACTTTCCTAATGAGATATATTTCAGCACTTATATTCCCTTTTGTACAATGTTTCAAAAGGTTTAATATTATAGATATATATAGATACACACGCACACAAAAGAAAAAAAAAAAGAAAAGAATTTGCCCGTGCTTTAATGAATGTATTTGTACATTTGCAGTTCTTAATAAATTGATTTTTTATTTTGCTTTCGATAATCTTAATATAAATAAAAGTCATTGTTTGTTTGTATGTAAGGGAAAGAGGTTAAAATTATACCAAACAAATTTCTGCTTATTATGATAAAATCTTTTAATAGGTGTTTTGAAATCTCTCAACCTCTTGAAAACAAAACCCGACACGCAGAAAAAAATTTAGTCAACCTGACCTAAACCCGAATCGCAAGAAAAAATAGTATGTTGTGGCCACCACAAGACTTTCTTCTATATTTTCCTGTACAAATTCACTAAGTGCGAGTAATTTATTAAATCTATTATTTATTAAAATTATTTAACATGATAAATGCAAATCCTTTTCATCTTAAGGAAATCTAACACTAAGTAGCCAACGGAATACAGTTTTATCGCCTATAAATAACATCTTAAAAAATGCGTTTTTATAATGATTATCTCATATATCAAGTTTCGTACAGTTACATGCCACAAACGTTGAGATATAGCCATCACTTATTGATGAAATTAGCAGCATAGGAGCGCCACCTATTGACCGATAAGCATCCAAGTTGAGTCAACATAATATCTCATAGTGGCCTTCTTACATATCAAGTTATGTTTGATGATACGCAATAGAATCCGAGACATAGCCTTCCATTAAATTGTGGAAATCGCTGTGTAGCAGCGCCACCTGTTAATCGGTTTACTCCAAAAGTTGAGGACACTAATTTTTGTTAAGCTGCATCTATCTACATACAAATTTATGTGCAATTCTGTGCAGTAGTTTCTGAGATATAGCCATTCCTTAAATTGCGGAAATCGCTGTATAGTACAAAATATGTTGGTCGATAAGCATTCAAATTGAATAAGCATAATATCTTATAATGGTTTTCTCACTTACTAAGTTTTCTTTGATAAAACGCAATAGAACCTGAGATATAGCCTCCCTCGTAATTGCAGAAAACACTGTGTAGCAGCGCCACCTGTTGAGCGGTTCACACCAAAAGTTGACATGCACTAATTTTTGTTAAGGTGCACCTACATACAAGTTTATATGTAATTCTGTACAGTAGTTCCTGAGATATACAAACTTTGTTTAAATTTTATTCATTGGTCCTTGAGATACAACATCCACAAAATTTGTGATACAGACAAACATTTTCTAAAAACAGTCAAATCCTCTTCAGGACATCCCAAAACATGAAAATACATCAAAAAGTTTCACGAATCCAATACTTTTTCTATATATACATACAGAAGAAAGTGATAATAGCTTAAAAAGAAAGAAAGAAATTGTTTTTAAACCTCGATTCTGATAACCGCTAATTTTTTCAGCGTCTTCGTCGCTTATGTCATGTCGGATCTCGGTCACCACTGCCTGCTGAAGCGCCTTACCTGGGCAATCAATATTGAACTTCATTGGATGCTAATTGCTGCTATTATTCCGTGGTTTTCTATGAAACTCGCTCATAATACGGCTTAAGTTCCTCTAGATTTCCATGAGAGCATCACAAACAGGCGTGGGACATAAGTGTTCTCAATCGGTATTAATTCGAAAATTTAGAAAGCGTAATTTAAAAGTCTATTGTACAATGCCTTGTTAAACATGTTTAGATTAATAGCTACATAAGAATGAAAATTGTTCTTAAATATGTAGTTTTTTGTCTACATTATACACAAAATCTTGAAAATTCGAACACGGAAAAAAAGAGAAAATCCCAGAATTCTGATAATTCAACATTTAACTAAAAAATTACCCTAAAATAATACTATTAGATAAGATTTATAAATACTGATTTTCAGCAAAAGGACGCTTATCTATATAAATAAAGAGAAGTGTCTGTGTCTGCCTCCGCTCTGGTGCTAACACTACCGATCACAGAGCTATAAAACTTGTCATATCGGTACCTGGGACCCTGTAGGTGTGCACCTCATCGAGATTTTTTCGAATTTGAACTTTTTTTTTCTTTTTTCAATTTTAAATATTGGCTTTTATGTTTAATCTTTCATGAATTTATTCTTCCATTGTAATCGTCTGCATTCTTAGCAACGGCCATTGCACAATTTATTACTTTCTCTTACCCATAGGGTCGAGAAAGTACTGTTTTAGGGTCAAATTTTCGAACGTGAGTTTTTGTTATACTTACAAGTTCTGAGGTCCCCTGAATACGAAAATCATGTTTTTAGCGAATGGTCTGTGTGTCTGTCTGTTATCAGCATATCTCAAGAACAAATAGTAGCAGAAATTCCAAACTCGGTATTCCAAATGTGTATCATATAGGGATTTTACACTAAGCTTTTCGTTGAGATGAAGCCAATGGATCGTGTACAGGAACACTCAAAAGTATTCAAATACATTACGTCTATAGGGGAAATGCAGGTAAGTAGAGTTTAACATCTATAGACTGCACTAAACAAAATGAAACGAATATATATATTTTGTAATAGAGATAGTCAACTAGGAAAAAAAATTGTGTATGTAGGAGCCTCGCCTCCCCCCCTGGGGGAAAGTCCCTCCTCGAGGGGAGTAAATTTTCATGATGGATATATTTCAAAAGAGCTCGCCAATTCTTTTAAAACGAATGGTTGAACCATCGATCTGCGATAATTCAAAATAAAGTTATCGATTTTTTTCATTTTTAACTTTTTTTTTTTTTTTTTTTTTTTTTAATGTAATTGAGAATAAATAAATAAATTTAACTTTTTTTTGCATATTTAGTGTTATATTACTTCTCTAATATGAAAAACGTCTGCATTATCATGGAAGATAATTTTTTTAAATAATAATTTTAATAAATTATTTTTACGAATTTGTATAAAAAAATATAGAAGAAAGTCGTGTGGTGGCCACAACACACTAGTTATTTCTTGTTAGTAGATGTGCTTTACTAATAATATTTTACCATTTCCAAGAAAGCTGTTCGGGAATTGAAATAAATTCCTCATAGAGATATGGTAAATAATATACGTTTTAAGCTAAATATTCATCGCTTGTTTTTTGTATATTTATACATTTGAGGCTTCCTGATTACCGTAGTCAAGTTTTTTAACGTTTGATCTTTGTCTGTGTCTCTTAGAGTAACTTAAAAACGAATAATTTTAGGAGATCCAAATGTTGTATTTTGAAGTTAATATAAGTTTGTTGCCGGAAAAGTTTGATCAAGATTGATATGTTTCGATGTATGTTGCGTGTGAAAATTGTCTGTATAATTTTAAGTAAACTTTTAATTTTTTTAACAGAATTAAATTCTATATAAATGTAGGTGCATAGCCCCTCTCACACAGAACTAATTATCATATAAAACTCTTCCGAAGCCTAATTTGAATTGTTTTACATAGGTTTACATAATAGTACTCACTATCTTACCCCTTAATCTCCAACCTGTTTTAATTTATTATACATATTGAAAATAAAATGGCAATACAGTAGAAGAAAAAATTTATTATATTAAATTTTAAATTTAAAAACTTATTTATAACAGTTTATGCATAATTTTTATAGTATAAGAACTTTTTATTTTTCACTTTTAAATATTATTCCTTTAAAATATATATATATTTTTTTCTTTCTCTGTCTTTTTTCTTTTTTCATTCATTCATTCATTCATTCATTTTTTTTTTTTTTTTTTTTTTTTTTTTTATTTATAGTATTTATCGGAAAAAATCGTAACATATCATAGAAACCATTAAACTGATTTTTTATGAATTTAATTCCTTTTAAAAGAAAGTATATTTTTTATTTCATTTATTATATTGCTCGGAATGATATGATAATATAGTGGAAATAGACGGAACTATAAAATACACGGTTCAAAAACTAAAATATTTAATAGATGTTGAGATACAGTCACCTTTAAAATCGTAGTTTTTCTTTTTTTTTTTTTTTTCTTTTTTTTTTTTCTTTTTAATAATAGCAGATCTACCTGTCGTCGATAAATATCCAAAATGAAATATCCTGGAAAGATATTTCTGCAGGCAGTGGAAACCCGGACCCGCTGTAGAGCGGGTAGAGAAAAAAAGGCCGTAGGCAGCAGGTACCAGAAGCGAGGTTTAGAGCGATTTCAATATATATTTTTTAATTTTTATTTATGATGGGATGAAAAAAATGAATACCAATCCAACTCTTTTGAAAATTCATTTAAATATAGTGAGCAGCGAAGCCTGATAGTTTTATATAAAAAGAAGAAATAACGATCATATAAAATAAGAGACTAAAATTTTAATGCCTGTGTTCGCCTTAATTTAACACCTACAGTGCGATTATAGTAGATCTATATTTCATTTCTTAAAAATAAATAAATAAATAGCATTATAGATGATTATGTATTCTCTCTGTCTCTCTTTTAATACTTCCTAACAAGTTTGAAAAGTGTTAATGACTTCGGTTTGTCTCTCTGTGTCTGTCTTTTTGTCCGCGTTTTAACTTTCAAAAATATTCATGAAATTTCTTGAACTGACATATATTATTTTATTTTACTATTGGATATTTCTTATTTAAAATGGTGTGAATACCTCTACTGGTTTGTCTACAGGGACACCTAAAAACATTCCAAAGCATTGTGTTCTATGAGAGGTATTTCTAAAAATCATATAATAATAATTTTACTTCTCACAAATCTTAATGAAACTGAAATATGTTATTCAAGTTTACCATCGGATGTTCCTTAAAAAAGAAAAAAAAAAAAAAAAAAAAGGAGTACATACCACCGTTGATTTGTATACAAGAATTCCCGAAAGTATTCCAAAGCATTCCGTTCTATGAGAGGCATTTCTATACACCAAATTTTAATAACTTGACTTTTCACATATCGTAGTAAAATTGAAGTGTATTATTCATATGTACACAAAAATATTTTCTATAGAGTATAGTATGATCCGTATTAGATTTGTAGGGCCACACAAAAATATTCAGTTACATTATGGGCTATTATTGGAAAGTGACTGGAATTGCATTTCCGATAAACATTAAGCGTGCTTAACCCTTTCTAACAATTCTTAAGTGTGAATATGATTGCAATTTGTATATCTATCTATCTGACTGTCCGTTCCGATATTCTATAAATGCTTTGGAAAATTTTAAATAACGATACTCTGTTCACTATGGAATGTTCCCTATTTAATATGGTGTTAATAGGTCCTATACATAGGTATGTGTACAAAAACATCCCGCTCGCCCCCCCCCCCCAACCTCAAAAAAAAAAAAAAAAAAAAAAAAAAAAAAAAAAAAATGTATTGCGTTTTAAAACAGATTTTTATAAACCCCATTTAAATAACTTACTACCGTAAAAATCATAAAGAAATCAACATTTAATGCTAGTAATACTATAATAATGCTTTGTATACAATATGGTATGGTTAACCTCGAGATTGTCAGGGCTGCATAAAAATGTTCAGATCTATTAAAGATTGCAGTTAAAATCTGAAGACTGCATTTTCATTCGTGTTAAGCATTTTAAACATTTTCAACAATATTTAAGAGTTACTATGAATTCAGTCTTAATATGTATGCCTTTTAGTCCTGTCTGTCTTGAAAGGAAACAAACAAACAACAACAACAAAAAAAAGATTACTGCATATATTTATACGCAGTTAAATACCGTTTCTACATTTTTCATTTATTAGTCTTTTACGTTTTATATATCTATTTTGTACAGGTATAGTTAAAATTCTTTCCTATTGATTATAATACAAAATTGTTTGGTTTATACGATTCGAATATCGACTATAAATCTTTTTTTTTTTTTCTCTCTTTTCTAGTATTAGCATACCTGCCAACATTTGAAAATGACAATTAGTAGCACACCAATTTTAAAAATGGATTGGATGGTTGGTTGGTTCATTTTTATCATGCAACACACGAATCCTAAACAAATAAATATATATATATATATTACCATATTTTCTTGCGTATAATTCACGGGATACTATTTTCAGCCCTGATGAAAAATTTTACATAGATAATATGCACTGCCAGATGACAGACATCCGGCTTTTATTTGCCACAGCAATCCGGCCACATTATGCTAAATGTTTTTACCCCCCCCCCCCAGAGTAAATATTTTTAAAGTTATTATTTTTATCGAAATAATTTGCATTAGTGTTCCTATATAATGAAAGCCTGTACTGTTTAAGAAACAAACTTGATTTATGAAACCAGGAGTAAAATAATTTTATTCAAAATTCAGAATTCCTCTTTTTACACTATATTCACCCAGTTATTAAAATTCAACAAAAATGCTAGCCAATCAATAAATATTTTTGTTGTGTGTTTAATTATGTGTATAATTATAAAAAAATATAAATTATAATTATTGCAAAAAATTATAATCTTAGCATTGCAATAGTTATATTAATTTTTAAAATATTAAAATATAAATATTAGAAACATTCAAAGGCGCATCGCAGGCATTTGATCATTGATTGTTGGGGGGGGGGGGGTTTAAAAAAAAAAAAGAGTGAGAAATATTGAACAATTCTACTTATTTATAGGTTCTAGCATCTAATAAAGTACATTTAAAAAGAACATTAACATTTATGTTGCGGATGGAAAAAAATTAGGAATCCCAAGGCACTGCAAGGCGTTTGTCGATCGTTAGGGGGGTGGGGTGCGGGGGGGGGGGACACAAAAAAATACACGAATGAGAAATATTTTTCAATTCTATCTCTTTATACATTCTAGAATCTAATAAAGCAAGTTTAAAATGAAAATTGACGTTTATGGAGTGGATGGAAAAAGATTGAAAATTGCAAAGCAAAACATAGTCAGAAATGTTGCAGTTTTGATGCTAGATAAAAATTCGTAATTTTGAGCCGATTTTCGTAGCATCGTAGTTTACGGCCTAAATTCGTAGTAACTACGAATTATTCGTAGCAGTTGGCAGGTCTGTATTAGCGAACTTTCTGCTTAAGTCCTTATTTCTTATTTCTTCAGATATTAATTATCTTAAATTTTGTGAGAAATTTCATGATTATGTTTATTATTATTATTCTTTTTACGTCGCTCTAAGGAGAAAAACAGCAAAAACTTTATTCGTAATGCTAAATTTAATACCCATAGAAAATCAGTGATTCAGATATTTGTTTATTAAAGTTATTTTGCAATTAATGCCTATCTTTAATGTTTAATATTTATTAATAATATATTTTTATTCGTGTTCAAGTTAAGCAATCATAATTAGTACTTTTATTTTAAAATTTATTTACTATCTTTAATATAAATAAATAAATTAAATAATTAATTAAAATAAACATAAACATAAACACGTATATTTTGATTTTAAGTCTTTTTAAATATAGTTTTATGCAATTTCCTTGAAAAATGTGTATGGTCTCAAACTAAAGAAATAACTCGTGTCTTCCTTCATACAAATTCTTGCATGTGGCAATTCTTATCTGTTGTCCTTTTTCTAAGAACGCACAACGCACCTGAAAATCCTGTTAAGGGGTTTTCTGTAGTTTTAAAAGAAGAAAATAAAGGGACAATTTCTTCTCCGTTAAAAATCCTTTATCTCTTAACAGAGGAGGGTAAAAACACTATTAATCATCATCGATCACTTGAGCTTGTGAAATTTGGGAATACACGGAAGAGGAGGGGGGGATGAAAGGGATAATAACACTGAACGTTATGACAGAAGAAAATTAAAATATAAATTTCAATTAAGTATTGATCGATTTCTGATGTGCTGGACAAAGGTTTTATACGAAAAATAGTTCTGAAGAAATGCGACCTGAATTTGAATTTCATAGAAGGTCTGGCATAAAACAGTTGCGCTGGGTGTAATGCATTCGCCTATAAAGGCAAAGATGTGCCAGGTTGTCAAAAAATGTGATCCGCAGACACGAATATGAATACGGATCTTTCAAAAAATGCATAATTTTTAAGAATGTAAAAAATTATTTGTGCGTGTCCGTTATAGGGCATAATATGTACGAACACTGTGACTTCTTTAGATCGTATATCGGATAGATAGAATACTACATCAGATCGAGTTGGAGTTGGTTCTTTTTATTTTGAGTCTGAATGACTGAAGTTTTTTTTTTTTTTTTTTTTTTTTTCTTTCTTTTCTTTGCGGATCTTGTTTAAATCTCCCCAATTCTGATTTTTTTTTTTTTTCACTTGTTTCAGGTTTATGTAGAAGTTTATTATTACAGGTTTGATTCAACTTCTTTTTTTTTTTTCTTTTTCTTTTATTAGCAACTACATGTTTGATCAATATTAAATATACATTTTGAAGGAATTGCTAATTTAATACTGATTTAAAAGAAAAAAAACAAAAGTATTTATTATTATTATCATTATTATTAGTATTATTATAAACACTAAATTAATAACAAAACGATATTAGTATTTTTTATTATTATTATTATTATTATCACTATTTCACTCATTAACGATGATTATAATGATTTATAACAGCTGCTTTCTAATTTTCATAAAATTGCTACTAAAGATCTGTATCAGATTTGAAAAGAAAATGTATACGGATATTTTTGTCCTCTCTTTAACGAATGTGATTTTTTTTTTTTTTTTTTTTGACATCAGAAGATACTGTACGAAGCTCCGACACAAGTCTAAGGCTCTCAAAAAAACTGAAATAGATTATTTTATTTTATTTTTTATTTTACTGATTTTTCAATAGGACTAAAAATATTATCTTAAAACGTCATGCGCCCACAACTGCTTCAGGACTTCATGTTTATAGTGAATTGTAATTAAAAAGTCTTTTGATTAAATAAAACAGAAAAACCGTTTTACATTTCAAAAGAATCTAAAAATATTTTGTCATTGTCGATTCTTTAAAAATAGTTTAATATATAAATATATATATATATATATATATATTAACAAGCTTAAATTCCTCTCAGGATATCCTGTCCTGTCCAGGCGATCTTGAGGTGGATCAGGGCAAAAGATGCTAAATAGGATCAGACAACGAAGGATAGACTACGGGAATTTTTCACATTTGTAAAAATCTAATGCAATCAGTGGCGGATCCAGAACTTGACTTTTTTTTTTTTTTTGGGGGGGGGGGCGCTAAGATTTTTCAAAGTGTTATTCTAGACCAGTAAAAAAGGACTTCAGCCCCCTTAAATCCGCCACTGAATGCAATAACTAACACAGCTGTGAAGGTCTGCAGAAAGTCCGGACGCGAGGGTGGTTACTCTGATGTCTGATACGAAAAAGCCGAGACCGATTTCATTAACTCCGTCAACCCCAGAACTCGATCGAATTAATAAACGAAATATTTTGAACGAAGTAAGTAAACGAAGCCAAATAAATCACTTTGGTTCGGTTTTATTTTAAGGTATGAAACATAAATGCAGATTCTTTCACACAGTCACTAAGAAAGACGAAATAGGGAATTTCCCAATAAAAAACTATTGATCAAATGCCTAATATTAAAATGTATTTCTCAAAGAAAGCTATACTCTCGCCATACAATCGAATTTCCTATTACTTTTTCAATGGTTAATAAATATTTCTGCATTATTTATATCACTTTTATCCAACAACTTATTTTTGAATTGATTATTTCATAAACATAAGGATATTTCACAAATTTACAATAGTAACCATTTTTTAGCAGTTGTATGATTTGTAAAATATTTAAATTTACAAATTTAAAATAGTATTTATCCATATATATTCTATGCATCTTTAAATAATATTTCGGCTAATATCTATTTTCTCCCTCTCTATGTATATGGTTAGCTTAAATGAAATGAAAAAAAAAAGGGGGGTTTCTTATTTGGAGAAATACGAAAAAGGAGCTACAATGATACACTACTACCTCTTGAATAATAATAATAATAAAAAAAATTAAAATAAAAATTAAAAAAAAAAACGTAAAAAATTTAGGATAATCGAAAGAACTTCCTACATATTTATTCACTGAACACATATAGTAATTTCTATATAATATCATTATATTTAATAGCCTTTTTATAACACAAATGAAAAATTGAACAACAAAAAAGAAAATTCTCAGGTTTATTACCCTTATATCTAAACTTTCTTTGAACAACGGCTATCTAGCAGCGCTTTAGAGATCGTTTGGCATTTTGCCAATTGTGTGTCTTGCCAGCAATTGGTGTCAGAAGCTCATAATATTATCAAGTAAAGTGCGGCTACCCGACACTGTCCCTGGAGATGAATAATAATCGTTTTGATCTCCGTATTCCTTTATTTTAAAATAAATTCGGATTTGAAAAATGGAAAAATAAATAAATAAGTAAGTAAAATAAAATAAGTAATAATCACACATTCGTGCCTTAAAGTTTCTTTTACTATTTATGAAGATATAAAATGTTTTCTTTTGAATTTGAAAATAATAATAATAATAATAATAGAAATTAACGTTCTCAAACTTAAAAATAACATACAAAAATAATATAAAATCTTAAAAAAAAAAAAAAGGAAAGAGAGAAAGAAAGAAAGAAAGACTCCAAAAAGCAATTATTATTCAAATTGCTAAAAATAAATTGAAATTTGACATAAAATGGAATTGTGAATTGTGCTCAAAAGTAAAAAATAAATTCCTTCGCTAGACGACAAAACAAATCATAACCTTTGAAGTCGGCGCAAATTTAAGTAAAATGTGAATGTCGGCAAATCATTGCACTTTTGGACGTGTGGAAAAGTTTAACAATCAATAAAATTATTTTGATTGCTCCTTGAAGAATTTTACAAAATAAATCCAAGTTTTCCATGCTAATCATCATTACAGGAGGTGGTGATAAAGTTGTCAGGGTCAGAAAAGCAACACTGACGCTCGTGAAAGCTAGCGACAGCCAAAAAATATATCAAAGAATATATCAATATATCAATAGAAGCGCGACTGTCGCTTCATGGCGCTTTTGATGTGAATGAAGCTTAGGAAAAATATACCCTTCAAGAAAAGCGGTGTGAGAAAAGGGCGGATACTAACGATGCTCCGGACTGAATTAAAATGTTAGCATGTTTGAAATGTTGTTGGCATGTCTGTCTAGGTCCATTGCAAAAAAAGAAAAAGAAAAAGAAACTATATATAAGCATATACTTTTTCGCACAAAACGTTCGATGCTTGGTTTCTTTCTAATAGCGTCATTTGTATTCCTTGACGTATCTAAACAATTGATCTGTAAAAGGCTGCTTGTAGGTTGTATTCCACACGCATCATATGTCACTTTGTAGCCGACAAAACGTGCTGAAAATTCTAAAAATTTTAACGCATGAATGATAGATGAGAAAGTACATTCATATTTCGGGTTTTAACAAAGCCCTTTTCAAATCTCATTCTTCTAGTTAAGAATCGAAACTATAGTTGTTAGAGAATTAATTCTTAACCTTTCAAGGATTAGTTTATATGTGTATATACATATTTTTAAAAAATAACATACAGTTTTAAATAATTCACTAAGAAAAACACTTACATTAAAAAAAAAAAAAAAAAGATGATTGCATAAATGTATAAAGGAACATATTTAAATATTAATGATATAAAAGATTTAAAGGTTTATAACATAATTTTGAAAAAATGCTTTAATTGCTTAACAGTTTTGCTTTAGTTGATTTAACGATTAAAATTCAATTTCGGGCGTTAATTCACTAGTGACAAAAATATTTTTCAAGATATGAATTTCACTCATTCATGTAAGGTTTTTCCACCTTTTCGTCCTTTTGTAAAAATCAAAGCTTGCAGTGCAATACATTTTGCTTCCTACTTTCTTTTAAGACTCAAAATCAAAACAATAGCTATCTGAAGTTATTTTATACACAATATTGGAGAGATAAAGTTGTACAAAACGAAACGTAAGTATATAAGATGTCTTATTATTAAATAATAATAATAATAAAACTTTCAAAAATATAGCAATTTAAATATAATCCTTTTACTAATCAATAAAATTGATAATTTTTACTGTCGTTTTAAATTTCGAAGATTCTCTTAAGGGAACAGTGGACTTTGAAATTACTAAAAAGTCAACCAATAAAATATGTTAATATTTGAAAGAAGTATCTGCAAAATATGTTTAATTCAGTAACAGGAAAAGTTTATATATCTGAAAGAGTAATTTTTGGAGATAAGTGTAAAAATATCGCATTTTAATAATATTTTATGAAAACGAATATTTTTCAGCATTTCATGTCTTTAAAATTCTTGCCACTTAATTTTCGATTATAGAAGTTATCGCCAAGACTCTTTATAGACATTCAAATAAACCTGCGCATCCGTTTTAGGGATCTAAAAAGTCTTAAATGGGTCAATTTTTTTTTTTCTTTTTAATTTATTGTATTAATCTTTAAACATTTCTTAAGGATATGCAAAAGACTGCATTAAAAAATTCGCATTATGTCTTGCAATACAATGGCGGATCCAGAACTTTTTTTTTTTTTTTTTTTTTTTGGTGGGGGGGGGCTAAAAATTTACAGTTGTAATATTCAATTGTGGATGTCAGTGCTTTTGCCCCCCCCCCCCCCTTTCCCTTAGATCCGCCGCTGTTGCGATATGGTTGTTTCAGCAGTAAGCTACTACATGCTCTCATTTATTAACATTTTATAATTTTTAACTGCTGTTTTCCCAGTTTCTTAAATTTTACTCTTGCGTGCATTGTATTTCAAAAACATTCTAAGTTATTTTCATAAACTTGGTAACAATATTGAATTTAATGTATGGAACAACTTATACTTCAAATTAATATGCTATTTCTCCTAATTACATATTATATTACACTGTAAAAGAAAAAAATGTAAAATCACGTATCAAGTATTTGACCGTATAATTTTAGGGGAAATGACCGTTTTGCTACTTAAACGGTCATAATCCGTAAATTAATGTTTTGGAAGCATAATTTAGGAAATAACCGTATAATTTTATGGGAAATGACCGTTTTGCTAGCTAAACGGTCGTAGCCCGTAAATTGCTGTTTCGAAAGTATAATTTTTTGATTTTTTACGAGAAAAAGCTGTTAATCTACGCAAATTGCTCTTATCTTTCACCAAACCATTTTCTTATGAGAAAATCTCTTCAAATGCTATCATTTCAGTGACATCAAGCGAGAATTCCATTTCCTTACATTTTCAAACTGAAACTATGATTGTTATTAATACTAATTGAATGTGTTTAATTATGCACGCATGACGCATAGAAACATCCATTGGTTTTAATAAGCTATTGATTCTTATTTTTATTCAAAAAATTTCCATCTGACTGAAACTGAGTAATTGATATTGATGAAATTGATTTTCTTTGTTAACACGAAAACATTAAAAAAGAAAGCTAAAATGGTTTCTTGATTTGAATCCAGATTTCTAAAACACAAACTGCAACCTAATAATTGTTTTATCCACTAAACGTATTTTATTTTATTTTATTTTATTTATTTATTTATTTTTTTAAGAATACAACATTCTAATTGCTCTTAACCCTTTAGTTAAGCCTTAGAAAACGGAAAAATTTAATGTTGTTTCCACAATGCATTTTTTACAATATGCTAAAATAAAGTTTATTTCAATATGAAATGAATATGTAATTAACCATTTGAAGGTAAGTTTTAAGATTATTATGTATGATCTTCACTGTTAAAAAACAAAGCTGCTTCATCTGAATATGACCATCAGACCTGTACATTACATCATATATAGCAGATTCTGCTCTCGAAATACTTCAGTCTTTTCTTCATTCAATGGATTTGGATTTTGGGAATAAGGCCGATTGACTGCTATAGGTCCTAGGCCAGAGGGGGAGTGCCCTCCGTGGGGGATCTTTCTAAAGGGTCCTAGACCGTATTTACTCAAGTTTTGAAGAAAACCACGGAAAACTCCGAACGGCTAAGCCGAGGAGCGCGACCTGGGATCGAACCTTATGTCTACCAGCTTTGAGCGCAGAACCGCTCGGCCGCTGGTGGGCTCCCTTCAATGTAATACAGCTTAAAAAAAAACTCTTCTGCTATTCTAAAAAGTGCAGATACGCCTAACACTTCATAAACACAGTTTGAAATCGGCCTTATAATGAAAACCTGTTTGCATGAATAAGAATTAGGCTCTAGTTATTTCTTCTTTGCACCCACTACGGAAACCATAAAGATCGAAAACCATGAAAAAAAAAAAAATCGTATTAATTGGAGATACAAATTCTCTGTATTTATGTAAAAGATTTATTATTATTATTCAAAGTTTATTGTTCGTCTCGGTTAATTTTCAGAGATCTCGCATAGTTTTCAAAAGTTTCATTTTGTTTTTGAAAAAAGGTGAGAAATTCTCACCCATTATTTACCTCTAATGAGAACCTTGAAATAAGACTACCTCTTTCGTGCTAGTGTTTACGAATAAAAAAGGCCCACCAGCGGCCGAGCGGTTCTGCGTTCAAAGCTGGTAGACGTGAGGTGCCGGGTTCGATCACAGGTCGCGCTCGTCGGCCTAGCCGCTCGGAGTTTTCTGTGGTTTCCTCCAAAACTTGTGTAAATACGGGCTAGGACCCTTCAGAAAGACTCCTCGGAGGGTACTCCCCCTCAGGCCTAGGACCTACAGCAGTCAATCGGCCTTATTCCCAAATCTAATTCAGTCCGTTTACAAATAAAAATGATTTCGAAAAATAGTTAGATTTTCTTTCTAGGAAAAAAAAAAAAAAAAGCTTTTTTTTTTTTTTTTTTTTTTTTTTTTTTTAATGAGAATTGGCTGACTCTTAATTTTGTCAAAAATAGCAAATTTAGATTTTAAAATAGTCTTAAAATAAAGTAGTTTTTATGCATAGTTTGAACGTTAACAATTTAATTGCTGTAAAAAATTTCTGTAAAAATAAAGCACTTTTTTTAACATAAATACAGCATAGGTTGCTGTAAATTTGTATAGCTAGTTCTGTAAAAATAATTGAAGATTTGTTACTTCTCATTGTGCTGTAAATCGGTTTAAAAAATTCTCCAGAAGTATTTTGGTGCGTATGACAAGATTTATCAACTAGTAGTCAGTTCTGATGTTGACTTTATCTGTTTTTGTAAAAGAAAGTCTCTGTGATCCCAACGGCGCGGTTGGCAAAGCGCTAGCCTCTGACACAGGTGAATGTGACTTCGAATCCCGGGTTATTCAAGACGGTTTGCTTCGCATGAAAATTAATAAATTAGCTTTTGCGTGTAAAAAAATAAATAAGTTTTTTAGTGTTGTGGATTTCTCCCTGCACGCATGTATAATAATTGCAAGAAACTTTTAAAGCATTCGAGAAACTCAAACTTTAACTTTTTATTTTACGGTCAATGCTTCTTTTTTTGCAGGTTGGTTGTATGTTTCATCACAAAGTAAAATTACTGGCGATGCATCATTCATCGTCTAAATGTAATTTTACGGGCTTTGACTGGAATCTCTGTTGCTGGGCTTCACCCGTAATTTTACTACAGCATTTTTTACAGTGTAGCATTTTAATTTAAAAAATAGAATTTTTTAGCAATACAATTTTAATTAATTCTATTAAACTATTTATTTATTTATTTATTTATTTTTATGTTTTGATTTGAGATATTAGTTCGAGAAATAAACTTCTTGCATAACTATCAGTCATATATTTACTTCTAGAAACAATATTTTTGCCATAATCTGGCGCGCAGTGATTAAATGTCAACTTTTGCGTTTGAAATTTTAATCAACTAATTTATTTTTTTAAATAACAAAATTTATTTGGGAAAATCCCCCCCCCCCTAGAAAAATAATAATTAATTAATTAAAATAAATAAATAAATAAACTAGTCGAGTTTCGAGCATTGGGCAATACTACTATTTTTAATTTCGCGTGAATAATAATAAAAATTAGAGAATAAAAAATAGTTACGCTTTGAAAGTTGGTGCATTTTTAAAATCAGTAATTTGCGTTTAGATAAATATTTTTATAGAGATATTTGGCATTAGCTTAATCTTTTTTTATTTAATTAAGTAGTACTTTTCTTTTCTACAGCGAAACAATATCTTTCATTATTGGTACTTTATGTCTAATTTATGAGGTTCTTTTATGTTCTCACCTTAATTGTAAATTGTCATAATTTAGATTTTACTGAGATTTTTTTTTTTTTTTTTTTTTCCGTGGAACAGCTTTATTATCGGACTCCTTTAGCAAAATTTGAATCTGTGGCGGCTCGTGAACCCAAAATAGGTGAAGAGCTCAAAAATAATATTTAAGCACTTTCAATGCATGATTTTTATTACGCATGGTCTTAACTAAAAATACTTAATTAAATGTAAATTTATATTCTATAAATGAATACAGTGTAAAAAACAGTGTGCCTCTTTACCTATTTTCGGTGCACGAGCTGCCACTGATTTGAATTCTGGCATCGAAGTAGCTCGGACGTTTCTCGTCAAGACCTTTAGTTACGCAATTGCGATAGTCATTTCAATTAATCATATGGCCAAAAATATTTAAAGTCGCCAAGGGCTCCCCGTACTAAAGCGGCACCTTTTGTATTTATTTATTTATTTATAATATTTTCTATTAAAGACTTCAGGAAACTTTTCTTGCATTTTTCTTTACATTTTACACTTTCGTTCAGCTCTTTCATTAATTTAATCTGGGCAACGCCGTGTAGACCTGCTAGTTTATAGATAAAAAAAGAAATGAATTTTTTGACCGTGGTGATTTCAGACAATACATGCGGCTACAAAAAGCAATGCATTTATATATTTTATTTTATTTTATTTTTATTTATTTATTTATTTATTTTTGTTACTAAAACTGATAAAAATAGGTTAAAAAGAGAGAGAGAGAGAAATTCCATTCTAAAAAAAAAAAAAAATCCTAAATTATTCTAAAGCGTCATTTTGGAGGTAAAATACGTCGAATGCTAAACATATATCAGGTACAATTAAAAAATGTTTATAATCTATAAGAACCTCAAGTTTTTTTTTTTTTTTTTACTTTCTTCTATATGTAATATAGAGAAAGTATTGGATTCGCGAAAATTTTCGACCTCCGTTTTTTGACGGATCTACACGTTTTGGGATGTCCTGAACACGAATTGATAGTTTTTAGAAAATGTCTGTCTGTGTGTCTGTCTGTCTGTCTGTCTGTCTGTGTGTCTGTCTGTCTGTATCATTTTTTTGTGGACGCTGTATCTCACGAACATATGAATGAAATTTAACCAAACTTGGTATTTAGTTGCACCCTGACATGAACTGGTGCCCATTAGATTTGGGGATCAATAGCTCAACAGGTGGCGCTGTAATCGCATTTTATGCAAATTTTTAACATGGCAGCATAGGACAAAATTCCGTATAAATGGGCATAATGAGAGTTATTTTAAACTTGTGATTGTAAAATTAATTTGAATTATTGATGATAGTAGTAGTTAACTAGGAAAAAAAATTTGTGCATGGGGGGGGCATCGGTTCCCCCCCTGGGGGGGAAGTACCCCCCCCGGGGGGGTTAAATTTTGAAGATGGGTATCATTCGAAAGATCTCGTCAATACCTTTAAAACGAATGGTTGAACCATAAATCTGTGATAATTTAAAACAAAGTTATCGATTTTTTTTACTTTTAACAAAAAAAAAAACTTAGAAAAAAAATCGTTTTTTTTTTTTTTTTTTTTAAACGAAATTTTACCAAACTTGGTATTTAGTTGGTCCCCGACATAAACTGTTGCTGATTATATTTGGGGATCAATAGCTCAACAGGTGGCGCTGTGATAGCATTTTATCTAAATTTTTAACATGGCAGCATAGGACAAAAATTCGTATACATGTGCATAATAAGAGTTATTTTACACTTGTGATTGTAAAATTAATATGAATTATTGATAATAGTAGTACGTAACTAGGAAAAAAATTTTGTGCATGGGGGGGGCATCGCTTCCCCCCCTGGGGGGTACATTTAAAACGAATGGTTGAACTATAAATCTGTGATAATTTAAAACAAAGTTATCGATTTTTTTTTTACTTTTAACCAAAAAAAAAAAAAAAAACTTAGAAAAAAAATTCGATTTTTTTTTTTTTTTTTATTATTATTGTTAGTGATTGAATATGTATTAATTTTCACAAAAAAAAAAAAAAAAAAAAAAGAAAAAAAAAATCTCTTTTTTTTTTTTTTTTTAATATTGTTACTGATTGAATATGTATAGGAAAATATAGAAGAAAGTCTTGTGGTGGCCACAACATACTAGTTTTTTTTTTTTTTTTTGTTTCTCGTGTTTTAAATTGCCAGACAAAGGAAATGATCTGATCTTTTGTTAATAATAATAACAATAACAATAACAATAAAAATTTAAAATTTAAAATCCGCCAAGAAGCTCCTAAGCTAATGCTCTATCAAAGAAATAATTAATAAATTAATTTTAATTATAATAATAATAATAATAATAAAATACCTTTAGAGGTATAATGACGTCAATTTTACCCTGCAAGTTTAATTTTTCACAAAGTTTTATATCAATTTTAATATTTACGCGTGAATTTCTGTTCATTATATATATATATATATATATATAATCAACTCGTAAACTTTTTTGGCAACAATTAAAAATTAAAATGAACTATGTATTTTTGTCTAAAAAAGGGCTTCTTCAACTTTTTCGATACTGTCCGTTTTGATACTGATTATTATTAATTTTCTTTTCTTCTTCTTTAAAATAATAATAATAATAATAAATAACGATTTTGATGAAATTCTGGCAAAAGCAGAATTTAGTTTAGTACGGAGGACTATTAGTTTTTTCTTTCCTTTCTTTCTTTCTTTTTTCTTTTTTTTTTTTTTTTTTTTTCAAATTATAACATTGCTTTTAAATTATTCAATTATATTTTCGATAAGTTTTCGATTTCAATAAATATCCAATCATCGTAAAGCTGGCGACAACGTGTTATCCGTAGATTGAGACTAATAGTCCTCCGTACTAAAAAAATATATACGAAATAAAACTCTCAGTGGTAAACGTTTCAAAGTCATGTGAATTATACTTAAGGAGAACTAAAGCAATATATGTCATGGTAAAATTATATCACGAAGAGCCAGATATAGTTTCTTTCTTAATTTAGACTTTAAAATGCAATTTTAAGTTTAAAAAACTAAAAATTTGCATGAAATTTCAGAATTCGAGCATAGACGTATTTCTTAAAAAGTAATATACACATACATAAGTAATTCTTAAAAATAATGAAAATACATAATTCTACTATTTCTAACTAAAGAATTTATATCCGTAGCAGATTGACTGTAAACATACAAATATACATAGAGATTTCCAAGATTAAAGATCCAAGATGAGATTCAAGAGTATATTCGTAATAATTATTTCTACAAATTTTCAGCGATTGAGATAACTTGGAATAAACAGGCAATTGGTTAAAAGAATCTGCTACTGATAAAAATATATTAGAATGCTACAATCTTCCATAATCGGAATGCACCAGAGAAAAGAATTACAATATAAATGCAGTCACTAAAAGAAATAAAAGGGAGAAATTAAGAAAGGGGAGAAATTAAAAATATTTAAACTCAGAGTTTTGGACAAGCTAGAAATTTTATTAGGAAAATAATAATAATAATAATAATAATAAAGAAAGAAAAATAAAGAAAAATTTTTTTGCTTCACTTACCTTCATTCTCCAAACAACGAATATTCAAAAAACAATTAAGATTTCTAATCAATATCCTTCTTAAAGTAATTTAAGAAGGTAATGGTAAATTTTTATGGTATAAAAATTTTATGGAAATATTTTAGAGTTAAAGGTTTTCAAATTTAGAGCAGTTACCATTTTTTAAATTAATAAAAAAAAGTTAGACCTTTTTTAATGTGTAAAGCAGGTCAGATTAATTAGTTTTATACAATTAACAGACAAACGTACATGTAAGGTGCAATGCTCGTAGACATGTAAGGTGCGATGCTTGTAGTTTTGTCTATAAAAAAAAAAAAAAAAAAAAATCTGGTGTAAAACTTATTTACCTGCCTTCAGATTATACGTAAGACAATACGGTATATTGAAGTTTTGATTTATGTACTGTAGTTTGAAAAGTATTACTTCATACTGAAACAATTTGTCGCAAAATAACTCACATTGGTGTAATTTTAAGTGTTACATTTAATTAATTAATTTTAAATATAGAATTTATTAGAATTTATAGAATTTATAGAAATTATAGAATAAATGATAGTCGTGACTTTTTAATCCATTACGTTTTTTAATGATGAAAAACATCTTACTAACGCGTTTTTTGAATACCCCTAATCATTGAGAAATAATTATTTTTCTAAAAGCAGCACTTTATTATAATTTAACTTTATTTTATTTTATAACTGAAAAATAAATAAATAAATAAATAAAGCTAACTTTGTTGCAGGAATAAATATCAGAGTTACTCAATTGAAATAGATACTTGAAAATTCAAATGAAAGACAATTTTTGATAATATTTTTCAGAAAAAAAAAACCTGTTTAAAAACTCCTGTGTTTTTGCGATGTCTCCTTCTTCCCTCTCCCTTAAAAATTACGATTAATTAGCAGGCTTATGTTTACTTCTATCCCACCCCGACTCACACTTTTTTAAATAAATATTTGCAATTCTACTTGCAAATAAAGATATGAACCAAAAATTTTCCAGCTAAGATTCTTTCATGGATTTTATTTTTTATTATATTTATTATTATTATTATTAAAATGGTTTTGAGGGGAAATTATTAACATAGAAATAAACAAAATTAAACAAAATAAATTACCTAAAATTAAAAAGATTGATGTATGAAGAAGACTGATGTATGAAAAGATTGATGTAATCAGATACTTCAGTTGTCGTAAATTCGTTATCTAAAATCTTTTTGAATATGTAATCAACTAAATAAAGGAGCTTTTCCTGCGTGGATTTTATGTTCAGTTATATTAACCTCAATTATGTTTCTATTCAGCCTTTTTCTAAGTGTTATTTCACTTATTGTTCCACTTTTCATTCGACTTAACAAAGCGCGAGTGTTTTATTACGTCACAGATTGAAGAACATAAGATCTTCATTCTTCGACACATTTTCGGGGTGGTCGTAAACATGTAATTGATATACGTCACTTACGCTCTCTCTCTTAGAGGTGTTCTACAAAATTCGCATAGTTTCTCACAGGACTGTGGGAAAGTCAAATGTTTCATAATGAATAGATTCATAATCAGACACTACAAAGTATTTTTTAATTGAATTTCACTGTTACACCAGTTTAGAGTTCTAGAGCACCAAGATTTCGATAAAGAATTTGTTTTACAGAATAAGTTTTTTTAAAAATTTAGAAATTATTTAATGACAAATTGAAACATAGATTTATTTGTGAAAAGAAACAAGATTTTTGATTAAAATTTAGTTCTGACAGCTGATTTTATACCTTTACTTTTTTAAATTATTAAATAACTAAAGATGTGAGTATACATTTTAAAAAGGTATTAAGAAGATCGTTAAATAAACAAATAAAAGTCTATATACGATCTTTGTTTGGTTGCAGAATTTTTTTTTTTTTTTTTTTAGTCGAAATTCAATGTGCTTGAGCTTTTATAGTTTCCGTTGCTATTTTATCAGACGATGAAATGTTTCAGTATACTTAAGGGATTCATGAGAATTTTTGTGAATAGATATATATGCTCATAACTATTCAAAAAAAAATACAAATTTTGCTTACAATATTCAAATTATGCCACCAATAAAGTTTTGAATTAGTAAGTTTCCATTCATTCTCTCTCTCACATATGATTTTCTCTTAATTTTTTTCAACCTATTTCCGCGTATTTTCCTCTTGGTAATTAATTATATTTTCATATACATATATACTTCCACTTCTTCATATGACATTTAATTTTTCTTCCTGTGAAATGTTTGAAAAGATTTTTCATATATAATATCTATCTATCTATCATCTCTATATATATGTAATCAAGCAAAATAGTTGAAAAAGTGAACATAAAACATTCTCACAGCAAAATAATGATCACATGAAAATAGCATATTTAAGATTGTGTAAAACCCAAAAAACTTATCTTAAATTATTTAATATCCCATTTTCTTGTGGCGTTCATCCTGCAGTGTGAATGTTTTATGTTATTATTATTATTATTTTTTTTTTTTTTTTTTTTTTTTTCAACTATAACATTTTATCATCATATGTATTACATTCAAATTTAAGTCGCTTCATGTGCACATATAATTTAAAGGTATTTCTATTTGTTCTTTGATTTATTTATTTATTTATTTTTTAACTCTTTTGTATAACTATGATAAACATTTTGATACCTTGAAATAATTACAATTTGTGGTACAATTAGATTGATTAATTTAATGTACATAATAATTAAATTTTTATGCTGCAAACATCTCCAGAAAGTAGAAGGAAATAATCTTTTAGATTTTAATTTAAATTTCAATGATAAACGAAACTTAAACATGAAAATTAAGCATCTTGAAAAACAACAACAACAACAACAGGGAAAAAAAATGTTCTGTATTGATTTTGTTCAGCATATTATTTACTAAATCAGATTCAAATTCAGGTTATTAAAAAAAATAAAGAAAGAAATAAAAAAAATAAAAAATAAAATAAAATAAAAAACAGTCCCATCTGATATTGAAATTCATTATATATATATATATATATATATGTGTGTGTGTGTGTGTGTGTGTGTGTAATGTATTAATTACTGGATAAGAGAGAGAGGACAGGCGTAGCACACAATGACGACTAGGAGTTCTTTCGGAAACATCTTTATTTAACAGGATTTAACAAGGAGTAGGTGCCGCTCACCGCTCTAAGAGTGGTGTCGAGCGCTTCTAGCTGTGCTAGGCCCCTACTCCGGAACGTTTATTTAAAAAAAAAAAAAAAAAAAAAAAAAGGAAAAAATTACAAGGTTCGCCAGAACAATATTCCCGCGCGACATAGGGCGAAGTATTACAAATATGTATTAATTACTAACAAACTTAAAAATAAAAATAAATAAAAATTAAATACACAAAAGTAAGATTCGCCAGTACAGAGTACTCACGCGACAGGGGGCGAAATAAAATAAATCTTGAAAACTCAAAAGCACAATGAGCTAGAATTGAACAGGAAGGAGGGAGAGTTGTTTACAAGTAAATCAGTTCGCCAGAACAAGGTTCCCACGCGACATAGGGCGAAGTTGGTTGTTTTACGACATTTACAAACACATGAGGAAAGAATAGATATCTTAGGGCTAGTGGGTAAGTGAAAAGGATTATTTAACTTATGAGATTTTTAAATACTTTTAATTTATTTAAATGTTTAGGAATTAGATAATTTTAAATGACTTAAGAAGAATTTAATTTGTTCTATTTGAAATATCTATGAGTAATTCAAAAATTCTTTTTAGTTTTATGGCAAGTGAAGGTCTTGTTAAAATATTAGTCAGCCAGTTGGCTGGTCTATTATTCGGATTTCTTAAGTGATAGGTTATTGTAAGCGGACAATGGAAATAGTAATGAAAGGAAGAACCCTCCTCTCCACAAGAACATAGGGGCGAACGTCGACGACGAAATCTGTGCAGATAAGCCGGAAAAGGGCCATGCCCAGTTAAAAACGCTGTAATTTCTGTGCTTAAATTTTTCTAAGTCGAGACAGGGTAAGGCGAATGAAGTCTGAATACGACGCTCTGCCGATCCGCGGGCGGCTCCATCGGCGCCCTGGGCCGCAGAATCTGTTGGGAAAGCTTGTAGTACCTACTTAATTTCGGAGGAAGACTGCTGCATGGAATTGTTTAACAAGTCAAAATCATGGCAAGAAGTGTCCGTTTGTTTAATGTTTGGGCTTTTACACCTAATTTTCTGAGCTGCTGATTGGTTCTTTAGATCGTCTGGACTCTTAAAAGGAATTTCTGGGATTAATTAATATGCAGCTCAATGCAGCGACAGTTGCAAATTGCACTAACGTCAGCGAATTTTGACTTATAATTTCGTTCCTTTTCTGATTTCTGAGTTATAAAGTCTTCTGCTAGGAAACAATCTTTAAAGGGGCAATTACAAATTATTCGCGATTATAATTTCGATTAGCGATTTTCACACTTTTAAATTGGGTTTTTTAATAATTTAAAACTATTTATTTTTATCCCTTTCATATATATAGCTATTTTCCCATTATGTTTAAGGTTGAGGAAATATTTTTAGACGCCCCCGGGGTTAATCTAAATTTATCACAAAGGGAACTGAAAAGCTGAAAAGCAAAACAAAATTAAATTACTGGTATTGCTCAACACCACAAACGTATCAAAAATGCAATCGGTTTTGAAAGACTTGAGAAAAAAGCAAAAGTCTGACGAAAGATTAATTTCTCTGAAAGAGGGTTGTATGTTTTATAGTTTTGCTATGCATTGTTTTGTGTTTTTATTAAAAAAGAAAAGAAGTAAGGGGGGGGGAGGGGAATTCTTTCTAAAAAAACTGTTATGTTGTGGCCATAATAAAATTTTCTTCTATATAATTCTATACTACAACTTACTATTAACACACACCAAACTTTAATAGATCCCACTATGAAGATTTTGCATATGAAGTTAAGTGCAATTTCAATAAACTGATGCTGAGATGTAGCCACAGAAGGTGAGTAACAGCCAGGCCCTGATTACCAAATAGGCATGAGATGCATGTGTTTCCCTTCGAAATTTTTGGAAGGGCCTCAAATTAAGCAAAATAGAGGCCTTGAATTGTAAAGCTTGTTATATGACAATATTGTTTGATTATAAAAAGTAAAAAGTCACAGTAGATCCGATTACACAACTATCATTTCTAGATGATAGAACTTCGGTTAATGAAACGTGTACATTTGCATTTACAATGGGACAATTTCATATAAAGTAGAGAATACAGGCTTTCAGTTACTAATAAGCAAATCAATTTCAGCTAATTATGATTTGTCTTTAATGACAAATTTGTAAAATTTTCGAGGTGTTTTTATATATATTTAGACCAAGCTGTCATTAGGGGCCCCCAAATCAGTTTCTGCTTCCCTTCAGTTGAAAGGTTAATCGGGCCCTGTAATAGCAGTGACACCAGTCGGTCGATGTACACCCAAATTGAATCCGCATAGTGTTTTATAGTGGCCCTCTCATGTACCAAGTTTTGTGCCATCATATACAGTAGAATCTGAAATATAGCCTTTCTATTCACAGGGTAAACTGTAGAATAAGCGCCAGTCATCGGCCAATATGCACACAAAAGGAATCAGCATAGTGTTTTCTAATGGTCCTTTCATATACCAAATTTGAATAAGGATAATGTTTCATAATGGTCTTTTACAGATGAAGTCTTTTTTTTTTTTATTATTATTATTATTATTATTATTATATACAATATAACAGGAGATATAGACGTCTCTTAAACCGTAGAAATCACAGTATAGAAGCGCCGCCTTTTCAGTTATTTGCATCAAAAGTTGACAGGCACTAGTTTATGTCAAGGTGCAGCTGCATATAAATTTATATGAAGTTTTGTGCAGTAGTTCTTGAGATACAGTTGCTACAAAAATTTTTCTCTCACATACAAAGACATAATTTTTTTTAAAATGGTCAAAGCGCATTCTGGATCTCTCAAAACGTGTATCCATCGAAAATCGGTAGTCGATTTTTTTTTTTTTTTTTTTTTTTTTTTTTGACTCAAATTGACAACTGTCCACCATATAACTGAAGGGAATAATCTCTATGCATGCAATAATAATGGGCGAGAAAAGAAGTTATAAGCTTCTACATTTCTGATTATGCATACTTAAAAGCGAAGTTCATGTTTGAAGAAGTATACTATTTTACCATTTTTGAACTAATAAATTTAAGGAAAATGGTTTCTAACATTCAGAATTAAAAGGTAAATTTAGTATTTTTTGCCTCGAAACTTTTTAACTCAAAAATCATGCTAAATTTAACAATTTCATTCAGTAAATACTTTATCCCTGGGGAAATATATATATATATATATATATATATATATATAGTACTAAATATCGACTCCCTTCAAAAACTACTATTTCACAGATTCTAAAACAGTTATCATATGATATTGATTTGCTTATTTATAAAATCTCCATCTCTTATAATAAACCTATTGAATTATTTATTCAATGGAAATGTTTAGTGATTTCTAAATTTAAAGCTGAATTAATTCGACATCGATCAAAAATAACACATTACAATAAATCAAATCTAATTAACTCTATTAAAAAGTTGCAACAAAACTTTGTTATTACTTATGTTGACAAATCTCCTAATAATTTTGCTATAATATGTAAACAATATTATATTTCTCTTCTCAGTAAATCCATATCTTCGAGTTCTAACTTTCATCCTAACAATAATGACATTAAAATTAACAACCGAAAAATTCATTGCTTTTATAAATTACTAAAACTTCCTCTTAATAATTTCAAATATCCATATATTGTATTTATTCCAAAATTTCACAAAACTATTAAATTTGGAACTGACACAGTTGGTTGTAATACATACAATAATAATGCTAACAAAATTCTCCTTGAAATTCTCAAACAAATCTATGACTTAATTAGTCAATCAAAAAATTTCTATTGCCTTAAAAATAGCCATCAACTGAAAGCTAAAGTCTTATTGATGAAAAATGTCACTGATTTTATGACGTATAATTTTACTGATCTGTTTAATAATATTAATTTAACAGATTTTCATCAAATAAAAATAGTAGGTAGCTATTTTTAAGGCAATAGAAAAATTATATCTTTTTGAGAGATTTAAAAGTCAAATACCTTTACTTTTCTGTAGCATCATTTAAGAAACTTTTAAATTTTATTATTCATAACAATTACATTTTACATAATAATAAAATTTATATTCAAAAGGTTGGTATTCCACAAGGAGGAAGTAACTCGAGTTTGTTAGCTGACTTATACCTTTACCATTATGAACAAGGATTGTGTAAAGAAAAGGTCTATTTTTACCGGTACATTGATGACATTATAATATTTTATGTCAATAATTTTTCCCCTAATTCAATCAAATTAGAATATCTTCCTCACCTTACTTTAACTCATAATCTCCTTAGCAACAATTGTATTAGTTTCTGAGATAAAAACTTAAACTTAAAGGAAATAAAATTTATACTGATCTATATGACAAAAGACAAGATTTTTGTTTCAAAGTAAATCTATTTACACATTTTCATTCTTGTCTTCATATATCTATTTATAGAAATATCATTCTCAATCACCTCTTTCGCATGCATAATCTTTGTTCATTTAGCTATATATATATATATATATATATATATAAACACATAATTAAAGCTGCTACAAAAATGGGTTATCCTAAAAAATTTATTTATTCAATAGTATATCATTAAATGTCTCTGTATAATAATAATTAAAAAAAAAAACTATTTAAGGTATTAAAAAATTTTATATAAAAAAATTATGATGGATGGGTGGGCAGATGTTTGATTAAGGAGGTAGGGTGGTGTTGTATGGCTGGTTGGTTGAGACGGTTTATTGTTGAATTAAATTATAAAAAAATAGAAGGGATTATTGCTGCCGCAAGATGTGTTATTTTTTTCTGGTTGATATTGTGAATTTTGAACTCTTCAAACGCAAGAATTAATTGTGTGCATTTTGGCTATTAGTGGCTTCCTAAATTAAAATTGTAAAAAAATAATAAACAAATAAAACTAAAATTTAGTTTTTTTTAATATAAATTTAATTTAAAAAAAAAAGAAAAAAAATAATAAATTAAGATTGCTTTGAATTCCTTATCTTTACACTTGTGCTTTTTAGGATTTCTTTTTACAACTTAACATTTAATTTTTGTTATTAACATTAAGATTAATCACTTCAAGTATAACAAAATTGTTCAAACGAATTATTTAAATGGTACCACAAATTCACTTACATCATTAAAATTAAACATCTTCTATTAAATAATACTTAATAGCAGTTGCTTGTTTAAAACTAAATCCTTTTAACTGACTTTTAATGTTTTTCTAGCTTCACGATAGATGACGCTAGCACACTGATGAATTAATATTTTCTGACTTTATTCCTTTCCATGAATGTTTTTAAGTTACTTGAATTAAGAAAATATTAAAATTTAAATATTTCTTTCCATGAATGTTTTTAAGTTACTTGAATTAAGAAAAAATTAAAATTTAAATAATTCATAATACAATTACAAAGGGAATTTTATCGTTATTGAAAATCTCGGTTGTTAATTTTTTTCGATTAATCGATGTTTGCAAGGAATTAATTTATTTTTAATTTCTTTGATTTGGTGGCAACAGTTTATTCTCCGTGTTGTTTGATAGCTTTACATGTGGTTACTCTGATTTTTTCCATTTTTCTCTCTGGTTTCATTGATCGTTTGATTTAATAATTAATTTCATTTCTCATTCAAAATGGTTTTGCTGCTCGATTGAAGCATGAACAATATAAATCTGCTATTGTTAGCTATATTGTTTTACGAAATCTTGCAGCTCCATCTGCTTTAAAAAAGTACATGCTTCCTGAGGCGTCAATATTTCTATTTTTAAGCATTTTTTAATTTCAATTAGTATTCCTGTGGTCCTTTATTTTTTCTTACTTTTTAACTGGATTCTTAATTCCTGAATCACTTTTAGTACATTTCATGAGTTTCTTCATCAATTTTCTCCGTCAATTGGTATTACGGTTCTTTTTACTCATGTGGGCGTAAGTAATTTAAATTGGTTTTGTCTCTTATTGGATCTAAATATGAGTAGCAACATTTCTGTGATAGTTTTTGTACTGTGATAAAATCGGTTTTATTTTTGTTGTGCTGGTATTGGCATGTATCTATTAATTGCTAGAATTTTAATGTTAAAATTTATTATGATATCTATCATTTATATATATATTGTTAAAAAAAAACTTTTAAAATTCAAATTAACATTAATGGTTATCCCAAAGATATATAATGTGCAGATAAATAACGTAGATTTAAGTAGTTAAAAGCACCTGGTTCCCTAAATTATAACTTTTAATATGACTTCCATTAAAAGACCACCTCTCGAAAGGGTCATTTCTCTATGGTACAGTGAGTGGTCCTCATAGGGTGATTTCGCTGTAGTATAATAGAATACCATGTGATTAATTTATTAATACCATATTTAAGAAATTATTTGATCATATAATACCTACTATTTCTGATATGTTCTGAAACCTTATGTAACTGGTAATTATGAATCATATTATATGTGTTAATGAATATTTCTGCTTCTTATTCTGCTTTTTCAAATCATTTTTAGATTTGAATATTAATCAACTTTTTAAAAACCTAATAAAAGAAACTAAAAACAGTAAAAAAGAAAACAAAGTAAAATTTTTGCCCTGTATCTGTGTCTGTAGAAGAAAAAACAGTAATTTAAACTTCCTCGTGCCTACTTGTCCCCTCCCCAAGATAATGGAATTCATTTTATATTCATCTCTGCACCTCATTCTAATGATGATAGTACTTTCCTCATTCAAGCAGCCAGAAAAATACGGGATGCCGTAAAGTTGACTCTTTATTAATAGAAGATAACAGAGTTTTTCTGCTTCAGTGCTTCCATTTAAACTTTGTTCTTTCCTAGACGTACGATGTTGTTTTTATCACATCACTAAATTCTCTCATTCTTTGTACTTCTTTACTTTTCATTTACTTTTTTTTTTTTTTTTAACCATGAAAACATTTTGTTTATTTTTCAAGTTTCACATAGTTCGATACGCCATGCAAAGCAATGTACGATTTTATATTCTAAGCATGTCTCTGATACACAAGATTTGTAGCTTGTGTATAATAATATTATTTATGTCACAAATACTAAATTTACTCTTTCATTCATTACATGGTTTTAATTTATAAATAATTCCATTTAAAATAAATATTTAATACTAAACGCGTATATGAACATTTTTTTTTTATTTTTTTATGATGAATTAGTTTAACTATTTGAAAATGTCTGATAAGTTAAAAATAAATAAATAGATATGCGAAAGTTAATTTAAAATAAATCTATAATCTATACTTCTTATCCTTAATATCAAATTCATGAGGCTTTTTATACGTTTTAATCAGTATCGTATTGTATGTATTTGCACATTTGCCATGTAAATTTACAAAATAAATAAATAAATAAATAAATAAAATAAAATAATATATATATATATATATATATATATATATATATATATATATATATATTAAGATTGCAAATATAGGTTACCATTTTTTTCAAATAAAAAAATTTAAGAAAACGTACTTTGTTATTTACATAAAAGTGTTAATAATAATAATTAAAAACAGGGCCTTTTCATAATTAGCGTTTACATGCATACGAAATTTGGTGGTTTTAATATTTTAACGACCAAATTTTTATCATTTCGATGTATACAGTATTTGAGTTTCATGTTGTATATTATATTATGTAACATACAATATAAACGATTATGAATTTTTAAAAATAGATGAACACATTTAATAATTGGGTCTGATTATAAAAATATATGGATAAAAAAATATGTTTTGAAATTATCTGAAATAATATTCTTTATTGCAAATTATTCTTAAATACATATAAAATTAAAATATCTAATTTACTAGACATAACATACTCCTACTTTTATTATTATTATTATTTTATGTCTTTTTCTTTTTTTTTTTTTTTTAATATCACAGAAAAAAAATAATAAAATAAAAGCAAAAGGAATAATAAAGATCTATCTTTAGTGAAATTTGTTTATCAAATTCTAACCCTTACCATTTGTCTTATCTAAGTTATGTCAAACTGTAGAGTCGAGCCTCATTTTCAAAAAATCTTTTGTATTATTTGCGTAACTGTTTTTTCTTCTGTGAGTTACTTTCACGATTGATGATATATCTTAAAATAAGTAAATAAATAGATAAAATTATGAAAAATCAATATCAATTTCCACGCGTTAAAATAAAGAATAGAATATGCTGGATGCACCTTCATTTAAAAACTGCCAATGTTTAAAATGAATTTTAACCTTCTTTTTTTTTTAAGTATATTTATAACGATGATACAATTTCTTAGCTTTTATGGGAATTTGTATGCATGATATAAATGCATTTATTAATAGCTGTATTTACCACCCTGGCCTCTTTGTTCCTGATATCTATATTTTAAATTGTAGTCATTTTGACTGCTTTCGCAATCTAGTGTTACAATTGTAATTATATATATATCATATCATATATTTAATCACGACACTATGAAAAGTACAAGAAATAGATCATGCCAATAATTCTTTAGAATTTAAAATACAACCATAAAACTGAAGGTTACACTTTGAAAAATATATAATTTAACTTAAAGATGGCGAAAGAATAAAAATGCATGAAAAACTACGAAAAAACTCACAAAAATAGCCATAAACTCTTCAGGGGTGTGATGTCTATTATCACATATTCTAAAAAAAATATATAATCACTTAAATAATAATAATAATAATAATAATAAATAAGTAAATAAATAAATAAAGTTATATAACGAACCCATTTTTATGACCTCTAAATTGCAACTTAAATTTAGATATGGTATGTTCATTAAATTTTTACATTCTCCCTCTTCCCCCCATACAGCACAGAATGTTTCAGTTATGTTGCAAAAAGCTTACAATCTTTCAAAAACGTAACACGTTTTAGTATGCTCTCTGATACCTTTCTGAAACATTTGCCTTCTTCGATTTTCAATCTGTTAAGTGATTGTAACGTTTCTGTTTCGTATCTGATTTTTTGTTACGAACGCGGACATTTCTACGTTTTTGAAACTAATCGGAAAGCAATCTGAACGTTTTTAAACGTTTCGGAAATGTTTATAATGTTTTAATGTTATATGATTGTTACGTTTCTGGAACATTTTGTGCTGTTAGGGCGCCACATATGTATCTTTTGATAATTGCAACTCTATCGAAACCTTTGATCATGCATTTTTCGTTCTTTAACGTAATGCTGATCTACAGTAGCATGTTATGACTTTTCCTAATTTGGTTTCTTTTCATCTTGAAAATAAGCGCAGTTTGTCGCCTTGAGTGCATTCCTTGTCTCACAATATGCTACATTAATTTTGCTTAAAAGTTTCGTGTTCTCATGGTGAGTGTTGGCGTTTAGTGAGGACCGTTTAAATTATAATTATGCAGTAACCTTCTCAAAAATTGTATGTGTTTATACGTAACTTAATTGCAAACATTTTTTCTCAACTATTTTGAATTTAGCTTCAACTAGAGCTCTGGCGAAATTAATGAAGAAATCGGAGCGTCACATCATCACCATGATTTGACGAGTGCAGTCGACGTTTTGGGCTCCCATTCCAATGATATTAAAATCACTTCAATTCTAATTATCCAATAATAGTAACTTTATAAAATTGGTCACCTGTATCTAAGAGTAATATAATAAATAAAATGTTTAATAAAAATTTTCGTGATTATCTACAAAAATGACTGGATTTATGATTCCTGTGTTATTGGCGGGACACTTCACAAAAACTAAAGCTTTTTTTCAAGTTTAACTTCAACAACCACCACCCCATCTACAAATTTTCATCACATCTAAATCTTCTTTACAAGGGGTGCTGATGACTTTTAGGGTGAAATATATATATATATAGTGTTTCCGCAATGGTCTTTTAGCAAAAATTCACCACCAGTATATAGCAATGTTATATAGACAATAAACAAAACTCGACGATGAAAATTAGTTAATATACTTTAACACGTTAATCACCATGTCAGTCATATGTGCCTGACGCATTTTTAACTAGGAAATAACCCTAAAAGGAATATGATATACGCCGAGTAATTATTAACACGTTAATCGCCATGTCAGTCATATGTGCCTGACGCATTTTTAACACGCATTTTTAACTAAATAGTCTAATAAAGTTACCATGGCCCATGTGAAAATTTTTCTGATATTATCGTGGCGATTAACGTGTTAAAATGAGCATAAATGGAAAGAACAATATAAGAATACGATACAAAGCACAGACATGTGATACAAGCAAACTATGTGTTTTGAGAGACAAGTTGAGAAGTAGCATACCAGTGTAAAGTGGAATATAATTAATTTAATGAAAATATAAATTAATGAATTTAACGACAAATAATTTAACTAAAAATCTGCCCTTTCTTTTTCCTTTGAAATGGTTCAAAACGCCAAGTTGCTTAAGAATTTATACATATACATCTGCTTTGCTTTTATTTATTTATTTTTATTTTTACTTTAAGCTTTTTATAATTACTAGAAGTAATACATTTAACTATTTAAATTCCTGGTCATTTTTTTTTTTTTTTAAATGAAATAAGTTTCTGAGAAAATTATTGTTATTTATATTATTTAATATATGTATAAAGGGCAAAAACAATCACAATTTTTATTTGCTAAGATATAATGCTCACTACAATAAAATGTTAATATTTCCTAAACATCTTAAGCATTTTATAGTAGAAAGAAAAACAAAAGAACGTACTTTAGAATGTTAAAAAGAAAAAAAAAACCTTTTTTTGATTCTGTCTTAAATACCTTTATTAAGTTGTTTTAGTTTACGCATAAAGTAACTATATTTAAACTGTTTATTGTTTTACAATGTTGTTTTATATCTAATTAATACATTTACTACATCTTATTCAATTATAGTATCATAATTTATATCTTTTTCATTTTTAGCCTAATATTGCTTATTAATTTCGATGTTATTTAAATGAACTTTTAAAGAGTCTTTATTCAAAATTTGTTTGATATGGAGGAAAGGAGAAAGTTTCTAGAGACAGAAAAAAAAATATATATTTCATTAAATTTAGGGATATAAATATAGAGAATTTGTTTGTTTACAAATATTTGGCAAAATTTTGTAAAGGTATTAAATAGCTTTTTATAGAATGTTGATTTTTATTTTATATTTGAAAGATTATGTCACTTATTGATGGCAATATTTTAACTAATCTCTATATATAAATTCGTTTGTCCTGAGTGAGTGAGTGAGTGATTCATCATCGCCCAGCCCAAACCCCTGGACCTAGACGCACGAACATTTGTGACAATGTTCCTTTTATTACGTAAACATCCATTACGAAGCGATTTTACAAAATTCGGCCCTAAGGGGGAAGGGGGGGCGAGGGAGAACAAAACATGATTTTACAAAATCCTTCAAATCTCAAACAGAAAAACAGATATCCGTAAATTTTTTGTTTTAAAATATAGCTAACAAAATATCAAAAAACCAGTTTCTGGAATTTTAGAAATTCGGTCCCCAAGGGTTGGGGGATGGGAGCAAAACGTGATTTCACATAATCTTATATATCTCAAAAAAAAAAAAAAAAAAAAAACAGATATACGGGAAAATTTTGCTCTAAAATATAGCTAATACAAATAGTTAAAAACGAATTTCTGAAGTTTTATAAATTCAACGTGATTTCAAATAATCCTTCATGTCGAGAGAAAAAAAAAAGGAAGAAGAAGATATATGTGAGATTTTCTGTGTAAAATACAGCTTACACAAATATCTAAAAACCAATTTCCGGAATTTTAGAAATTCGTCTCAGGTGGGGCAGGAAGGAGGGGAGACTATGGGATAAAAAAAAAAAATAGAAATACAGTTAAACCAAACGTTCAATACTGGTACAGATAGGTTTTCGAGGCCTGCAAGTCGAATGAGGACATTTTCTAAAGTGTAAAGTTATTAGGAGAAGCGGAAAAAGGGGGGCGGAGGGGCAAAAAAAAAAAAAAAATAATAATAATAATAAATAAAAAAAAAAATAGGATTAGATCTTTCAAAATTGGTACATAAAGGTTTTTGATACCTACAAATCGATTGCAGATATTTTTAAATTTGTAAAATTTTTAGGTGAGCCGTTAAGGGAGCGAAGGAACAAAAGAATAGAAATAGAGTTAGACCGTTCAAAATTGGCGCGTGGAAAAGCGCCAAAATTGGCAAAATTGGAAAAGCGCCATCTATCCTCATCACCGGAGTCCTTTTGAGAGGGCTGGGTTCCGAAAAAGTTAATACTTGAGTTTTAGAAGTGGATAATTCGAGATTAAATTTGGTAAGAAGATTACTTAAAAGGTTTAGGGCCTCCCTGGCTTGATCCTCCAGATCAGTCCTCCTTCTGCCAGAGACATCCAGGGAGAAGTCATCCGCGTATGCAAAAGCTTTAAATCCTTTAGTATTCATTTCAGCTAAGATATTGTTTGCTATTATGTTCCACAATAGCGGGCCCAAACAAGACCCCTGTGGACATCCTTTTGATTGAGGTAGGTCTTTTGATTCAGGCCCCCAGTTTATAGCTATTTGCCTGTTAGAACGGTATGAACGGTATCCCAATACGAACCTGTTAGAACGGTATCACTATACGAACGGATGACTCCCGCCAAGTTACTCGGACAGTTAAGATCTTTGAGAGAATTCAATATGTGTAACCATTCAATATTATCGAAGGCCCCTTTGATGTCTAGTGAGATCAGAGTGGTGTACTCTTCAGACTGAATGTTAACGGCTCATTGGCTTAAAATTTCTTTCAATGCATGATCAGAAGATTTGCCCTCTCTGAACCCAAATTGAGAGGGGTGTAGTAGATTATTGGTTTCCAAGTAGTAATTTAATCTGATAACAATTAGTTTCTCTAGCAATTTTCTTAACGTAGGCAGAAGGCAGATTGATCTCCGCAGAGATTTGACCATTTATGGATGACGTGTAGAATAGTGTTGAAGGTATTTCTGAGAATTTTAAAATCAATATTGTCGGGACCTGGAGCTTTCTTAATATTGAAACTGAAAAGAGCCGACCTGACCTCAGCCTCAGAGAAGGGTAAGTCGGGTGGAGCTGTAAAGTCTGAGACTTGAGTCGAGTCAAAATTACTCGGAGAAAATAAAATTGAGGTCAGGTATTCAAGGTTATCTTTCGTGGAGGACTGAGCTGGTGAACGTTCAGTTTTAAGCTCAGGTGGGGTGAAAAATTTGTTAAAATAAAATTTCTGTGATGTGCTGAGAGGTTATGTTTGTTGTGCGCACAAGTTTTTCCATGCGGCATGTTTAGTTTGGTTAATTTGTTTTTTATATATAGCTGCAAGTTGTTTAATTTTAAGTTTGTGTTGGGGCAGTGAATTAGGGTCAATGTATTGTGTTTGTCGTCTGAGTGCTGTGAGACGATTCCGCATGGATCTGAGCTGGGGAGACCAGAAATTAAAGGTTCGCTGACGTCCCGCTTTTTTGAGTCTAAAGGCAGAGGCTGCAGCAGACTGGACTAAAGAAATTAAAAGGTTTGTAAATTGTTCTAGTTGATGGTTATTAGATATGAGATTTAATTGTTCAGTTAGCTGTTCAGAAGAATTTAGGACAGATTTATTAAATTTATTAAAGTTACCGCGTTGAGTTTGGAATCTTTTATTTGAAAAGGATTTGGAGGGAGGGATTAGAGAATAAGTAATGTAATTGAAATAGCATAACTGCGGTCAGTATTTAGAGGGTTGAGTTTGAGGACTGCACAAACCGAAATTTTGAGGCCTGGTCTCGGCCCCTGCCGTACGAAAGCTTTGATTTCCCAGACTGGTATGAAATCTAAAATGTCACCCCGAGTTTGGCACGTCCCATTTATTTTTTTACAAGTGTAAGGCCCGGTCCGGACAAAAAATGATAAAATCAGACCTGACTCGGCCTGGCCCGATTAAAAAAAAAAAAAAAAGTTAAAAATAACAAAAAATAAATAATAAAAAAGAATAAAGAAAGAAAGAAAGAAAGAAAAAATAAAAGAAAAAAGCATGTCTTTCTATGAAAAACTTTTTTAGTATGTGCTTTGTAGAAGGCCCGGTCCGGACAAAAAATGATAAAATCAGACCTAACTCGGCCTGGCCCGATTAAAAAAAAAAAAAAAAGTTAAAAATAACAAAAAAGAAATAATAAAAAAGAATAAAGAATAAAGAATAAAGAAATAAACAAAAAAATAAAAGAAAAAAGCATGTCTTACTATGAAAAACTTTTTTAGTATGTGTTTTGTAGATGTTTTATGCAGCCAAGTAATAGTATGTTCTTCAACAAAACTACTGACATTTTGCAAGACAACAGAAACAGAAATTCATTATTACAGACGTACAGAAGGCACAAAAATAGACAGAAAGTCAAATTGAAAATATTAGCATTCACCAAACAATATAGGAAAATATTAAAAATGGCTAACGATACTAAAAATGCACTTTCAACCATTTCCACTTATATACCGTAATGTATGAAAACCCTTTCATCTGACCCAGTGAACAAAATTTCCTGCTAATCTAACCATTTTCAACAGAAAAGATGCTTTCGCACACCGTAAAAGTGATGCTTATTTAATCCTGAACACTTGAAAATACAGGAAAAGTTAAAGCGGAAGGATTTTTATATTCTTCATACGACCCAGGTTCTACAGACACTAGGACACAAAGCCTCATAGAGAGTAATGTATCTAATTTCGTTTGTTTGTACATGTGCGCAAACTAGTTGGGACATGCATACTATTTTGAATAGGAAACCATCTAATATTACTTTAAATAAAATGTATCGATTTTGAGACATGGTAAAAATATTTGCAGATTGTGAAGAGACAGACTGATAGACAATTAAGTTGAAGTTATAAACATTTTTTAACAAAATAAAATTTTATGTGACATACTAGGCTATAATATTATGTAAAATAAATGACTGAAGATTTATTTCATCATTTTATTTTTTCGTTAATTAACGAAGAAAGTAGAAAAAAAATCCGGGCCGTTCATCCAGACTCGGCCCGGCCCGAGCATACACAAAAAAAATTGAGCTCGAGCCCGGCCCGGTCTGAGAGCAAATTGAAAAATTCGGCCCGAGGGCTGGGCCGTAAACCAGGGCCCATGCAGACCTCTAGGCTGAGAATGAGTGGCTTTTATGTCGCACTAGTGTTGCGCTATGGGCAATTAACGACGGTCTGGTTGGTTGATTGGGTTTTACGTCACACTAGTGCTGCACAATGGGCAATTGTCGACGGTCTGGTATTCACCCCTAGAGGTGGTCCGGAGACGTGCCATCACAATTTTAACGACGGTCTGTAACTCACCCTTAAGGATAGTCCGGAGACATTTGGTGACCCGTATTGGTTTAATTTGGATGGGAACTGGGAGGGCGTTGGTATTTAGAGGGTTATATCCCTCTTGCATTGTTTAACATAGATTCCGACTTCCGAGTGATTGGCGTAACTATGTTCTCGTTAATTAGTTATTCTCCATCAAGTTATTAATTTCGCGTGAAAAACGTCGTGGTGCAAAAAGAGGAGCCAATCCTTCCATGTAGGATCAAAATGTGACGGTTTGTCACCGGAGAACACTTAGGGAGAACTCCCAAATCAACGCCAATGGACAACTACGTAACTTTATCGCGGCGTGAAACTCCCTCAATCTCAACGTCTCTAAATTGCTGAGATTAAATTATGGTATGGACACTCTAAAGATATTTTAACCCCTAGTTTCAGTAATTATGATCGCATTGCGATTTTGAATAATAAATGTGCGATTACTAAAGCAACCAAATTTCTTAGTGGCAAAGTGGGGATAAATTGTGTGATGTTCACAATTTCAGAAAAGAGATGGGACAAAAGTTTGTCAAAAAAATATTTCACATAAAAAGAAAACAATATTTTAGAGTTTTTAAAGCGTTTTATTTTACTAATGCTGAAATAACTTATGTAAAAATCTTTCAAATAAATTTAAAGAACATCATAGGCAGCTGTAGTTTTTCGAGTACAAATTATGAATGATTTAAAACATAGATATGTAAAAAATGTTATAGATACCGGATTAATATACCAAATTTGCATACGAACAACTAAGTAGATAATTTAAAGTAAAGAAAGATATTTAAAATGAAAAGCTCATAGATTTCGTCAATAATTTAATAATATATATATATATATATATATATAATTTTAATTTCTTTAAAAAAGAATTTGCATATTCTCAACCCAAATTATACCTCTGGAAGTCGCCAAAGCAGAGAAGTCATTCCCTGCGAGGAGAAAATTGGGATGGCATGTCTTTTGACTAGCCTTATTGGGAACCAATTACCCATAGTGTAGCACTAGTGCGACGTAAAACCCACTCAAATTTCGACCATAAATGTTGTCCCCAACGGGGATTCATGTATATGAGGATAAACTGCTAAAACTGGTCTGTCCCCAAGCCATGGGGACGTTTGGTCACCTTAATTTTAAAACAAAAATTTAAAGAAGTCCACTACTGGAACAAAAAAAGGGTTCACTACTGGGTTTTAGTGTGTCCACTACTCGCCATTTTAAGCTCTCCGGATTTTTGATTTTTTACATACTATATAAATGCTACAATTAGCAATTTTCGCAATACAATCATGTTAAGAAAGAGCTAGTAAAGGTGTGAAATATTAATTTTTTTTTTGAATCTCTAAAATTTAGAAAATTGCCCAAAAAATTGCCAGAAAGTGACCTTAAAGTGTCCACTACTGGTGCTTTTACCTTAATTAAATATATATATATATATATATATATATATATATGAAAGTCAAAATTTTAAATTTTTTGAAAAATTTAAAAATGCTTCATACTAAGTAATTTTTAAATATTTATTTCGACTTTACATTATTATAGTTTATCAATATATTCTAAACTTATTTGGGTATTACTTAGTAGATTGATTGATAATTTAATTTTTTTAACAATATTTTTATGTTGGAAGGCTGAAATTTAATGCAAATTTTGAATATTCCATCATAAAGTATTTTTTTTTTAATTAACTTATTAACCATTATTAACTAATCTCCAAAATAGTACCCAAATATTAATAACAGGAGACTTGGCGTTGGAATATTAAAACTCGAATAAACGACTACGTCAGAAACGCCAAAGAAAATTATTGGAAATGCATACAGCTGTTTCGGCAGCTTTAAGCGTGCCGTCTTCAGTGCAAAAAGGATTCTGAATCTGAGCACTTCTGCAGATTCAGAATCCTTTTTGCACTGAAGACGTTTAGTCGTTTATTCGAGTTTTAATAGTACCCAAATATGTTTAGAACATATTGTTGAACTGTAATAACAATAAATTTAGGGAGGAAATTGAAAACTAGTTAGTGTGAAGCATTTAAGAAAAAAAAATTAATTTTATTTGTTATTAAATTTAAAAAGCTTTAAAATTTTTTCAATATACTTAATATTGATAAATTATTTTTTATAAATATTAAATATTATTTTTTATTGTGTTAAATTTTCTGAATAGATTATATGATTATCATGTAATTTTTCCTAAAAGTAAACAATATTTTTACTTTAAGAAGTAATGAAAATAGTGAAGTATAAAATTAAACAAATCATACAGTTTAAAATTTATAAGTTACTCCTTCTATTCCAGGAACAAGAATCCAACAATTAAAACTAGAATCCGATATAAATCAAACTTGAAATAATACTAGTCATTTATTTCTAAAGTCAGATTAGTGTGTTTACCTTAAAACCTACTGACATTCTAACTTTGAACCCACAAAGGTATCTGAAAAAAAAAAAAAAAAAAAAAAAAAAAAAGGAAAACTTGACAACTACTATAAAAACTTAATTTCCTTCACTTTCTTGACTGTGATTATATCCTACTCTCATTAAGTAAAACATTCCTGTCCAGGAAGCCATTGGCAACTCTATTAGCAACCATCATGAACAAACAAAAGCCGACTGACGCCTTACGTCTGCCATAACACAGTTTTCTGAAATGGGGTTTGGCAACAGGCCCAAGCACGTGTCTCTTTGTGGAGTTGTCTTATTTTTTCTTATGTTGGTTTATAACGTTTCACTTTCTCTATTATACTTAGTTGCAATTGATGCCTGCAGTATTAATGATGTGTTTCTTCATGGTTCCTTAAAACTAATCAGCACTATAGAACATCTATGTTCCTTCAGTAAAAACATTCTTTTATGGATTTTACAGAATGGATATGATATAACTACCAAATTAAGCAGACCGTAGTAAGCATCAACAGCTACTAATCATTTCAGTTGAATAATATATTCTTTAGTCTTTTTCAGCTTACTACAGTCTAGAAAAGTACTCTTGTTAATCGAAACCTGATACGAACTATCAGTGTCTAAAAGTTAGCAAATTTTAATTCTGAGGTACTGATAAAGATAATTTTAATTTAAATGGTCTACTTTTTTCCACACATGGGAAAAAAATTACATACGGGAAGAAAATTACTGACACTTTTTTGTTATTTTATAGCAATTCTTTGATTCAATGATGCATATATTTTATATCTGTTTTTAAAATTCTGATTCAACTGTTCTTGCAAGGCGGCATTAGAAAAAAATTTTTTTTTTTTTTTTTTTTTTTTGGCAAATTAATTTTATTCTGAGAAAAGTTATCCTATTCTATCAATAAACTACATAACAAAAAAGTGTTTAGTAACAATTTTAATTAATAAATGAATCACCGTAGAATAAATTTTCATAGCATTTTAACTAAACTTTTAAAAAAGAAGGAAATTAAGTCGTAATTTTTCATCGAAAGTTCATTATCTAAGTTCAAAATTCAGAATTTGACTCGCTGTTAGTTTTGCACTATTAATTCTTACAGTGAAACCCATTAAAAGAGACATAAATTGAGTTCTGTTTTACATTCGCATATCTTTTTTTTTTTTTTTTTTTTTTTTTTTTGGGGGGGGGGGGACTAACTTTTAGCAAGTCAAACTAGGCTTCTGACAATCATGATTTTTTTAATGGGAAATCAAAATAATAATAGCTTTACACAGAAAATGTTCTACTTCTAAATATTTATTACTGTGGATGTTCACCATTAAAAACTAGCCAACAATCGTCCCGCATTTTCATTTGAGGTGTTAAAATTATAAATGGGTAAACCACATTATCTTACATGTTTCGAAAATAAATAAATTGCTAAAGACATTATAATAAATTTTATATATTATTTGTAGTGTTATCACCGTTCAGAACGATCGTTTTCAGAGGTTATATACCTCCGTTCCATTTCCATGTGTAATTAGATAGCCTTTAATATTTAGTAAAATATAAAAATAAATAAATATAATGACTAGAATTTTTTTCAAAATAGGTAATATGGAAAATATTACTGCTATTTTTCCCTTTTGCTATAAATAGGAGAATTGCTTGGAAACATTCGACATAAACGGAATCTTGCATCAGAACAACTGTACATTTGTCAGATTTGCTGTTCCGTCAAAATATTTTTCTAGACAGTGTTTAGTGTTGAGAATACTAATGAGACAACTGGATATTTTTCAACTGGTGGTATCCAGATGAGACGTTTAATACCTCATTTACTTTGTTATCACGTTTTATAGTAATGGTTTCTTTCTTAGGCGACTCTGTGTCAGGGACACTAATCTTCCCAAAGAATTACGACTCTTTGTAAAATGAGATGGCATGATATGTTTTATTTATTTATTTGTTCTTAACCATTTGTCGGGAAAATGTGACCATGAACTCATTTAATACATTTAATTTTAAATTTAATTGTATTTATCGGAAAGTCTGTTGCATCGGTGATATTTTAAATATTATTTTTTGGCTTCTCGTAGTTTGGCACGATTAATGTATCCGTAGGTCAGTAAAATAAAAAATAAAAGGTGTTTTTCCATTTTCTATACTTAAAAATTTGATTTGTATTCTTGAGGGGACAAATGCATGATAAAACACGCATGTTTACTGAAATTCTTAAATTTTAGATTTCAAATAAAAAGTTATTAAATTTTGAATTATCAGATGCCACACTTGTGCTTCTGATACAGATTAGAAAAATCTTCTGCTTCTTTATAGATGTTAAAATATTCTGCAATATATAAAATTCTAAATCTTGTGTGACATTTACGACGCACGCTTCTCATTCATCTATAGTAAAAAAATATTGCAACTGACCACTTGCTTTTTTAATCACCATTTGGAAACAAAACAGTAGCTCTCAGTTTGACATATACATTTATGTATATGCAATATGCACGTTACATATTTTGATGCTTTTCCTTTGTTAGGCAGGAAAGATTTAATATGATCATGGTGTCTTAAATAGATTTTAGCTGAATCTCTAGTCAATTTTCTGTCTACATTTAAAATTCTGCAGCTGCAATTCGACTTTCAAATAACACTTAAAGGTATAAAAAATATTTTGAAATTAAATCATATTACTTTAAGTTAAAAATAGCTAAACACTTTTAAACCGCACATGCATAAAAATTCCAAATACTTTAATTACAGTTTTAAATAACTGAATATTTTAAAATTTACTGGGAGAACACTTTTCAAAAATATTCACAAAACTAATCTTAAACGATTATTCTAAGTACTAAAACCCGATTGTGATAATAAAAATTATATATTTCAAAGAAATGCGTGTGAAGAAAAAAAAACTTTTAACTTTCAATTTTTTTGGAGTGCATGAAACTTCATAAAATTCAGAACTCCACTGCAAACGCGCACGCACAAAAATAAACACATTTAAGAACACTTTTTGCCCTGAAATTAACAACACTTTATGGTATTGTAAGCTAGAACCCTTCATAAGAAACATAATTACAACACTTTATTGTGTTATGATAAGTGTTTTCAATATCTTAGAAAAGTGTTGCTATTTAAAAAGGTGTTCTAAAAACTGTGTTGTAAATATGTTGTGAAAAAATGTGTTCTTAAAACCCGAATAAACTACTACGTCAAAAACGCCAAAGAAAAATATTGGAAATTCATACAGCTGTTTCGGTAGCCTTAAGCGTACCGTCTTCAGTGCAAAAAGGATTCTGAATCTGGAGAAGTGCTCGTATATATAGGAGAGGGGCCTAATTTAGCTTAGCCAATAGAATTACGGAAAAGGTGGGGAGAGTGGCCAATAGGAATTTAGGAAAGTTAGCTGTGTAAACAGTAGAAAAATTAAGAAAATGTGGACTGAATATAAAATTTCCAACAGTCAGACAAATAGGGAATAGCGAAATCACAATTTACAAGGTTTTTAAAATTTTTATAAATATGAAAAGCTTCAAAGAAATCGAGTTCATGAATGGATTTAGGACTGCAAATTATTTTAGCTGAATTAAATTTAAAATTATGATTTTCCTCCCCAGCAATGTTTAGAAACAGCCAATTTAATGATTTCTTGTATGCGGACGTAATTAATATGTTCTTTTAGACGAAATTTAAGACTGCGTTTAGTTTGGCCAATATATGATAAACCACACTGACAGGAAATACTATAAATACCCCAAGAATTATGCATATTAATGGGATCTTTTAACTGAGAAAAGGTGAGTTTATTGGAAGGCGAAAACATTACTTTAAAATCATATTGTTTGAGAATTTTAGCTATGGTTTGACTGGATTTAGGAAAATAGGGTACAAAAAAATTTCTAATGTTGGGTGCAAGCCATAAGTAACAGCCTGTTTTAGTCCACATTCACTGGTTCCTGAAAGTTACAAATAAAAAAAGAAAAAAGAAAAAGAAAAAAGAGGAGGAAAATAAATAATTATTCATACCACTCAAAGTCTGAAGTAATAGACAGGCAAATAATTAGGTGGGGGAACGGGTGGGGCTAAAATTTATAAGTATGTACGAATATTCGATTCATAACTGATATATCTCACTCAATTTATCACAGAATTTAAAATAGAAATGACAATATGAATACTTGCCAACCTCAGATAGACGAAAATAAGAAGATTCCTGCTCAAAAAACAGGAAGATCGATTAAATTGCATAATAAAATAATATACGGTTTTGTAAAATCAAAGTATATAATCATACACACATTATGTATTATGTTAATTTTTCCTCTTATAACAATTAAAATACTTATATATATTTTGCCCTGCTTTCAGTCTTGCTTTTGCCTCTAAGGTAGTAGCACGTGTTTTATTGCACCTGATGAAGGAAGGCTACGTCCTTTCGAAACTGGTTGTGCTGGCTTAAAATTTATGGTGTGTGAAGAAGTATTATTGTCTATTTAATTCATACATCAGTTTAAGTTTGTCATCCTTTCTGTTTTTGTTTTCTAATGTATAATTTATATTTTACATTTTCAGCTATTATAAATCATATTAACATTTTATCTACCGATGGTATTTTAAAGAACCATTAGTTTAAAAAGCATATGAGATCGATTTTATGGAAGATATATGAAAGATATTTATAAGAATAGAAGGTATATACTTCGCTTTAATCTCACTACAAGGTACTAGACGCTACATGCAGTCGTTTCTGTTCCTGAAAAGGTTGTAAAGAGTGCTCTCGCTGTTTTTTCTTGACATTTTTCACGATCTTCACGCGTATTATAATTAGTACTTCCTATACCCCTTCAATAATCTCCCAGCAATTATAAAAAAATTATAAGGAACACAAAAAAGTAAATATTTTTTTAACTTTTTTTTTTCTTTCAAATATCTTTTTTGACCGCTATGTACCACTGGTAAAACTAAAGTACCACATCACAAAATCCTCATTAAGTACTATGATGAGGTGATATGTATAATTTTTATTGCATGTTTAAAAAATGCTCTTAAGTAACTAAAAAAAATATGTTTCAAATATATTTTTTGTCTGCTTCATAATGCAGTAGATAAAGGGGTGAAAAGCTAAAATTGAAGTAATTAAATAATTCTTTATACATAACACATTTTATTCAAATGAAACTTCGAACATGAGTTAAGAAATTATGCATAAAACTTCAAACATTTGGAAAAATAGATTTGTCCAATAGAATATAAGCTAGACTAGGCAGTTCATTTTTGAAAATCGTAAAAAAAGAAATAATAATACTTTAAATCATACTATGTCGAGCATCTTGTTGTTTTCAACCGGGAAAAGGTGAAGAGAAAAATCCGAATTACAATGCCAACATCCTTTTCAAGATACCACTCAAAACTATGAGTGCCCTCAGTTTTCATCGAGAGAATCGATTACTACTGCTTCAAGTGTTCTTCAAATCCTTTTTTCTGCATTCAAGTTTGCAAATCTCTCAGCGATGGGTTCGATTTGAATGTTGAAAGTGAATAGTGTAGTATCATAAATATAAGAGTCAGTTGTTCAAAAACTAGTTCAAAATTTCGACACAATATAAGGCAAAGTGATAACAATCATAAAAATGGGAAAAAACTTTTCTGAATAATTTCATAACCTTACAAATATAAGAAGTACTAATTTTAAAATGAACAGCTTTTACAGAATTAGATGTTAAAATAACATACATTACAAGAATGAGGTAATTTTACTTCAAATTAATGTATGGTATAATGACCATGATACTTGTTTCAGTATTGTTCATGCATAATACATTTTCATTTTTACTTTCTTTCTTTCTTTTTTGAACTATGATTCTAAATAAATGCCATTTTCAGGGAGCAAAATTTTTGTGTTTGGATAAATAATTTTTTTGAGAAGTTTTTATAATTCTGATTTTAAAACAGTTCAATTTTCGAAAAACTTTACTGAAGTAAAATGTATATAATCACGGGAATATTCCGGAGGAAAAAATTCTGTAGTGAAATCAACCATTGAAGTTTTTGATATGTGCGGATAAAACACTAAAAATTGACTCATAATCTTCAATACGTGCAGGAATATCTTCATATGCAATTTTTCCCTCAGCTTTTTCAAATTGAGAATGTAAATTCATGCAACGTAGAACTCTAAAAATATTCCATAGATTATGATAACACTGCTCGGCATGAAAATTGCCACTGACACCATTGCAGCATATCCTTATGTAAAATGACCTCCTGAATCCGAATATAACGCCCATTTTGCCCTATCACACGGCGTTTTTTTTTTTAGGAATAGTCCCCTATTTTTATCATTTTTCGATGATTTTATGGCTATAAATTTGATTTTTAGGAGGGGGAGGATTATTTTAACCGTTAAATAACTTCTGAGGGGCTACAGAGTTGGAAAATTCTAAAACATGGACATTTGCGACAAGGAAAAAATTTTGGGGGGATTTGCCACTGAAATTATGCATTATATATCTTATATTTTTTTAATCTTTTATTAATTTTATTTTTTAAATTATATATATATATATATATATATATATATTGTTTTTAGGTGTTAAATTAATTTTTTTTCATTCTTCAAATCAAATTCATGGTCATAAAATTATCGAACAGAGGAAAAAACTGAGGGAGGGGATGGTGTATCTAGAAAACGGTGGGTGACTGGGAAAAATGGGAGTCATATTCGGATTCAGGGGTCATTTTGCATAAGAATCAGCAAAAATGGTATCGGATCTCTTTTTTTTTTTTTTTCAGAGCTGTGTAATTAGCACTGTAATAGTGAATCTAACGTAGACAGTGATTTGGGGGGGGGGGATCATTTGGTTAAGCGGTTTTTTTATTCTTTGAATACTAGCAAGCTTTGACTTCTTCCCAGGTCACAATATTTATTTATTTTATTTATTATTATTATTATTTTAAGAATGATTATTTTTAAACCACTTTATAAATAAAATCTAAAAAGACCCATTGGAATCTTTCGAAACCTAGCTTTGGGTCGTCACTGTCTTTGGTAGGTAGCGGTCTTTCTCGCTCGCTCAAAGTCTAGTACAGGTAGCTACTGCCTGCTGCAACGCCTTACACCGACTCTTGAATTTGGGTGTTTTTCAGACGAGAGGTGATGCTGCAATTATTCAAGAACTGTGATTTTACAGATGGCTAAATCTGATTATCTACTGAACATTTTAGTTTTGGCACCATGTATTAGCGAGATTGTAGCCCTCGCTCTGTTATAAAAAGTCATAAGTAAAATAAATTTATAATTATATTATTATTTATTATTAAGTGTTTATTTATATTATAAAAATATATAAAAACACTTGATGGTTAGAAATTTTAATTAAATTCAAAATTTAATAAGTTTAATCCTTTCTACAATTTTGACATTTGATTTAGGTAGAAGTAAGGGATTAAATAATAATAATAATAATAATAATAAAAAAAGGTACCTTTCAAAGAAATTTTTATGTTACTCACAAGCAGTTGGTCGTAAATGGCAACGAATCAAATGAAATAGCATGTTTTATTTAATTTTAAAAAATCTAATGATCATATTGCTTAAAAAAAAATCACAAAATCGAGAAAACAATCTTCAAACGAAACGTTTCATCAAAATATAAAGTTAGTGGAAATGTTAATTCTTGTTGATTTAATATACATAATACTTTTGCTAGCGGATGTTGGCCAAAATTCTTGTTTGTGACTAAGAAAAATCAGGAAATTTTATTAAGATTATTCCGTTATGAGCTCTCATTTGCGAAATCATTAACTCTCGATTGATACATTGAAAGAAAGAAAAAAATAATCACTCATAAAAACGATCGTCTGAATTATTGGGTTTTGGTCTGATTGTAAAAAAGAAGAAAATAATTGCATATAGTCCCATGAAATTTGCCCATAATGTATTGAAAAATTAAAAATTTCCTTATATGGAAGTGAATTTACAATTTCAAAATTAGATTCTTCCATATCTATTAGATACATATCTTTTAAAAATTCAAGAAATTTTAATTATGCCTAAAGGAACAAGCATCAGTAAACGAAAAATGTGGTAGCTGTTTTACATAGCACTGATATATTACACTATCTAGCTTTATATAATAAAAGGTTCCTGTTAAAGCAGTCCATAGCTTAATAGCTTGGTTTATTAGTGTCAAAATTTAAACGTATTTTATCTAAGAAATTAAACTTCTAATCTTCATGTATTTTATCAAAGCAAAATAAAATAAGTATTAAACCGATAAAATGATGCATATGACATAACTACAATACAGTGATATTTTAATAACAATGGAAGTAATTTTTATAAATATTTCTGTACGTTAATGATATAGGAAGTGCCTTATCATACTACTATTAGCTACTGTTTAAATCAGCAAACAGCTGATAAACCAGTTAACTTTAGGGCTCATTTAGTTAATTCCATGAAAGCAACAATGTTTCTAAATGACTATAAGACGTGCTTTGAATGTTAAATTGCTGGAATAATGAAGCCTGAGTACGGCAAAAGTTATGTTCACCGAGAGTGAACAGCATTGTAAAAATAAGTCACAGGAAATTCTTTTCCACTCTTAAGGATAATTTGTAAATTTTAGAGAATATTTATGTCTTGTAAGAATAGTATTTGAATGAAATTCACGTTTCTTTGTCAATATTTATAGGTGAAAAACCCTTTTAAAAAACCTAAAAAAGAAATTAAAAGTATATTTTTGTTATAGCCTCACTATGATCATAAAATTGTTCGCAGGGGATATTTTCAATACTTTAGGCGAAAAACACTTTTAATAAACCTAAAAAAGAAATTAGAAGCATTTTTTCCCCATCACTATGATCAGAAATGCATTTGGAAGGGATATTTTCAGCAATTTTTACCGTATCTTTATTTACATATCGAAAAAAAATTGAAAACCATTCTAATTCAGCAAAAGGAAAAAAAAAAAAAAAAAAAAAAAAAACCTTCCTATGAAAATAAAAACAATGTCAATTGATCAGCAATCTAAACTGCGAATTTAAAATATGGATAAGTTAAACTTTTAATTTCATATATGTACTAAAATTTAAGCTATTATTTAAAATTTTAAGAAGTCACCTAAATACAAAATTTTAATATCATTTAATGTATTATACTAGAGTTAAAAATATTTGAAGTTTAACATTTTATTTTACATTACTTTCGCATATTTTTCTCGGAATGGTATACCTAGCTTTATCATGTTGCTTTTTTGTATAAACAAGCTCGTAAAATTATAGACATAAAAATGCAAATGAACTACAGTGACACGTCTCGTAGTAATTCCAATAACTATATGATATGAAATATTAAAAACTTCTGAATTGTAAAATGATGAAAAAGTTTATTCCAATTGATGTAATATAAATACTTTGAAATAACCTAATCACATGCGTTTAAAACCTTTTCCCGTTTTTATTTTAATTTATTTAACATAATATTTATATTTTCGAAATTTCTTCAAATTTTGCTTGTTCTGGTCATTCTAGAGTAAAATAAAGAAAAATTAACTTTTTCTTCTGAAACTATATGTATTCCAAAAAATGTATATATTTTTCAATCCAATTAATAGCTCATCTTTACTGCACAGCGTTAAAAGAGAACTCTACTTCTATATATCTACTTTGTTTTCATAATTTTCAACAACTAATGAATATAATTTTTGCAGGCAAGTATTTTGTTAATTTTTCTTTTTAAAATCTCAAATTATAAATTTTATTTTCGATTACTCTTTATTTAGAATCTCTGTGATTGGAATCCTAAATTTGGAATCATAATTACTCAAAAGCTTTCTCTATACGATCAAGAATGTTTCTTGTTGATTTAATATTCAGATTTGAAACAAAATAAAATTTCATAGAAGAAAATTACAATGAGAAACTCTATTATACTGCACTGATTTTTTCCCCACATTACAAATAAGTTTTTAATTTAATAATCGTTTTATCTGGTTAGTAAATTAAAAGTAAAATCCATTTTATGTTAATAGATTTTCAATCAAAAAAATGCATTGTGAAAAAATCAACTAAAAGATGATAATCACTTTTTAAGGATGTAATCTTAGGAAAAGCTATTAACTTTTTTTTTTTAATTCATAAAATCTACTAAATAAATATTCACTTGACTTATTGCTTTATTCAACGAAATATCAACCTGCGACATTCATTCATATTTAAAACTTCCGTGTTGCACATATACATTTTCCTGTTTATTCGAAATTGTATTCATTCAGTTGAGTAAAAAATTATGATACTCAAAAAATAAAATAGACTTGATTAAAAAAAAAAAAAAAAGAAAAATCCGCTATTTGTCTTTATGAGAATAGTAATTCAAAAATTTCACCAGACAGGGAGATTTCAGAAGTGATGTGTAATGTTTATTCACTTCATTTTATACCTTGTCAACGTTACCTGCTATTTTCAAAATCTGGATCGAAAATAAAGGAATGTAAAATAAATAACCGATTCTTTAAAAAGTTTTGAAAAAAATATTCATTTGCATTTGTAAGTAAGCGCTCTTTGTGTTGGAACTTTTCATTAAAAAAAAAAAAAAAATCTCAGCTCAGATATAATTCACCATATTATATACAGTTTCTATTGTTTAAAAGGATGTTAATAATAATACAGATGTGACAGCATAGTCTAAAAGCATTTTAAATTGAATGATGGGTTTAAAACAACTGATTTAAATTTTCATTCCTGTTTCCATTGTAATTAACTATTTGCTTATGGAATTATTTTTGTACTCGGTAGTAATCTCCGTTCCAGACTACGTTATATAATTATATTTGAAATTTCTTGCAAAAGCTCTAAAATTACTAATTCAGATATCTCTACCAATACTTCTTTCAAATTATCTATCTATTTAAGCGTGGCCTTAAATATATATTGTTATTTCAGTTTCTTTTCTTTTTCTTTTCTTTCCTGTTTTTTTTTTTTTTTTTTTTTCTCTCGAATATTGCTTTTGTTTCACCGAGTTTTCAGTTCTTATATTAAATGTATGTATTCATTTCGCATATAAAATATACATATGATATAAGTAAATTGAAAAGTTCTTGCTATTTAACTTTTCTTGAAGTTTTTGTTTTTATTTCAGTAACGCACAAAATGAAAAGAATGCGTTAAGAAACGATTTTATCTTAGGTAGATGCAACATTTTTCTGGAAAAAGTTGAATTTTAAAGAGGAATTTTTTTTTTTTTTTTTTTTTTTTTTTTTTTCTTTTTTTAGAAAGCGGGCAGACTTGGATAGTTGTCATTTTTCATTTTCATGAAATATTCAGGAGATATTCTTTATGTAAAATTATTAGACACGTATTTTTTTTATTTTTGCGAGAAAAAAAATTTCTTGGAATTTTGGGTTGTCAAAGATGGAGTCGTCTGTTTTGTTACGAAAAACATACCTATTTATGGAAGCCAATACTTTTTGCGCCAGAAGTGAACCATGTTTCTGATAGTTATTTTGTATTCTCTTGTTTCCAGACTAACTATTGGGACATAAATACTTATGATTGACTCTTCGCTCAAGGGTCAAAGGTCATTTAAAATTCTAAAAAATCCATTGATTTTAAACTTTGACCCTCCAAATCTTCTTGCGCCAGAAGTGAACCACAAAGGTATATATTTCAGTAAATACATACTGATAATAACTACCCAAAAAGGGTAAAATTTGTGTGGTTGACTTCTGGCGCAAAGAAATATTTGACATTGAAATTGTGAAAAACCAAAAATTGCATAACTTTGAAGGTCATTTACTGTTTGCGCCAGAAGTGAACCGGTACAAAATTAGTCGTTTAAGAAGCCTTAAGTAAAGCAAAAACAAGGTTAATTCAGAAAGCTATGATAACTTCCTTAACTTTTATGTAATGCGTCTCTATACTTTGTGTTTTGTGGTACATGTTCAATAGCTTTCATTTCTTTTTTCAGTATTTATTACTGTTGCATATAAAAAAATTACATCAAAATTGCTTTTAACTGAATTGCTATCTAATCATAAACCATCTTAATAATAAAAGCCTAAATTTCACGGGGATAACGCTAAAACTAACGTTATAGCTACGAAAGTGTACTGAAATAACTAAAATAAATTGTTTGTCCTCAGTTTGGAATAATGAATAAAATGATGGAAGAAGTATCATTTACCAGAAAAAAATAAAAATAAAAAAGACATTACAATTGCAACAATATATATTTTACTTTCACTTATTATAGGAACTGCAACAACCAGAAGTGCAACATTTACGTAAAACCTTTGAGCCGATCCATCATGCGCAATTCCAGTTGGATGGACATAAACAAGAGAAAACTAACAAAGGGAAGAAAAGAAGTTCAAGTATTTTTCGTACAACATCAAAAAGAATAAAAAGTACATGTGATAAAAATTGCAATACCTCTGCAGACAATTCTTTAAAAAATTAGGAATCGCACAAACTAACTGAACAATTAAGTCGAAATGATTCAATCCAAGATATCAGAGTAAAGATTAAATATACAAGAAGCAGTTCAGGAGAAGTTGTATTTGGTTGTGTTCTATGAACGAATTTGTTTTACATAGATAAAGTAAAACACTGAAGGCTGGTAATATTTTTTGTCCAAAAAGAAATCAAGAAGAATATGTAAACATCAAATTTATTTTCTGTCCTTTACAGCTATATGGAAATATCCCATTTATTGTGGATATTAATCAAATAAACATTGCATATCAATGATACAAAAAGAATCGATATAGATATAAGGAATTATAGTCGTTTGATTAATATATACATTGGTCAATTGTCAGTTCATTATAATGATATATTATGTCCAATTACATATAGGAATACGTTTACTTAATGCTTCCTTCTCTCTTTTACAATACCCCCATCCCCGTTCACCAAAGCCCATATAACTATATGGGGAAATTTATTTATAAAATTACTCATTATCTAATGTATTTTTTTAAATTCCGTAGTCCCATTCGAAAAATTCCCAACTGTTAAATTGTATTATTTTTCTAAAAATTTATTGCCTATATATTGTACATTTTACACCTAAAAAAATAAACTAAATCCACTTAGTTAAATTTTCACCACATTTTTAATCTCAAAATTAAAATTTCAAATTACTAAAAAATAAATTTTTAGAAAACGAGTTCTAATATAATAGTTGTACATTTTCAGATAGTGAAAACGGAATTTAAAAATATACATTAGTTAATGAGTATAAGCAAATTTTTCCATAAATGCATTTGATTTGGTGATCGGAGACGGAGAAATTGTAAGATGGAGAGGGGAGCCTCATAGAAAATTTTGTAATATTTTTATACACAATAATAATAAATATTGAAATAAAAGTAATCAAAGTTCTTTAACAAGTACTACAGTTCATCACACAGTATAAAGCCGCATTACATAAAATTTGAAGAAGTTAGGTAACAAAAGTATCCGAACACTAGCAAAAATTCCTATATAAAAAAAGTAGAGTTAATACTGTTTTTTTTTTTTTTTTTTTTTTTTTTTTTCCATAAATCCTTGTCGAATCATGTTCTTAGATTGACTAAGAACATGATTCGACAAGGATTTATTTAATAAAACAGTATTAACTCTACTTTTTTTACATAGGAATTTTTGCTAGTGTTCGGATAATTTTGTTACCGACTGTATATACACTGTTACAATTGTGACGTCATTTTTTATGTTAATCCTCCTTTTTAAATTATTTTATTCCTTCTTCTAAATCAGGGATAGAAATTTATTTATTTGTTTTTATTTCAATATACATTTGTAGCTATGACGTTAGTTTTAGCGTTATCCCCATGAAACTTGGGCTTTTGTTATTAAGAAGGTTTTGTGTTTAGATTGCTATTCAGTTAGTTAAAGGAATTTTGATGTAATATTTTTATATGCAAAAGTAATAAATATTGAAAAAAAAAATAATGAAAGCTATTGAACATGTACCACTAAACACAAAGTATAGAGCCACATTATATAAAGATTAAGGAAGTTACCATAGTTTTCTGAATTGGCCTTGTTTTCGCTTTAAGGCTTCTTAAACGACAAATTTCATACCGGTTGACATCTGGCGCAAGCAGTAAATGACCTTCAAAGTCATGCAATTTTTGGTTTTTTGCAATTTCAAAGTCAAATATTTCTTTGCGCCAGAAGTCAACCACACAAATTTTACTCTTTTTGGATAGTTATTATCAGTATGTATTTACTGAAATATATACCTTTGTGGTTCACTTCTGGCGCAAGAAGATTTGGAGGGTCAAAGTTAAAAAAAAAAAAAAAAAAAAAATTTTTAGAATTTTGAATGACCTTTGACCTTTGCGCCAAGAGTCAACCATAAATATTTATGTCCCAATAGTTAGTCTGGAAACAAGAGAATGCAAAATAACTATCAGTACCATGGTTCACTTCTGGCGCAAAAAGTATTGGCTTCCGTAAATAGGTATGTGTTTCGTAACAAAACAGAGGACTCCATCTTTGACCCCCCCAAAACTCCAAGAAAAATTTTTTTTTGCAAAAATAAAAAAATATGTGTCTAATAATTTTACATAAAGAACATCTCCTGAAAATTTCAGGAAAATCAAAAATATCAACTATTCAAACATGCCAAATTTGCCCAATTGAAAAAAAAAAAAAAAAAAAAAAAAAACTAGCTCTTAATTATACTCGTGTATGTTAGAGAAAGTATTGTTTTGGGGTCAAATTCTCGAAATTGAGATATGGATATATTTACACATTTTGAAGTGCCCTGAATTCGAAAATTTGGTTTTTAGTGGTTCGTCTGTGTGCATGTCTGTTATCACTATAACTCAAAAACAAATATTCACAGGAAGTCCGAACTCTGTTTTCTACATATGTACAATATATGATGCCGCTTAAAACTTTTCGTTAAAATCAAACAAATAGTTCGTGCACAGGGATATTCAATGAAATTTAAATATATTGCGTCTATGGAAAAGAATTCTGGTAGGCATGGTTTAACATCTTTAGACTACATTAAACAAAATTAAATGAATCTGTATTTTTTATATCTATAAAAGCATGTTTCGTATAGAAAATATGATATTAAATCATTCACGAATCGTTTATAGAATTTCATGATGTTACCTGAAAAAAATATATATACCTGGAAAAGATTATAAAAAATGTATAAATACATATATAGCTAGAAAGGCAAAAATATATTAGAATTTTTAACTGTCTTTTTTACAAATGTGGCCCCACCAGTTGCCAAGAGGTTCTGCTCTCGAAACTGAAAAACGAAAAGTGACAGGTTCGATCCCAGATCGCGCTCGTCGACCTAGCCGTTCGGAGTTTTTCATGATTTTCTCCGAACATCTTTGGTTCCAATGACTCGAATGGCGTCCACAAATGGGATGTTTTTTCAACAGTCTTCAGTTTTTTTCATTTGTAAATACTTACATTGACCTGCCCAGGGTAGTGTAATAGGTGAAATTATTTTCTGATTATATATAAATGGCAATGTAATTATATGTTACATATTTAAAGCAATTTCTAAAAATTCAGAAGGAAGAAGAGTTCTAACTGACATCAAAAACTGAGAATTTTAAGAATGAATTTTATTATGTTTACCTTGATGAAAATAGGTTAGTCTGTCAGAAACGAACAGTCATTTAGATGACTCAAAATACTTTTTTATGAAAAAGTTTTCAGTTTTGGAAAAGAAACCTAGCAGCTAATCTATTTTTTGCGTGTTTGAAGTACTTTGCTGAATTGTACTTCTCTATTTTCATGTTATGAGCATTACTAATATTTACGTTATATAACGAAATTGGGCTATTTCTTTTTAGTCGCAAGTAAAAATAGTGCCAATGAATAGTAACCATCAAAGCACATTCATATGAAGAAATTAATGTGAAATAAGACGTGGTTTTATATAGTACGAAGTAAAATCAAGCACATAAAAAAGAAAGAAAAGTTCACCATAACAATTATCACAATGAATTTGACGTCTAATTTTTACAAGAAATACACATTATTTATCATTTTTTTCAAAACTTTATTCTCTTTTTATTAAGGAATTTTAAATTTCCAAAGTCTATCAAAAATACAGAAATTTGAGATTTTATATTAAAATATTTATAAAGTATAACTTTAAACAGATAGCTCCTTTTATAAACAGACAGCTCGTTGAAACTTAAAATTACGAAAGATTCTCCAAAACCATAAACCCTTTTTTCATGGTTATTCCCTTCTGAATTAAAAGTTATGAATGTCCTTCTAAAAATACAAACTATATAAATAATAATAATAATAAATACATAAATAAAAAAGCATGCATTTTTATAGTTTTTCTTTATTTTTCCTGTTTCTTATATATATAGTGACTGACAAAGGATACTAAATTTTTACCTACTTTTTTTTTTTTTTAGGGGGAGGGGGGATTTACAATATATCAGAGTTCAGGAATGTGTTGTTCATGTATGTAGAAGTGTGAAACAGATCTTTTCTGACTTCTTACATGGGTTTTCTGCCCCTCCAAGAAAGAAAGTAAAAAAAAAAAAAAAAAAAAAAAAAACTCACCAGTTGTTCACCGTTTTTATTATACTAAGCCAAAAAAAATTTGATAAGGGGATATTATAGTGTGTATTAAAGACTACCTATTTGGAATGCTTCTTTTGTAGTAATACGTAAGTTATAACTGTTTAAAAACTAAATATCTGTTAATATAAAATATAATAGTTATTTCTTGAAATTATCTTTAAAAGAAAAAAAAAAAAAAAAAAAAACTGTCAGCCAGGACGTCTTTTTTTTTTTTTTGGCCTGTAAATTTAGCTTTTTTTCAGTGCATATAACTTATTAAAATTACAAAATTGAAAAAAAAAAAAAAAAAAAAAAAAAAAAAAGGACGAAGAAATTGAAAATTCTTTCGCCAAAATTTCTGTGATTAATGTTAATTTCAGGCGGTTGGGTCTGGGGGAGGAGAGGGGGGGCCTATTATAGATCCAGAGAGGCATAATGTTATTTATCTTCATAATAAACTGGGAAAGCTATTCTAGAAGACATAAAAAATTAAAAAAATATCATAAATAAAAGTTTTTTTTTTTTTTTTTTTTTTTTTTTTGAGCATTAAAATTTACAAAGAAACACTGTTTGAAATCCCGGTGGAGCGTTAAAGGTGCGAAAAGGAAATATATATATGTATATAATAGAAATATAGTCATTATTCAAATATTTTTCTCTTCTATAGCTGTATATTTAAATAATTATTAATTATTTACAGTTCAGAACAAATCTTCAAGTTCTTATTTCATTTATTTTGTCAATTACTATTTTCTTTTCTATTTTTTATCCTTTAAATGCTAAAGAACTACCACATATTTAAAAACTTGAAGAACATTATACTACAATGAATAAAGGAATGTTATACCATAGGTTTAGTTAATCAGGGAAAAAAAAGAGAAAAAGAGAGAATAAGTTTCTTGGAAAAAAAAAAAATACCGATAAATAATGCCGCAATAATAATTGGTATATTCCTATCAAAGATGTTGTCTGATGAAAAGCATTAATTAAATTTGTGTTAAAAACCAAATAATAATAGGTTTCACTTATAAGACAGTCTCCAAAATTAGTTTAGATTAAAATAATAAATAATTTTTAAATTGTTTGTAGAAATTTTGTGAAAATTTATATTTAGACTAATGTAAAGGTCTAGAATTGTTTTCGTGTATGAAAACTAAGTGTCAGTTTTAAAGATTTCTAATATATCAACATGGACATGATATTAAAAATTTATTTTATCAATTGGGTTTAAAGGAAAAAATTAGAAATATTTTTTTTATTTATTTTTTTATTTTTTACTGTTTACACGAAAATTTGTCTGAGAATGGCCCTTTTTAGTTACCATATTTCATTTGATTTGAATGCGTTTACTCATTTGTTTGACTAATTTGTCTCAACTATATGTTGTAAATATATCATTTTTAAAAATTTCTATGTCATACTTTATTTATATATACAGGGTGAACAGTTTAAAAAGTATCTGTGGGTTTTTCTTATAACCCTTAAATCTCACGGATGTGGCAACTATTCTAACATTGAAGTATGATTGTTTGAATCTTGTTTAAGTTTGTGAGACAATTTCTAACACTGTTGGACTGTTATAGCTTTATTTGTGAGGTAAAACAGAAATGGAGACGCACAATTTTTTTAATCCTGTAATAATTTTATTTTTGATAAACATAATTTAATTCAATTTTTTTACATTATCATTCCTCACAGAAAATGTTGAAAATGTTCGAAACCATTTTGAATGCAAACATGAACACGTCGAACCAGGTTTTTGACACACTTCGCAGCATTGTTGGTGTTATTGATGAGATTTCTTCAGTTATGATCTGTTTTAATTCATCGATGTTAGCAGGACTTCTCTGGAAAAGCCTATGAAATGACAATGTAAAAATGATAATGTTAATGTAAATGTAATGTAGGACTGATAATGTAAAAAAAAATTAATTAAACTTTGTTTTTCATGAATAAAATTATTACAGGAATACAAAATTGTGCGTCTCCATTTCTGTTTTACCTCACAAATAAAGTTGTAACAGTCCAACAGTGTTGGAAATTGTCTTCCACACTTAAATAAGATTCAAACAATTATAGTTCAGTGTTAGAATAGTTACCACATCTATCATATTTAAGGGTAATAAGAAAAACCAACGGGTACTCTTTTAAATTGATCACTCTGTATATGGTAATAGTACTGTATAATAATGCTTCTGCCGATGCAAGAAATAATACCCTACCTTTTCATAAATGACCGGACACTTTCGATTTCAAACGTTTTTAGAAATATCTGAAAAAGTACTGAACAAACCATCTTGAAACTTCAGAAGTGTCATAACATATTATACCTCATATATTTCAGTGAAAATTTGGACCGAAAATGAAAGGGGGCAGTAAAAAATTAAAAAAAAAAAAAAAACTGAAAATGTTTGTCATCACCCTGTAAAAAGTAATGCTTGAAATGCAATCTGGCTGTAGCACGTGATAAAGAGACTCTTTTTTACAATCTGTATAAATTTTCATGCCTCTACCGCATGTAATCAGTCAGGTATAACGGTTTCTTTAAATAATTGCAAAAAATATTGTCACTGTTTTACCTATAACAGGCAAGGTACAGAGTGATTATAATAAAAGTTGCAATTTTAAAATGCTATAATTTTAAAACTACCCGTCAGAGCGATTTGATATTTTACCAGAGTAATCGTGAGGCAATGAAATTCTGTTTGGGGCAGGAAAAAAGTAGTTCTAACATGTTCCTATAGATGGTGCTGTCAGGGGAAAAGCATACATGGACTCATTAAACAGAAGGAATGTTGTTAGCAACACAATGGAATAGCAGGAAACAATAGAATTTAAGGGTTTACTACAATTTTTTTTAGCAAAAAGACAAGAATACGTGATTACAGCGGAAACAGTCATAGTGAAAAGAGAAAAAAAGGAGCATCATGAAACAAATAATTTACGGATAATTAACGGCACATTTTGGAACTTTTTTTTTTTTTTTTTTTTTTTTTTTTTTTTTTGCCAAACAAAATTTTATTGCCTCACGATTGCTCTGGTAAAATATCAAGTCGCTCTGATGGATAGTTTTAAAATTATAGCGTTTTGAAATCGTAACTTTAATTATAATCAACCTGTATTCAACCAAGTGCAAAGCTTTCAGGAAACTTGACATAAAATATTAGACACAGCATACAGCAATCAGAATGAAAAAAATATTAAATATCTAATGAAATATGAGTATTTTTTCGAAATAATTTTTAACTGCGCATGCGCAAGATTTAGCGAAATTTCATTTGCATAATTTAATAGCCAAATACATTATAAAAACCCTAAATAAGTATCGTGTAAATGCAAAATTTTATACACGATAGAATGAACTAAATTTCAACTGTTCCCAAAATTAAGAAAATGATAAAGGGGTTTTCTCAATATTTATTTCCAGTCATCTAAAACTGTATTACTATTTACTGAATCAAAATAGTAAAAATGTGAGTAAAACTTCTTATAGTTTAGCTTTTTTTCGAGAGAAAGTAAATGGCAATTCATTCTATCGTGTACAAATTTTTGAATTTACACGATACCTGTTTCAGGTTTTTATATAAGTAGTTCAATACATTTGGCTATTAAATTATACAAATGAAATTTCGCTGAATTTTACGCGTGCGCAGTTAAAAAACTATTTAGTAAAAACACTCATATTTCATTAAGTATTTAATATTTTTTTCATTCTGATTCCAGTATGCTGTGTCTAATATTGTATGTAAATTTTCCTAAAAAGGACTTTGCACTGAGTTTATTACCTTGCGTGTTATAGCTGAAAAAGTGATTTTTTTTTTTTTTTCAATTTTTTAAAGAAATCTTTATATTTCCCTGATTGCATGCGACAGAGACATAAAACGTTATACAGATAATAAGAAACAGCCCTATAATCACATGCTACAGCCAGATCGCACTTCAAGCATTACTTTTTACAGGGTGATGCCAAACACTTTTATTTTTCTTTAATTTTTTACTGATTTACCTTTTCCCTTTCGGAGTAAAACTTTTACTGAAATATATGAGGTGTAACATGTTCTTCACACTCCTGGAGTTTCAAGTTGATTTGTCTTGTACTTTTTGCGATATTTGAAAAACGTCTGAAATCGAAAGTGTCCGGTCTTTTATGGAAAGGTAGTGTAATAATAATAAATAGTTAGAAGATAAATAAGAATAAAATTAAACTTTTGAATGTAAAAATGAAGATTATTTTTTAAAATATAATTTTAAATAAGAGAACAAAGCAATTATTCAAAAATGGCACAAAATACTTTTTAAACAATTTATGTTTTTATTTACTCCCTTTTTTCTATATTACTATTATCATTTTTAATGAAAATTCAATAATTATTGACATAAATTGAAATTAAAAAAAAAAATAAATAAATAAATAAATTAAGTCTATGTAATAGGTTAACTTATTTAAATAGACAAATGAAACATTTAAAACAAATTTTCTGTAGAGTTACATAGGGAATTTGTTTATAGAATTACTCTTTACTTAATGCATTTTTCGAAATTTTGTTTTCAAATTAAAATTATTCACAACCATTAAATTAGTATTCATTTCCTAAAGATTTTTTATTTTTTATTTATTTATTTATTTATTTTATTATTATTATTATTATTATTATTATTATTTATTTTTTTTTTTTATTTTTTTTTTTTTTTTTTTTTGAGTTTACAAATACGAAAAGTTAACTATGTGCATTTTTATCATTTTTTAGCTGTAAAATTAAATATAAAAATTTAAACAATTTTTTGGGAAACGAGTACTAATTTAATGATTATGAATTTTCTGAATGTCAAAATAGAAATTAAAAAAATACATTAAGTAATGAGTAATTTTATAAAACAATTTCCCCTTAGAGTTACGTGGAATTTCGTCACTGGAGACGGAGAAATTGTACCAATTGATTACCCAAGTGTTCTTTATGGCATTTATGGGTGTCTTCCAAATGCGTCCTAGTGCATGTGAAGCATCAGTAGTAAAAAAATTTAAATAAAAATAATTGAATAAAGTTTAATAAAATTAAACATAATTTATACGTCTCATTAATATATCAAAACCAATGTAACATTTAAAATGAGATAATGAATACAAAAATTTTAAAACTTTAAAAATACATTTTAATTAAAAACATTAAAATACACGACAGACGCTTCGGCTAGAACACTAGCCCTCCTCAGTGTCAAACATACAAGCACAACATTTACAAAAGTTCATAATACATCATAACAAGATTATATATTCAGGAGGAATAGCTTTAGCCTCGTTCAAGACAGAATGTTGCATTTTAGTAAAAGCGCCTTCTAGAAAAATACGGGATTCATACATATTTACATTAGTGGCTAAAATTTTAAAATTGTCAAAATCAGGAATATGATCACTATTGAGGGAATCCATTCTCTCAATAGTAATCAGTAGAGTTTTAATTGAATAAAGTATTTGTTAAAAAAATCTAAATACGATAGAAGTTCTTAAAATAAATTAATTAATAAAAAAATGAAAAAATGCTGTGTGCGTTAACAAACACACGATACTCTTGGCGAGGTCTTATTATGTTTCCATGTGATATTCATTTATTACAAGAAAATCTTATTTATCTCATCATAATTTATCTAATATTATGTAAGTAATATAAAGATTAAAGTAGTTAAATTATTTTGTAATTAGCCTTCCCCACGCAGAACATCTGCGTGATAATACCTACATACCTAATACGATTTTCAAAAAAATCTCATAAATAAAATCACTCACTGTTTTTTTTGTTTGTTTGTTTGTTTTTTTTTTTTTCTTTTCTTTTTATGAAAGAAATTTAAATCTTTGATATTTGCATTATTGTTTCAATTTTAGAAAATATTTTTTTTCTGCTGCTAAAACTCATAAAATAAAATAAAAATATTGTTATATTAAAATTGTATCTTAATCCATTAGCGCCCAGTGTCCTCATTTGAGGACAGCTAATAAAATGGCACGCATATTTTTTGTGGTTTCTTGGAATGATTTCTGCTTTTTAGTGACAGTTCATAGCGTCACTCTAAATGATCCCTGAAATTTTTATGTGCCAACTATTAATTATCATTTCATAATTTGGATAGTCATTTTATGATTTTTCATTCGTCGCACATATATTTGCTTTTTGTGCAGGTATACTAACTTAAATCAAGTTGAATAATAATATATATTATACTGCTTTACTTTTGAGATCTTTCGTCAACATATAATAGTAAATTAATATGTTATCTCGAAATTTTTCTATCTCGAAGTTTTCTCGCTAGAACACTAAACGTCAATAAATGAGACTTTAAATTTAAAACTATCAGAAGAATTGTTTAAGTTAATAAATGTGTTTTACTGTCAGTTGCCTGTATTAATTTAGAACTGGAATAATCAGCTAATAATATTTTGCAAAATTAATTCGGGCATTAACGGGTTAATATGATGATTTTGATTTCGATCAATGTTGATTTCGATGGCGCCACCATCGCCATGCCGTATCTAATAATGAAATGCTAGGCTTAATTGGCTTTAAATTCTTCCAAATATATTTCTAAATACGAGATTTTGTACATACATTTCAGCACAAAAAGCACAATTTCTTCAAGAAAATGTGCATTTCAAATGTATTAGACTAAAATTTTGTAGCTGAAAGCTAACAGCCGAATTTATGTTATGATGAATCCTATCTGTGTTGGCGAAACAAATAACACCTTAACGTATCTTTTCGACAAAATTTGGTCGAAAATGGTCCACGTTAGAGAAATATTATATATACATATATTAGTCAACAGTGATATTAACGGAACCTTAGGCCATTTCATTACTATTGCTAGAGCCTTCTTATATTATTTACTAAAGAATTGTAATTAATAGCAAAAACGAATTTTTTTTTATTAGAATCATTGAGAAGTACCTTGAAATAGAAATCTGCCCATATAAAAAAGATATTTGAAAAATTTTTGATTTTTGTTTTCGGTCTGTTTCACTGTTATGTTATATAATAAAATGATGATATCTTTAAAAATGATAATCGGAAGCGAAGAGTTGAAAACAGGAGAATTGAAATACATTAATATATATATATATATATATATATATATATGTATGTATACAGGGTGTTCCAAAAGTCCCACACCCCTCTCCTAACTCGAAAATGAGTCGGAATTTTGAAAAATGGCGAAACATGTATTTAATGAATTCGAGAGGGAAAAGTTTGGGGATAAGGGTGCCTCTAGAAAGGGTAACTTTAAAATTTCAAATGGGAAGGTATGTCTTGTGATACATTCCTGGAAACGTCTCTTCAAAACAATGAATTTCGCCCTACGATGATTATTAAAGGAGATACATGAGTTTTATACTTTTGAAATGTAGATTTTATACTTATGTATCCCCTTTAATAATCACTGCAGGACAAAACTGTTTATATCAAATTCATTGTCTTGACGAGACGTTTCCAGAGATGCATCACAAGACATACCTTCCCATTAGAAATTTTAAAGTTGCACTCCCTAGCAGCACTCCTACAACCTCCTTGTCCGGGCCCAAACATTTTTGGGCAAAGTATGTCTTGTGATATATCCCTGGAAACGCCTTTTCAAGACAATGAATTTAGTGTAAATAGTTTTGACCTGCAGTGATTATTAAAAGGGATACATAAGTATTAATTCCACATTTAAAAAATCTAAAAACTCATGTATCTCCTGAAATAATCATCGTAGAGCGAAACTATTTATATCAAATTCATTGTCTTGAAGAGTCGATTTCAGGGATGTATCACAAGCTATACCTTCCCATTTGAAATTATAAAGTTGCCCTCCCTAGTAACCCCCCTAGGCCCAAACTTTTTTAACAAAAGAAGTCCCTCTCGAATTCATTAAATACGTGTTTCGCAATTTTTCACAATTTCGACTCATTTTCGAGTTAGGAGGGGGGGGGGAACTTTTGGAACACACTCTCTCTCTCTCTCTTTCTCTCTCTCTCTGTCTATATATATATATATATATAATTTTGAAAATACATAGAGACTTGAAGACAAGTGGGTGTGGTCAACAAGAAAAGAAAAGCGTTAATAAAAACAAAGAAATAACGAATTGAAGTAACGAAGAACAATTGTAAAATCAACATTACATGTGAAAAACAACCTTCCGCTTCCTCTTCAGTGGGTGGGAGCAGCAAAACAGACAATAAAGTAAATTGAAAAGGCCTAACAGGTTTCGGAAACATGGCGAAACTAGCATACTCCCAACAAACATCTATCAAATTCTAAAACGAGATTAAATTACTGGTAAATTATATATAACAATAGTAATGTAAATTAGATATAACAATATCAATGCTTCATAAAAGCAACATAACTAAATCAATTTAATAGTCCATAACTAAATTAATTTAATAATAAAAAAAATACAAAGTCGATATTTGTGATAAGAATAATTTAATAAAAGCACATCTAGATCGTCATGTTCCCACCCAGACCTGAAAGACAAAAAGATATTGTAATGAACTGAAATATATGTTTCAGTCCATTACAATACCTTTTTGTCTTTCTTTTCCATTACAATATCTTTTTGAAGTTTTAATCACTCTTTTTAATTATCTTTCATAAAAACAATTCTCGTATTTCATGATAAAGAAATTAGAATGAGTGAAAAAACGATATATTTTTAAAACATTCGTAATCTTTTGCAATAAAATCTTTAATTAATATTTTTTTTTATTAATATCATTTTAATTACTGAATCATTTTCGTTACACTCATTAAATTAAGTCATCCATATTCTTTTTCATAATAGCTGAAGTGAAAAAATAATATATTTTTAAAACTTTCGTCATCTTTTACAATAAAACCTCTAATTAATATTTTTTAATTAAAAGACCTCATTAAAATCACCTCTTTATCACCGCAACCTCCACGAACATGTCAAGGTTAATGAAGGGCGTCTCCGCACTCCGCGTGGCATCTGCACGGCTCGCCGTGCACCTGTGCACCCTGCTGCGCTAAAACTCTCATTTTCTTGCTACTTGCCTTATCCTTGCCATTTTTTAAATACTTTCTAAAATTACAATTTTCCTGACAACTGCGTGTTGTTTTTAACAATTGGAACAATTCGAAAGTGTACGTGGAAGATGACGTAATAAAATCTGTTCAAAAATTGGCGGTTGCAGAAAGAAAAAAGAAAAACTTTCAACTGCGGCCTTTTTTTTTTTTTTTTTTTTGTCCCTTAGTGTATTAGTATTCATCAAACAACTTAGGAAAGTATTAGAAATTATTATTACTATTAAAAATCTACTTTAATCCATTTCCACTTAAAGTCCTTAATGTATCTGAATCTTTTTATGCGATCTCGTAAACAAAACATTAATGCTAATCTAAACATTTTCAATGGAAAAGATGCTTTTGATCATTTGAAAAATGACTAATTTAATTTTATGACATCTAATTTTATTACATTAATAAATGACATATAATTTTATTACATTTAGTGCCTTGGAGAGTGGCGGAAGTACTTAAAAATACATTCTTCATAGCCCTTAGACTTGAGAGATCATAGAACATAAAGTTTCGAGTACAGTAACGTATTTAATCAGTTTTGTTTGTACATGTGTGCAAATTAGTAACGACATGCATATACTATTTTGAATAGTAAACCTGCTATTGTGACTTTAAATAACATGTATCCGTTTCGAGACATGATAAAAATATTTGCGGAAAACAGAGGGCGAACAGACAGACAATCAAGTTTCATAACTGCAGTTATGAACAATTTGTAACAAAACGAAATTCTATGAAACATGTTAGCCTGAAAATTTTTTTAAAATAATTTACTAAAGAAATATTTTATCATTTACCTTTTTCGTTAATTAACGAGGAAATCGGAGTAAAAAAAAATTCCGGGCCGAGACAGCCCAGAATAAATTTAATCTAGACCCGTTTATACGAAATAATAATAATAATAATAATAATAACCCCGGCCCCGGCCCGGCCCGGCCCAAGAATGCAAAGAATATTAAGCTTGAGCCCGGCCCGAACCGAAACCGAATTTAGAAATTCGGCCTGTACTTGGCCCTTGGGCCGGGCCCGAGCTTCAAGGCCGGATGCGTGCCGACCTCTGGAATGCATCCTCATGAATCAGAATCATATAGCAATGCTTTCCTATTAAGCATTTTTATTACCATCCTGAAGTTTAAAATATGCAACTTTTCCTCAAAAAGTCTTTTCTTAAAAATTAGCGAAATAAACATATTAATTAATTACATTTGTGCTTTTGTGTTTGATTTAGTTTTATTTACAAACCTTTCCTCGAACAACGAAACTGGGTAAATGTTACAAACCTAAAAGTAAAATTTCAAGATCAAGAATGTGCGGTTTTTTTTTTTTTTTTTTTTTTTTTTTTTTCCCACATTCATGTTGTACTTTTTTCTGTCAGGGCTATTCTTCAAATTGTATGGTCACATTTCTACTATGAAATCGTTTTCTCTGATCAGTAGTTTGCTTTTTCACTTTAAAAATAATAATAATGTTGTCTCTCACGCTTTTCATTCGAAAATAGTTTTATTTATAAAAAACATTAGTTTTTATTCATAAATAGGAAACTAATCTTATGATATTCATCGAATTTCGTCAGCGTTTATTTTATAATAATCATTATCACATTTTCTGTCAGGGCTATTCTTCAAATTGTATGGTCACATTTCTACTATGAAATCGTTTTCTCTGATCAGTAGTTTGCTTTTTCACTTTAAAAATAATAATAATGTTGTCTCTCACGCTTTTCATTCGAAAATAGTTTTATTTATAAAAAACATTAGTTTTTATTCATAAATAGGAAACTAATCTTATGATATTCATCGAATTTCGTCAGCGTTTATTTTATAATAATCATTATCACAATTAGTAAATAGATTTTCTTTATTTGTTTGTTTGATTATAAATATTTGTTAATGATTATTAAACTAAACAAAATACTATGAAATATTAAAAAAAGTATAACTTTAATCTATAGATACAGTAAGGTAGTAAAGTATCACTTTAAGCTATAGATACGGATAATATATTTTTCACAAAATAGTTGCATCATTAATTAAGCTTACTTTTGTTCAAAACTGGTTTAAAGAAACAATATTCCAGATCTCCTTTTAATGGCAAAAATAATACTCAATAGTTTCAGAAGCTATTATTTTATTGATTTGGATAAAATTTAGCTGATATTTTCAAGGTGATAAAATAATTACTAATTTTTTAAGCTTGAAAATAGTTTTTTTTTTTTTTTTTTTTTTTTTTCTGCTTTCCCTTTTAATTTTTAATAAAAAAAAAATAAAAAAAAAATCAATATTCAAAATATAATAATTATATTCTCAGAAAATTATATTACATAATTAATTAATCGAATATTTTTCTAATAGCCTTTCAACGTGAAATTACAGTTGTATAAGAATTGGTCACAAGTGTCACAATTTCCATCGTAATTAAAGTGTAATTAGTTCTTTTTTATATAGTGGCTTAGAGATTTTAGACGATCTTAATTTGCTGTTGCAGTATGAAATCGCTTAAACATATTTTTAGCGACGATTCATCTGTGGACGTTATGTGGGATCACTGAGTATGGTATTTTGCAGAAAAAAAAAGAGGATTAAAAGAGCAATTTAATTTATAAAGTAATACTGCTATGACGTTAGTTATTTTGCTATCGACAGTCATTTACCAAATAGGATATATATGTGTGTGTGTGTCACAGTGGCACAATATGACTCGATTTACAAGTTATATGACGGTAATAGGAGTAAAAAAAAATTATATATTGTTTTCATATGTACAGAAAGCAATTTAGTATATTTTGATCATGAAACTATTGAGGTTGTAAAATCTACTTTAAAATGCAATCTTTTGAGATTTATTTCCACAGTGTGTGACCTAACGTAATGCATTTTTGATCAAAGATTTACGTCATATAATACAAAGCACGCTGGGAAATAAAAATCTCATTTATTCTATCGGATCTACTTCAAGTAGCATGGAATCGTATCTCATAACATCTATTCAGACTCTTTTATTATCTGCAAGGTACGCCTGGATGGAAGTTAGACCAAGCATCGCAGGTTCGACGTGCTCGTTCAGGGACGCTTATATTCATGTCTATAAGTGCACAATATTGTATAACTGAAAGTTAACAGAATAACTTCTAGTTTTAATGTATGTATACTGTGTAATAGTCAATTTAGTAACTTTTTCTTCTATTTATTATTATTAAAAAGGAAATATACTTACTAATAAATAGAAGGAAAAGTAACTATTAATTAGCAATTTTTTTCCCATTTTAAAATAATTTGTGTTATACAAGAATTTATTAAAAATTGTTTTTAACTTATCTTATTTAATCTTGACATATATTTTTGTATGTTGCGGCTTTCATGCTGCACGCTTGCCTACTTTTTACGTCTGATAAAGAAGCATGCTATTATTTTGACCCGAAACATTTGCTGCGAGATATCATGGTGTTTGCTTGAAAAGTTTTTTATTCGCAGAATATAAATATTTGCTGATTCCATTTGATAACTAAAAGTTTTCATGGTAAATATTTATTAGATATATAATCAACTGAATACAGGTATATTTGTCATACCCTACCGCTCAAACATAAATCGTTGTCAGATTCCTCACCCCTCTCTACCATCAACAACCGTGCATTGGGCTTTGGTTAATCATCCAACAATATGAAATAACCAAACAAAAATAAACAACATATTTTATTAAACATTTTTATAAACTTACAAAAAGGAAGCTGCTAAAGAAATATGTCAAAAAAGAATTTCTTCATTTAAGATGTCAGGCTACAGACAAAGAGTCATTTTAATATTATGTCGCATTGTTATATGACACGAAGAAATTTGAAATTCAATCAATGGCCGGTCATTCAATTTCCAAAAGATGATAATTTGATGATCTCTTATATTATTAAAATCTGTACGCGCGTCACGCGTGCGTGTGTGTCTGTGTGTGCGTCTGTGAGAAACGCCTTGAAGCAGCTAAGGCTCGGCCGCTAATGGTCGCACGGACTTCGAACAGGTACCGTCGGACGGAGAATTTATCGCAGATGTACGATATCTAATTTGCTAAACGATGCGACCCTAAGTAGCGGAGATATTAATTGAAACGTTGACCCATGTTTAATCAAAAAACGATTCAAAATGGCAGGCGATCGTCATTTTCGTCCGGAACAGCCTACCTCAAAAGAAGAAGAAGAAAGAGAAAATTTCGTGGGTTTTTGTAAACCCATCGCTGCTGATCTGTTGGAGATATCGAAAATACACCTGTACCAAGAGAAAGAGCATTTATTACAGATTCTTACGGTACATTTTTTTTTTTTTTTTTTTTTTTTTAAATACGGATTTTTTTACATTTAAAAAAAAAAAAAGATTTAAAAAGGGTCGAAAATTTCTCTTTTTCTCGATCGTCTTTTTTGAAACGTCCTGTACGAAAGAATAACAAACCAATTTCTTAACAACTGGTATATTTGGAAAGGTCATTTACTCCTCTTTTAAACCAAAAAACATTTTTACAAAATACGGATTAGCGATCCATATTTTTAGATTTTACGAAACATTGATTTTTTCACAAAACATTTTATAACTCAAAATCGTTTAAAGATAAATCATTTCTTTTTTTTTTTTTTTTTTTTTAATACATCTCGATTCCACAATTCACTTCCCAAAAGGTTGAGAGATTTTTTTCAAAAACTGAATGAATTATAATTTTTTTTTATTTTAGGCATTAAACCATTGAATTGAATACGGCGACCTTCATTTAAAATTGTATAATGAGTTCCTTGCCGTTTCACTCGCACAGGAAACGATGTCTGGTTTGTCGGGAAGAAAAATATCTTTTACCAATTGACATGACGTGTTTTTTCTACTAGGAATAAAAGTTGCAAATTTCAGAATGCTTCAATTTCTTGGGTCCTCATGGGTCTGCGCTGCCGAAGGCAATGGGGACCCGGTGTGAGTTTATACCCGATCAGAAATATATATATTTTTTTTAGGGGGCACGAAGGGTCAAGGAAGGAATACGCGCGCGCAGCGCGCACGGGACTGCGCTGCCGAATGCAGTGAGGACCCGGGGCGACTTTTGACCGATCAGAAATGATTTTTTTTTTTTTTTTTTTTTTTTTAATTTCTTTTCTTAACACTAAAAGTTACTGTTAGTGATTCATTAATTATAGTGATTCATTTGAAAATACTTGCCCGCTAGTACTTTCAATAAAAGGGGGGGACGTAAAAGAGTAACATTGTCATTCACACAGAAACTTCGGGTGTTATTGAGTTGTGCTTAAGAATAGGAGGGACCACTCATTTGCGCTTATGGCCTTCAACGCCATAGGCATCAGTTCATCAGTTGCGCCGAGATCACATCCCCCCAAAAGCATAAACTCATCAATTGCGCTCGTAGGTTTTACAGAAAATCTTAAATCTAAAAAGAAAGTCTAAATGATTTTGACTATTCAAATTTGCATATTTTGTCGATAAAACTTTCTGATAATCATTAATATTTGTTTGTTTTAATTTTTTGAAAGCTTTTCAGGAATATATTTGTTTTTCAAAAAATATTTTGCATACCAGAACAAATTGTTCAGCTTATTCTATCATAAGTTATTGATGGGATGATGTTTTTGGATTTTTTTTTTTTTTTAAGTACTTATGTTTCATTTAAATGTGAAAATATTTTGAAAACATTACAGGTATGACAAAACTAAATAAAAATTTCGTGTATATTCAATATTTAAACTTGAAAATTTCTTTACCCACCATAAAATTCAATCCAGCGCAATCGGTTTCGAAAGGACGTGACCTTTCTTCATCAGGTGCAAAAAACGTGTGCTACTGCCATGAAGGAAAAAGCAAGACTTGCTTTTATTTGTGTATTTATTTGGTTTTATTTATTAGACAAGTTTTATTTGTGTAATATAAATATTTCTTTAAATAAATAATAGAATATAAATATTTTTTAATTTGCTCTTGTTTGAATTTATTGGAATCTATTAGCGTTACCCAGGAGATAACACGAGGAGGTTGGCTCTTTATCTCCCATTTTTATGTTATCTTATTTTATTTTATTTTTATTATTTACTTACATTCCTAAAAATAATTCAAAAAAGTATTACATTCACATATAATAATCATTACAAAAAATAATGCAAAGTAAGTTAAATATTTGTGTAAAATATCATTACAAAAAATATAATATTCCGGATTATAATTAAAAAAACCAAAAAGTACAAAAAATATTACATACAAATTACAAGTAAGTAAATAATTTTTTCCCTTCCTAAAAATTATCATTCGTTACCTTCCGGTATACAAGAGGGGGGATGACACTGAACGTTATCAGTAATTTTTCTCCCGAGCGCAATTGATGCATTTTTAACAATAGGGGGATTAGCGTAAGCGCAATTGATGTGTGCCCGAAACTTCAGTTTTGTTTCTAAAAAAAATAATCAGCTGCATTTTATTCAAAAGATTTTCTTAACTCGATGGCGTACATATTATTTTATAAATAAATTTCTGCAATAGTCAATATTTTATTTGGTAATATTAGTACTATATATATTTGATAAAATTAGCCACTATAATATCGATTTTTCCTTATATTTTAGATTGCACAAATAATAGTTTGCAAAAATATTTCTGGGTATTTTTTGGATGATTTTATTTGTTTCTTCATTTATGTATTCTAGCATCACGAAATACACCATATTCCCATAAATGACCGAACACTTTCGACTGCAGACTTATTTTAAAATTTTTTAAAAAGTACTAAACAAATCATTTTGAAACTTCTGGAGTGTGAAGAACATGTTATTCGTAATATATTTTAGTTAAATTTTTAGCCGAAAGTGATAGGGGAACCAGTAAAAAATGAAAGGAGAATTAAAGCGTTTGGCCCCTGTAAAAAATAAAGCTTGAAATGCGATCTGGCTCTACCATGTGATTATGCGACTTTTTATAATTATTTGTTTAAATTTTTATGTCTCTACCGCGTATAATCAGGGAGATATAAAGGTTTCTTTAAAAAAAAATTGCAAAAAACATTTTCACTTTTTTAGCTATAACACGCAAGATATTAGCTATAACACCCAGTCCAAAACTATTTTCAGGAAACTCGGCACACAATATTAGACACAGCATGATGCAATCAGAATGAAAAAATATTAAATATCTAATGAAATATGAGTATTTTTACTAAATAATTTCTAACTGCGCATGCGTAAGATTTTGTGAAATTTCATTTGCATAATTAAATAGCCAAATGAATTGAGCTACTGATGTAAAATCCCCAAACAAGTATCGAGTAAACTCAAAAAGTTCTACGCTATAGAATGAACTGAATTTGTTCCCAAAAATAAAAAATTGATAAGGGGGTTTTCTCAATATTTATTTACGATCACAGAAAACTGTATTACCATTCATTGAATCAGAATAAAAATGTGAGTAAAAAGCCTTATAGTTTAGCTTTTTTTTTCGAGAGAAATTGAATAGCAGTTCATTCTATGGCGCAGAACTTTTTAAGTTTACACGATACTTGTTTGAGTTTTTTATATAAGTAGCTCAATGCATCTGGCTATTAAACTATGCAAATAAAATTTCGCTTAATCTTACGCATGCGCAGCTAACACGTTGAGCGCCATGTGTAAAATATGACAGTGTAAAATATGATATAAAACTAAAAATATTGCATTGTTTTAAGTAATTACTGAAAATTTATTTAAAATTTGCTTAATTTCTATTTATTACAGGATAATATCATTAAGGAATTTTAATGGATTTTATTAAGAATTCGCGTGGCACTCAACGAGTTAAAAATTATTTAGTAAAATTGCTCACATCTCAATAGATATTTAATATTTTTTCATTCTGATTGCAGTATGCTGTATCTAATGCTGTATGTCGGGTTTCCCGAAAATAGCTTTGCACTGGGTGTTATAGCTAAAAAAGGTGAAATTTTGTTGGCAATTTTTTAATGAATCCTTTATATCTCCCTGATCACATGCAGTAGAGACTAGAAATTTATACAGAAAATGAGAAAGAGTCCCATAATCACAGGCTACAGCCAGATCATATTTCAAGCATTACTTTTTATAGGGTAATGCCAAATACTTTCATTTTTCATTAATTTTTTACTGGTCCCACCTTTCACTTTATGCGCAAAATTTTAACTTAAATACATGAGGTATAACATGATTTTTACACTCCTGAAGTTTTAAGATGAATTTGTTCAGAACTTTTTGAAATATTTTAAAAAACGTCTGAAATCGAAAGTGTCCGGCCATTTATAGAAAGGTAGTGTACATGAGAAAAAATATATATATGGCTTATGTTTCTAAAATAAATTTTTATGTTTCTGTTAATGATGTGCAACCACTTAGAGAATATTATATTGCAACAATTATTTTAAAAGTTGCAAAAGACAAAATTTTATTAGAATATGAAGGGTAAAAAAAAACTAATTTTAATTTAAAATAAATGGAAAATTTTCGAAATTTGTATGGCTTTCGTGAAGACAACTGTTTTATCTCAATACGAACTGCGTTATTACATCCAATTACCTGAAGATTTGCAAAGAGTAGGGTTGTAAAATATATGTGATGCAAGAGGTAATAAAAATGAAGCAATTCAATTACTTTTGGAAATAGTTATATGTTGTTTCAGTGGATGACGAATGTATGTTTGTGATTACAAATGTACATTTGTGATTCAATTGTACTAATATGTGATATCTAAAAATTATGTTTGTGATTTTTTGGTGGTATTTTGTGGCAAGTCATGGCATTAATTATGTAATGCAATGTATTCTGATCATAAGATTTTTTCCCCAGTAAGAGATGAAATGAATAAGAAAGTGTTGTAGTTATTTACTTCATACTTCAATGTTTCTGTTTTATATAAAATAATCTTAGATTTACTTAGCGAAAATGCAAATCTATATGAAAAAAAAAATACACAGATAACCATTCTGTGAATTTAAAATGCAATTTCATAAATTGTGTTTCACTATTCAGTTCTTCAGTAACTTTTAAACTGTCTAAATATAATTTTAATATTTTATAAACATTCCCACTTAAAAAAAATTGCCAAAAACTAAAGAAGCTTAAATTTTAAAGCGTTTTAATCCGTTTAAAAAATTATTCACTCAAACTAATAAATTATCTAATTTGTTGAGTAGTATATAATAAAAATTATTTATAAATCATATTTAAAAACTCTGAAAATGTAAGTTACTTTATAATTTAAAATACTGTTTAAAAATACTAATTTATAATATTATTTTTTCCTTATATTTTATGTTGCACATTTGAAATAATAGTTTGTAAAAATATTTGTAGGTGTTTTTGCATAAATTTTATGCATTCTTACATAGAACTACGTATTTCTATTTATTTTTCAATAATTCTTGGATGTTGTTTAAAAGACAATTCTGTTTGAAAGTATAAAACATGATAATGCCGTTTATATATGAAAAGAAAAATCAGAAATTAGTTTTTAAAATAAAATAATCCGTTTTGTAAACGATAAGTGAAACTTGTAAATAACTTTATTTGATGAGAATTATTTAAAAACGTTTTTAAGTGTTTAAAGTATAAAAGTTAAATTTACAACATAATATGTTGCTGAATAAATGCTAATTCCTCTTACATCTTATTACTTCCTGCTATATTCAACAGAAAAAAGGAGTGGATTAGTAACAATTTTCAACTTCCGATTTTCGATAGATTCCCACGTTTGAGGAGAAGTCTAGAACATGGTCCGACCATTTTTTATAAAATGCCTGCCTGTCTCTATGTGTGAGACAAAAATTTTGTCGCAGCTCTATTTCAAGAACTAATGCACAGAATTTCATATAAATTTATATGTGATTTCCTATTAACATGAATCAGTACCTATGATTTTAAGGGGTGTGAAATAGAGATGGGATAAATAGTTACTTTTCAGTAATAGGTTACTTCGTTCCATACTTCCTTTGGTAATAGGTTTTTGCAACATATTATTTTTATAACCTCTACTTTTTAATTTACATATGGCTAATATCTTTCTAATCCTTTCTGGATGGTATACAATATACATACATGTGTCCTACATAGTGGATGCGGCTCATGTTTTTAAGTCCCAATGCTTTCGAATAGTAATCTTCACTTTATTTAACAATAGAATTTCTTCAATAAAAAAAAAAAAAAAAAAAAAAAAAAACGCTGATATGAAATAGTGGTAGAGTCAAAATTTTACGCAAGCGTTTGCCCCAATCGAGTAAGCTTAAGTTTCATTAAACCAATTCCTTTAAACACGAAAACAGAATATTTCAAATAATATCAAGAAACACGTACACGTGAGCCGTTTTCTGAAAAAAAAAAAAAAAAGAATTCTCATATTATAAGCCATATATGTAATTAAAAAACAATTAAATAATAATAGCAAATTTTTAAGAAACATCTTTAAGGCATCCCAAATTTTAAACTACCGAGTGACTGTTTCTTTTGATTTTCCGAAGAACTTGAACTTTCCAGATTGACAAGAAAATTAGTGTTTTTCACTCATACCTAGCAAACAGTCACTTTGAATATGTTTTCTAAAATTAGAAGCACTTGTTAAAAAATATAGATTTTGCTTGCAAAAATTGCATAAAATGATGTATTTTCTCAGACACTTAATTTTAACATAAGAGCATAATTAACTATTCTTAACACCTTTACTCATTTTAAATCTAAAAAAATAGTCTCAAGAAAAAATCAAATAAATAAAAAAAAAAGTGAAGAAAAGCTAAAAATAAATAAATATTCAATTTTCTTCTCAAATTATTCTTAATAAAACCACAATAAATGCTGTAGGCCATTACGCATTTTCAATTCTACCTGCTATAAGCAATTAAAATATAAAAAAACACTCCTTCCTTTCAATTATCACACTTCCGAAACATCTGTTTCCAATACGCAAGCGAATCCAATCCTAGCAAGTGTAATGCCATTCCTCACCTTCATGACGAAATAGTAATCAACATCTAATAATCACCCCTTACCTATTTCATGCTAGCTGCATAAATTAACACTATTTCGTTAAACCGTGGTATCAAAGTTTTTTATTCAAACGATTTTATTATCCCATGAAAAACAATCAACACCAAATAAAATCATTTCTAAATTAATATGAGTACGATGTTATTTGTCCTAAACGTTAAAATTATCTTGCTTATTAAAATTATTTTGATTAATATATTTCACAAGGAATATTCCGTAATACATTCTAGAAAATGTTATCATTACAAAATTATCGTTAAAAAAATAATACATCTGCAGCTGTATCATTTTTTTAACGGTAATTTTATGAACTTGGAAATGGAAAGATATTATTGATTCAGAATATCACTGAGTAACAGATTGCATGAAATCGTCTGTATTCCTTGCAGAGATTTCAGACCTATTTTTTTCAGTCGTGAAATAACGAATCGATTCGAATATCTGCGCAGAAAGTCTGATGCGAGTCTTTAGCCGGCGTTCATAATATTGTTTTTGTATTTTGTAAATAAAATAAAATAAAATAAAAAAGTAATTATATAAAAGAAATAATTCAAGCTTTTTACTTGTATAATAATGTATTATATCAGTTTTATCGCCAGAAATTTCTAGTCTATTTCGCGTGCAGAGATAAAGTTGAAATATTATTTTTTTAATATGATATTTTTTGTAATATATTACAGTGCTAATAGGCTACAATGCAATAATAATGTTACTTATTATGTTACGTGAAATAACGCCCATCTCTAGTGTGAAATTGCACAACAGGTGCCATTGCCAACCCGATTTTCCATAATTTTTAGTTTAGCAGTATATGGCTAAATTCCCTATAAATGTATACAATGAGACATATTTTTAATCAATCATTATGAAATTGAAAATATATATATTTATAATAGTAATACTTATCCAGGGGAAAAAGTTTTCTATGTTTTGTACATATAGAATCATCGCTCCCCCTTCCCCTTCCGGGAAGAAAGTATCTCTGGGAGTGGGTTACTTTTTAATATGATTATTTTTCAGGAGAAATCGTCAATACATTTAAAATGAATCATTGAGGCATGTATCTGTGAAAATTTGAAAAAAGATTATGAATGCTTTTCATTAAAAAAAAAAAAAAAATAAGTCTCTATATATTAAAAAAGAGTTACTGTCACTGGCGTCAAATTTTTTTGTCTGCGACAGCATCTTCTAACGGAGGGCAGGGTACTTCGCGTCATAAGAGGTATCAATGTGTTCCGAGTACTCCAAGGCTGCCATTTCAGCCGCTTATAAATTTCTATCATTTTAATTAAAGAAGTTATTAACTAAAAATGACAAATTTATGAAGGTACTCTATTTGCCATTTTGAAAAAAGTTTCTCCCAGTGACGTTGTTCTTCTGTCATGAAGTCATTTTACACGAGAAAATTAAAATATGATCCATGGTTGTACGTAGGTAGGTAGTTTGGTTGGATTTAACGTCGCACCAATACTGCGGTATGGGTAATTGGCGACGGTCTGGGACGCATCCCTAGAGATGTTCCGGAGACACGTCATTAAAATTTTGAAGGTATAGTGGGGATGGGAACATGGAAGACTTTGCGACCACGACAGATTTTATGTGCACCAGCCACCATTAGTGTACACGACGGTCTTTGGCCAGCTCAAGTATCGAATCAAGTACACGGCTCAAGTACACGGAAAAATTAAATATGATCCATGGTTGTACGTACGTAGGTAGGTAGGTAGGTTCGATTTAACGTCAAACCAGTACTGTGCTAGGGGTAATTGGTGACGGTCTGGGATGCACCCCTAGAGATGTTCCGGTCACATGCCATCTCAATTTTTTATCCTTCCCGGAAGGGATTCCCCCCACCCCTTCCGCTTTGGTGATCCCCAGAGGTATAGTGTGGGTGGGAACATGGAGGACTTTGCGGTCACGATAGATTTTATGTGCACCAGCCACGATTAGTGAACACGACGGTCTTTGGCCGGCTCAAGTATCGAATCGGCAATCTTCCAATTACGTGCTCGGCGCTTTACCGACTAGGGTACCGCGGCCCGAAACCACGGATGTAAAAACAAAGAAAATAAATATCAACTTTTTTTCTCTACTTTTAGAAAAATAATCTTCTTACACGGGAAAATTAAAATATGATCCATTGTTGTAGGTAGGTAGATAATTAGGTAGGTTGTGATTGACGTCGCACCATTACTGCGCTATGAATAATTGGCGACGGTCTGGGACGCACCCCTACGGATGTTCCGGAGACATGCCACCACAGTTTTGGTGGCATGTGGCACCTACACGAAGGGGTGGCATCTACACGTGGTGGTACCTACTTTTGGTGGCACCTACACGAAGGGGATAGCTCCCCAGCTTCGGCGGCCCCGAGAGGTATAATTTTGATGGGAACACGGAGGATATTGTAGCCACGACATATTTTACGTGCACCAGCCACCATTAGTGTACACGACGGTCTTTGGTCGGCTCGAGAACCGAACCCACAATCTTCCAATTACGAGCTCGGCGCTCTACCGACAGGGGTACAGTGTTCCGGATTTAAGGTTGTAAAAAAGAAATAAAAAGGGTCATATTCTAAAGCTGTAATGCAAAATGTACTAAATATTATGATTTTCTTCCTACTATATATATATATATATATATATATATATATATATATTATATTTCAATTTGACTTTGAATATGAGGATTTCCATAATAATTTTCTGCTTTTGTCTTGTAATATGCACTATTAATATTCCTTTTCAGTGAAAGAAAGCTGCGAATAGGCAGGCAGAGTTCTACATGTGTTAATATGTACAGTGAGTCGGGGAGGAGGCGAAGCCTCCTTCGGGGGTTGGTGAGCGGATCGAGCAGGGGGCAGAGCCCCCTAGTGTCTGAAAAAATACATTTTCTCAGATTCCATCCATAGGACAAATCATTAACTCAGTTTTTGACATTTAATGTAATACTTCTCTGAGATGAAAATCGCCTGAAATTATCATGGAAAATAATTAAAAATAATAATAATTTTAATAAAAAAAATTTAAATTAAACTGCGTAAATTTTTAGAGTAAAATGTAGAAGAAAGTTTTGTGATGGCCACAAACTACTAGTGTTTTCTTTGCGTATTTGCTTATATTTTATATTAGTCTAGTAAAATTTTTTCCGATGCATTTTTAAGAAAATTGCGTATTATATGCATTTTCATATTAATGAGTATATTTGTCATATATTTTTTATTAAAACTGCTAAGATATTTATTTCATCGTCAATTCCGTCAATTTTAACTCTTCTCTTCAAATATATTTCGCTGGCTTACAACTGTAAGCTCAGATTTTACGGCTAGATTACGATAAAAGTATGGCTTCATCTCTACTGCGTGACAAATCTGAGATTTTTATAAATCTTTTATTTTTTATCTCTTTCGGTAAGTTTTTTTTTTCCCCCTGAAGGCATTTTAAACGTTTTGCGTATTAAAAAAATGTATTTATTGTAATATCAACTAGATAAAAAACAATCTTTTTCAGTGGCTAAAAAATATTTCCCAGATTAAAACGCTGTTTCATAGTTTTAATATTGAAAAATAACTAATGAATTCCTATAAACAGAAGCATTTAAAGTTTCTAAAGAATCTAAAAAAATTACAAAAACAACAATAATAATAATAAATTTATCAGTAATACTACCTTAAATATGTTCAAATTGTCATTCACATGTTTCTTTTTAGCACGCTTTTATTAGCTTCACCTGTATGTATGTATGTATGTTTGTTTGTATATTTGTATGTATAATGAATGTTTGTAACCGCTCTGGGAGCAAACAAAAAATCTATATTGTAAAAAAAGACTTTCTCTACGTGAACGCTGTGGCTGTGAGGTAAAGCACCGCGCTACGAACCTAAAGGTCTAGTGTTCGAGCCCAGTCAGGGAAGCTTTTTTAAAAATGGTTTTTGTTTAATTCTAAATTATTTTAATTAAAGATTTAAATGTATGTAAATTTTATGGTGTGTCACTCACACGATTTTCTCTTACCCTGCATTTTAATACTAAGATAGATATTTTGTGCTTTTTCGTTCACATTTCTATAAAAGCGTGTTCTTTAATTTTTTAAAACTATAATATTATTACACGTAAGTTTAGTTGAACTAACCGAAGACGATATCGGTTCTTACGACTTATATTGATAACGCCAAGTAACAAGCGTATTATACGAGATAAAACTTCTTATATTCCTCTTAGCCTTTTTTTTAACACTTTCCAACAAGGTTGAAAAGTGTTTATGACTTGGGTTTGTCGGTCTATCTGCCTGTCTGTCCGCGCTCTAACTCCCGTAAATATTCATGGAATTTCTTGAAACTGATATATGTTATTCAAGTTCACTATCGGATGTTCCCTATTGAAAATGTAATTAATACCTCTACTGGTTTGTGTACAGGGACCCCCGAAAATATTTCAAAGCATTGTGTTCTATGAGAGGCAATTCTATAAATCATATTTTCATACCCTTACTGTACAATAATCTTAATGAAATTGAAATATGTTATACAAGTTTACTATCGGATGTTCTCTATTGAAAACGGAATTTATTCCTCTACTGGTTTGTGTACAGGGACTCCCGAAAATATTTCAAAGCATTGTGTACTATGAGAGGCATTTCTATAAATCATATTTTCATACCCTTACTGTACAAAAATCTTAATGAAATTGAAATATATTATACAAGTCCACTATCGGATGTTTCCTGTTGAAAATGGAGTAAATACCGCCAATGATCTGTGTACAGGGACACACAAAAGTATTTCAAAGCATTGTGTTCTATGAGAGGCATTTCTATAAACCATATTTCCATACCCTTATTGCACACAAATCTTAATGAAATTGAAATATGTTATTCAAGTTCACTATCAGATGTTTAATGTATAAAATGGAGCAAATACCACCACTGATTTGTGTACAGGGACACACAAAAGTATCCCAAAGCATTGCGCTTTATGAGAGATATTTCTATAAACTAAATTTTAATAACTGTACATTGCACGAAGATTTATGAAATTGAAATGTGTTATTTATAAGCACAAAAGAAAATGCTTTGCATAGACTATAGCATGATTAGCATTAGATTTACAGGGTGACACAAAAATATTCAGTTATATAAAGAGCTATTAATATATATTTGCTAAAAGTGTACTTTCGTTTACATTAAGCGTTTTTAACACTTTCTAACATTTTTAACACTTCCCAACAAGGTTGAAAAATGTTAATAACTTCGGTTTGTCTGTCTGTCTGTCCGTCTGTCTGCCTCTCCGCACTCTAATTCCCGTAAATATTTGTGGAATTTCTCGAAACTGATATATGTTATTCAAGTTCACTATCGGATGTTCCCTTTTGAAAATGGAGTTGTATACAGAGACACCTGAAAGTAGTTCAAAGCATTGTGTTCTATGAGAGGTATATCTATAAACCATATTTTCATACCTTTACTGTACACATATCTTAATGAAATTGAAATATGTTATTCAAGTTCACTATCGGATGCCTAATGTATAAAATGGAGCAAATACCACCACTGATTTGTATACAGGGACACACAAAAGTATTCCAAACCATAGCGTTTTATGAGAGATATTTCTATAAACTAAATTTTAATAACTTTACTTTGCACGAAGATTTATGAAATTGAAATGTGTTATTTATAAGCACAAAAGAAAATGCATTTATAGTATATAGCATGATTAGCATTAGATTTACAGGGTGACACAAAAATATTCTGTTATATTAAGAGCTATTATTAAAAATTTGCTAGAATTCTACTTTCGTTTACATTAAGCGGTTTTAACACTTCCTAACATTTTTTTAAGTGTGAATATGATATGTGTAGGTGAGATAACCAACCTAAGACGATGTCGTTTCTTCCGATTTATAATCATGAGATCAAGTAACAAGCGCATTACACAAGATAAATGTTCTTACATTCGTCTTAGCATTTTCTTTCTTTATTTATTTCAGAAGTATACAAATGAGAAAAGCTTTTGCATGTATATATAATAACACAGAATCAAGGTATCCAAATAGAATTTTGTTTTTTTTTAACGTTTTCTTGGTATTCACGTTATAAATAAAGTTAATTTAATTTTTATTTATCTATCTATAATAATAAAAGAAGATGTTTGTCAGTCTCTCTGTCTGTCTGTGCATCTATACGTTCAGCCCCTACTGAACGCAGAAGTATAAAATTTGACATACGGGTGCTCAGAAGCCTTCCCGAGTTGATAGTGAAAACAGAATTTAAAAATTTTAATTAGTTCCGGAGATATTAATTAAAACGTCGACCAATGCCTAATTAAAAAGCGAGCGGATCGTAATTTTCGCCCTTCAGCGTGTTCCTCAAAAGAGAAAGCAGAGAGAGAAAAATTTCGCGGGTTTTTCTAAAGCGATCGCTTCCGATCTGTTGGAAATATCGAAAATACACCTGTACCACGAGAAAGAGCATTTATTACCGATTCTTACGGTACAATTTTTTTTAAAAAATACGGATTTTTTATATATTTAAAAAAAGTTTTAAAAAGGGTCGAAAATTTCTCTTTTTCTCGATTGTCTTTTTTGAAACGCCCTGTACGACCGAGTAACTGTTCCATTTCTTAACAACTGGTATATTTGGAAAGGACATTTAATCTTCTTTCGAACCATATAAACATTTTTAAAAAATACGGATTAGCGATCCATATTTTTAGATTTTACGAAACATCGATTTTTTCACAAAACATTTTATAACTCAAAAGCGTTTAGAGATAAATCATTTTTTTTTTTTTATATATATATAGATCTCGCTTCAACAATTGAATACCCAAAAGATTGAGAGAAAATTTCAAAAACTGAATGAGTTATAATTTTTTTAATTTTCAGTATCGCGGCAGTTTTCGATGAAATTCTGAATCGACGTTTCTGAAACTCTTGCAACTGACCTTGACAGAGAAGACAGAATAAGATTCTTCAGTGCCAGGTGCTAGAGGTCGGGAAAAAGTTTTTCGCCCACGTGACAAAGTATACTGGAAATAAAAAAAAAGCAGTTTTTGAATTTTTTCAATTTAAAATCGATCAAAAGCAGAACTTCGAAATTGCCCGTCATTATGGCTCACCTGTATGCAGTTAAAAAATCTAAAGTATAGCTTTAAAAATAAAATAAATAGACATATTATATTTATTTAAATTCATTTTTATTTCATCTGTTAATGACACCATTCACCAATTTCATCTGTTAATGAGTTACTTATAACAGAATAATATTGATTTTTTTTTCCCTTTTTTTTTATGAATTCGGTTGTAAAAAAGCAGTTTTGGAATTCTTAAATTTTAGATGGATTTCAATAGAAATCGTTAATCGCCCTTGATAGATTAGCCATTTGAGTCTAAAATATATCATAGATATTCATTATTGAAATACATAATACATCATTCAAAAGATATTTTAAAGTATTTTTATGCAGGCTATTAAAATGATATAAGCCGTTCAAATTCTGAACGAAACTTTCGGAGAAAACTACGGAAAAACCAGAAAATTTTTATTCTTTTATATTTTACAGAGTTTCAAATTCAGATTTTCGCTCACATTTCGTACTAATAATTTTTAACGATATATAGCCCGGAATTAAGCAAGTTTTGGAGAAAACCACAGTTTCGAAGTTTCCTGATTAGGTTTTCTTTGGTATCTCAGCTACTAATTAAAATACATCATTGGAAAGGTTTATTGATTTGGAATTAAACAGTTCTAAAATCGGGATAAGGCGCCGCAGGCGCCACCGAGCGGGTCTTTTCTGAAGTCAGAAATTTTAAAGATCATAACATGGTGAGCGAACCGGTTGTTTCAGATATTGAAACTGGAAGAGGGCGCCGCCGGCGCTACCGAGCGGGAATTTACTGAGGTTAAAATTTTCAATTAAGCTATTTTCACTATATGTCACTAAGCTGTTGTAAGACCTGAAACGGGAAAAAGGCGCCCCAGGCGCCACCGAGCGGGAGTTTCGTAAAGTCGGATTTTTCAAGGATCGCGAACCAGCTGGTCGCCGAATAGTCCAGTCAAAATAGGAAAAATAGAGGAAAAAAATCGTGTAGTTTTGAAATTTTACATACTCATAGCCGAGAGGGTCCTGAACAGCATACTAAAAGTCCCCGCCCGTGGGGGGTGAGCGGGGGGCAGGGGGGCATTTAAGGGGGGCAATTTTCAGTTTTTATTAAATATCTTAAAAACTATCGCATTTAGAGAAAAAATTTCAGTTACAAAATTAATCTACGTAAAATTTCCTACAAAAATGTATGCTACATTTTGTTTGTACGATCATTAGTTTAGAAGATATAGGGAGTTGAAATAACACATTTTCTTGAAAAATTCTTTTTTGCAGTAGTAAAATCAACTAAAGTGTGCAATTAAAAGGGTTCTTGTCAAATATTTTCTAATGTAAAAAACAAATATATACATAGGGAATATGCAAGGATAATACAGCATGTTTTGTAAGTTTTAAATAATTTTAAGGCTAGTAGGCGCAAGTGGCGGTTTGAGTAAAAATCTGGATAAGTCCAGTCAAAATAGGAAAAATAGAAAAAAAAATCCTGTAGTTTTGAAGTTTTGCACACTCATAGCCGAGAGGGTCCTGAACAACATACTAAAAGTCCCCGCCCGTGAGGGGTGAGCGGGGGGCAGGGGGGCAATTTTCAGTTTTTATTACATACCTTAAAAACTATCGCATTTAGAGAAAAAATGTCAATTATAAAATTAATCTACGCAAAATTTCCTATAAAAATTTACACTACATTTTGTTTGTACGATCATTAGTTTAGAAGATATAGGAAGATGAAATAACACATTTTCTTGAAGAATTCTTTTTTGCAATAGTAAAATCAACTAAAGTGTGCAATTAAAAGGGTTCTTGTCAAATATTTTCTAATGTAAAAAACAAATATATACACAGAGAATATGCAGAGATAATATAACATGTTTTGTAAGTTTTAAATAATTTTAAGGCTAGCAGGCGCAAGTGGCGGTTTGAGTAAAAATCTAGATAACGAACACCCAAAACCGATCAACATTTAAAAAAAAAATCGTGTAGCTTAGAAATTGAGCACAGTTATAAAGTTAAGTGCCCTGAATAACATACTAAAAGTCCCTAACCATGGGGGGGGAGGCAATTAAAGGGTGCACATTTCAGTTTTTACTAAGTATCTTGAAAACTATCGCATTTAGAGAAAAAAAAAAAATCTCAATTGCAAAATTAATCTACGTGAAATTTCCTAAAAAAATTGTATATTCTATTTTGTTTGTATGATCAATAGTTTAGAAAATATAGGGGAACGAAATAACACATTTTCTTGAAAAATTCTTTTTTTTTTTTTTTTTTTTTTTTGCAATAGTAAAATCAACTAAATTGTGGAATTAAAAGGGTTCTGATAAAATATTTTGTAATGTACAAAACAAATATATGCATAGGGAATATGTAAGGATAATACAGCATGTTCTGTACGTTTTAAATAATTTTAAGGTTAGTAGGCGCAAGTGGTGTTTAGGTAAAAATCCAGATAACGAAGACCCAAAACCGATCAACATAAAAAAAAATCTTATAGTTTTGAGATTTTTTTTCTCTAAATGCGATAGTTTTCAAGATACTTAATAAAAACTGAAATGTGCCCCCTTTAAATGCCCCCCCCCCCCCCCATGGTTAGGGACTTTATTTGTTAGGGACTTTAGTATGTTATTCAGGGCACTTAACTTTATAACTGTGCTCAATTTCTAAGCTACACGATTTTTTTTTTTTTTAATGTTGATCGGTTTTGGGTCTTCGTTATCTAGATTTTTACTCAAACCGCCACTTGCGCCTGCTAGCCTTAAAATTATTTAAAACTTACAAAACATGCTGTATTATCCTTGCATATTCCCTATGTATATTTGTTTTTTACATTAGAAAATATTGGACAAGAACCCTTTTAATTGCACACTTTAGTTGATTTTACTATTGCAAAAAATAATTTTTCAAGAAAATGTGTTATTTCATCTCCCTATGTCTTCTAAACTAATGATCGTACAAACAAAATGTAATGTACATTTTTGTAGGAAATTTTGCGTAGATTAATTTTGTAATTGACATTTTTTCTCTAAATGCGATAGTTTTTAAGGTATGTAATAAAAACTGAAAATTGCCCCCCTTAAATGCCCCCCTGCCCCCCGCTCACCCCCCACGGGCGGGGACTTTTAGTATGTTGTTCAGGACCCTCTCGGCTATGAGTGTGCAAAACTTCAAATCTACAGGATTTTTTTTTTTCTATTTTTCCTATTTTGACTGGACTTATCCAGATTTTTACTCAAACCGCCACTTGCGCCTACTAGCCTTAAAATTATTTAAAACTTACAAAACATGCTGTATTATCCTTGCATATTGCCTATGTATATATTTGTTTTTTACATTAGAAAATATTTGACAAGAACCCTTTTTAATTGCATACTTTAGATGATTTTACTATTGCGAAAAAGAATTTTTCAAGAAAATGTGTTGTTTCATCTCTCTATATCTTCTAAACTAATGATCGTACAAACAAAATGTAATATACATTTTTGTAGGAAATTTTACGTAGATTAATTTTGTAATTGAAATTTTTTCACTAAATGTGATAGTTTTTAAGATATTTAATAAAAACTGAAAATTGCCCCCCTTAAATGCCCCCCCTGCCCCCCGCTCACCCCCCACGGGCGGGGACTTTTAGTATGTTGTTCAGGACCCTCTCGGCTATGAGTATGTAAAATTTTAAAACTACACGATTTTTTTCCTCTATTCGTCAAATTTTGGCCTTCGTTGCCTGGACTAGAAGGCGGCTAGTTATTAATAAAATGTGTAACAATTTATCGCAATTTGCTTGTAAATGATCCTTTTTAAATAACTTTAAAAAATACCACATGACACATATTTTAAAATTTTTATTTAAATATTTCTTTTTATTCGTAACCCTAGGTGAGCTAACCTAAAATGATGCCGTTTCTTCAGACTGATACTAATGATATCAAGTGACAAGCGCATTATATCAGATAAATGTTCTTACATTTTTATTAATTTTTTTTTCTCTCTCTCTTTTTTTCAGAAATATGAAAAAAGGAAAAAAGATTTTGCATCTATATGTAATTCAAATCACAGAATCAAGGATTCCTGGTAGAATTTTCGTTTTTCAACGTTTTTTCGATATTCATGTTATAAATAAAGCTTATTTAATATTTGTTTAATTATTGATGAAATGTATAATAATTTAGCACAATCTAGTTTTAAATATTCCATTTTAAACAGCTTTGAAATACAGCACATGTTTCTTTCTTTCTTTATTTTTTATTTATTTATTTTTTTTTTCAGATATTTGTTTTTATTTAAAGACGATGTTGTTTCTTACGACTTACACTGATAATATCAAGTTACAAGCGCATTATACGAGGTAAATATTCTTCTTGGCTCTCCCCCCCCCCCCATCTGAAATATGAAAATGAAAAAAACTTTTGCCGGTATATATAATTCGAAAATTACATCAGGGTTTATAGATAGGAATTTATTTATTTTTTAATATTTTATAGTTATTGTGCGTTTAAATGAAGTGTACGGAATTTTTGTTTAATTATTCATCTTTACATACAACAAAAAAAGATGTGTGTGTGTTTGTATGTTTGCTTTGTAGAAAAACAGCTAATCGCAGAGCTACTGCATTTTGCTTGGAGGTCCATTTTGACCTTTTTTAAAAACTAATTAAAATCTATAAATTTCAGAAATCATCAACTCTGGAGATAGAAACGTAAATAGGCTTTCCGTGGCCCATTAGCTCAGTTGGTTAGAGTGTCATGCTAATAATGCGAAGGTCACGGAACCTCCAAGGGCCGATGTGTTACTTTTTGCAGATAATTAATAGAAAAGATGCCAACTTTTAAAAGAAAATCTTTGAGTATCTTCACAGTATACTAAACCGTAAAGATGATGAGAAAGTGAAGAAAAAAAAATACTAAGTAACTTAGAGGTTTGTTGGTCGCTTTGTAGACAAATGGCTGATCGCAGAGCTACAGAATTTTGCATAGAGATCCGTTTTGACCTATTGTGATGCACTTCGAAGTTCGATTTTCAATTTTTTTTTTAAATTAATTAATTTAAACTTTTTTTAAAAAAATATTCAGCTGGAAAGATTGTCTGGTGCTGCTATCTGATGTCACAAAGTAAAGATCATAATCTGTCCGAGTAATGGTTGTACGAAAAACGTAGTTCTTGAATAATAGAAACGCCACTTATCATCCAGTTAGTACCTAAATTGAAATGTCCAGTTAAGGCGCAAATGCAGGTAGTTGGGACCCGGAACAGATATCGCAGGCGGAAAAGACGCTGCCGAAGGCAGCGGGAAACCCCAAGCCAGATTATAAGCGATTTCAAAGTTTTGTTTGTTATTTTAAAGTCTTTATTTATGAAGTGATTTAAAATATAATGATTAATGTGTTTTTTGGCAATTCCTTTAAACATAGTGAATAGTAAAGCAGATTTTTACTCACATATTTCTTTTCACTTGTAAATGTAGGTGAGCTAACCTAAAACAATGCTGTTCTTACGACACTGATATCAAGTGACAAGAGCATTGTACGAGATAAATGTTCTTAAATTCTTATCAGTTTATTATTATTATTATTATTATTATTAATAGGTATAAAAAACGAAAAAAATATTTTGCAGGTATATGCATAATTAAACACATAGAATCAAGGTTTTGAAAGAGGAATTTTTATTTTTTGTAACATTTATTGATATATGTTGTGTGGGAAAGATGTCCCTTTATATTTTTTAGCGTGTAATTTATGTACGTAAAAGCCATGATTAATCATTTGAAAGAGAAAATCTATTATTTTGAGTTTCAAATAGTACAGAAATTGAGAATACAGTTTTTCTGTCAAGAAGATATTTTCAGCAGTCGCATGGAAATAATATTGCTTAATTCAGATCATTGATCAGAGCTGAAAGGTATAAAACATTGTTAAAGGTCAATCTAAAATGCAAAGAAGATCTAAGTTCCAGTTCCGGGTCCATAAATGGGGCCATAATTTTTTATCTTTTTAATTCAGGAAACTTTATTTAAAATTTGAAGGATTATTAGACATGAATAACGACCATAGATATTTTTAAAACTTAATAAATTTTAATTAGTACAGTATGGTGTGTGTGTGTGGGGGGGGGGGTGTAAGAGCAAATAATTAAAAGTCTTTATAGGACTACATATCGAAATAAAATACACCAGAAGATTGAGAGAAATTATTATACTTGGCGTGCAATTGTTATTTCCGGCAAGTTCAAAGTACGTAGGAAAAACATGGCTGCAGTTTTCGCTATGAATTAACGTGTGCGATTTTTGAAAACGCCACCAGAAATTCGCTTGCAACTGTTATTGTAAAACTGGTATAGTTTCGCCAAATTTTAGTTCATGATAAATAGCAAGCAATGGAATATTGCGATAATCAGGCACCCAACGTTACATTTCGATGGAGGATGAAAGAACGCCGAATTAAGACCATCAGCTTTCACAAAATAAAAGGAAAGTCAAAAAAAGTCAAAACATACCTTTCCAGACCGAAAAGAATTTATATTATGTTAGGGAATAATGAGGAGGGATCAAAGATTTAGTTTCTGTTGCCTTGAAAAAGGTATGGAAGGGAAAGGTATAAAAATTTAGAAAAAGTAGATTGATTATGTATGAATTTATGTTGTAATTCATAGGTTAAAATAGACAAATCGTTATATTTAAAATAGTTCATAAGATTAAATAATTTAATTTATTCATTTATTTATTTAGAATACTTACTTTTTTTTTTTTTTTTTTTTTTTTTTTTTGGAGAGAGAGAGAGGAAACAAATTTTAGAACATGTGATAATTTACATCATATATGCAAGCTTGGAAAATTTTCTCTTAACAAAAACAACATAAATAAAAAAATAAAAAAATTATCCCTCCAATGAGATTGGCCTCGTGCTACAAACTTGGGAATTCAAAGTCCTACTACACACACTCAAACCTTCTGATTTGAACTATTTTTGCAGTGTTCCGTCCCCCTCTTCTACTCGAGCAAGGAGTATGACTGCTTTTGTTAGAAGCTGTCAGGGAAAAAGCCTAATTATGGGAGTCTGTTTTCCTCATTTTTATACGAGCATGTTCCCTCTTTCGGTCAAAATTCAAGATAAACTGTTATCGGACAATTATTTGTACTACAATCCTTATATAAGATTTTATATTCATGAAGTATTTATTCAATACCGTGTAATAGTCAAATTTTTAATAATAATATTTAGATTTTAATGGATTTATTTTTGCTTATTTATTGAAAGATAGAAAAAGAGCAAAATTTCTAACGCATTTAAAATTGTAATTTTTTTTTTCTCCATAATTATCTTTTACAAGTTTAAAAATATGAAATACATAAACTAATTAATTAAATAATTAATTTGAAAATTAAAATATTAAATTGGAATGTGGAAAAAAAATGTTTATTCATTTATTTTCTTTAAATATGAACAAATATTACAACTTTCAAATAAATTTAATAATAATACATCAATTAATGCTACTAAAATATGTCATTTAATAAAATGACAAATAACTCATTATAGAACTTTGAATAACACTTATTTAAACCAAAATAAGATGCCCTTCTCTTAAAGCACTAAAAAGAACAAAATAACTTTTTCAGCTTAGTACCGTTCATCTGAATACTTGCATTTTACTACTATTCCAATAAAATTGCACCTCAAACGAAGAAAACGGCGGCTTAAATAACTTTGAATAACACTTATTTAAACCAAAATAAGATGCCCTTCTCTTAAAGCACTAAAAAGAACAAAATAACTTTTTCAGCTTAGTACCGTTCATCTGAATACTTGCATTTTACTACTATTCCAATAAAATTGCACCTCAAACGAAGAAAACGGCGGCTTAAACCATTTTATACCAAAATTTCCAATCTGGCTAATTTCAGATCATATTTTCATAAATCCATAATAATTTTAAACTAATTTTAAATTTTAAATTAAATTATGCATAAAATTTATATAGCTAATTTTTTGCTATTATTAAATTATTATTTTCATATTTTTATTAATTAAAAGAAAACTAATCAATTATGTTAAACTTTTTTTTTTGTTAAATTGTAGTGTCAGACAAGACAAATATTTTATAGTGGAAACCCAAAGTCTTTAGGTGATCCGATTGCTGAGATATAAGCAAAAAGGTATGAGACATTCGGACAAACGCCGGTGACAGACAGAGTGGGTATAATAAGAAAAGGTCTTAAAAATAAAAATAAAAAGATCAAAGGAAAAATTTATAGTAAAAAATAAAACGAAAACTAGTAAAAACAGACACACAATCTTTACATATAAATATATTATTATCAGATTTGAAGGAAAAAAAAAATTCTAAAATAAATTCATAAATATATCATTTAAATTTAATTGACGAATCAAAAATATTTTGGGCATTGTACGTTTTAATAATGTTAAATATTTCTAAATGGGTAAAAAAAGATATTCTACGCTATTCTTATTCTACGCCTAACTTGTTGACGGAAACATTTGTTTTCATATAATAACAATTGTCATTTAACCTTTCGATCTCAGACTGAACAAATTCTCAGTTATTTCAAAGAAGGACATATTTTGCAGGAAAATATTTTCGTCAGTAAGCGGGGTTTGAATATCAGTTTAGACATTGATGTTCATAGTGGTTTGGAATCTTCTTGACTGCAAACCCCAATTCAATCGAGTCTTCAGTAGTTTTCGTCTTTCTTCCCCCACCCCCCTCAGGGAAAAGAAATTATTATAAAATCGTCATTATTGGTCAATTTAAAATCCATGAAACATTAGACAACGGGTTTTATCAAAATGATAGTACAAAATATATATATATATATATATATATATATATATATACTGAAATTCTTTAATATAATGCAAACAGATATAGGTCAATTGAAATAAATTTTAAGAAAAATTCTAATATTTGGAAACATTTTATGTATATCTTTTTAATTAGCTATTATGAGGCGACGATATTACCGAAAAAAGATTATGCACTGAAAGATTTTTTTATTTGCTCTTTATTGAAATATATCCAATTTTTACTGAACAATATACTTTTAAAGGCGATTCGTAGCAATTCGTCCATTCAGAATATTACCCATTTTAGAGAATGTGCATATAAAGAAGCATTTTTCATATAATTTATGAAAAATTGCAGCATTTCTCTTTCACATACATAAATGTGACATGCCAAATAGAAAAGGGTTATTTCTCTTTCCTGAAAAATAAAAAATACAAGACTTTAACACATGACGGACGGGAGGGTAAAGCAGGTGAACCGCGAGTTTTGGGATCGTCAGCTATCTTTATCCTAGTTATCAATTTTTTTCTAGGAAGACACTGTCACGTTTAATTTACTTGTTTAACACGTAATTCATCGTAGTCAACAGAGGGGAAAACAAGATGAGAAAAAAGATTTTTTAGACTATGCAAGTGGATGGAGTTTGTAACTTAATCCCTAATAAAGAAAGGTATCTTTTTTTTTTTTTTTTTTTTTTTTTTTTTATGTCGTTTACATTTAAAAAAAAAAAAATTGCTTTTTTGACTAGATGGACGGGGCTTAGTGACACATGATTTGTCCTGACATCGTCACCCTTTCTTTCTTTTTTTTTTTTCGAAATTTTTATTCGTTTAATACGGACGATGAGTTTTTCGCAGTGTAAGACCAAATCGATATTAAAAAATATTTAATGCTGCTCAGTTAATTATTGGTAAATTATTTTTTTCTTTGAACAGCAGAAAGTTATTAAAAAAAAAAAAAAAGAAAGAAAGAAAAAGAAAGAAAGAAGGTGCCATTAATACGATTAAAGAAAACATGCAAAAAAAGGCGAAAAAAATAGGAGAAAAAACACCACGTCAAATAACTTTGAAATAAAAAATCTTAAACTCGGTGGCAACAATATTTTGTTACATTTTATGAACATAAAGCTATAAAATTTAATGCAAGCCAATCTAAAATTAAAAGTATTCATAGAATTCATTTATTCTAAAGTAGTAAAATTGATTAATTCTTCTTCTGCTAGATATTAATAACCCGAATCAAAATCACTGATTTATAACAACTAGATTCTAACACAATTGGCAATCCCCAGCCATGCATTCTGAGTAAGATTGATATCATAAACATAAAAAGTAATTTACAATTTTTTTATATTGTCATTTAAGGGTAATAAAATAAACTTTAATTTTAAAAACAAGCACTATTATTATAAATATAAATCACCATATTTTTTTCAAAATGATACTAAGCTGATATTTTGTTATCTTCCGCTATAGTGCGTTATTAATTTATTTTAATTTCAAAAATTTAGCTGTACTTTCTACCATATAAACAAAATAATGTAATCAATGTGTTCTGTAATAAGCAAAATAAATAAATAAATAAAATAAATAAATAAAATAAAAGTATTCGTAACAAATACATCTAAATAGAATCTATCGGTTCTGGCGAATTTTCCCAATTTACAAATAATATAATTATTCATGTAAATAGCAGAAACAAAATATAGCAAAATGTTTTCTTACGCAAAGTAAAGCTCGAAGATTTCGATTTGCTGACCCACTTGTATGAAAGAGAGAGAGGGGAAAAAAAAAAAATGCAGGGAAGGTAAATCTTAAAAAATACACAATATTATTAGTATTTGTGACGACGATGATTGTAGATGGCCGTTGGTTGTTGGAAGTTTAATTTGAAAACAGCTTTAGAATTCTTGCGAAGTATGCCGTCAATAACACAGTGATCGTTAATCCAGGTAATTTTGTAGATAATCACTTAAATTTTTTTAAACATTTTATTTGATGTGTTCGTTACTTTATTTATTTATTTTAGAAAATACGTGATGTCGATTATCACATATTTTAAAAAATAAATAATTATTGTTAAAAAAAAAAAAAAAAAAAAAAAAAAAAAAAGCACATTTTTTTAACTTCTAAATCACAACTTAAATTTACATACAGTATATTCTTTAAATTTTTACATCCTCCCTCTTCCCAGATACGTATCTCTTGCTAATTTCAACTCTATCTAAACCTTTAATCATGTATTATTCGTTCTTTAACGTAATGCAGATCTACAATAGCATGTTATGACTTTTTCTAATTTGGTTTCTGTGCATCTTGGAAATAAATGCAGTTTGTCGCCATGTATGGATTCTTGTCTCACAATATGCTACATTAATTTTGCTTAAAAGTTCCGTGTTCTCATGGCGAAGGTTGGCTGTTATTGTGGACCGTTTGAATTGTAAATATTTGGTAACTTTTTCAAAAATTTTAAGTGTTTATAAGTAACATAATTACAACCATTTTTTCTCTATTATTTTGAATTTGGCTTCGATCAGAGCTTTGACGAAACTGATGAAGAAATCGGAGCGTCACTTCATCATCATGACTTGACCTGAGAAGTCGACGATTTGGGCCCCACTCATTATTAATAATCCCTTCAATTATAACTTTCCAATAATAATAACTTTATAAAGTGGCCACCTATAAAAAATAATACATCAAATAAAATATTTAGTGATTATCTACAAAATCGCCTGGATTAACGATCACTGTGTTATTGACGGCATACTTCGCAAGAATTCTAAAGCTGTTTTCAAATTAAACTTCAATAATCAACGGCTATCTACAATCATCGTCGTCATATCTCCAGTATGTGAAGGAATTAATCGGCTGTCGCAAAGAGAATATTTTCATTGACGACGATGGCTGAAAAATAAAAACAATATTAAAACTTAATTTCCCTTCAAAGTCCAGGCTCGAAATCAAACTCAGAGACATATTTTGTTTCCTTGCAAATTTATTCAAAATTTTCCAAAAGACGTGGCCATAGTCTATTAAAAGAACATAATAAGTTTTTTGACGATAACAATCTGGAGTGGGGGAAAGAGTACAGGGTCCCAGGCCCTAATCTTTCTTGAGCTATTGCATGATTGAAAGTCAGTAAGAAAGTGAGCTCCAAAACAAAATAGCATCAGGTAAGAAATCTGATACCACTTCAAACAAAATATCATTAAAAAAGAATTAAGACTCCTCGTTACTTTATTTATTTATTTATTTTTTAATTATTATTATTATTATTATTGTTATTTTTTAACTATGATAATATATTTTTTAGAATATGTGATAATCGACATCACAATATTCAGCTTCAGTTATAGAACTAAAAATTTGGTATCATGATCATAAATTTACATGTATTTAAAATTTACAATAATACTTTATACATATTACTTGCTCGTTTCTGTAACAGCAACATTGATCGCGAATATGTGTGCGTGTGTGTGTGCGCGTGCGTACGTGTGTTAATCACAGGTACTCATGCAATTTATTGAAAGCCTTATAATAATATGAACAATATTTAAGGCTACGAGTATATTTTTTATAATTAACAATTTATATCGTGTGTTAAGCATTTCAGAAATATCCACAAAATATTTCGTTAATATAATCTTAATGGACATAGGCACTTTACATTTACCTAAAGCTTATTTGAACACGTGAAGTAAACACGGTTAATTACTATCTTACTTTAAAAGCCAATCTCTAAGAACCCCGAAAGCACACCTGTTACTGACGCCACTGGTGAAATCGAAGAGAAAGACCGAAGAATTTAATAGTGTAGCGAGTTGATAAAGCCTAAAGAGAAATGCAAGGAGGCGTTTAAGCGTAATCACATCAAGATTAAAAACACGAACATAACGCGCAACCTACATTTAATTATGGATAAATTTTTATTAGCACTTCACTTCGAGGAAACTTTTCCTAATAGTTTGCGCCCAAAATTAACTAAGATGTTTTCTCTTGAATATTTCTATAGCTGGAAAGAAGAACATTTCAAATTTCAATATACTTAACTATAAGAGCTTGAAATACGTGATGAGTTTCGAAAGCAATAGTATGATTACTGTTAATAAAGGTGTACTGTCTTCATCATGAGAAACATATACAAAAGCACCATATTTTATTTATTTATATTTTTTAATAACAAGGAAGATTTACACTTAACACGAGTATTACAGTATTGCCTAACATATAAGGCCTGATTTTCCACTAGGCAATTAGAGCAAGACCATTCTAAATACTGAATTAAGTGTAACTAAATTTGTACAATAGACTTATCTTAGAAATACATGTGATATGTTCGTTGGCCAACTTGACCCGACATCTTGTTTCCAAGTGTCAGCTACTAGAAAATTTCAAATTCACATAAAAGAGGTATTTATGAATCGATTTGCTTAAAACTTCGTATGAACATAAACTCCTTCAATGTATCCACCAAGTTTATTAATAAATTTTAATCAACATTTTGTTTAAAAATGGTGGTCACTTATTGCGAACAAGAAATCCACCTACTACTCTGACTGAGCCGGAATGAAAATAAAAACATATATAGTGCGACCACGTTTCCTACGACTAGCAGTGAGGCCGAGTCCAAAAGTTTAGAGGGATGCAAAATTGGCCGAGAGATAGTTATTTGGCAAACATCCAGTTATTCGATGTTCCATTATCACTCGTTTTCTCTCAGTCACCCCTATTTTAACACTGGACTCGTTCAATCCGCACTTGCGCAAAGGCTTCCATGGTCGCAAGAAATGTGGTTAAAGAATAACATATGACCAGAATTCACAAAGAGAACTGTCTGGTAAAAGGAGGTCCTTAAATAATAATTTCTACCTGAGTCCACATTTTTGTAAGTCGCTTCCAACTAATACATGTGACCAAAGCTGTAGCCAAAGAAGGAGAGGGGGGGGGTCCCCCCGAAATTTTAAAATTTCGAGTTATACATCATTTTTAACACTCAATATATAATACTAAAGCTTGAAACCTCTTCGAAATTATTTTCTGGCTACAGTCTTGCATGTGACTGTCTTCGAAATACCAGGGTATGCTTTAAATTCATATTATAAACTTAAATTAATCTAAACTTTCTTTTATTTCCCATTCCCATTATTTTTATTTATTTGTTTGTTTGTCTATATTAACATTAAAAGTTAAATATCATATCACTTAATTTTACACGAAGGTCGCAAACACAATATTTTGACTCTCTCTCTGTCTCTCTCTCTCTTTTATTTATTTATTTATTTTTATTATTATTATTATTATTATTATTATTTTTTGGTTGGTCCTTAATTGTTGTGGTGATTAACACTAGTTATTGGGAAAAAAAGTTATTTTCCTATTTCAATTAAATACATATATTTATTTATGTATTTACATGACTACTTGCCATTTTATTTTTGCTGTCTTTCTTTATTTTTCATGTAAATCAGAATTAATTATTATAGATACCCTTCTGTGATATATGACTACATAATGTTAAAAATTCAGTCAATAAAGAAATATCTCTATAATGATAATTTTCGGGAAAAAAAAAAAAAAACTCTATTTACTATGAAAATTATTTTTATAATGATTTCAAGTGAAATTCAGTCATCCAAGTACAATATATTTAAACTAGGGGGCTCTGCCCCTTGCTCGATCCGCTCACCAACACCCGACTCACTTTACTTATTAACCCATGCAGAGCTCTGCCCGCCTATTCGCTGTTTTCTTTCACTGAAAAGGAATATTAATAGTGCATATTACAAGACAAAAGCAGAAAATTATTATGGAAATCCTCATATTCAATGTCAAAATGAAATATATAATATTTATATATGTTTTTAATAGAAAGAAATTCATAATATGTAGACCATTTTGCATTACAGCTTTAGTATATGACCCTTTTTATTTACTTTTTACAACCTTTGATCCGGACCGCGGTACCCCTTCGTAATTGGAAGATTGCGGGTTCGGTTCTCGAGCCGGCCAAAGACCGTCGTGTACACTAATGGTGTCTGATGCACGTAAAATAAGTCGTGGCCGCAATATCCTCCATGTTCCCATCACAATTATACCTCTGGGGGCCATTGAAGCGGTTCACCATCCCCTTCGTGTAGGACCAAAATTGTGGTGGCATGTCCGCCAATTATCCATAGCGTAGTAATGGTGCGACGCCAAACACAACCTACCGAATTATCTACCTACCTACAACCATGGATCATATTTTAATTTTCCCGTGAAAGAAAATTAATTTTCTAAAAGTAGAGAAAAAAAGTTGATATTTATTTTCTTTCTTTTTTACATCTATGGTTTCGGGCCGCGGTACCCTAGTCTGTAAAGCGCCGAGCACGTAATTGGAAGATTGCCGATTCCATACTTGAGCCGGCCAAAGACCGTCGTGTACACTAATCATGGCTGGTGCACATAAAATCTGTCGTGACCGCAAAGTCCTCCATGTTCCCACCCACACTATACCTCTGGAGATCACCAAAGCGGAAGGGAAGGGGGGGGGGGAGGAATCCCTTCCGGGAAGGATAAAAAATTGGATGGCATGTGACTGGAACATCTCTAGGGGTGCGTCCCAGACCGTCACCAATTACCCTTAGCGCAGTACTGGTTTGACGTTAAATCGAACCTACCTACGTACAACCATGGATCATATTTTAATTTTCCCGTGTAAAATGACTTCATGACAGAAGAACAACGTCACTGGGAGAAACTTTCTTCAAAATGGCAAATAGAGTACTTTCATAAACTTGTCGTTTTTAGTTAATAACTTCTTTAATTAAAATGATAGAGATTTCTAAGCAGCTGAAATGTCTTAATTGGAATATTCGGAACACATTGATGCCTCTCATGACGCGAAGGACCCTGCCCTCCGCTAGAAGATGCTGTCGCAGACAAAAAAAATTTGACGCCAGTGACAGTAACTTTTTTTTAATATATAGAGAAACCATAAAGGAGAATTAAGGTGAAGTTTCGGAATATGTATTATAGTTTAATAACGTTGAATAAAGTTGAAAAGTAAATGAGGAAAGCTTTAAACGATGTGTGATTACTATCGTAATCACACACCGAAGTTTAAAGTAAGTAATCGGAGTTTAAAGTATATTTCGCTAGTAATTCATAACAGAAAACAGTCTGTGTACGTAGCGAGAACTTTCGGTGAAATTATCCTAACAAATATTTTCTGAAAAATAAAATTTCTATTGAAAATTATTTTTTTTTTTTCCAAACTATAAAACACTTTTTTGTGTGAGAAGGAGGATGGGAAGAATTATAAATGAAAGAAAACTAAAACATTCAAAATTGGTAAATAAAATTTTAACACTAGATTTTTGCATAGCTACATTTTGCCTCTTACTATAATTTATCGGAAATGACTCAATATGTTTACAGCAAATTTTGATATCTCTTTGTTCAATTTTTCCTTCACTGTGTTAGGCAGACACTTCAGACACATTTAAAGAGTCATATCACAAATACTTTGAAAGACTCTCTAGAAGGTAACAAATCATTAAAGAACTGCAATAATAATGCACTAATTGACCAATCTCCGAACCGTAACATTTAATGTTAAGCTAGCTTTCAATCAAACAACTATCGAGCCAGTCAAAGTCGATTTTAACAATGAAAAGAATATACTTTTAATTATTCTGATTAGATACGCTTGTAAGTTATATGCAATATTTCTCTGGTCTAATGACCTAATTTTTGAAATTGTCACATGCCTTTTGTATGTATGACTTTTGAAACTGGTGAACCTCTTGTAACTTTTGATAACTTCGCAACAATATTAACAATGATGATGGCCTTAAATTTTGAATTTTAAAAGAACATTACTGGAAGACAATCTGCCCTAAATATATTATTGCATGATAACTACTTCAGAAATCTTGTTAGAGAAGCAATTTACCTCAAGATAGAATTAAAAGAAAAAAAATCGATTTTTTGTTTGTATTAAAGGAAAGTTTGTTTAATTGTAAATAATTTAACACAACATTTTTACTCATATGCCAATTACTCGTATATCACATGGATCGCTGTTTAAATCTAGAAATGCAGAAAATTAACATTTAATCAACTTACTAAGCTTCTCTGAAAGAATTTCTACAAAAAAAAAAAAAAAAAAAAGAATTATTTTTAAATTTGCAACAATATCTTAGATTAATTAGTTCACTGAGCAACTTTCTCTGCCATTTTGATCCAAGTGGCAGCCACTTAATTTTTCAACACGATGACTTTTGAGATTCTGAATTAATTCCAACTATATTTGTACAGTAGTCTTATCTCACAAATGCATTTGATCTGTTTGTCAACTTGGCCCACCATCTTGTTTCCAAGCGCCGGCCACTTGAAAATTTTAAATTCACATAAAAAGATATTTATGAACCGATTTGCTTAAAACTCCATATGTAGGTAGCCTACATCAATATTTCTACTAATTCGTTAATAATTTGTAGCCTCCATTTTGAAACAAAATGACGGCTACTTGATAAGGAAAAAGAAATCAACCTCCCCTTCCGAATAAGCCGGAAGGACTTGTTTTTTTTTTTTCCCTAACTGAAAAATCGAAGTGAAATTAATCCTTTTTAAAAACCCTTAATGATTACCAAGCGACTATTTCTGATTGTCTTAATAAATATCCGATCGTTGATATTTAAACTTAAACTAATAGACAAACATTGATTAATTATATAATTTTACATCTTTCGTTTCTTTTTTTTTTTTTTTTTTCCCGACCAATTTTTCTACCAAACACTTAATCTTTGCATTTATCATATTCATTTATTAACAATGTAATTATGGGTATCCTATAATACGACAACCATCTTGTACCTTTTTCAGTTCCAAAGCACTATTTTTTCATCTGAAACCTGAATATGATCTTCTGAAAGAAGAATCCTTTCAAAAGACCAAGCACGTGTACAAATCCCAACTTTCTTAAAAAAAAAAATCTCACGGGGAAAAAAAAAAAAGACCGTCCCCCCCCCCTTTTTTTTAAGGGTTACCTTTAAAAACAAAAGGTTAACACCTCTTTCGTGACTAATTTTAGCTTTCTTACCGTTATCGTAAGATCTGTATCACATGGAACAATTTGCCCGTCTCCAAATTCCTTTTACTGAAACCATGTCAATAGCTACCTTGAACTTGATAATTTATCTCTCGTTCTCCTTTGCAATGAATGAAAACGGGAAAACACAAGATTCAAAGAACAAAATAGGACTCTAGAATGACATTTAAATAAAACTGTTTCTGTAAAAGAATTAGCCTTGTAATATCCTAATTCTCGACTTATAATTCTTCATTTAATATTGAATTGAGAAAATGACGAAAATTTTGGAGAAATGGTGTAGTTCAGCACGTTTTCATTTAATATTATGTGAAAGACAAATCCTACTCTTATATTAAACAAATTAATCATGTGACTTGTTATATACATATTTGTCTTGGGGATCTCGGAAGGTTCTAATGATTTTGATGAACTTTTGGGGTTAGGGGTTTCTTGGGGTAAAAAAACGATTGGGATTATCCTCATCTTTACGAAAATTCGCGTTCATTGTTAACCCCTTATCGGCCATATTGCAACATATGGCAGAAATTGGGTTTACTCGGAAATGGATATAACAATTTTTATGAAAGCTTGGAGTTATGGTTTTTTTAGGGGTGAAAAACGGATTGGGCTTATCCTCGGGCTTATCCTCGTCTTCGCGTTCGCTGTTAACTTTTTATCAGCCAGTTGCAACATATGTCAGAAATTAGATTTACTCGGAAATTTACATAATGATTTTGATAAAAGTTTTGGTTTTTTTTTTTTTTTTTTTTTTTTTTGGGGGGGGGGGTGATAAATAGCTTTGGCTTATCTTCCTTTTTAGGAAAATTAGCGTTCGTTGTAAAAAAAAAAAATAACCACCAGTTGTAACCTATTGCACAAATTGGGTTTATTTAGAACAGAATATAAAGATTTTGATGAAAGTTTGGATTTAGATGTTTTTGGGATGCTAAATAGATTAAACTGTAAACGCAGTTGAATGCGTTTACAACTGAATTGTAAACACGCAAAAATCTGCCATTCTCTTTAAAACATTTAGCATTCACTGGTAACCTCTGCGCTTCCACCAGAAAAAAGTAACAGAAACTGCGTTTTTTTTTTCTCCCTCATCTTCAGTATGATTAGTGTTCACTGGTAACCCGCGCACCACCCGGGAGAAATATGTCAGAAACTTTGTTTTAATAAAATTCGCAGAAACGATTTTTTTTTTTTTTTTTTTTTTTTTGTGTGTGTGTGTGTGTGTGAAAAGGTTACTTTTTTTTTTTTTTTTTTTTTTTTTTTTAAGATGAAAAATCGTTCTAACTTATCTTCTTCTTCAGAAAAATTAGCCGTTGGTGGTCTTTGCCAAAAGTAAATATAACAAAAATCTGGTTTTCTAGAAAATTATTTGAACTATTCTGATAAGACATTATAGTTAGAGATTTGATATCATAATTCAATTTGAATTTTCCTTATTTTCGGGAAATTAGCTTTCGGTGGTAACCCGCGTTCCACCCTGGGCAATAAATAAGAAATATAATTATCTGAAAGCAAATCATTGTATCTACACTACGAATGATTTTTATAATGAGATCGAATGAACTCGGCCATCGTAGTATTTTTAATAGACTATAACAACTTAAATCAATACAATTACCTTTTCTGCGAATTATCTTAAGTAGATATCTCTTTTTTCTTTCTTTTCTTCTCTCTTTTTTCTCCTTAGCGGAGGTTTTACTTATTTATTTATTTTCAGACAAAATAGAATACGAATTGAAACAGTTTTTCGTTTTCGGTTCTCATCAAATTCAAATAAATAATGTGTAACTGATTACAAAAAGATAAAATTTACTTTTTACTCGAAATTAAATTCTGTTTGAAACAGAATTTTATTCCCCTCCCCCTAAGAAAAAAAAAATTCAATTTTTCTTATTATTTTTTGTTTTAAAAAATACAATATTGATAATTTAAAAAATATAAAACCTTTGGAAAAATAAATATTGTGACGCCATATTTACAACAATGTATTCTGAAATAGAAATAAAAAGGATAAATTGACTAAATATTTGATATCACAGATACCATAATAGAAAATAAATTGTTATCCACGTTTTCTTTATTTTTAACTATTAAAATGAGATCAGCAGCATCGGCAAAAGATTCGGTATTAAAGTTGACAGATTATATAACAATTTGGTATCGAGAGAGTTTTCCTGATTATTAATAATAACAATAATAATAATAATAAAAACGATTAAATAAAATAATAAAATTGTCCAGGATTTCAAAATATGATGATAAATAATTAAATAAAAGAAATTAATATTACAGTGTTTGTTGCTTAATAGTTTAATTTTTAATACATTGCAATGATCTAAAAGCTAAAGGAATTACCATCTTTGCTTTTATTTAAATTCTTTTTCAGTTTTCTGCCTCATTTAGATATTAATTAATATATTTCTCTGTTTAACGAAAAAACATTATGTAATTCACAACTTGCTGGATCTTGTCAAGCATTCCTAACAACTTTTTCTAATTATTTTTTCCACGGGTGGAGGAAGAGATCAAAGATACCATGGAAGAGAAATATGAAACGAAAATTTAGTCAATGCGTTTGATGATTTCTTAGCAAGAGCTGTGGTGTCTTCAGCTGATTAATCTTGGATGCCAACGCTCTTTGTGAAACCTGTCATCTGGGGCCGTTATTGAATCAGCTGAGAACCGGCTGAAGTACTTCCCGTGGCATCTTCTTACAGGTATTAGTAATCTGTTAAGTAGGTATATGAAACTTCTACAGCATTGACGATGTCATTCTTGAATTATTCATCTTCTGTATCTTTAGTTCGCTTTTACATAAAAGTGATTCTTCACGATCTTCATGAAGAAGCTGATATTCTTGGATGTCCGCGGAAGATGATTGCTTTCCAAGTACTGTCTCTCTTCGGTAAACACGAGCATATTATCATTGATATATCAAAAAAGCCTACAAAAGTTTATTTTTAAAATGCTCTTTTGGAAATTCTTATTGACTTATTAGAATTCGCATATTGTCGTTTTCTTCAAATAGCGATCCATTCAAATAAAAGCCGAAATTCAACTTTTTTTTTTCTTCTTTAAAACCTTGAATTGTTTGAAATATAATTCACTTGTATTTGACATTTATAAGGAGTACAAATATAAAAAATACAAAAATGTTCCAAAAACTTTAACTTTGATTTTAATAACTGATCTATTTATTTTTAAATGGGGGTATTTTTAAAAACACGTTTTTAAACTGAACTTATTATCGAACTTGTTACACCAATAATGCAATCTTCAAGTCTATGAGGTTTTTATTATTATTACGATTATTGTTGTTGTTGTTATTGTTATCTTACTCTATTCATAAATTTATTTATTGAGAGAAAAAAATGAATGTGAATTACAAAACATAATTTTTTTTTTAATAAAAATGTTTCTAAGGCAGACAATGAAAAGATTGTTATTAATGAAACAGGCCGTCATATTTCAATTTCCAATACATTATTATAAAGATGAAAGAAAAATAATCTCAATAACACTTAATTTTTAAGGATTTACTCACCGATATATATATATATATATATATATATATATATATATATATATATTTCTTTTTTTTTTTTTTTTTTTTATAAAATATTTACTATGATTTACATACATTCATTTTTCCTCTCTTAATAAAATAAATAAAATTTTGAATTTTCCGAGCTATTCTTTTAAGGGAAATCTATTTGTATTATAAAGAATGCTAATGTATAGTAAGAGTGTCTCTTGAGTTATTTTATAAAACTTCTGTTTTTAAGTTTTGTTTTTATCGAATAATATATTTACACACACACACATATATATATATATATGAACTATGAGATGTAGAATTCACTACAAGTACGCTAGATACATTAAAAGTAAAAAAAAAAAAAAAAAAAGATTAATAGAAGATGTAGTTCATACAGTTAATTAAACATTTACATGATTTTTAAAATAATTTTCGTTTCAAATACTCTAACTATTAGAGAAAATCTGTGAAGAATTTTGAAGTTGAGGATTTGTAGATGGCCGTTGGTTATAGAAGTTTACTTTATAAAAACAGTTTCAGAATCCTTGCGGAGTGACTAGACAATAACTCAGTGTTCATTAATCCGGGCATTTTTGTAGATAATCACGAAAATTTTTATTAAAAATTTTATATGATTTATTACTCATCGATATAGGTGACCAACTTTTTATAAAGTTATTATTATTGAATAATTATAATTGAAGTAATTTTAATAGAATCGGAGTGGGAGCCCAAAACGACGACCTCACTGGTCAAGTCATGGTGATGAAGTGACGTTCCGATATCTTCAATTATTTCGTCAGAACTCTAGTCGAAGCCAAATTCAAATTAGTAGAGAAAAAATGGTTGTAATTGTGCTATTTATAAACACATACAATTTTTGAAAAGGTTACCACATAATTATAATTCAAGCGGTCCTCAATAATCGCCAAAATTCGCCATGAGAACGCGGAACTTTTAAACAAAAATTAACGTACCATGTTATAAGACAAGGACTGCATTCATGGCGACAAAACTGCATTTATTTGCAAGATGAAAAGAAACCGAATTATGAAAAGTCATAACAAGTTATTGTACATCTGCATTAACGTTAAAGAACGAATAATACATGAACAAAGATTTCGAAAGAGTTGCAATTAGCAAAAGATACATATGTGGGAAGAGGGAGAATCTAAAAATTTAAAGAACATACTGCATGTGAATTTAAGTTGCAATTTAGAGGTTATAAAAATGTGTTCGTTACATATTTTATTTTATTTTATTTATTTATTTATTACTTATAAATGAAAAAATATTTTTTTAGAATATGTGATAATCGACATCACAAAATCTAAAAATAGGAATTGAATGACTAAATGGAAGATCTATAGTAATATCAAATAAAAAAATTTCAATTGGATTTTTCAATTAAAATTTTATCAAAATATTTTTTTTTTTTTCAATCTGAATTGATACGGGAATTCAGAAAAATTATACACTCATAATTTGATGTTTTCAGATAACATGAAACGCCAATTACGCTCTGACGAAATATTTTTGTGCCTCTTGCCAAAACAGTTTAACCTATGAATGAAGGGTCAGATGAAAGGTGAATCTAGAAAGATCAAAGAAATTCGTGAGGTTAAATGGTGAGCAAAATAGGAGGTCAACGTGTGAGGTAAGCATATTAATTCTCGCTAAATCGTGCAGTAAAGTTAGCGAACGTATTTTTAAATGATTAAAGCAGCGTCTTATGAGATAGTTTTAATGTTGAATAATTCTGTAAGTTTTGCTTAGGAAAGAAAAAAAAAATAACCTATCTTTAAACGTCATTAAAATTAGAAAACCACATATTATGTTTTATAAATTTAAATTACTATATACGTGGCGTTCTTATTAAATAACGTCAACATACAGTTCAATAAATTATTATTTAACTTTTATTTAATAAATACCGATAATAACAAAATCAATAGACTCCATTATTTTGGAGCTTTTAATTAAAAAATTCCGTTGATATGTAATAGCTTTTATTTTTTTATTTTATTTTTTTATATATTTTTTATTAGCCTATAGTAGTAAATAAGAATTTTAAAATGTGATGAAAATTTTAAAAAGTCGCTTTATCATGTTTAATTTTTGTATCCAAAGCCTTTATTGATTTTCTTTTAAACTGTGCGATTGAGATCATTCACGATCGGAAGCTTGCCAGCATGTTTGGAAGGAATAATGCGTTGTGCAAGTTTGCATTCAGTTTTATGCTCCTAGAAATGTACGATATATTTACGAAGAAAATTTAGAAAAGGCAATTAGTGTTAAACTTAAAAAAAAAAAAAAAAAAAAAAAAAAAAAAGAGAGATGCATTCGAAAAGTTAAAAATAAATGAATGAATATATCTCTGCCGCGCCTATTACGAGAACACTAAACTTCATAAATTAATGTTCATATCATTTTATCTAGAAATTACATAAATTCTTCAAGACCCATTATAGTGGCCGAGAGTCTTTGCTCTCTAAGCTATTAAATGGGAGGTGTTATGTTTGAACCAGGGCGAACTTGGAGTCCTAGTCGTTTGAAGCTTTCTGTGATTTCCTCCGAAACTAGCATGAATATGATCTAATACAGTAGTTTGAAAGTAACTCCCTATTTTTAATATTTTATTTTTCCCTCCTAAAATACTTTTATTTTTTCTCTCACGCATATACTTTACTGTGCGCCATTATCTTTCCAAAAGCTACTATACTCAATGTGTGCTCCAGTACTTGTTTTGCTACACATTGTCTTATTAAACGAACTGGTGCATTTGCTACGACCGCAAACAGCAAGTTGTTTCTGCTGAGTTCATGAGGAAAATCGTAGAAAATGTACCTGTTCGTTTAAGACAGTTTCTAGAAAATACTGGAGCTCACATTGTGAATTATAACATTTTGAAGTATACACACAAACTACATGAGTGCAAAAAACTGATTTTATACTTACAATATTTTAGAAACGGGAAAAATTGGGAATTACTTTAGAATACTTTTAAAAGGCATCTTAATCGAGCCTGGGACCTTCGCATACACAACTGGCCATAATGCTCATACCATGATGCCAACATAAATTCTTCAAACACACCCACAAAGTAAACAAACACTTATAGTACTGCCATATTATTCCCACCACTGAAGTAGGTTACATATAAAAGCTTATATTTCCAATTAATATTTATAAATTGAACTAATATTAGGTTTGTTCAATAAATTATACATTCAGACAACAGTTCTTATTGTTTTTGATAGCTTTTTTACAGATTTAAAATATTTAAATTGCCTTTTCTCAGTTTGCATTTTTCCATGAATTAATGATCTTCAAAATGCTTAATCATCTACAGATATTTAAGTAAGGACTTAATATTTTTTTCGTGTGTTTAATAGAACCTACTTAAAAGAGTTAGGATGCGATGTCAATTATCACATATTCTAAAAAATATATATCATATTAAAAAATTAAAAAAAAAAAAAAAAAAATGTTTTAAAGTAACGAACCCATTTTTATGACCTCTAAATTGCAACTTAATTTCACATACAGTATGTTCTTTAAATTTTTACACCCTCCCTCTTCCCACATATGTATCTTTTGCTAATTGCAACTCAATCGAAACCTTTGATGATGTATTATTCGTTTTTTAACGTAATGCATATATACAATAACATGTTATGTCTTTTCCTAATTCGGTTTCTTTTCATTTTGCAAATAAATGCAGTTTGTCGATATGAGCGCATTCCTTATCTTATAACATAGTACGTTAATTTGCTTAAAAGTTCCGTGTTTTCATGGCGAATGTTGACTTTTAGTGAGGACCGTTTGAGTTATAATTATGTGGTAACTTTTTCAAAAATTGTATGTATTTATATGTAACATAATTACAACCATTTTTCTCTACTATTGTGAATTTGGCTTTGATTAGAGCTTTGGCGAAATTAATTGAGAAATCGGAGCATCACTTCATCATCATGACTTGACCTGAGAAGTCGATGTTTTGGGCTCCCAGAAAATATGTGATATCGATTATCACATTTTCTAAAAAATATATTATCATTTAGAAAATAAATAAAAAAAAATAAAGTAACGAGCCCATTTTTATGACCTCTAAATTGCAACTTAATTTCACATACAGTATGTTCTTTAAACTTTTACATCCTCCCTCTTCCTACATATGTATCTTTTGCTAATTGCAACTCTATCGAAACCTTTGATCATGTAATTCGTTCTTTAACGTAATGCAGATCTACAATAGCATGTTATGTCTTTTCCTAATTCGGTTTCTTTTCATTTTGCAAATAAATGCAGTTTGTCGCCATTTCTTGTTGTGATGTAGATTATTACATGTTATAAAATTTGTTTTCTGTTTAAAAGATAGGTAAATTCTCTAAATAAAGGAAATTATAAATTAAATTATTTAGTCTTAAACAACCATTTAAAACATAATAAATTTGCAATACACTTTTTCTAATTTTTATATGTTCCCTTTTATATCTTTTTCAATGTAGCTCAAACAAAATCTTTGATGCATTCCGAGTATTCATTTAATAATTCTAACGTAATGAAAGTTCTTTTCGCTCTGTAAAAGATATTATTTTGATCATTTCTACCTTTTGTTTTGTGAACTCTTATAATAATTAAATCGGTTTCTTTTAATCTTACATCGAACTATAACACATACACCCTCTTGTCGCCTAATTGCATTACGATCCTGAAAAAATATTTGCTTAGCTAATTATTTCTCAGGATCTAAAATCTTGACGAAATCATGCCAACATTCACTAACAACGGCCATTGAAGTAGTGGTCGCCTTTTTTATCTAATGTTTATTTTTCCTAGTATCTAATGACGAATTTTTAGTCTTCAAAAGATAATATTATTGCGATGGCCACACAGGATATGCTGTAAAAAAAACAGTCAAGTTAAAAATTATAGATGAAAACAGATCACCCAAGCACGAATCCAAGAGGCCATTAGTTGAGCAGTTCAGATGAATTTATTGATTACTTTCAATAAGATATTTTGTAGCTTGACCATAGAATTAAAAAAAAAAAAAAAAAAAAAAAACATAAATTTTGACAATAGCCGTATGGAGTGTGAAGCAAGGAGTGGGGAAACAGTACCGGGAATAAGGCCGGGCCCCAGGCCCTAATCTTTCTGGAGCTATGGCATAATCGTAAGTCAATAAGTGAGCTCCAAAACTGGAGCGAAAAATGGCATTGCATTTCGCGTTCAATTTTATTGACGCCAAGTTCAAAGTTTAAGATAGAGAATTGTTTGATGTACGTTACGAATATTTTTATGGAATTTTTGAAAAGGCGGCCAGTACTTCAATGACCGTTGTTAGTGAATGTTGGCATGATTTTGCCAAAACTTTAGATCTTGAGAAGTAAGTAGCTAAGAAAATATTTCGTCTGGATCGTAATGCAATTAGGCGACAAGAGGGCACATGTGTTATATTTCGGTGTAATTTTAAAAGAAACCGAATTAATTATTATCCGAGTTCACAAAAAAAAAGGAAGAAATTAGTCAAAATAATATCCTTTACAGAGCGAAAATAATTTTCGTTACGTTAGAATTATTAAATGAATACTGGGAATGGATCAAAAATTTTGTTTCAGCTACATTGAAAAATATATAAAAGAGAACATATAAAAATTTGAAAAAGTATATTGCAAATTTATTATTTATAGGTTAAAAATAATTATATCGTTATATTTTAAATGGTTGTTCAAGACTAAATAATTTTATTTATAATTTTATTTATTTACAGAATTTACCTATCTTTTAAAGAGAAAACAAATTTTGTAATATATGTGATCTACATCACTCTTGTCTTATAACATGGTACATTAATTTTGCTTAAAAGTTCCGTATTCTCGGGGTGAATGTTGGCTTTTAGTGAGGACCATTTGAATTATAATTATGTGGCAACCTTTTCAAAAATTGTATATATTTATATGTAACATAATTACAATAAGTTTTTCTCTACTATTTTGAATTTGGCTTTGATTAGAGCTTTGGCGAAATTAATGAAGAAATCGGAGCATCACTTCATCATCATGACTTGACCTGAGAAGTCGACGTTTTGGGCTCCCAGAAAATATGTGATGTCGATTATCACATATTCTAAAAAATATATTATCATATAAAAACAAATAAATAAGTAAGTAAAGTAACGAACCCATTTTTATGACCTCTAAATTGCTACTTAATTTTACATACAGTACGTTCTTTAAATTTTTACATCCTCCCTCTTCCCACATATGTATCTTTTGCTAATTGCAACTCTATCGAAACCTTTGATCATGTAATTCGTTCTTTAACGTAATGCAGATCTACAATAGCATGTTATGACTTTTCCTAATTAGGTGTCTTTTCATATTGCAAATAAATGCATTTTGTCGCCATTTCTTGTTGTGGTGTAGATTATTATATATTATAAAATTTGTTTTCTCTTTAAAAGATAGACAAATTATCTAAATAAATGAAATTATAAATTAAATTATTTAGCCTTAAACATGCATTTAAAATATAACGATATAACTATTTTTAACCTATAAATAATAAATTTGCAATATACTTTTTCTAATTTTTATATGTTCCCTTTTATATCTTTTTCAATGTAGCTGAAACAAAATCTTTGATCCATTCCGAGTATTCATTTAATAATTCTAACGTAATGAAAATTCTTTTCGCTCTGTAAAGGATATTATTTTGACTCATTTCTTCCTTTTTGTTTTGTGAACTCGGATAATAATTAATTCGGTTTCTTTTAATCTTACATCGAAATATAACACATGCGCCCTCTTGTCGCCTAATTGCATTACGATCCAGACAAAATATTTGTTTAGCTAATTATTTCTCAGGATCTAAAATCTTGGCGAAATCAAAAGCATGCCAATAACCATCGGCCATCTACAATCTTCAAGATATTTTGGGATATAAAGGTATTTTAAATAGTGCGATATGCTGAAAAGTATGGTTTTATTACTATTTTTATGACAGCATATATAAGTGGAATATATTTCTTTATTTATTAATCAGTTTTTGAGGGGGGGGGGGGGAGAAACAGCGAATACCTGTGTAGAAATTTTGAAAAAAAAAAAAAAAAAAAAAAAAAAAAACATGATTTTTGTTATATTTTTGTTTTTAATGTTTTTGCTTTTAAAGATATTGCAAAACTCATCCCTAATTCTTTTAGTACGTTCTATTAAACATCCAAATATTAAGGCTCTTCCTAAATATCTGTAGAAGGTTCAGCATTTTGAAGATCACGAATTCATGAAATAAAGCAAACTGAGAAAACGCGATTTAAAGATTTCAAATCTCTAAAAAATATATATAAAACCATAAGAAGTATTTCCTGAATACATATTTTAATGAAAAAATTTGATGTTGTTCAATTTATAAGTGTTTAATGGAAATATAAGCTTTTATATAAAACTTACTTCAGTGGTGTCCTCAAAGGGCTTACGATTTCTCTGTTTCGAGTCACTAAATCCCATGTAAGTCTACGGCGAAATTTATTTATAAAATTACTCATTAACAAAATTGGTATTTTTGAATTACGTTTTCGCATTCAGAAAATTCATAATCTGTAAATTAGTACCTGCTTTCCAAGAATCGAATTTTTTATATTTCATTTTACAGCTAAAAAATGAAAAAAGTTGCATTTAGTGAAAATTCGCATTTTTAAACTCAAAATTCAAATTTAAAGAAAAATAATAATATTTTTTTTTTTTTTTTTTTTTGGAAAACGAATATCAATTTAATGGTTGCGTATTTTCAGAAGAATAAAAGGGATTTGAAAATAACAGTTAAGTACGATGAAATTCTATAAACAAATTTCGCCATAGAATAACATTGGCTTTGGATGACCTTGACGGTTCGTGATGTAGCACCTTAAGGGAAAATTGAGTCATTTTTCACTCATTCATAATTTTGAAAGGCAACTTATCATGCTGAGAGTATTCCTTTCAAATAACTGATCTGCTGTGAACGGCTCAGATTTGAGGTATTTGAAACAATATATTTTTGAGTGAAATTGAGTAAATATATTTAATTCTTTATAATTCTGGTACCTATTATTTTCTGTAATGAATCGTACTTATATGAGGAATGAAATAAAATTAAATACCTCTTCTCGATAGAAAAATAAAATTAAAAAAGTGATATCTCATCGAAAACAACTTGTTATAAATGACTCTGCCAAACCACAAATTAAAATGTCAGTCATAAAATAAGAAGGTGATTTTACATAAGACAGCCGTGAAAAAATATATCACTTGTCATGATGCATGTGTACCTATACGACTGTATGTTTTTCTTCCAAACCGTGCCTGTTATTTCAGAGGTACATTTTTCACTTTTGTGCCTTTGAAAAGTAAGAGGCACAAATGGTGCCTTTGAAATTAAGAGGCACATTTTCGTTTTTGCGCCTTTGAAATTAAGAGACACATTTTTAATTTTTGTACCTCTGAAAATGAAGAGGCACATTATGATTTTTCTGCCCTTGAAAATTAAAAGTCGCATGTCTTGCGTTTGGAATTAGGAGGTACATTTTTTTGTGCCTATAAAAAGCACATATGAGAGGATGGTGCACTTTGAGAATCGATCTTTGATATTACGGTCTTAGATGTATGAAAATTTGTATACACGTGCATTGAAATGTCTCAAAGTTAAATATAATAAAAATTGTCAAAAATTATTAAAATTTTAAACCTTTTTTTTTTTTTTTTTTCTTAGTTTTAAAATGCTTCATAGACTCAGTTTCTAAATTTTCCCCTCGATTTCACATTATTATAACTTATCACTATATTCTAAACTAATTATTATAAACTATTTTTTTTTTTTTTTTGTGTGTGTTTGTTAAAAATTTGCATGAAAATTGCATGAAATTTCATCATTCAAACATAATTTTTTTTTTTTTAATTTACCAATCAGTCGATTAATTCATGCATAGTCTAGAATATATCGATAAACTATAATAATGTAAAATCGAAGGGGAAATTTAAAAACTCATTCTCGTGAAACATTTTAAAATTTTTCAAAAAATTAAAATTTTAAATTTTAATACTTTTTGAGAAATTTTAATATATTTAATAGTGACACATTTCAATGCGCATGTATGCAAAATTTTCATAACTCTAAGACAGTAATTTCAAAGACTGATTTTCAATGTCTACCATTCTCTCTAAGCACAGCGGGCTTTTGAATTAAAGTGTCTTATTTTAAATTAATTTTTGTGCCTTTTATTAAAGGGCATGTTTCAGTGATTTCATAAATATTGCACTTGTGCCTTTTTTTTTTTTCCTTTCTTCATCTACTAAAAGTTTTATGCTTATTTGAATGTAAAAAAATTGTATATTTCCCCAATTTATGGGGTTAAGCTTATGTAAATGTTAGTTTGCATGGATAATATATAATATATATATATTTATATCATTCTTAGGAAATGGCCAAAAAAGTAGTTATAAGAATGCACATGAATATAGCTCATTAACTACGCTTCTGAATTAAGCGCAATCCTTCATCTGGAGAAAAAAAAAAGTGCAGCATGAAAGCCAAAACATTTGTTGCAGCTTTCATGCTGTTTTTGGAGCAAAATTTCTGTGTTTTGAAAACAATTAGCCAACATTTCTTTTTCCTGATGGTGCATCAAGCTTAACAATTTCGACCCAAAACAACTGTTATTTGCTCTTTCTCATTTATGGCATTTGTTAATCATTTTTTTTTTTTTTTTTAAATCTTTAAAGGGTTGTGTGTATATGTGCATGCACTTTACAATTGTCTTGTATTCAGTTCAACTAATATTAACATATTAAAAATGAAAATATATACAAATAAATAAAATTTAAGTCTAATATCTCATAATTTTTAATTACTTTCTTAACTTCACATATTAACGCTACCTTTATGAAATTGATAATGATGAAATTTAAAATGTTTGTAAATTACTGTTAATTAAGCAACCCTTTAAAAATCCTTTACATTTTATCCCCCCACATCCCAACCCTTTTCTTCCTATTTCTTTCTTTCTTTTTGAGAAAGTAATTTGACTTGCAGAATAATTTGTTGAATACAGAAGTACTTAAATTTTGGAAAAAAAAAAAAAAAAAAAAAAAAAAACTTAAATGAAAAAGATCATTTAATTGAAAGATGCTGCTGAAAAGAAAATTCTTTTGAACAAATTATTCCTACGATAATTATTTTATTGCTTGTCAGTCCACCATTTCTGCTATTTAGAACATTTACAGGGATCCCAATGTTGCTATATTTGTATGTATTACTTTATTCTTTTGTCGCTATTATTTCAGAACAATAATTTTTTTAATATTATAACATTAAAACCGCAAGATTATTTTATTTATTTCTTTTTTTTTTAAATAGTGGTAACGATAACAAAATGCATATAAAAATATAGGAACGTTGCGAATCCTACATTCAATATCTTAAATTTCAGCACTGTTCATTCCACAAAGGAGGTAGACATGAAATATTGGTATTTTCTTCAGATTTCCTTACTAAAATCATTATAACATTAATTTTAATTCTGCTTAATTACCACTGATTACCTTATAAATAAATAAATAAATGAATAAAAATAAAATTTGTAAGAGTTTCGTTGCTGAATATTTAGAATATGCAGTAAATATAAAATAATAGCCAATTAAAAGATTATATTTTATTAACATTCACATCAACATTTTAAATATTTTAATCAAATGATTTGACAAAAATGGTTTTGAAAATTTCTTAAACAGCTACCATTTTGAACCAATCTAAAAACTTGACTATATCTTACGGGGAAGTTCGGAATAAAATATACTCTGACAAGTTAAACTGCCACTTGTTTGCTGTAGAGTTTATTATTATTATTATTATTATTATTATTATTATTCGCTATGAAAAAAATACTGAGCACTGACCTCTTCTTTTGAGAATATTCACCTAAAAAAAAAAAAAAAAAAAAATGCTTAATGATTTTATATTTATTCATGATAAATTTAAATATGTGATAAAATATTTTAGAAAAAACAATATTTTGTCTGTTAGATGATTAATTTTTTAAATAATATGCGTTAATGAATCTACTTAAAATGCAAAAAACTGTTATTATACGCCCAGAAGCAGAAATTTCTGTATCTATCGGCAGCAAAGCAAAATTTATCGGTGATTCCGGAATACCGGATTAAATTTGGTATCAAGGAGAGTAAGCAATTGATAAAATATGTAAAACGTGCACCTACAAAAAAATAAATTAAGAAAATAAGTGCTCCATCAGTAGCCAAGCGGTTCTGTGCTAAAAGCTGGTAGACAGGAAGTGCTGGGTTTGATCCCAGGTTGCACTCGTCAACCTATCTATTTGGAGCTTTCTATAGTTTTCTCTGAAACTTGCATAAATATACAGCATAGAAAGATCTCACGAAAGACCCTTAGAAAGACCCCCACGGAGAGCAACCACTTAGGCTCAGGTGTGTAGACAATCTTAAGCCGAACATCAGGACACCAGATGGCAAAAGCGCAGTGCAGAAATAAATTACTTTAACTTATAAAAGACGACTATGTTTTCACTAATATCAACATGTAAAACCTCATTTAATAAGATGATGTAACAAAAATACAGATCAGAAAAAAACTTCAGTTTACAAGCCATAAAATTTGTTATGTTTCACATCATTACAGGGAGAATAAAAATAAATTATTATAAACCTAATAAATTTAATTCCTGAACTCAAAATTAAAATATTTTTTACCATACTATTTTTTACCATACTATTTTTTACCATACCATAAAAAATATATATACTTGTGGCATACAACGCACGAGCTATATTTAAATTTTAACATAAAATTCAAATGAATAAAACTGTTATTTAGTAAAAGATACTTACTTACTTGCTACCATTTCACCAGCCCGAATTTTTGTACTCTTCAGTACTTGGTACTGGTGTCGGTACTAACGAAAATTTTTGCGGTACTAACCGGTACTAACGGAGTACTTTCGAATGACATAATTGATTTTTTTAATTTCAAAAGTGTGCGGGCTGGTGAAATGCACCTGTTTGTGTCTCTCACCGAGATCGAAGTGCGATCGGTGCCTTTCATTTAGTTGTGTCTTCTATATTCCTTCCAGTATCAGAGGCACTTTGACAGTGAGCCTCTTATATTATAATAATAAGAAGGCATAATTTAATTGTGCCTTATATTTAAGAGCTACAGTTTTAAGAGTGTTGTTTTTCTTCCATAAGTAATGGAACTATTGCATTTCATCAAAAATTTCGACAGCAAAATTTCACCTGATTTACAAGTTTTAAGGTCTCCTGAATCCAAAAATGTCGTTTCTGGAAATCAGTCAGTGTATATGCATGTATGTAATGTATATATGTGCATGAAGAGGGGGGATTCTAATCTAACTATAATTTATGAAACAGGAAAAAAGATGCAGCGGAACTTCATAATTAAGACAAGCCCGATTTTCAGATGATTTTGTTAACTTTTGATAAAAAATATCAGAAGTAGGACATGGAAAGCCAAAAGTGACACCGTATCTCAAAAAAAAAAAAAAAAAAAAAAAAAAAAATCCTCTAACAATTTTTTCCAAAGTAAACCCCCTTTTAGGTAGCCTTTTGTATGTATTAATAGTTTTAATCTAGGACAAAAATTATAGGCGTCCTGAATAAGTACGTTAATTTTAAGTCTCACAAGAGGGTTTCTTAAAAAACAGCTCTACGGATTTTCTTGAAACTCGCCATATTAACGCCCTTTTAGATGTTCTTTCGTATGTAATTGTTGGTTTTCGTTGAACACATGACCTTGCTAAGTTTTGGTGAAAATAGGAAATAGGCCCAAAAATCGTCATCGCGAAAACGGCTCTAATGATTTTCTTCAAATTTCCTACATAAATCCCTCCTTAGAACTTCTTTCCCGTGTTTTAATGTAACTTTTACACCAAGTTTTAAGGTGTTTTTACAATTTTTAATGTAGTTGTTACCGCTAAAGTGCAGAAATCAGTTAATCTGCAGATTAGCTAGGTAATCTGCACATTAACTAAGGTGATCCGTTAAAGGGAGGAAAATTGTTTCATTTCTCAAATTACCTAGGTAATCTGTGAATTACCTAGATAATCTGCACATTACCTACTAGGCACTAGTTAAAGTGAAAATAAGATATCTGGTGTTTTTACAGCAGGCTGTGTTGTATTTGTTTTTTTTCATTCGGGAAAAAAAATAGTTTTTTTTTCTTTTTTATTTCTTTCTTTACTTATTTTAATCTGTATGTGTTTTAATTTTTATATCTTTTAAAGTTATATTTGTTTTAATTTGTTTTATTTATTTCATCTTTTTTATTCTGTCAATATAAGTTTGAAGATGTTATGCATTTTTAATATGAAATATAATAGCTTTAATCGCTTTCAATAAATTCTATTTTATAAATAAATGTTAGAATTGTAATACAGTAACGATTTCTTTTCAAAATAAAAATATTTAACCATTTAAATTTTTAAAAAATGTTTTATTAACAACTTATACTGCTATCACTATTTAAAAAAAAAAAAAAAAAAAATATGCACCAATTTTTAATTTGCTAAAGAAATATTAAATTACACAAATCAGAAGCATTATTTAAGAAGTACTTCAAATAATTAAAACTGCTTTAATATTTTTTAGAATGCATGAAAATTAAAATGACAATTTTCCAATGCTTTATTAAACTATACTTTGCAGTATACATATATCTGTACAAGTTTAGCAAATATATTAATTTTACAATTAAAAAACCCCTTTATTAACACTTTTTATGTGATAAACTACAACGAAATTACCTAAAAAAGCGAACAAAATTAAAATAAATAAATAAATATATAATCATGATATATAAAATATAAAGGGATTTTGAAACTGAAAGAAACAAAAATAATAAAAAAAGAAAGTAATGAAATGCTAAAAAATGCACAAAAATTTCATATTAAGTATTTATTAAATGCCATATTATTTTTCAAAGTTAAAAACTAATACATTTTTTTCCCCAGTAAGTAATAGTAATTTAAACCAATTTTAAAATTTTAAAAGCTATGGTTTAACAGTTTTAGTTCGGAAGGAAATAATTACTGTAATGTAAATTTAATATTTATAATTCAAAATGGAGTTTCACGAGAGACAGCTTTCAATTAAGATTAGATTTCATTTATAAAATACAGACCCTTATCAAACTTATATTGTCAGAATTGAAAAAGATAGAAATAAAATCAAAATTAAAACAAATATAACTTACTTGTTACTTTAAATTTTGTGTTAGTCATAATAATAAACCTAATCATGGCTTCGATCCTCCACTCTCCACATTTTGCGTTTGCCATTTATCATCATAGCGTAGCGGAAGGGGTAAAAGTTTTAGTTATGTTTGAAGGTCATTCGCGTATCTGTATCACATGACTGTTTGACGTCATAGTGAATGTAAAAAAATTAAGGCTCGAAACAAACATTTGAACTTTAACGATACAGAAACCGCTAATCTGCAGATTACCTAGTTAAAATGCGGAAAACTCTTGATTCTACACTTTAACGGGTCATTTTAGTTAATCTGCAGATTAGCTAGTTAATCTGCACATTAACAGATTTCGAGCTTTAACGGTAACATAGTTATGAAGAATTCATTTGATCTTCTAATCTAGTCTCATGCATGCCTGCTATAAGGGGCATTACGCATTTGAATAACTCTACTCAACTCCGCTAATCTATCTAATATTTGCAGAAATAGCATTTTAATTTAGACAACATCAGTAGAAATTATTTCTATGGTTTAAAATGGTTTGTTTGTATGATTATTGATTTTAGAGAGTAATTTTCTCATAATATTTTCTATATTGGAACACAATCAATTCCAGTACGTGGATCACAGCACATTTAATTTTAGCAAGTATATGAATTATTTATCGGTAATTTTAAATCGCCAGTCTAAAAGTAGATCGTAGAATAATATGTAGCGTATGAACCGTAGACCACTCCTTAAATAAAAAAAAAGAAAAGACGACATTTTCAAGAATGCAGCCCACGAAAAGAAGTTCGAATTATAATATAATATTTTTTTTTCTCCAAACTAATTAGTTGCCTCTGAAGAACGACGCTGACCGCATTTATTTTATTTTATTTTTTTATTTTTTATCCTTCCTGCGTTCACTCTAGCTTGCACTCCCAAGGAAAGAGAAACTAGACCAATGTCCATTATTACTCTGTTATTATTTTTATTTTTTATTTTTCGAAGTTGGAAAGATATAATAATGTAATTACGCCATACTTGAACAAATAAACAGCCTTTTATTTATTTATTTATTTATTTCAAGTAAAATTTCACCGATAGCCTTGGAAATTAAAACTAAGGGAATATATACTACAAAATGTATAATTAATAAAGTAACAATTTATTAATTAAATATGATTGTTTCTAGCAGGTAAAGAAAAAAGTTTGTGGTTCTATGTACAAATATGCCCGAAATCGATGCATACTGATTCAAATCTACATATTTACCTTTGCAAATGAATTAGATTTAAGGTGTCACTATTCACAGATGCCTACAACAAGGCGAGATTTTTTTTATGCTGGTGAAATTTAATACAGTAGTGATTTCACTACTACAAATGTTATTTACAGACAATCACAAGTTTTTCAGAAATATTTAACATTAATTTCAAATAATACAAATGTATTTAAAAATGTATTATGTCTATGGTGTTATTTAATTATATACAGTGGTGATTTATAACTGTATTTAATTATATGCAGTTAATCATAAGACACCTATCTAATTTGACAAATAGTTAAAGAAAAGTTTCAGAGCTTAAAAATGTTTTATCAAATATGTCAAAAATAAATTTATTCTGTTATCACACATAATTGTTTTACAGAAATGATATTTTTATAGAGTTTAATTTAGAAAAAAAAAATTAAAAAAACCATGGACAAAATTATAAGACACCCTAACATTTTAATTAAAACACCTGCTATTTTTCGAAAATAATGTGCAATATGCAAATTTTCTGCACGCTGTTATGACGTCAGCAGTTAACTAAAGCAGACGATAACCGACTTTACGCATTTACAAACATGCCACGAGGTACAGATTTAAAAGAAAGTGAAGTTCGCGAAATTTGGAGATTAAATGGAACTGGTGCTTCAATTAATAATATTTCAAAATTTATTAAACGCTCTAGATGTGCAATTAGAAACGTTTTGAAAAGAGGAATTAATGGATCGGTGATTAAAAAAGCTGGACATACTCCTTGCTTGTCCTCGAGAGACAGACGCCATGTGCTTTCGCTTGCTACACAGAATAAGATGACCACTACAGGCATTAAAAGTGCTTTGAAACTGAATTGTTCAAGTGAACCATTCGCAGGGTGTTGCATAATGCTTCCTATGTGAAATATAAAAAATTGAAGAAAAAACCACCGCTTCTAAGACGGCACAAAATGGAGCGTCTAAACTTCGCTAAACAAACTATGGCCTGGACTTCTAAATGGTACTCTGTGTTATTTTCTGGTGAAAAAAAGTTTTACCTGGATGGTCCAGACGGGTTTCAATATTATTGGCATGATTTACGGAAGTCTTCTCATGTACTAATGAGCCGCCAAATGGGTGGAGGTTCAGTAATGGTTTGGGCTGGTTTTTCGGCTCAAGGGAAAACGGATATTGTTTTTGTGCATTCAAGAATGAATTCCGAAAAGTATAAAAATCTTCTTAAAGATCAACTAGCCATAAACGGTGAACTTTTTTGTGGCGAAAACTACACTTTCCAGCACGATAACGCGCCGATTCATGCATCACACGAAACAAAAAAATGGCTTTTATAGCAAAGTATCAATATTCTCCCGTGGCCTTCTCGCTCCCCAGACTAAAATCCCATCGAAAACTTGTGGGAGATCTTAGCTCGTGCGGTTTACCGAAATGGGAGGCAGTTTATATGTGTCGAAGACCTAAAGAATGCTATAAAATGTGCTTGGGAAGAACTGTCTTGCGATATTTTGTTAGAATTGATAGATTCGATGCCGAATCGCATCTTTCATATTATAAAAAACAATGGCGGCTCCGCCAAATATTGAATAACCATGTTAGAGGATTTTCTATTAGACCATTAGTGTCTGCTAATTATGTTGACCACTGTATTTGGAAAAAACGGTTGGTGTCTTATAATTTTGTTCGTTATGCTTTTAAGTTTTTTCATTAAATTGTATGAAAATATCATTATTATAAAATAATTATATATGATAACAGAATAAATTTATGTTTTTGACGTATTTGATAAAATATTTCTAAGCTCTGAATCTTTTCTTTCACTATTTGTCAAATTAGATAGGTGTCTTATAATTATGTCCACCACTGTAAGTATTCGAATTATTGTCGCAATAAATGATAAGTATGTATTTAGAATTTTTTCCCCTTAAACTATGCAAAATAAGTAAATAAATAAATAAACCAGTTCATAATTATTCTGCATATTGCATATACACAATGAAAATTTACAACAAATCCAGCAAGTATTTTTAGAGATCAATCACACAGTGAGATAACAAACGAAGGTAAAAAAAAATAGGTTGATTAATGAAAACTTTTTAAATGAAATTGCTTCCCTCGACTGGTATTTCGATCATTGTTTTGAATTTCCTAAGGCTATATATATATATATATATATTACTATTTCTTCTTCTTCTTCTTTTTTTTTCTTTTAACATTTACGAAAACTCCTAAAAATTATTGAATAATGGTTTTTATTTTTATGTATTGATTAGTTTTTGCCTAATTCATATCACTGCAGAAGAGTGGATCGAGAAAAAACAAAACTCGCCATATTGAAACGGACACTTGTCAAACGTTTTGTTTTAGTCCTATGAACATTTTTGTAATATATATATATGTGTGTGTGTGTGTGTGTGTGTGTATGTGTGTGTGTGTGTGTATGTGTTTATTTATTTATTTGGATATCCTTAGCCTACGCAAGAAACCTAAATTCTGAAATTGCCTTTTTCTCCCCCATAATTTATACAGACAAAATAAATTTGAAGTAGCGTTAATGTACTAAAAATAGATTAAAAAATTAATATGCTTTTTATTATTTTTTTGTCATTCATTTAATATTTTCAGCTTCCGCATGGGGCATGTTAAGACAGTTTTAAAGTTATTTTTAGCATTTAAATTTTCGAGAATAGATACATTATTTCGAAAAAGTATTTTTAATAAATTAACATTACCTAAGATTAATTTTGTAAATGTAAACTGAAAAAAAAAAAGAAAGAAAAAGAAAATTGCAGATATTTTAAAATTTAGGCCTCATTATTAATTTGCAAAATTGTTCATGAGCTAAGCCAAAACCTTTGATAGGTACCCATTTTCGATGTGAGGAATTTCATTTTCTCTCTTTCTCTTTTTTTCTTATCCATGTTATTACCCATCCTAATACCCTAATAGTCATTCGCAATATTTTTAAGAACTTCTTTTCTGCATTCCTTCCTCTTTTTATCACACCTGTTGTGCTTTGCTGATTCCATGCTGCACTCATGCCTATTTCTTTTCTGTGGATGAAGGGTCTCGGTTAATTATTTCAACCTGAAACAATTATTAAGTGTTGTTTTCAATTCATGGCATTATCTTACAAAGATTTCTATTCGCTATCTTTCAACACCAATATTTCGGTGCATTTTTTGGAGGAAAAAAAAAAAAAAAGATTTTTAACAGCATAACCAAGAAGTTAATCATTGACAGACTTGTGAGATAAAGCTTGTTTTGAACAAAATTTAAGTCAAAAAATTATTGATAGCGTCATTATTTCTCTTTTTAAAATAAATTAAGTGAGGAGAAAGAAATCTCATGCTGTGATGTGAGTGTGAAAATTTGTCGCTTTAAACAAATACAAAACAATACAATTTTATTTTCAAAATTAAATATAATTATTGAATTAAAATATTATAATATTCTCTATTGTAAATACAGAACAGAATCAATCTGTGTGAAGGAATCAACTACAAAACTTTGTTGTTGAATACATGTAGGATGAAGCGGGGTAAGTGTAACAACGTTTTGGTTTAGTTTGACTTTGACCTCATTTTGCTGAGTAAGTATTATACTTGCACTTCTGAAAAATTTTAGATATAAACTAAACAAATTGACTTTTAAATAATATGACCTTTTTATAATTCAATAATCTGCCACTGAAATGAAAACTTTGTGTTTCGTGGTTTCACTTGCCCCATGATTTGCATAGTGTGAGATCGGCCTACTATACCCGTATATTCTTCCGAGAATTTTAAGACAATCCCTTTTAAGGTCTCTTGTCAAAAGTTACTGGTATCAAAGTGTTTCCAACACCTTTTTTTTTTTTTTTTTTTTTTTTTGTCTCAGATGTTTCTCATTACTCGGGCATTTTTCAGAGCAATAATCTGTTACTGGGTGTTCTCTATAACTGAATATTTATATAAACATTCTTTTACAAAAATATTTAATCGATAAAAAGTAATTGTTTCTAATTTAAATGTTAAGTTGACAATTTAAATCTTATATTAGTTAAAAGTTTAGAATGTTTAGCTTTAATCACTAAAACGTCCTTAAGTGCAAGATGCTAAATCTAAAACGTTTATTAAAATTAATCTAGTCCCTGTTTTCTATAAAATGTTTTTGTTAAAAAAAAAAAAAAAAAAAAAAAAAAAGATGTGTGTTCTCTTACATTGATTTGTCAGCAATTTTATTTTGATGAATTAAGCTCTGTCTTGAATAAAATGCATGTATATTATGTGCTTCATATATAAGCAACATAAAAATTGTACTTTTTTTTTTCTTTTGGACCACTCCATGAAATGTCTCACTCCTTACAAAATTTTAAAAATTAAACAGCAGTATTATTTTGTTATTGCTTTACTATAATATCTTAACTTCGTACTTTATCTTCTAAAGCAATAGCAAAAAAATCCAACTATTTCATTTTCTAAAATTAATTTTTAACCTTTTGTGATGGATGGGACATTTCATGGTTGGTTGGTTTTTATGTCGCACTAGTGATGCGCAATGGGAAATTGGCGACGTTCTGGGACTCACCCCTGGAGGTGGTCCGGAGACATACCATCACAAGTTTGACCTAAAATGGAGAGGATTGTTCCCTCGTTTCGGTAACCCCCAAAGGTATAATTCTGATGGGAATATGGAGGACATTGCCATGACAGATTTTACGTGCACCAGCCACCATTAGTGTACACAATGGTCTTTGGCCGGCTTTCAAAAATTGTTTGTGTTTATACGTAACATCATTATAACCATCTTTTCTCTTATTTTGAATTTGGCTTCGATTGGAGGTTTGGCGAAATTAATGAAGAAATCGGAGCGCCACTTCATCACCAACAGGCAAGATATGAAGTCGACTTTTTGGGCTCCCACTCCAATGTTATTAAAATCACTTCAATTCTAATTATCCAATAATAATAACTTAATAAAATGGTCACCTATGCGAGACTAATATATCAAATAAAATTTTTAATAAAATTTTTCGTGGTTATCTACAGAAATGTCTGGATTAACGATGACTGTGTTATTATTGACGGCACACTTCGCAATAATTCTGAAACTGTTTTTTAAATTAAACTTCAATAACCGACGGCCATCCAAATCTATAATATATATATATATATAAATATGAATCGTACATTGTTGCTCAAGGAGAAAAAAGGCTCCCTTGATGAATTTTTTCACCTTTCTGAGCTTCTCCTACTTAAATTTTGCCTGAAATGGTGTCTTAATTGTTTATTTTCTCACTGCTTGTTTGTATCTTTTATTTCGGGATCAATAAATAAAAATTGTTTCAACTATTAAACAACAATCTTCCAAGGTTATTTTAATTTGATGAAAATGTATCCTTATTGGTCTATGTAGTTTCAGTGATCTTGTATCTGTTGCTCGACTTTCACTATGTTTTAAAATATTATATATATATATAAGTTAACGACCTTTGAGTATGTTAACATTTTTGTAAGTATTTAATTTCTTAATTATTTTAATATTTAGCTTTAATCCTTAAAACGTCCATAAGTGCAAGATGCAAAATCTAAAATGTTTATTAAAATTAATCTAGTCCCTGTTTTCTATAAAATGTCTTTTGTTAAAAAAAAAATAAAATAATAATAATAGTAATAAATAAAAAGGTGTGTGTTCCCTTACATTGATTTGTCAGCAATTTCATTTAAATGAAATAAGCTCTGTCTTGAATAAAATGCATGTATATTATGTGCTTCATATACAAGCAACATAAACATTGTACTTTTTTTTTTCTTTTGGATCACTCCATGAAATGTCTCATTTATAACAAAATTTTAAAAATTAAACAGCAGTATTGTTTTATTATTGCTTTACTATAATATCTTAGCTTCGTACTTTATCTTCTAAAGCAATAGCAAAATAATTCTACTATTTAATTTTCTAAAAATAATTTTTAACCTTTTGTGACGGATGGGACATTTCATGGTTGGTTGGGTTGTACGTCGCACTAGTACTTCGCAATGGGCAATTGGCGACGGTCTGGGACTCACCCCTGCAGGTGGTCCGGAGACATGCCATGACAATTTTGATCCTACACGGAGAGAATGGTTCCCTCGCTTCGGTAACCCTCAAAGGTATATTTCTTTTGGGAATATGGAGGACATTACGGCCATGACAGACTTTACGTGCACCAGCCACCATTAGTGTACACGGCGGTCTTTGGCCGGCTCGAGTACTGAACCCGCAGCCGAAAACTTCCAATTACGAGCCCGGCGCTCTACCATCTGGGCGTGACATTTCATGGAATGATCCTTTACTGTTAATATTCAAAATACAGTACGGTGGAGGAATAAATAAAGGAAAATATCAGTATAAATTCTGGAAGGTAGAACAAATTTTAAAATGCTCGTAGTGGTCTCATTAATGTTTTGAATAACCCAGGAGTTTTTGTCAGAGATACTTCATCAGTAGAAAAGAATTAAGCTCAAGTGAAGTGAGAAAGCAGTTACGTTTACGCTGTACTCATGCTTAATTACTCGCATCTAATTTTTCGCCTTAAGCAATTGTTGATGGCTTTTTTCCATTTATGGTATTTGCTTACAAATATTTATGTACGTCATCATTTAACACAAGTATTTCAGTACATTATTTTTCTACGAGATATAAATAACGTCAAGAAGTTATGACGTTTTATTCCCATTCAATAAATATATGACAAAAATATCATTTGTTAATTAACCAAAACTACTTGCTAAAGTTTATATATATATATATAAACGTAAAAAAAAAAAAAAAAAAAAAAAAAAAAAAAAAACCTAGTATTTCAAAAAAGCAATACATTCGACTTAATTTTTCAGGGTAAATGTTATCGTGCAACTTCTATTCCTTTCTCTAAATATTAGGGACTTTTTAATGTCGCATGGATTAGGTATAATCAACGACACTGACGTCGGAATAAAAAATAAATAATTAATTAAATTGATAAAAATCAGTCATAACCAGAATTAAAAACGTGTGGCGACAGAAATCGTAGCACGCAATATAGGAATTAAAAGCCTGATTATATATAATTTAATCTATAAAAACCACATTCTTTTGAAGTGTTTATTAAAAGTATATAAAAGTGTAAAAGTCTAATATTTCAAAAAAAGAAAGAATTCGTCTTAGTATTTCAAGGTAAAGCGATGCCGTGCAACTTCTAATGCTTACCTCTATAAGTGAGTATTATGGACTTTATTATATCGCATAAATTAGATGTAATCAACGACACTGGTTTCGGAATTAAAAGAAAAATAATCTTACTTCAGACGGCAGGATTCGTAACACGCAATATATGAAAAAAAAATTGCTGATATTATTTCATCTAAGAAGAAACATCAGTTCTTTCGAAGTGTGCTGTTTTTAACTTGTTAAGAATTGTAAGTTATTTTCTATTTTTAACCCAATTTTAATATTCTGTTACAGCGAATCTCTTATTTTAATTTGCAATCAGTTAAAAATCTGCATGCAAATATTCCGTAAAAAGAAATTTCACTTACCATTAAATAATTAGTATAAAAAATTCAGCAGATATGCGACTATAGTGTGATATATATAGGGCGAAAGAAAATTCAGTTAGCACTTTCACTATCAAAAAATATAAACACTTTAGATTTATTGATCTACACTAAGCGACAAAAGAAAAAAAAAAAAAAAGCCGCACTTGGATATTTTCCTTTTCCCTTTTTGCAACCGCCAATTTTATCATTTAAAAAGCAAATTTTCAAACAGATTTTATTACGTTGCCTTCCACGTACACTTTCGGATTGAGCCCAGGTGTTAAAAAAAAAAAAAAAAATGCAACTGTCAGGAAAATTATAATTTTAGGAAGTATTTCAAAAATGGCAAGTATAAGGCATTTAATGATGCCACAAAAAGTATTAATTTTAGAATGAAAGTCAAAAAATATTTTAATACGTGAGATGACAAATTAATTAAATGTTAACGAAATATTCCTGAGATGATTTTTAGGAAGATATAAAATTTTTTGGCTGTTTAAACAGGAAATGTGTCTTTATGCGGCCATGTTGCCCATCCAAGCGAGATGATGGCAAGTTAAGAAACAAAAGTTTAAAAAAATCGATTTGTACATGCTCATAACTTAAAAAAGATTAAAAATAAGAACATAGCAAAATAATTTCTTCAAAAACAGTGCCGGGACAATTAAGAAAAGTATGTTAAAAACCAGAAGATCTGCAAAAATAAGCCATTACTAAGGAAAATAATTAAAAAAACTAGTATGTTGTGGCCACCACGAGACTTTCTTCTATATTTTCCTATACAAATTCACTCAGTAACAATAATTAAACAAAAAAAAAAAAGTGGGACTTTGACAAAATTTTGGGTAAAATGTGAAAATTATTCTAAGTTTGTCAAAACACGGAAACCGTGGGAGTTTGATAGAATTAAGAGGAGAGAAAGAAAGAAAAAAAAAAGTGGGACTTTGACAAAATTTTGGGTAAAATGTGAAAATTTGAGTTTGTCAAAACACGGAAACCGTGGGACTTTGACAAAATTAGGGGGAAAAAGCAAAAATTAGTTTAAGTTTGTCAGAATACGGAAACAGTGGGAGTTTGATAAAATTAAAGGGGGAGAAAAAAAAAAAAAAAAAAGATTTTTTTTCTAAGTTTTTTTTCGTAAAAAGTAAAAAAAATCGATAACTTTGTTTTAAATTATCACAGATTTATAGTTCAACCATTCGTTTTAAAGGTACTGACGAGACCTTTCGAAAGATACCCATCTTGAAAATTTTTGCCCTATATCACCCTGTTAAAAATTTAGAAAAAGCGGGATGGCAACACAACCTGTAAGACGATTTTTACCAAAAGTTGATAGGCACTAATTTATGTCAAGGTGCAACTACATACCAATTTGTATGAAATTCTGTGCAGTAGTTCCAGAGATACAGTTGCCACAAAATTTTGTCACACACAAACACACACACAGACAGACAGACAGACATTTTCTAAAAATGGTAAAATCGTGTTCTACAGCTCTCAAAACGTGTAAATCCATCAAAAACCCGAAATCGAAAATTTTTACGAATCCAATACTTTCTTCTATTGAAGATAGAAGAAAGTAACAAGACTTCAGTTGACTAAAAATTTGAAAAAATTATCAGTTAAATATTAGGCCGAACTGGTTTTCTCTGATGAGTCAAGTTTATTTTATTTCGGGCTGATAAAAAAAATTGTAAGATGATAAAAATATGACCGAATTATTGAAAATTGCATTCATAAAACAGTGACACATTCTCCGTACATTATGGTACGGATGTTCATAAATTTTCAATGAGTCGGGAAATTTTTATATTCAAGGGATCAATTAACTCGAAATAAAACGTGGCCATTATAAAAAGGGCGCCTAACCGACTATTTTGAAGGTATCTTAGACTTTCCCGCAAACAGAATTTCAAGATGATATTGCACCACACTATAGGGTGTCTGTGGTGCGTTTATTCGATTCAAATTGTTAAAACCACCTATCCTATCCCATGAGCACCTATAATTCTGTAAGGAATGATATATTTTTTAACTTTAAATTAAATCCCACAAGAAACATCGTAGATTTTTTTTTTTTTTTTTTTCATCAGAGATGGAAGTATAATCTCAATCCGCTTGAAAATGTTTAGTCTATAAAAAAGCGCGGGAAAGGGGCGAGGATTAAAAAAGTGCAGCCTACAACTCTGGTAGGACTAGAAAGAAATATTTATGATATTTGGCACAGAGAAATTTCTGATATTTACATTAAAATACTGCATAATACTATGCCGTTGCGCATTAAAGCAGTAATTCCATATAAAGGTGGAATAACTCAATGCAGAAAACATATTTTTATTAAAAAATTTCTTAGATTTAACAAATAAATAGTTTTATTTCATGTAATAAAATATAACTTGTTTATATCATATAATAAATCATAATACAGTACAAAGTATATGTTTATTATGATACGTTTAAAAAGAATGTTTTATGTAGATTTTTAACAATTAATTCGTAGAGTGTAATAAAGTGAATTATTAAATCAAAAATGTACATAGGTATCATTTCATCTCTTTGATATTATGTAAACATGACAGTTTTATTTGTTTCAACCATTACCTTTGAAGTTATTACAAATTTAAAAGGTATTCTGCAGTGCGGCTTTTTTTTTTTTTTTTTGTCGCTTAGGTTTAATACATCCTTCGATTTTTTGAAAGCAATAAAGGAATGTCAATAGCAATAAAGGAATGTCTCTTTATCTCTCATATTTCCCGTTCTGTTTCCAGACGCACATGCAGTTTAAAAATATCTTTTTATAGCTTATTTATAATCATTTAAGAGCGTACAATATCTAATCTTGCAGAAAGCCGAAGCCCATGTTATTCTATGGAGAAATATTTTTTCCAAAATTACTGATTACTTACTATATTTTTTCAAATTCTGCTTTCACATTTAGAAATTTCATAACCGTTAAATTGGTATTAGTTTCCATATATATATATATATATATATATATATATATATATATATGGGTCGTTCTCAGATAATGGTAAATATTGGTTTCAGAAAAAAAATAAAAAAAAAAATTTGCTTTAATTCCTGATTTTTTTACATTAATGTAATTATCGATGTCTGCTATAGAGAAAAAAAATACCAGTAGAGATCGTTTGCCTTAATTACAGCTTAAATTATTATTTTAATTTTCCATTGCAACATGGTAATGACATTTGTGAACATGGTAATGACAGACAGAACCAAAGAAATGACCAATGGCCAAATAATCACACATTTATTTATGGACAGCTGTATTTATCATTCTAATTTGTTACAGAAAAATTAAAATGTCTAGATGATATATAGTGGTGAGATTTTTGGAATAATTTTCAACATACGAATCCTATAGCTGTCTGTTTTAACAGGCGACATAAAGTGATTTACACTTTACTGCCCAGTACGAAGCCCCATTTGCCCACCCTTCCCCAGCTTTGGTTACTTTTGCTTGTCTATTTTTCCCTTATTTTCATACGTGTAAAATATTTTATTTATTTTTTACACGAGTGATTGTGCATTTTTTGTTTTCATCCCATGCTATTTTCTATGGATTTTTTTTTTACTTTTTTCCCCTTGATTTTTTCATTCTAAAATCTAAAGTGCAGTGATTTCTGCCCACCCCCACTGAATCGTATACCAAACGAGACGTAGCTTCCTTGACGATAGCCTCAAGGCCCCATCTGCCCACCCTTCCCAGCTTCGGTTACTTTTATTTTCTCTTTATGTTCGTATTGTTGTTGCACTTTTTTTTTTTTTTAATACTTGTGATTGTGTTTTTTCATTTTCATTCCATGCTATTTTCTATGGAATTTTAATTTTTCTCCATATTTTTTGCATTCTAAAGTATGGTTGTCTCTCTCAATTAGTTTCAGTGACAATTAGTTAGAAATTAGTTAGAAATTAGTTTCAGTGACATATTTTTTGGGCAACATCCAATTAAACGATAAAATTTTAAATTGTTTTTATATTCATGCACATTAAGAAAATAAATATGAACCTCCAAGCATCCGAATAAAAGATAAATTTTTAAATTGATTTTATTACATTAGAATTTAAATTTATTTTCCAGTAAAGCATTAAAAGAGAAAGAAAGAAACTCCTTTTTATTTTTATGTAAAAATACCTTTTAAATAAATATAACTCAAAATAATACATTTGGAAATAAACTATATTATGAATTTCAATATAATGTCATTGTAAGAAAATTGAATAAGAAAAGCGTCATTAAAGGATTAATTAAAAAGGCCTTGCAAATTTTTAATCTTCATTTTTACTAATAAGAAACAGAATAATAATCTTATAAGGTTCACTTTATAAGAACAAATGAGACAAAAAGCTTTATGATAGACTAAATTAGCCCATAAAATGGAATTTTTGCAATTTCTGCTAAGGAATAGTTATAAAATGAAAAAAAAAAAAAAAGTCTAAAACTGTCCTTACCATGTTTCTAGACATCATTACCATGTTTTCAGAACACCTTGGTAATGACCACCTTGGTAATGACATTTTTAATAATAAGCCTATTTAGGGCTAAATTATAACAATTAAAAGCTAATGCAATATGTATTCTGTATGTAGCCCCGAAGATCTTTATAAATCATTCAGTAAATTTAAATTTATTAATTGTGTATTTCTGTAATAATGGACTTTGTAATGACACACAATAAATACACTGACTATAATTTTAGAACAAAAACAGCAAAATGAAATAATTTGTATTTACTTAAAATAAAAAAAACTTGTCTGCTTATAAGGGAATGAAATACTTTTCTTTTGACAGGTTGATAATTATGACAGCACCATCTAGTAGTGAGGTACTGAAAAAAAACTTACGCACCTTGGTAATGACAGTTACCCATAGGGACAAATTTTAAATACGAATAATTAATAGAATTTTTTTCTTTTATGTCTAAAGTTCCAAATATATCAAAAATAGAAAAATTAAATATACCTAGAAAATTGTTAGCTTTATTTTTAAATTTTTCAATTCTTTAAAATAAAGGTTCAAATAATAAAGTTTGGAGTTTGGGACGAGCCTTGGTAATGACATTTACAACTTTAAATTTTTTTTAAATGTTGAAATTTTACTTTTTTTGGTATTCAAATTACTGCACAGTGTAGTGCTTGAAAAGAATTGTTCAAAAAATTTTTTAACTTTCATAGCTGACTTGCTCAAGTAACATTTTTTAGCCAAGGACACAAAATTTACCATTATGTGAGAATGACCCATATATATATATATATATATATATATATATATATATATATTGAACGCTGACTTAGGTTTTTAGCTACGTTTGATGAAAATCAATTTGGTAGACTTTTTACAATTATTTAAAATGGGATTTTTGCAGGTGAATTTGCTTTGATACTTTAAAATTTGTGAACTGCTATTCTTCCAGCAACTCATGTAAGATGATAAATCACGTGCTTTTTGTGTTAGAGTATATCTAATTTATATATTGCGAATCTTTAACTGATTTTGACAAAAATTAAAAATTGACTATAAATAGTGATTATGAATTCACAATCCAAAAAATCTCTAAATTTGGCTGAAAATTGGAGTTTTTAATGATTTTTTTTTTTTTTTTTAATCAATTAAATATAATTTTTTTTAGGCCACTTGGCACTGATATTTTAAAATTTGCGAACTGTCAAACTTTCAATTTCCAACGCGTGTTAGATGAAAAGTCAACCGTTATTTGGAATGGAGTAGAAAAAGAAAACTTTTTAAAAAAATCATGAATTTTTTACCAATTTTGACAAAAATTTTAAATTATCTTTATATTGTGATTATAAGTTCACAATGTCAAAAATCTCTAAATTCAGTTGCATATTAAAGGTTTTTATAGAAAAATAATATTTAACTAAATTGAAGGTCGGGGATTTTTATCAAGCTGGATTTTTATCATCTGGTAAGTAGATTCTATTTATGCTACAGCAAATACCAGCTATAATAGTCCTATAATATTAATTAATTATTTGAATCAATGTTAAAACGCGATTTTTTTTTTTACACTGGAACACAGTAAAAAATCTGACAAAAATTATCGCTGAATATTATTTTATTTGAAAAATATATAGTTTTACATGGTTATTATTATTATTATTATTATTTTATTTTTTTTTTTTTCCTTTTGCAGATTTCGAAGTAAACACAGTGAAAATGTTCAAAAAATGGTATACAATACATTTGTTTCAAACAAGCATTATTAGCGTCAAAACAGAAAATATTTTTATTTCGTATAACACCGTTCCTCGTGATGGCCACTAAGTGAATGCTGAAAAATATATTGAAATTTTTCTTAAAATAGTCTTCAAAGATATATATTTTGTTTAGGGGTAGGATCCCACAAATTGTTACAACTTAAGTAATCTAAAAATACCCAATTTTTTACAATTCGCTTGTTCACAAACACTCGGTGTTATTAATAATTAAAATTTTATTCGAAAAACTTCGAAATAATAATAATAATAATAATAATAAAATATATATATATATATATTATTCACAAAGCATCATTTATGTATGTGAAAACAATGAATGTAGGAAACTTTTTTGTGTTGATAATAACCATTATTAAAATAAAAGTATGAAAATGTCATTGATCATTCTTATATTTTTGCTCTCATATTTATCTAATTTTTTAAGCTATTTTTATGCTAAAAATAATAAAAGGCTCACTAAAATTATTTTCACATAATAGAAAAACACTCTGCGGGTAAATGTCTCCATTGTTCTATAGTATCCTATCATCTACTTTAATATCCCGAAAACACAGTTCGGTGTCTTTAGAGGAATTCCTTTGTAGAAAATGTTAAAACGGGCTTTTCAAATACGTATATTAAGAAGAAAAAATTGTTTTAATAGAACTTCCCTCGGGACAGCCTACCTTGGTCACCCGTCACATTTACATATATACTATAAAGTGATTAAAATATCTAATGGGTATATGTGTTTGCTTAAAACTTTTTCTGTTTTCTAAACCTCTAATTATAGGAGTGGCACGATGATAGTCTTTAAAGGGGAAAATTAAACTTTTATTAAAAATAAATATGCTTTATCGTTTTATGTTTTTATACATTTATTTCTCGTTAAGGAGATTATGAAACGTAAACTTTGATATAAAACTGCTTCAGGTTTTAAATTCCGGTCATTGATAAACGTCCCATGTGAGTTTGATGCTATTTAATTCAGTGAATGCATGTGACCAGTAAGCTTTGAATATATATTCGATAGATTGTGCATGTCATAGCACTTGTAAGTTTCTTTTAAGTTTTCGATAGATTTAAAATCGTTTAGAACTTTTTATAGTTACCCATTCGTGTATTTAGAAAGAAAATATATATATATATATATTTTTTTTTTCCACAGAAGTTTTATTGAAATTAAAATTTTATTTATTTTATTTTATTTTATTATCACAGTTGAATGAGTCTCAGCACTTATTATGGCAAAACTTATATCAAGTGGATTCAAGTACACGTATTATAAACAGTCTTCACTTTTTCAGTGTTTCATCACATTTTCTCTTATAAATTGATATGCTATTAATATAACCCCCCCCCCTCACACACACACACATATATATATATATTTATATATTGAAAACCTTTTCAAACATTGAATTAGATGAAACCATGCATCACATGAAACTAGAAAAAAACACGAATATAGATTACGAAAATCAAGCATCCTTAAATTGAAACATACAACATCATTACTTTTTCAAGGGCATAGAATGAACATTGCATGTAAATTAGGTGTTATTTCTGTCTTGCTGTATGCATATTGCTAAACATTTACAACAAGCTATTCCCAATAACACCCAAAAGACAAGCAAAAAATTAAATCTGAAGGAATAATAGGGAAAAAACCAAGTGAGAAAAAAACATATTTACCACTTTTTATCATAATAATTAAATTTAATCCTAATAATAACTAATAAAACTAAAGTTTAACTTACATTACTCCTGAAATAACCTGCTGAATTTACCTTAATCACAACACAACAATGAGGCTGAATACAGTTAAATTCGCAGTTAATTTTGGAATAGTATTTATCAACTGAACGATTAAGTTAATAAAATTCAGTGATTTGTTTCTATTTCTTTACTAACAATCCTTAAAATTATAATTTAAAATTAAATTTTCTTTAATTAAATTTTTGATTTAAAACTGTGATTAATTTGATTTACGTAAATTTGCAATTCATAAGTGTCATGCATTCATTGATTCAAAAGAAATAAAATAGAGAGCAATGAGCGCCATCTGTAGATCTATAAATATTCTTTGAAATTTATTGATTGGGCCTGACGCACAGGCACCCGGGACCCGTGCCCTGGACACGAAATTTCAAAAGTTCATAAAATTTTACTGAAAATTAAAAATATCTTATTTAAATTTCCAAGTTTTTTCCTTTACCTCAGCCATATTTCACTTACATTTGTAAAATTTTAAATAAAATCTATCATTGGGTCTAATGGAATAATTTGATTTAGCTTTAAGGAGAACAAAAGCAAAAATAATCCTCTTTTAATCAAATACCTTTTTCAGTTGACTTGTTTGATTAGCAAAAATTGTGTCAAAATAGAAACCAATTAAATAAAGAAATAGATTTTTTTTTTTTTTTTTTTTTATAAGACAGCTGAAGTTTATTTTTTTTCAACTTTGGATGGAAGAAGGTGGTGTCTTCTTGCACCCTTGTTCACTATGCCCTGACAGTTTTTAAAAAATTCACTCGAATTCTCAGGAGGCACAAAAATTTTTAGTCGGGCTCTGGGTCTAACACTCTTTACAATTTTTATTCAATGTGCAGTTTTTATTTATTTATTTACTTTTTATTTTTTTATATTTATTCATTTATTTATACTTTTTTTTTACAATATATCTCAAACAAATGATCTTGCGGAATTCTTCATCGCGTATGAATTTTTTATGTTAGTTTATGAAATTGTTATATTTTAAAAATGTTATCCTTAAAACTGTGTCGTTATTCACTGAACAAATAAAATATCTGTCTGTTGTATTTTAAACTAATCGGACGAAATTGCTTGTCTAATAACAACGCTCAGGTTCGATGTTTTCAAACTAAATTGCCCATAAAGAATCTTGACTTCGGAATGAAGAGATAAATACAGTTTTTATTTAGTAGACAAAATAGCTGAACATCAGAAAACAAGTATCCTAAAAAATATAGTGGCATCATAATCAAATTTAAAGAACATTCTGTTTGGGGATTGCAAGGAATGAGAGAAAGAGAGCGATGAAGAATATGTAATCCTAATCCAGTATTTATTCAGTAAAATATAATTTCAAATGATTTCCTTTTTTTTTTTTTTTTTTTTTTTTTTTTAAATATTGATACAGAATTAGAAAAATAAATTAGCAGTATGGTTTTTATATAACTCCTGTACCGAATTAGTTCAATTGCATAAGGCATTTTTTATTTTTAAATGTACCTTGAAAATGAGATAAAAGTGCATATACAGTGCGTTGCACGAATTTAAACGCACCTTTTCCAATAACCAGAAATAAAATTTTTAGATTTTTAAAAGAAGGAATATGACTTACAGTTATTACATATGACTAACAACTGAATAAGGTGCTTTGAGCACGTATGTTTAGGCTCATGCAAGCTTATGTAAATGAGTGTTTAAGCATATTCTTATTTTTCACTATTTTCCAGTTGTTGCACGAAATTAAACGCACTCTGTATTTTGCGCTTAAAATTTGACAGAGCCACCGGAATTAAATTAAAACACAGATAGTCGTGTTGCTAAAGTTCTCTAAAAACAGTTTTAATGCTTGAGTGCAAAATTTACAGAGTTTGTTCAGGGTGGCAAGAGGGAAAACTTTGACAGTAGATGAGAGGATAAAAATCGACTTTATGCGTGGTAAAGACTTTAGCAATCGTGAAACTGGGCGGAGAATTGGAAGAAGTAAGAGTGTTGGGCGAAATTATATAAAAAAAGGAGCAAATTATGGTAAAAAGCGTATAAGAAACGAACAGGAAAGCTCACCAGTTACGACAAACGTCGAATATACAACGCTGCAAAGTATAAGAATATTTCCTGTGCGAAGATAAAGGCTCAATACAAGCTGGGTGTTCATCGGACAACCATACTGAAAGCTATCAAAGCTGCAACTTTCATTAAATTTAAGAAAATGAAGGCGAAACCACCCCTCGCTCAAAAGCACAAAGATATGCGGTTGAAATGGGCAAGAAAATGGATTCTAGATCGACTAAATTGAGAAAAAGTCATCTTCTCAGAGGAAAAAAAGTTTAATCTCGATGGCCCGGATGGATTTCATAGCTACTGGCACGATTTGAGAACCGAAGAAATGTACTGTTCAAAACGTCAATCTGGAGGGGTGTCTGTCATGGTGTTGCAGTCATAGGTTTTAAAGGGACTTTCAAATTAGAGTTCGTGGAGAACATTATGAACTCTATAGATTATGTCCAGATGCTCACAAGGAACCTCCGCCGTGAACCAGTCAAGAAAGCTAGAAGAAATTATATTTTTCAGCAAGATTGTGCATCTGTACATACAACCCATATCGTGAAAAAGTGGTTCCGTGACAATAAAATTAAAGTTCTGAATTAGCCCTCAAAAAGCCATGATTTAAACATAATGGAGAACGTATGGGGCATTTGGTTCGCCTTGTTTACGTAAACGGAAGGCAGTTTAACACAAAATATGAACTAAAATTGGCCATTCTATTAGCTTGGAAGACATTCAGCTTAGATGACCTCATGCCACTATATCAGTCAATGCCAAGGCGTTTACTGGCTGTTCTAGAAACCTATGGTGGCTTTACGAAGTATTAGATACAATATTTGTTACTCAGTTATTTATTTTTTACATGTGCGTTTAAATTCGTGCAACACGTATTTTTGTCATAAATTCAATAAAATTATTTTCTAAAAAATCATATTGGTCTTTCATTGTTTTGACACGTATTTTCATTTCTTGAATCATACACATACAGTTTGCATCAAGTGTCACACATTCATATTTTCTTATTACACTTCTATACCATTCTAATTTTTAAAGCTAAGGTGCGTTTATATTAATGCAACGCACTGTATATACTGTAATATTTTAACTACTATTTTTATGTTTAATTCTGAAAGAAAAAAATCACTTGTTTTCCCCCTTTTTTTAAACAGTTATTAAAATTTTAAACCTTATTATTCATTGCATCTTTTCTTTGTGTTTTCCCATTAACAAAGGGTTTTGTTATATATTTATCACAATAAAACTAAATCAACATTTTACTTATATAACACAGGCCTAAAAATAACTAAACAAATAATTAATCAAAATTAATTCAAATAGCTGAATTAAATTTTTTTGTTAAGCTTTATATTTTCGAGGATGCTAAACTGTACTTTTTTTTTTTTTTGCCAAAAAATAATAGGGATAAAAAACTACTCATTTTATTACTTTAAACTAAACATATTCTTCTTCGTATTAAACAAACAATTCCTTCATGGTAGAGTTATTTATTATACGTTCACTCTTTTCGCATGTAAAACCGTTTCTTTTCTTTTTGATGCCCTTCCGAACACGCTTTCGCATTCATCCCTAAAACTGCAACCCCTCCCAATTACCGCTATTTTCCCATTTGTATTACTTTTTTAAAATTCACTCTTATAAGACATGTTTTAAATTAAGGAATAATTATTAAATATGAGTTTTAATAATAAATAAATAAATGGAATAAAATAAAATAAATAAAATGCCATGAAGGATTTCTTTTCTTTTCTCTCTCTCTCTCTCTCCCTCTCTCTTATTTATTTATTTATTTATTTATTTTTTTTTCGATTTTAGTGTGTAAAAAATTATATTCAAGGAAAAGAGAAAAAAATTCTATTCAGTTTTTTTTAGCTTAGTACATCCTGCTTCATGTGATTGAACACCACCAACCGCTCTTCTTCTTTCGCTTTACCATAGTAATTCATCTTCAAATATCCCAGATTGCAGTTTATTAATATGAAAATTCAATTCCCCTAATTTTAATGTAACGTTTTGGTGTACGTAGTGTCGGTGAAAGGTGAAAGATCTTAAATGAATTTTGTTTTTGTTTTTGTTTTATCGGTTTTATTCCCAACACTTTTCTTTCCTTTCTTTTCTTTTCTTTTCTTTCTTTCTTTCTTTTCTTTTCTTTTTTTTTTTTTTTTTTAGTTACGTTATTTAAAAAATATTTATTCAGTAAAATATAATTTCAAATGATTTTTTTTTTTTTTTAAATATTGATACAGAATTAGAAAATTAAATTAGCAGTATGATTTTTATATAACTCCTGTACCGAAATTAGTTCAATTGCATAAGGCATTTTTTTTTTTTATGTACCTTGAAAATGAGATAAAAGTGCATATATATACTGTAATATTTTAACTACTATTTTTATGTTTAATTCTGAAAGAAAAAAATCACTTGTTTTTCCCCCCTTTTTTTTTTTTTTTAAACAGTTATTAAAATTTTAAACCTTATTATTCATTGCATCTTTTCTTTGTGTTTTCCCATTAACAAAGGGTTTTGTTATATATTTATCACGATAAAACTTAATCAACATTTTACTTATATAACACGGGCCTAAAAATAAGTAAACAAATAATTAATCAAAATTAATTCAAATAGCTGAATTAAATTTTTTTGTTAAGCTTTATATTTTCGAGGATGCTAAACTGTACTTTTTTTTTTTTTGCCAAAAAATAATAGGGATAAAAAACTACTCATTTTATTACATTAAACTAAACATATTCTTCCTCGTATTAAACAAACAATTCCTTCATGGTAGACTTATTCATTATACGTTCACTCTTTTTGCATGTAAAACCGTTTCTTTCTTTTTGATGCCCTTCCGAACACGCTTTCGCATTCATCCCTAAAACTGCAACCCCTCCCAATTACCGCTATTTTCCCATTTGTATTACTTTTTAAAAATTCAGTCTTATAAGAAATGTTTTAAATTAAGGAATAATTATTAAATATGAGTTTTAATAATAAATAAATAAATGGAATAAAATAAAATAAATAAAATGCCATGAAGGATTTCTTTTCTTTTCTCTCTCTCTCTCTCTCTCTCTCTCTTTTTTTTTTTTTTTTTTTTTTTTTTTTTTTGATTTTAGTGTGTAAAAAATTATATTCAAGAAAAAGTAAAAAAAAAATCTATTCAGTTTTTTTGGTTAAAGGCTTGTCTAATTAGACAGTACTTTTTGGAATTTGTTTATATATATGAGTCCTTTCATATAAATTCAAGGAAGTGTGTTGTTCGACTATTTTTGTTTCTTTTGATACTCGTGTCCCTTATAGGTACATATGAGAGATGTTCAAAACAACTTTTATTTTTTCTCTACTATTAGCCTGGGATTTCATATAGGTCATCAAAAGTCGTTCTCCTGGTCAAAAATGGGATTATTAGACCTTTATATTTTGGCAAATATGTCTTTGAATTAAATTTATGAGTGCTAATTTTAAATATTAGTATCAAAGTACATAAGGTAAAGGTGTCCCATCCTTAGTTATACTGCTGTAACTTAATAATTAAAATAATTGCAATAGGTCAAATGTAAATTTTTTTTAATTTCGATAGTGAATAACTTTTCTAGGGAATAAACCCACAGAAATAAAATATCCCAAAAAAATTATATCTGGAATCACTCTAATGAGAAAATTTAATTGTAATTGTGTGGTTTTTAACCCTTTACAGTTTATAGGTCTCCCAAATGTCAGAAAAAATGACAAAAATGACATTTCAAGACCTCCATAAACAAAAAGGTTATGAAATTAAAAAAAAAAAAAAAAAAAAAAAAAAAAAATCTTTACCAATTTATTAATCTATTAAAGTATTATGTATATGTTACCGCTAAAGTGCAGAAATCAGTTAATCTGCTGATTAGCTAGGTAATCTGCACATTAACTAGGGTGATTCGTTGAAGTGCTGAAAATTGTTTCATTTCTCAAATTGCCAAGTTAATCTGCGAATTACCTAGATAATCTGCGCATTACCGACTAGACACTCGTTAATCGGCCCATTACCTACTAAGCACTCGTTAAAGTGAAAATAAGGTCTTTGGTGGAAAACAGCAACGTTTGCAGGCACAAGGTTTTTGTATTTTTCCACATAGGTTGAGTCCAGTTATAACAATAGGTACATACTTAGTTCCATAATATATAATTAATAAAGATCTTTCATTTAAAGTTAACTAATTTCTTTTTCCCACGTAAGTTGGGGACTTGGCTTATTTTTGGGTATTCACACGTGTAAATTTACCACACATTATATTTTGGCCTGCTGATTCTAAACCCGTAATGATTTTTTTCCCACATAGGTTGGGGTCAATGTAAAAATTATTGAATTTACATAGGTTAGGGCAAGTTTCTTTTTTTAGGTTTCTTTGCATAATAACAATAATAACTTTTCAATACATGTTACTTAAAGTAGTTTTCATAAGTTTCCACCACTTTTACTAATCACACATAGGTTGAGGCCTACATTTTCAATGTTCTTTTTTACCAGCATATTTGTAATTCTCAACTGAAAATTCTAGTATTTAACAAATATTTCAATTATTTAACAACTAACCCTTTAGATTTTGTAATTAATGGAGCATTACATTATTTTATTTTTGGAAAGAAGTTCCTCAACGCGGGTTGCGGTAGTGAGTTAACTAGCAGAAAACGTCACGTAACGAAAAACCTTTACGCTTGTTTGTGGCAACTGTATCTCCAGAACTACTGCTCACAATTTAAATTTATCTGTACTTGCACCTTGACCTAAATTAGTGCCCTATACCTCCGTTTCTATTGCGTATAATCAAACAAAACTTGATATGTAAGAAGGTCCTTATGAGACACTATGCTGATTGAATTTGAATGCTTATCGGCCAACAGGTGGCGCTGCTATATAAGGATTTGCTCAATTTAAGGAAGGCTATATCTCAGGGGCTACGGCACAGAATTGCATAAAAATTTATGTAGCAATAAATTTTTATTGCTACATAAAAATTACGTTGAACTAATTTATGTACCTTCACATAAATTAGTTTCTATCAAATTTTGGTGTCAACCGCTCAACAGGTGGCGCTGCCGAACAACGATTACTGAAATTTAAGTAAAGGCTATATCTCATGTTCTATGGCGTCTAATCAAACAAAACTTGATATGTGAGAAGGCCATTATGAGACATTATGCTGATTCATTAGATGCTTTTAAGTCAATAGATGGAGCTGCTGTACTGGAAATTTCTTCGATAACGGTGAGGCTGTATCTCAGCTTGTATGTCATAAAACGAAACTTGATATGTGAGTGATAAGAAGAATGAGATGAAAAATGCAATGAAATTATATTTTTATAAAGTTTTTGCAAATGAATTATTTATTTATTATTAATCATGTATAGTGGATATTAACGTTAAATAGTGACTAAATTACAAGCTTTGTGGATTAATGAATCTGATCTTTATTATATAAGATATATATATATATATCTACCTCACTGTAAATGAATCTGAAAACGCACGAAACTCGGTTCCACGGCAATCACTATCACGCATGTTAAAAAAAAAAAAAGCATCACTGGACACCCCTAACACACTGTGCATGAATCTGAAAATGCATGAAACTCGGTTGCGCAGCAATCACTATAACGCATGTTAAAACAAAAAAAAAAAAAACATCACTGGACACCCCTACCCGCTGTGCATGAATCTGAAAACGCACGAAACTCGTTTTTGCAGCAATCACTGTCAAGCATGTTAAAACAAAAAACATCACTGGAAACCCCTACCTCAAATCAATGAAAATCAAATAAACAATCAAATCTCTCGTAATTCCTCAAAGCGTAGCTCTAGTTCAACGTAAAATGCACTCAAATCAATGAAAATCAAATAAACCAATCAAATCTCACGTAATTTCTCAAAACGTAGCTCTAGTTCAACGTAAAATACACTCAAATCAATGACAGTCAAATAAACCAATCAAATCTCTTGTAATTCCTCAAAATGTAGCTCTAGTTCAACGTAAAATACACTCAAATCAATGAAAATCAAATAACCAATCAAATCTCTCGTAATTCCTCACAACGTAGCTCTAGTTCAACGTAAAATGCACTCAAATCAATGAAAATCAAATAAACCAATCAAATCTCTTATAATTCCTCACAACGTAGCTCTAGTTCAACGTAAAATACACTCAAATCAATAACAGCCAAAGAAACCAATCAAATCTTTCGTAATTCCTCATAACGTAGCTCTATTTCAACGTAAAATACACTCAAATCATTGAAAATCAAATAAACCAATCAAATCTCTTGTAATTCCTCATAACGTAGCTGTAGTTCAATGTAAAATACACTTTAAATCAATGAAAATCACATAAACCAATCAAATCTCTCCTAAGATTCTCCATGCTGCGTCATTATAGAAATGGGAAGTTTTATTTTCATATTTTTATTAATTAAAAGAAAACTAATCAAAAATTCGAATATCTGACTTCGATGTGCACAATGACCCTTCGGAGGGCACCTTTGTGTTAAATCACGTGACTGTCCGAGCTACCGTTTTCGAGAACAGTGAAATATGCATATATATATATATACAAATATTGCTCACTTTATAGTATAAAATATATTTGTAGCAAAAAGAAAAACATTTTTTGACTTTTTGTATTTGATGAAGAAAATTTGCTCATTCCATGTGCTAACAAATAAATTCAGATAAGAAATGTGGGGAAAATATCCAAATTGGATTTGAAAAATGTTAAATTAGGTTTTAAAACGTAATGGTTAAAAACGCACAGATTTATTATTATTATTTATTTATATGTAATGACTATTTATTTATTTTACCTCTCTCACTTATTATTATTTTTACTCCATTGTATTCAACTTTCAAAACGGAACAAAATTACTGCATTATCTCTGAAATAAAGGATACATTAAAATTTGTGTGTTTAATAATTTTAGGGGTTATAAATTAATGATACACTTCAGTTTTATTTATTTATTAGATTTCATTTATACATATGTAAATCATTTCTGAAATTATAACCAGATATGAGGCTACAATTTATTATGAACTAGACTAGCAAGTTTGGGGATGCTTCATAACACCGCCAGTACGAATATATTTTCGGATGTGGCGAATGGATTTCAAGTCAAGCAGTTTCGTTGCTGATATTCAATGCATAGTTTAAAAACTTTAAAAAGCTATAAAACAGCAGTGTAGCTGTCTAAAAGAGCCAAAAAACTCTCCCCAAGTGCGCGAACTGTGTTTGAATAGACAACTTTCGATTTAAACTACTTTTGATTTTATCACCTTTTAAAATATTATTAGTCTATATTGAACACTATATTTTAAAAAATGATGCTTTGGGAACTTGAAAAAAATCAATTAAGTGGTCAATTCACTTCACAGTTGCGTTGTTGCGTATATAATTTGTTATAGAGTTTATAGACTATGTATCGTACATTGCTGAATGGTAAAAAAAATCTTTGGCTGGAAAGAACTTCTAAAAATTCCTCACCCCTGTGAACCAGTATAAATTCTTGGTTTAATACTGATAATGCTGAATTTTAAATTCTATATAAAATATGCTAAAACAATGATTATTAAGAAAACTATGCATCTAATATTAATTGTGTAAAGCCAGCAATATATGTAGCTTTTATTAAATGTATTGTTGCAAATCGGAAGTTACATTACTGTCATTTAAATGTACATAATCAAGGATTTCTACATCTTATTTGATTTGTGAATCAGATTATAGAAACTTTTTTTATACAACACAAAATCCAAATTATAGAAATAGTACATAAAAGGAAATTGATGTAACAGCTGTTTAGTTTTCCTATTTTGTGTTATGAATTATTTTCTGAATGAAGAAGGTCATACATTTTGTTGCTCATTTGACAATGATAACAAAATTTGTAACACGTTTCAGGATTTTTTTTGCGTTTTTGTCGTGAAATAGTCCAGAGGCCTAGGAATTTCGTGTGATCATCAACAATGTGTCGCAGATGCAGACACAACAGAACAGAAAACTCTGAAATAATGGATGAGTGGGTGGAAAGGAATGTACAGAAAAATACTTTTCATTTCCAGATAATTTAGATTTCTAGATTTTTTTTTTCTTTTCTTTTAATAAATAGTACATAGAAACCTCCCTAAGAGGGTTACCCATCGTGTCATAAAAAAATGGACCTTTAGAAAAGTGGTCTTTTAATAGAATTTATTTAGAAAATATTAATTCCAACAAGTATTATAAATTGAAGAGTATGCAAATTTACACTTTTTGTCTATATAGCTTTTAAATAATTATTAATGTTAGTTTGTTTGAATTTTGAGAGAATTTTCTCAATAATCTTGTTTTCTCAGACATTTTTTACATACCAGAACTTAAATTCTGCAGTTTAGCATCATTTCTGAGCGGAAAAGAAGTTATCTGTAAATTTCCACTGAAATTTCTTGTCGGAAAATACGAATTTTAGCTCTTAGTTTTTCATCATAACTGTGATTTAAAATTAAACTTGCCATTTAAAGTCTATGTTTTCCATTAAGAAGCCATAGCTTCTAAGTTTTATAGCGAATACAATGACATAAAATTTCCTTTTCGAAGCTTGAATATCATCTCTAATCATATACTAAGCAGAAATATGAATTCTACGCCTAAATTATTACTACACATATGACAGTTAACCTTATAATTACATAGTAGACGGTGTGGTGATTAATTAAAACTTATTATAATTTTTTTTATAATCCAACAACATGATCCCATTTTTAAACATTGCGTTGTTCAAATACTAAAATATATGCAATAACCCTATTTATTTTTTATTAACTTCCAAATTTATTAATCTAACTTAAATATCAATGTTTTTTTTTATTTATTCTTAATATCTGTTTCTTATTCATCATTCAGCCTATAAAAAAATTAATTAATTGCACACACATTTATCTAAAAAAAAAAAAAAAAAAAAAAAGAGTTATAAACTAGACACAACATCTAGTATTTATTCTCAAATATGCCATTTATTTATCAATTCATAAAAAAATGCTGGGATATAAATTTATTATTAATCAATTTATATTTTATCAATTTCAAAAGGATGTTTGCCACAAAATAAAATTGAATAGCCACTTACCCTTGGTATTTAGATGGGTGCGGCACTTCCAGAAATTATTATTACTAGACAACTGCGTATAGTCCATAGTTTGTATTAACACTATCCACACACATAAAGAGTTCGCATACGGAATTTACGAAGTCCACACTCATGAAAATTGTTATGAAATATAATTATTACACACGAAGATCGTTGAGTCCGTATACGTTATTCAAGGAAATCTACACATATGAAGTTCGTTATGAAATTATTTTGTTTCGACAATAGAATTATAACACACGAAGATTGTTGAGTACACATACAATATTTATTTTGTTTGAAGAATCTAATTATAGCACACGAAGATCGTTGAGTCCACACATATGAAAAATTTTCATAGATGAAACGATTTTTTTTCGTATTATAGTTCATAGAGCATACTTCATAAAATAAACTAATTCTTTGCTCCATTTCGAAGTATGAGGGATCATCCCGAAAATAGTCTCTTCGAATATATGAAGAATTTTAATATTATATTTCAAGGAGCATATTTATCAAAAGCAAATAATTATCAAATTCGACTTAGATGAAATTTCATATTTCTTCTTCTTTTTTAACATTCTTCAAGACTGCTTAGCGAGAGAGTTCCGAGAGATCTTCTAATAATATTTTTTACTCATCAAAACATCTCCGAGAGATCTTCTAACCATCATTTTTTTTTTTTTTTTTTTTTTTAGATTCATTGAGAGGGGCTGAACCCTTCTTTTTATTTTTATTTATCTATTTTTATTGGTAGCTTGTTTCACCAATAGCTAAGAATCTCATTAGAAATTCCCCATGCTCTTTTCTTTGAATTTTCTGTCCGCTCTTCCAAGGTCCGCACGATGGTTTTACAGCATAGCATCGCTGGAGCATCATTTCCCTTTCTTCTCTTTAGAAACATCTGTTCTGTCCGTGGGGTGGTCCAAACCTCTTGTTTCTCCCTTTGTATTGTAGCGTTAGTTTTATTGCTTTATGGTTTAAAAGCGTCCATTTTCCCATCCACATAAAAAATAACGGAAGGAAGAAAAGCTTTATCACAAACCCATCTCTTTTATTTATACATCTAAATAATTCTTTAGGTTGGTAAGTGGCTATTTGTGGCACTTTACATGATATGGGAATTAGGATATTTCCCATATTATTATCCCCCGTCCTATAAGTATAAGAAAAAAAATGTAATATCATAAAAGATACATCTTCATACCAGAAAAAAAATTAAATGAACAAATTCTAGGATACTATAATAATATACTTCGTTTGGATAGATGTTGTACATACATAATTGCTTGAACTAAAAACATAAAATCATAATACCTGTTTTATATATACATTCTTTCTTTAAAATAAACATAAAATAATAATAATACTTTGTTTACATATATGTACAGTTGGGGGAAAAAAACGTAACACTCAATGTAACTTCGTTGCTAATCAATGTAGGAAAATGTAATAGGTATCATTCGACGGGGACAAATTCTAGGATACTATAATAATATACTTCGTTTGGATAGATATATGTACATTGTACATACATAATTGCTTAAACTAAAAGCATAAAATCATAATACCTGTTTTATATATACATTCTTTCTTTAAAATAAACATAAAATAATAATAATACTTTGTTTACATATATGTACAGTTGGGGGAAAAAAACGTAACACTCAATGTAACTTCGTTGCTAATCAATGTAGGAAAATGTAATAGGTATCATTCGACGGGGACAAATTCTAGGATACTATAATAATATACTTCGTTTGGATAGATATATGTACATTGTACATACATAATTGCTTGAACTAAAAACATAAAATCATAATACCTGTTTTATATATACATTCTTTCTTTAAAATAAACATAAAATAATAATAATACTTTGTTTATATATATGTACAGTTGGGGGAAAAAAACGTAACACTCAATGTAACTTCGTTGCTAATCAATGTAGGAAAATGTAATAGGTATCATTCGACGGGGACAAATTCTAGGATACTATAATAATATACTTCGTTTGGATAGATATATGTACATTGTACATACATAATTGCTTGAACTAAAAACATAAAATCATAATACCTGTTTTATATATACATTCTTTCTTTAAAATAAACATAAAATAATAATAATACTTTGTTTACATATATGTACAGTTGGGGGAAAAAAACGTAACACTCAATGTAACTTCGTTGCTAATCAATGTAGGAAAATGTAATAGGTATCATTCGACGGGGACAAATTCTAGGATACTATAATAATATACTTCGTTTGGATAGATATATGTACATTGTACATACATAATTGCTTGAACTAAAAACATAAAATCATAATACCTGTTTTATATATACATTCTTTCTTTAAAATAAACATAAAATAATAATAATACTTTGTTTACATATATGTACAGTTGGGGGAAAAAAACGTAACACTCAATGTAACTTCGTTGCTAATCAATGTAGGAAAATGTAATAGGTATCATTCGACGGGGAATTGTGAGTAGTTTCAGAAAATGAACTGAAATTTTGAATTGGGGGTTGTCTACATATTAAAACACGCACCAACTTTGATTTTTTCAATGGTAATACCCCATTTTTATTTTATATTTGAATTCTTGGGATCGCGACAACGCGAAAAAGGATATTGGTTGTATATTTTACTTATTTTTTCACAGAGTTATAAGCGTTCAAAATTTGAAGGTGCTAATGTTAAATTCATATTTCAAACTTTTATGAATATCTTCACAAAAAACAACTTGATCGATATAATTTTTTGTTACGAGATACAGTGAAGAAACATAATCCATCATTACTTTTGTTTTTGAAAAATATTTTTAACTCTGAAAAATATTAATAAATTCATATTCATAAAAATTATGAATTATGACCTATATTAATTTTTAAATAAAATGAATCCTAATGCTCAAAAATATGGGTGTCCAAATTTGCAGCTCATTCAGTTATTAGTTTTCGAGATATAAATAAATCTTTCTTTTGGAGTGGTTTAGGGGGCCGTCTGTTATAAAGTTTTACATGAGATAACGAATCAAATCTTAAAAAATAACAAAGAAAATTAAACAAAAATTATTTTTATTTTTTATTTACGGGTCAAATTATATTACAACAACGTCAAACGCAAAGAAATGAAACAAAAATGAGGATTTTTAGGCATTAGTGTTAGCATCAAGAATTCCTGTTTTCTAAAGAAGACAAGCCCCGCCCTCATCGTTCTTCAAAATGAAACAATACAGAAAAGAAAAGTAAATGTGACATTGAGTGATGAATTCGTGTTAAACCCCTTATTTTATGTTGACAAAAATATGCACAAGTGATATTTACTTCATCGATTACTGGTGATAAATTTTGAATCTTTTAAACGAACACTAGAAGAAAAAAATTAACTAAATAGGCGGGGTTTACTGTTTTAAATAGAAAAATAGGTTTAATGTAAAAATTATCAGTTAAAAAAAAAACGAATAGAATTGGAATGCAAGGCAAACTTGTAAAACCGTTTCTTAACTACCGTCATAGTTAAAGGCTTAATCATTTGCTTCATATATTGCTTTATTTTTATTTATTTATTTATTTATTTATATTGTAGGGGGGAAGATTATTATTTTAAGGATACTTTACTCTTTAAAATTTTATTAATATACTTTAACTTTATATATTTTTTAAAATATACTTTAACTTTTATAAATATATTTTAAAACTTTTTGTGACCGCAGGATTTTGTCTTTTTGACAGTAAGATCCGCCTACGGGCGTTACTCTCTCAAAATAAAATATTTCAGAACAAATTTTCTGTATTCACAATTATAATACAAATGGATATACATTATAATTATATTCTTTCGAATCAATATATTTCTATCCATAGTATATTATATTGCAAAAATATGAACACTGGGTACGCATTTAAGAAATATGTAACACACAAATTACGAAAGAAGCGTCCACTGATAGAGTTACAGATTTTCAAATGAAACGAATCTACGTCAGCAGTCGCGAAAAGGTTAATTAAGAAATTATAAAACGAATCGTACAGTTCCAAAGAGTTCAACTGACCAAAAACTGGTAAGTGCGATTAAAATTGTGGCCCGGTCATATACAAAGTTATTAGCAATAAAGTACAATAGAAACTGAGATATAGCCTTCCTCTTCTCGGGGTAAATAACAGCAGAACAACTTATCGGCCGACATGCACATAAATTAAATCAACCAGATGTTTCATATTGGCCCTCTCACATATCAAGTTTTGTTTGATTATATAAAATAGAACCTGAGATATAGCCCCCCGTTAAATGAAAAAAATTGCAGTAGAGCAGCTCCACTTATAAGGCGATTTGGACAAAAAGTTAATAGACACTAATTTATGTCATGGTGCAACTACTTACAAATTTATATGTAACTCTGTGCATTAGTTCTTGAGATACAGTTAGAACAAAATTTTTGTCACACATAGACATTTTCTAAAAATATCATGGTCAAAACTTGTTCTGGAACTCTCAAAACGTGTATATTCATGGAAAACTGGAAGCTGAAAATTTTTACAAATCCAATACTTTCTCCTATTGAATATAGAATGGAAAAACTGGAATGCTCCAAATTTGTAAAAGAAAGAAAGATGCTGCTAAAAGGGAAAAAACTGGAAATTTTGTATTTTTCCCCGACAAATTTTAGGAGTATGCCCCGATGGGGGGGCACGGACTCCCCAAAGGGGGGCTTGTGCCCCCCCAGCCCCCTAGCTGGCGCCACCCCTGAGTGGACCACAAGCCTTACTGCATCAAATTAGACTAAGGTTTTGGATAATTAATGGGCGTAGTATATACAGAAAGGTAGTGCACAACTGCATTAAGAGTTATAAGATGAATCCTATTTTTTTTTTTTTTTTTTTACGAAAATATGGCAAATTTGCCTAGAGAGAGAGTGTAATTGTAAATTATCCATTTAATGTTTCGGGTGTTGACTTTTGTGGTCCATTTTACATCAAGTACAAAGAGCAGCGGAAGGTCTTATATAATAAAATATATGTTTTCAGTTTTATATGTTTTGTGTCAAAGGTTGTGCATATTAATATGGTAACTGACTTAACAAGTAATGCATACATCGCAACACTTAAGCGTTTCATTGCTAGAAGAGGCAAATGTGGTAAGCTCTATTCTGATAATGCAAAAAATTTTGTCGGTGCCAATTTTGAACTTAAAAAATTATTTAACTTGATTTTTAAACCGGGTGAGACCCTCGCGAATTATATGGCCTCTGAGAGAATTGACTGGAATTTCCTTCCCCCTAGAGCACCAAATTTTGGAGGTCTCTGGGAGGCAGGAGTAAAATCCTTCAAGTTTTATTTAAGAAGAGTAGTGGGTAATTTGAAATTAATATACGAAGAATTCCTCACAGTGATTACTCAAATAGAGTGCATGTTGAATTCTCGTCCTCTCACCACGCATTCATCTGACATTGACGATATAAATTTTTTAACTCCAGGTCATTTCCTCATTGGACGACCTTTTAGTGCGCTTATAGAGCCAGATTTATCAAAATTTAAGGAATCAAGATTGGTATCCTGGGAAAAAATAGCCAGATTAAATCAAATTATTTGGAAAAGATGGTCAAATTCTTATTTGAGCCATCTCAAGCAAAGAACAAAATGGTTTTTTGATAAAAGTAACGTAAAGATCGGTAATCTGGTTATTTTGAAAGAGGAGAGTTTGCCACACACAATGCCAGTGGGCTTTAAGAAGAATTTGTGAATGTTTGCAAAATATCATTATTACCAATGAAAATTTAAGTTATTAATATTTAATATTTACTTGTACACAAATTATTAGTTTTCTTGTCCTGTGTATTAAATTGTCGCATTATTAATATTGTCATTCTTATGAATAGCCTTTGAGTATGTATTATATTTCTTCATGTGTGGATTACATTATACAACTATATTGTTTTTTGGAAAAAAAAAATATATATATATATATGTATATTAGTTTCTAACAGTGATTGAATGTTTAATTTAATAAACATTGCAATGGGGGCCGGTATGTTACGCTTGCATGCGTTAACACCGCGCCACCTATAACTTGTTTTCTTCGTAAAGAACTTTGAAGTGAAGCAAAGAGAGTTTATGTTGTGAAGTGTTTGTGTTCGGCAGCCGCAATGAATGTGATGTTGTGAAATAAATAAAATATGAGTGATTCAAGTGTGTATTTGTGTTATAAATAAGTATTAAGTGCCTTTACAAGCACCATCTATAGGAACATGCTGGAACTATTTTTTTCCTCCCCCAAACAAAATTACATTGCCTCACGATTGCTCTGGTAAAATTTCAAATCACGCTGATGGGTAGTTTTAAAATTACAGCGTTTTGAAATCGTAATTTTAATTATAATCACCCTGTATGTATGTATGTATGTATGTATATATATAGGGTTAATGCCTACCAGTCCTCACAGGTAATTTTAATTGGAAGAAATTTTATTCTTATTGGTCTATGTGGTTTCAGTGGTCTTAAACCTGCTGTTCGGCTTTTACTACGTTTTAAAAATTATCAATATGTATATATATACATATATATATCTATCATTATTACGTTAACTATCTTGTTTTTTTATCGCGTAAAACTAAAATTTATATATTTAAAACGGAATTTTATAGGTTGTAGAGAGTTTTTGAAAAATCTTCTTTAAGAAATAGAAATTAGTTAAACACAAAATATAATAAAAAATGTGTTTTTTATTATATTGTTGATAAAATTACATGAATTTTCAAGGGATTTCTATAAACCAGAGTGTTTAGCAGTGACATAGATAAACGAGGGGGAGTATATATAATTAAGATTATTTTCATTTGTCAGTGCAATAGATTTCGGATTATCCGGCTTTCGACTTTATGGCCAATGAAAAAAAAAAATACTGAATTAAAATCATGAATTATTATTATTTGTTAATCCGTTGAAAGTTGATACTTGCTATGTATATATCTATAATCTTCCTATAGAGAGATTTTGCTACTTGGTTTCTTTAATAAAGTACGGCAGAACTCGCATTTTCTGCATCTATTTTGTTCATAGTACGGATGATGGAAAACCTTCAATCAGCAAAATGCCTCTTTGTGATCTTTGATGAACTGGCACGCGAGTACGTTTATCTCAAAGTCGTTATTCTGTAAATTTCTGGGCTGGCATTGCCGGGGACCACCCGACCACCTCATGGGACATTCAACTCTTTTTCTTTTTGTAGACGAAAGTGAATATTTGATCTTCCTGCAACAGGTCCTGCCGGAACTTTAGGAAGAAGCGTGTTTTCTTCAACCATTCCATCACTTCATACGGTTCCAGCAGTCATTCCAGTATAATGGGTCATTCCCACCTCTCCCCTCCTTCTGCCAAGACCTAAACGTTATTTCTAAAAGAGAAGAACATAAATAATAATTACTGATGTTGAATGAAGATGAATGAACGCATTGTAAACTAACACACTAAATTACAAAATCACACAACAATTTTTTCGTGTCAAAATAACTGAACACGGCCATTTTTCAATACAAAAAAAAAAAAAAAAAAAGCACTATTGTAGCATGAAAGCAGCAATGCATATTAAATTAAAGAAACCGAGACGTTCAGAGAAAAGAGAGAGAGCTCCTTTTCATTCCCCAAAATCACTTGAATATGGTAATCAATATAATTAATTAAAGAAATTAAACTGTAAAGTATAATATTTGAAAGGTATCATTCACACTTACTTAAACCATCGCATCATGCTCTGTAAGTATGTTGTTGCTTTCGTGCTGTACTCATACCAACTTTTGTTTTTTGTTCCCTTAATGAAGGGGCGGGCTTATTTATTTATTTATTTTCTATTCAAAATAAGTTTTGCGTATTTTAAAGTTTTTGAAATTTTTGCTTTTGTTAGAAAAACAGGACCTTAGTGACCGATAAAATCTGTTCTCAGAGCTAGTGAATGGAAAGTGTCCGGTTCGAACCGAAGTCGCGCTGGCGCTAGTCTGTCTATCTGTTAGAAATTTTTTAGAAACTTGCGTGAATACGGGTTATAACGTCTCAGAAAGACCCCTCACGAAGGGCATTTCATCCAGACCTAGGACCCTAGTGTTAGTCAATCGGCCTTAAGCCATACACCACAGCACCATGTGAATGTTCTATAGTTTGCAAGCACGCTCACATTTATTATTTTACTGCTATAGATATGCATGTCTAACGATAGATTTATTTTCAGATTCATAGTTGATATTTACAGAGAATTCCCTATTTGCCATATTTTCATAGATCAATATATGAAGGGGGGGTTAAAAAAAATCAAGCTTTTACGGATCTTCGTGATTATTATACAGAAAATACTCTAAATCGAAAAAAGTTTCTATATACCAGAAACGGCATTTCACTATTCCATTCCAAGGTGCCAGAATATTTTGTATGAAAACACACAATATAGAATAAATAAAATGTTGTTTAACAGTAGTGGGAGTGATGTGGAAGGTAGGACATCGCAACAACGTATTGATGATGAGAAAAATAATTGTTTTTAGCAATCTTTCAATTTATTAAATCAAACTTTATTAAATTTTATTACAGTAATATTTCAAAATACAATTATCTGTATTTTCACTGGCTTCCAAAAGTTAGTTAAAGTACAACCTGTTTTCCCGTTTTATTCTTTTGGCATAATTCATATGTTCATTTGTTTAAAAATTATGCACTAAAGTGTACAGCAGGAAAATAGGTTTACCTTAACTTTTGGAGATCAGTATATTTATTTTATATGGAGGTTTTAAACTCCGCCAGTTTTCAAAATCAGAAAAAAAAAGATTAAAAAGGAAAAAAAGATATTATCTTAATTTAACTGTATATCTTGTTTTATAGCCAAAACAGCGAAATATGAAAGTCTTCCTTGTCCTATTGTACGGTAAAAATATTTTTTCAGCCTCTTGACACATGAAAAAAATCTTTCATAATTGGCTGAACTGATTGGTACAGTAAAAACATTTTAACCAATAACGTTATGACCGAAAACCCGTTTTTTAAATTCAGCTCTTCCAAAATATTCCAGGCGACATTTAAAATTAGGATGATCTATATTTTTAGTTTTTATCATTGAATGAAACACTCATAATTAACATAACAATCACTCTATCTGGAAGTTATAAATTTTGCATACGGTTGAAACATTTTTCTTTTTCTTTCTTTTTAGGCATCTTGATCCGGATAATACTAAACTAAAGACAAATAAAACACATATAGTTTCTCATTAAATTTTGATTTTATTTCATTAGATACTGAACTTATAATCTCATACAAAATGTAGGTTATGTGATGTTATTTAAGATCACACGAGGGGTTTTTTTTTTTTTTTTTTTTTTTTTTTTTTTTTGCCGATGCCGAATATATCTAGACCTATTTTATTATTTTACGTCTTTTCAATTTTGCTCCAGCAGAAGATTTTTCTTTTTTTTTTTTTTTTTTTTTTTTTTTTTTCTTTAGCAAAGTTTTGTCCAAAACTCTATATTTGATTGAAATATACATGAACACAAAAATAAGCAGCAGTTCCAATAGTAGTTTAGTTAAAGTTAGTGCAGTCTAAAAATTAAGATCAGATGATTGGAGATGCCTTGAGAGAGTATTACATTGGTCAAAAACTCTGCGTAATACAAAATAATAATAATAATAATAATAATAAAATGAAATAACATTTAGAATGATGTCATGTATGTTAAGTGAGTATGGCATTGACATTGTAAAATGTGTATTGTAAAATTATGTTGTTTGTCCGTTTCAAAAAAAAAAAAAAAAAAAAAATTCTAAGGGAGGGGAAAAAAAAAAAAAAAAATTCTAAGGGAGGGGAAAAAAAAAAAAAAAAATGGGGACGTGAACGCATTTTTCTCGCGCCCCTTATTCATAAAGAATATCCTCTGATAGCCTCTGATATATAAAGAATATTTTCGATTCGCGTTGTAATACAAATTGGAAATTTTTTCTTATCTCCTACGAGCTCAATAAGTAAGGGGATTTTGATGAATTGTATGATTTGGTAAGCTGCCAAAATGCTTAGTTGTTCCGAATTAAAAAAGGGTTGCGTTTTCAGAAGCATTATTTGGTTTTTATTCTTAATTAAGATATTAGAGCTCCTGTCACATTTTAAACTTATTTCTTCAAATATTTACGAATAAACGTTCAAAACTACACTATAACATACAGTCTTGGAAAGGAAAAAAAAAACTATATTTAAAACTTTATTTTGTAAAAAGTATAATTTTCTGAAAATTTAAAAATAGAAAGAACTACTCTGCGTTCTATTGACAGAAACCATGAATTCGTACGCATTCAATGTATGACTCTTGAATTTGAAATTATCTAGGATTCCTTAACATGAAAATCCTCAATTCAACATCATCATACAGATTTTGTTACAATATTCTACTATTATATCAGTTGTTTTACTGCCGTCCTGTAATAAACAATTATTTAATTAAAAAAGACTTGAGGTTTTCTTCCCTTTAATTCTGTTATTATTAGAAAATTATAATAAAATAAAAATATGCATATTAATTACGGGTTTTGTAATTCTAATTACAAAATTTCTATTACAATTTTTTATTAGCAATTAATATATACAGGGTGGGAGGAAAGTAACTCCCTACTGGAAATAATTTTTTTCTCCTAAACGAATGTAGGTATAAAGGTAATTTTTTGTACACATTTAGTTTATTTTGTGGCATGATAATTACAAAAGTTACAATTCAATGTGTGCCCCAGTATTTTCTATACACTGTCTTAACAACTTATGACCTCACGGATTTTGTTCTCACGGTCATTAAGAGGGGACAATACCTAATCTCGCCGGCAGCCTTCGCCCATGTTATTCTATGGGAAAATTTGTTGCGACAATTACACATTACCTAATGAATATTTTTTAATTCTGTTTTCGCAGTCAGAAAATTCATAACCGTTAAATGAGTACTCATTTTTGAAAAATTCATTTTTTTTAATTTTTACATTTAAATTTTGAGTTCAAAAATGCGATTTTTCACAAAATGCATTTTTCTCATTTTCTAGTCGCAAAATGAAATACTAAAATTTTAAAAAATCAATTTTTGGAAAAGAAGTACTAATTTAACGCTTATGAATTTTCTAAATGTGAAAACAGAATTGAAAAATATTCATTAGGTAATGAATAATTATGTGAACAAATTTTCCCATAGGATAACATGGGCGAAGGCTGCCGGCGAGATTAGGTATTGTCCGCTCTTAAGAGTTTGAGGTTTTCTGCGGTACATTTCTTCCTTAGCTCACCCCCGTAAAAAGTAATCGCATGGGATGAGGTCTGGACTACGCGCAAGCCATTCTGTGGAACCTCGGCGGCCTAACCAGCGTCCAGTGAATCACTCATCAAGCCACTAGCCACTAGCCACACTACAGTCTACAAAACAAGGTAACTTTCATTGCAATCTACATATAATATCAATAGCTATTCCAAATTCAAAATAGGGAGTTACTTTCCGCCCACCCTGCATATTGCATACAACATTCAATCAGAGCGCTTGAAAAAGTATTTATGTTCCATGCCTTCATTAAAAGGATTTTTAACGGTTTTTTCAGGAATATTTATTCATGTTCTTTCTAGTTCTTCATATGATACTCGGTTTCATCTTGTGCAATGCTTGAAAAAGTTTTCAATATATATATATATATATATATTTTTTTTTTTTTTTTTTTTTGCGTACCTTTGACATGCAAAAATTAAATATAAATCTGCGTGGACTGGAATAGCTACGAATTTAATTTTTGTTGTAGGTAAAACATTTATAAATCTGCGGAATTAATTCATTTCCTTGTTAAGAATTTTATTTCAAAGTTGAACGTTTTCATAGTGCAAAGTAAACAAATGTTATGAAGTTCTCCAAATTTCCACAATTTATTTCGAGTGTCAATCTTCAAAGTTACTTTTAATTATCTAATCTAAAACATAAAGCTTTTAGCAAGGAATTTTCTGAAGTACACGCAGAAAAAAACACAGTTTTACCATACAATGAGCAGTTTATAGACTAACTATTACTTTACTTTCTATGTTTATTTGATTGTACTTTCAGAATGTTGATTTTAATTTGTAAGATTTCATTGTTTATTTTCTTATGTCTGGAAAACTTGTTAACAATTTTAACTATTACTTGCAACAAAAACATAACAGCCGTCAAAATATTGAATAGACTGAGGTCACTGACTGACGAAATAGAAAGAGCAATTCTTTTCAGAAGAAAGGTCAACGGTTCTATTCTCGGGTGGGGCTGAAGAATTGCAATAGTGCCCGACTTTCGAAATGCGTGGACCGGTGGGAAGTTAATAAGGCAGAAAGAAAAATATGTAACGGAGGAGTCGGTCAAAAACAGAGGTTAAAAGTACTTCATTTTACTAATATTTGGATTCTAACTACACAATGTTTGTTCAATATAATACTATTTAATCGTGTTAATATCGCACGTTAATAATAAAAATGCACCCGAGGACTGGCGTTGAAAAGTAATAAGTTAAAAACTAAGGCATAAACACCATAAAATACAAAAAAACTCGCAACAATTGTTTCGGGTTGAAATTAAACACGATCATTCCTCAGGCGAACAAAGTAGGCACGAATGCTGCAAACAAAGCAGCAACGTTCAAAACAACTGTTGCAAGTTTTTTACATTTTATGGTGTTTATGCAAAATTTTTAACTTATCTCATGTTAATATTCACATCGGACATCAAAACTTAACATTATTAGCAGTTGCAAATTCAGTGGCATGGTTAAAAAAAAAATTTAAAAAAATTAATTAATTAAAATTTAAATTAAAAACGCTGAAAAAGTTTTAATATTTTGTAGCACAGAACAAAGGCTTAAACTTAATTCAACTGCATATGCAAAAGACTGTTGAATCAAGAACATCTAATAATGAATAAAATTTTTTGCACATGTTTAAAAAACTTCAAAAATTCTTACCTATTATTTTAAATTCTTGCTAAAACTGCAAATTTTATTACTGTATTTAGCATGTTATTCCTTTTATAGCAATACATAATGACTCTTGCATAACTTGTCGATTTAGAGAAAAGGGTTAATCTAAATTTTAAATATAACTCTGTGTCTGTCAAAAGTTTCGCTTTCCACCCTCTTCTTTGTATCTCGGATATGCTGGAATTGCTGAAGACAGTAAACATATAAAATTTAGTCAATTTGAGAGAGACCTAGCTCGATAATTTAAAATTGGGTTGGATGCATAGGTTGACTTTCAGGGAGCCAAATTTGGAATTTCAATCGGGATGGCGAGTATTTTGTCAGCTCATTAGAAAGGTCTTCTTAAGACAAATATTTTAAAGAAAATGTTTTGTTCTACGGTGCTTTTTAAGGGGGTTATGACTGAGTTTTGGAAGTATGAAATTTCAAATTTCGCGCCCGTAGGGCGTCCTTTTATGTCGCCAAATCTCAATTTTTAAAAATCAAGCGAGGTTTCCTTCAAATTTATCGAATTACAGTTTTCAGAGATTCAGACATCTTTTCGAGATAAAGGGGGAAGCGTTAGACTTTTTGGCAGACCTTGTACATAAAGCAAGCAACTTTACTCAATTTTCTCAACATCAAATACTCAAGTCAGGGTTTTAATTTGATCTGTTACCTTAAACTTCATCATTTGATACAGCAGCAAAAAAATATCTATAAATGACTAAAGTGCTTCAGATAAAATAGTTTATATTTTATTTAACGATTATTAAGTAAGCGCGTCACACAGATGAAAATTCACACGTAAAAAAATCATAAAATCAACGCAATACAATAAACAATATAGAAAATATTGCAAACTCAATACTAGGACTTTAAATATGAAAAAAATTTGGCAATAACCCTTACTCAGTGAATGGAAGGTATTCTGAAATGTGTAATATCGGCGACAATGATTTTTGTGAGAAATACATATGATTTCTCCAGATAAAATAGATAAGTTGGTTTTTAACATGCCGTAGAGTAGAAATGTCACGTAAAAATTCAGAGCTAAATTCAATACCTAACGAACTAAATTATCGTCAAAATAACGAATTCACCTTCTGCGCTAATATAAATTTCTGTAATAGCCTATATAGTATACTTGTTTACAAGTACCTGTAAAATAATTGTTACTAAATTCTACCGTGTTCAGAGAAGCTATATTTTTTCAACTTCGCAGGAAAGTAGATTTTATTTAGTTGAACACTGTATAACATCACTGCAAAGCAATTCAAGTATCTTCCTGATAAGTGCCCTAATAACACACTTATCCATAGTGCAACTTGAGAATAATGCATGTGATATTATGTTCTTTCATCCATAGGGTATCCTGAGGATGTCATGTGGATAAGGTGTTTTCTGTTAGGGTAATAATTGAAAATAAATCTTTTCTGCAAGAGTGAAAAAAGTTTTTAAATTGAACCATTAGTTCATGAGATATAACAAATTTAAAATTTATCAAAAATTTTTAATTTTTAAAATTTTATTTAAAATTTTAAAATTTTATTTAAAAAATTTTTTTAAGATTCTTTCTTGCTCAACTTTATTGTCAAAAAAGCTCCAATTTCAGAAAAAATAATTACAGCAATTCATCAATAAATAATAAAAACAAAAATTTGGTGTCCCAGACCCCCTTAACAGCCAACATTTATTTTATTATTATTATTTTTTTTTTTTTTTTTTTACTAATATTGCTTAAATGAACTGAATATCAAAGCAATGTATAAATTAAAATACATTTTTTTTATTATTTAGATGTTTTAAAGTGGCGGCAGAGTTTTAGAACAATATAAATTTATGTACAGTTTATCAATAACTATTATATTTAAATATATTTTATTGATAATTTTACGCATTAAAACAAGAATATTTCCCAATAAAACACATCAAAATTTAATCCTTAAAATGCAAGTTTGAATCTTATCTGTATTAGAGTTTCATTAATTTAAGAATAATATCTTATTGTCAGAACTTAACAGCAAAATTCCGTCATTTAAAACAAAATAATGCTTATAAACTTTTTTAAAATGTTCAATTTTCTTTTTCTTCAAAGCGTGTAATATATAATATCTCTGTTATCGCGTCTATAAATTAGATAAGATTATTTCAGAATAATACAGAGGTACAAATGTTTATTTAAATTCAAGTAGTTTTGAGGCCATCTAAACTTATAAAGGATAGTTTGTTTACATCACGCGTCGATAAACTTAAATTTGATAAGAGATTTCTGGTCATCGCCAAAAAAGTGATATCTTAAATTAAGGAAAAAATTTCTAAAACGAATTTTTGTAAGACGGTGTTGGGTATTTTGTCATCAGAATCGAGATAAGCTTTCCATTTTAATTCGATATCATATTTTGATCTTCTACTATAACTCCTAAAAGTGAACGTCTGCCCTAAGTGTCGCCTTGGTAAATTTAACTCTCTTCCTTCTCGGCGCCATTCCTGAATCCACAAGACTCATGTAATTCTTCTGGCATTCCTTTTTTTTTTTTTTCTCTCTCTCTCTATACGGGGCATATGGACTACTTGGATTTTCTTATTTTGCACTAAAAGTTCACTTTAAACATATTGTCTAAAAAAATAAATAAATAAAATACATATCAACATCACCACCGCCAACAATAATAATAGTAATCCGCTTAGCTTTAGTTAATATTCAAGAAAATGTATCTTTCAACGTAGTACGAATTCGAACATCAAAACAACAACTAAAAAAAAAAAAAAAAAAAAAAAGTAAGGAAATTTTAGTTGGATTATTATTTAGCATGGAAGGTGACAACATAGATTAAACTAATATTTATAAAACAAACCTTGTTGACAGTAGGCATAAATTACTATTTTTATTTATTTATTTATTTATTATTTTTATGTATTTACTAGCCACCTTCGGCGACCAGCTGGTTCGCGATCCTTGAAAAATCTGACCGTATCAAAGTCTCGCTCGGTGGCGCTTGTGGCGCCTTCTTCCCGTTTCAGGACCTACAACAGCTTATTCGTTTATAGTTCAAGTGGCTTTATTGAGAATTCTAACTGTAACAAATTCCCGCTTAGTAGCGCCTGTGGCGCCTTATTCCCATTTCATGTTCTGAAACAGCCTGTTCGCTCACCGTGCAAGCGATCCTTGAAAAATATCACCGTATTAAACTTCCGCTCGGTAGCGCCTGCGGCGCCTTCTCCCCGTTTTAGAATCTACAATATTTTGCTCGCTTATAGTGAAAATACCTTTGAAAAGTCTAACTGTTGCAAATATCCGCTCTGTGGTCACTGCGTCGCCCCTTTGCATTTCATGATATGAAACAATCTGTTCGTTCCCCGTGATAACGACCCTTGAAAATTATGATCGTAGCACTCCCCCCCCCCCTTCCTCACCCGGTGGTCGCTACGATCTAATCCACCCTATATAAGAAATTTAATCATAATTAGAATTGAAGATATTAAAATTTCAAAATATTAGGGCGCCATCTGGCGACAGAGATCTACGACGTGACGTCTACTCTTTAAATCCAATTCAAATAAATTTTAAAATGATATATAACTTTTGAAATTATGCTAATTAGAAGCTGAGATACAAAAGGAATATAAACACTGTTATAAAAAGACTTATGTCTGACGTTTTCATGGTTTTCTCCGAAACTTGCGTAATTCCGGGTTAAATACCGTTAAAAATCTTTAATATGAAATGTGAACGAAGTATCGGAATTCGAAATTCTGCAAAATGTAAAAGAATAAAGGTGTTCTGGGTTTTATGTTGTTTTCTCTGAAACTCCCGTATGGAATTTGAACGACTTATATAAGTTTAAAAGTCTGCAATAATAGCACTTTAAAATACCTTTGTAATGATGTATATAAGTAATTTAATCATAATTAGAATTGGAGATATTGAAATTTTAAAATATTAAAACACTATCTGGCAACAGATTTGCGACATCTACTCTTCAATTCCAATTCAAATAAGTTTTAAAGTGATATATTGCTTTTGAAATTATGTTAAATAGAAGCTTTCTAATATTTTAGCCACTTCGCCCTCCTTTCTCGCCTCTCCTAATAATTTTACACGGAAATATCCGCAATCGATCTCGTGTTGGTTTTTCCCAGTATCTGAAGAAGTTTATTAGCTGTCGAAAAGATAATAATATTGCGTTGGTCACACAGGATAAACTGTAAAAAAAGGTCAGGTTAAAAATTACAGATGAAAACAGATTACCCAAGCACGAATCCAAGAGGCAGTATATTGGTTTAGGTAAATTTATTAAATATTCCAAAGCATCTAATTTGACGCGTGACCATAGACAGTACGAGACGATAACAGTACGAAGCTTACAGGATGGAGTAGGGAAAAAGTAGCGGGCACAAGTCCGGGCCCCAGGCCCTAATATCTTCTTTAGCTACAGCATACATGGAAGTCAGTGAGAAAGTGACTTCCAAAATTGAAGCGAAAAACGACATTGTATTTGGAGTTTAATTTTACAGACGACAAGTTAAAAGTTTAAGATAGAGAATGGTTGCTGTTACGTTAGAAATATTCATATGTATATTTTTAAAAAGACGACGAGTAATTTATTGACCGTTGTTAGCTAATGTTGGCATGATTTCGCCAAGATTTTAGATCCTGGAAAAATAACTAGCTAAGCAAATATTTTATCTAACTGATGATGAAAATTAGGCGACAAAAGGGCGCATGAGTTACATTTCTATCTAAGATTAAAAGAAACCGAATTAATTATTTTCTGGTTTCACAAAACAAAATGATAGGTTTACGTCAAAATATTATCATTTACAGCGCGAAAAGAATTTTCATTTCGTTAAGACTGCTAAGTGAATACTGGGAATTGATCAAAGAACTTGTTTCGGTTACATTGAAAAATTTATGAAAGGGACGATATAAAAATTAGAAAACGTATATTGTAAATTTATTATTTATAGGATAAAAATAGTTATATCGTTATATTTTAGGTAGTTGTTTAAGGTTAAAGAATTTAATTTATAATTTTATTTATTTAGAGAATTTATCTATCTTTTAGAAAGAAAACAAATTTTATAATATGTGATAATCTACATCACAATCGGTTTCTCGGCCTTAACACCTAATGATGCAAAATTCAACTAACTCCTTTTCTAGATTTTTGCCTCTTCACCCCCCTCCTTTTCCGTCCCTCCTAATAGTTTTACACTTTCGAAAATACTTCTGCAATCGATTTATCTGGCCTTAAAATCTAAAAATACCAATTTTAAACGTTGCAACTCTTTTTTTTTTTTTTACATTTTTGCCCCTATATATGCCCCCCGCCCCCCTTTAAGCCCCTCCTAATAATTTTACACTTTCAAAAATATGGTTAACCGAATTATCGAGCGTTATAACCAAATATTACGAAATTTCAACGCCATATCTCAATTTAATATACTGCAAAATATAAAAGAAAACTTAATCGTACATTGTCTTTTGGTCACGTGAGTCGTGATAAATATAATTCCCAATAAAAATGTAACTATTTTGTTTATTCAGTTATTTTAGCGAAAATTGAACTGTAGCTTTATAAGATGCTATCTAACCCGAATATTAATTTCTGTGTACATGAGTGAAAATCTGAAAAAGTTTGAAAATTTAATTTTTCCCCCACTTTAAAACAAGTGACATCTTATCTTAATTGGTTGCAAACATTTTCTTTTTCATCGCATACGATCGTCTGGCAACTTAAAATGAAGTGTTTCCACCTAAATTACATACTTTAGCTAATTTTAAAAAGTCTAATTGTTGTATCGATAAGCCGTTTGGACCCCTAGATTAAAAAAAAAAAAAAAAAATCGCACCTTTCATTCGGTACCGAATTCAGATCGATCGGATAATATTTGTAACTTATTTTCCACTTTTTCTGCTTTTAAATCCGTTAAAATATCAACTTTTATGGTCAATTCTCAGTCATTGAGATCAGTTTTTGATTAGACATATGCAGGGGTGAAATTGGTTATCGTCATCGGCACCACTATTTTTATTTAGAAAAAATGAGTGTATTTTTACACTAATATCCTTTGATTAAATAGGATACAAATTATTGTAAAAAAATTCCGGTGGAAGAGTTCCGTGAAAAGACGGAAAACTTTCACCCCCGGATATAGGTTGACGTTGCTTCGCAACTAATTAAAATTTTTAAATTCTTTTTTCACTATCCCATCGGAAAGGTTTCTGAGCACCCGTATGTCAATTTTTGTACTTCTACGTTCAGTGGAGGCTGAACGTATAGATCCTCAGACAGGCAAAGAGACAGACAAACATCTTCTTTTATTATTATAGATTTATTCATTATTATTATTATTATTATTATTATTATTTTCTTTTTTTTTTTTCCTGGAAGAGGGAGAAGTTTAGTCTCAGTGGAGACAAAGAGGCGAACCGATAAATAAGTCAAAAGTTTTTTAGTCGACTATAGAAAGAAATATCTCGAGCAACATATAGGTTTAAATGTTCATAAAATTTTGTTAGTCAATACAAAAATTTCGTTAGTCTATAGAAAGATTGTTTGTTACTCTTTTGAAAAAAAAAAATAATTACCATTCCTGAGGAGAAATTGAATATATAAGATAAAATACCAAAACTGTTAAAGCTAGATGGTGTTGGCATAATGTGGACTTTGCTCATTTCCCCATCATGTATTTGTTCTCATAAATTTCTACTATACAGCATACTGTATTCATATAAGGAGAAATGAAGCCATCCGATACGGTTACAGACTGAAATATTCCACCCACAAGACTACCCTACTTCGGATTCGATACATTTAACATAGCCTAATTTATTGATTAATTTTATCAGGTTCAGCTTCACATTTTAGTTTTCAGGCAATTCCATAGTATTTCCAATGTAATAATCTCTACAATGGAAAAAAATTAATGTGAAATATTGCCCTATTCTGCTATGTTATGAAAATTGAAAAAATATTATTTTTCGAACAATTTAAGAAGCTTATAAAGTAGATTGATGACATTCAATATTGTTCAAAGTAATATCATAATTAAAAATTTTAAACTGTTTCAATGTGTTTACGATGAAAATAATCCTCCTGATGGACGCTTTATGCGAAACTTTGCCTAATTCTCATACGTTAAGTAAATCTTAAATTTCGTGTAACTTAAGAAGTTTTCAAATTAAACTATTCATAGTTAAAGATGGTCATGCCAGTATCATAAATAATATTTAGCTGGTCCGAAGTCTTCAAGTTGAAAATAATTCTCATAACGCACATTTATGTGAAATTTTGTCCCATTCTTTCATGCTAAAAATTGTTAATTTTCATTAACTTACAAATTTTCAAAACAAATTTTTTTTACAGCGAAATAAGCAATATTTTAAAACTGGTCATTCGTTCTTCAAATTATGTTCACACAGACTAACTAACGCAAAAAAAAAATCAATTAAATGTACTTTTTGACATTATTTAGAAACTGAATTGACATCTAAAATTGAGTAAATGAATACAAGATTGAAATAATCATCACATTATTTTGTGCGACATTGCATAAGGATTATAAATGAAATATATGCTCAATTTTATTTTCGTAGCGGTATTACAAGTTTCATATTTTAGAAAATATATAAAAATCAATCTAAAATGTAGTACTTAAAAAATTATCAAAATATTCTTGTAATGTTGGAAAGTGTTTCAGTATCTATTTACCAAGCGCAACTTTGCTCTCTCGTTTTTTAAAAGTAATTATAAATGGTTTTCATAAACTACCCAAACAAACCCACGAGTTTACTAATAAAAATGTGAAAACAAACATAAAATACTGAATGATTAATTTCTATTAAATAACAATAATATAAGAATAATTTCCTTTAATTCTTTCTACATTTAGAAAATTGTGATATCCGCAGACATATTTGGCTCATCAGGGGCAGAGAGGTTCTACTCGCTAAGTTGGTAGACTGGAGGTACCGGGTTCGAACCTAAGTCGCAATCGTAAACCTAACCAATGGTAGCTTTCCATGAAACTCTCGTAAATACAAACTAGGTTTTCCCTAAGACACCCCACGGAGGTTATCCCAACCAGGTCTAGGATCCTAGCTTAGTCAATCGGATTTAACACCGAACACCGCAGCAAGGTTTCATTAAAACAGAAATCGTAAATATATTTTTGAAATTTATCAAAATATTCTTGTAATATTAGACAACGTTTTATAATTTATTCCCGACAAAAAACTTTTTTGCTCTCATGTATACATAAAATGTAATTTCAAATGGTTCCTGTAAGGTTATTCAAAGAAATGCACGAGTTCTCTAAGAAAAAATGTAAAAACAGTCATAAAACAATGAATATATATATATATATATATATATATATATGTATATACTAGCAGGCTACGCCCGCTTCGCTGGTCACTATTTTTAAATGAATCATTATAATTAATGAATTCTCAAAATTGCATTAATTTTTATCATGTGAAAAAAAAAAAAAAAAAAAAAAAAAAAAAAAAAAAACACCTCTCATCAGGAAAAATGTCGCACCAGGTCCCCACTGCCTTCAGCAACGTAGACCCGTGCGCGATGGGCACGCGCGAATGCATATATATGAGCGCTGCGCGCGCGTATTCCTTCACCACACTTATGATTTCTCAAAATTCCATGTTATTACTCATAAATTTTTATTCTTAAGAAAAGGAATTAAAAAAAAAAAAAAAAAAAAATCATTTCTGATCGGGTAAAGACTCACACCGGGTCCCCTCTGCCTTCATCTCACGAATTCATATATACGCTCGCTGCGCGCGGGTATTCTTTCACCACCCTTACTGTCCCTCCTTAATTTTACACTTTCGAAAATATCCTCATTCGACTCGTAGGCATCCAAAACCTATATATACCAATTTTGAACGATCTAACTGAATTTCTAATTTTTTGCGCCCCTTTAGGACATCTTAAAACATATAAATCAGGTGAAATCTCGAATAATTGCGATTAGCGCCCTCTATTGGATAAATTTGATGTAGGTTATTCGATAATATAAAAGAACTTTAAATTATCTTTCGAATGATGTATTAAAAATAATTTAATCATATTTATAATTCAAAATATTGAGATTTTAAAATATTGCAGCGCCATATGGTGGTAGAAATTTCTGTAATCTACTGTTCAATTCCAAATCAACAAAGCTTTCAAATAATGTTTTTCTTCTAAAATTATTTTAATTAGTAGCTGAGATACAAAAGAAAAACCTAATCAGGACACCTTAAAACGTGTAAATCACGTGAAATCTCGAATTCCATTACTTACTTTAGTCGGTTAATGGAAGGTGACAGAAATTTGTGGCGTCTACACTTGAAATTCAATTCAAATAAGTTTCAAAATGACATATTACTTCTGAAATTATGCTGATTAGAAGCTGAGATACAAAAATGATATAAACACTATTATAAAACGATTTATGTCTGACTTTTTCGTGGTTTTCTCCGAAACTTGCGTAATTCCGGGCGAAATACTGTTAAAAATCCATAGTATGAAATGTGAAAGGAGTATCAGAATTCGTAACTATGCAAAGTATAAAATAATAAAGGCGTTCTGGGTTTTCCCTTGTTTTCTCCGAAACAACCGTTCCTTTTCTACGTTTTTGCCCCTCCCCCCCCCTTTCCGTCCCTTCTAATAATTTTACACTTGAAAATATCCGCAATCGATTTATCTTTCCTTAAAACCTAATAATACCAATTTCAAACGCTGTAACTCTTTTTTTTTTTTTTTTTTGCCCCTTCGCCCCCCCCCCTCCCCCTCAAGCCCTTTCTAATAATTCTACACTTTCAAACATATTCAGAATCGAATTATCGGGCGTTAAAACCAAATATTACGAAATTTCAACGGCATATCTCAATTTAAAATAGTGCAAAATATAAAACAAATTTTAATCTAATTTTTTGTTTATCCACATATTTTCATGAAAATTGAACAGTAGCTTTATAATATGCTGTCTAGGCCGAATATTAATTCAAATGTAACGTGAATGAAAATTTGAAAAAATTTCAAAATTGCAATTTTTCCTCCCACTACAAAACACGTGACATTTTGATCAGTTACAATCATTTTCTTTTTCATGGCAGACGGTCGTCTGGCATTTGAAATGATGTCGCCACAAAAAATTCATACTTAGTTAATTTTAAAAAAATCTAATTGTTGTACCGATAAGCCGCTTGCACACTTAGATTCAGAAAAAATGCCCCTTTCATTTGGTATCGAAATCGTAACGATCGGACAAATATTTCTAATTTATTTTGCACTTTTTCTGCTTTTAACTCAGTTAAAATATCTTTTTTTATGCAATGGCGGTGAATTCTCAGTCATTGAGATCGCTTTTAGATTAGACATGAGTGGACATTTTAATTAATATCTCCAAAACTAATTAAGTTACAACTTTCATTTTTGCGGCGTTGAGTTTCTCGGGTCGTAAACATTAACCGTGCCGAATTTGGTCCCGCTTGGTGAAACGGCCTAGGATTCTATAGAGGACAGACAGACACACACACACATATATATATATATAAACTTGAATAATTCGAACTTGTTTAATTCGAAATTCTGGATAATTCGAATTTTTTAGTCGGTCCCTTGAATTTTGTACTAAAATAATGTTAAAAAATCATGGATAATTCGAATTTTTCACGCGATTACCTTTAAAATATTACAATAAAATTTCTTCCCGAGATTTTTCTCAGCTAAAGTTGCATTATTTTTTTTTAACAGTCTTTCAAAAAAAGGATAAGGAAATACAAGAGTATTTCCTACCTAGTGCATCAGAAGATATGGTCCATATGCATGAAATTTGAGGGGTTTTTTCATTGAAAGTCATGTCTAATGTACAAGATTCTATTTTTGTATTAATTGATAGGTTGAAGTCATATGCTATGACACAAAGATTGTACTTAAAGAAGCAAACAAAAATATCTGACTATTTTTTAAAAAGTGTTGAATAATTAAGCTCGTTGAAAAATATTGATTTAATTTGGAGGGGGGGGGTGATATAGATTATCACATATTATAAAATTCATATTCTTCTCTTTAAAGGGATAGGTAAATTCTCTAAATAAATAAAATTATAAATTAAATTCTTTAATCTAAATCAACTATTTAAAGTATAATGGAATAACTGTTTTTAACCTATAAATAAGAAATTTACAATATGCGTTTTCTAATTTTTATATCTTCCCTTTCATGTCTTTACCAATGTAACTGAAACAAAAATCTTTGATCTGTTCCCAGTATTCACTTAACATGCTTAACGTACTGAAAATTCTTTTCACTCTGTAAATGATAATGTTTTGACTTATTTCTATCCTTTTGCTTTGTGAAACCAGAAAATAATTAATTCGGTGTCTTTTAATCTTACATCGAAGCAGCCTCTCGTCGCCTAATTTACATCAACGATCAAATAAAATATGTGCTTAGTTAGTTACTTTCCCAGGGTCGAAATCTTGGCGAAATCATGCCAACATTCCCTAACAACGGTCAATAAATTACTCGTCACTTTTTAAAAATGTACATATGAATATTCTTAACGTAAGGCAACCATTATCTTTCTCAAACTTTGAACTTGGCGTGTAATTCAACGCCAAATGCATTGTCATTTGTTTTGCTTCAGTTTAGGAGCTAACACTTTCTTACTGTTTACTGACCACGAAAGCTGTAAAAGCCTCAAGAGCGATTCGGGCCTAGGGCCCGGCATGATTCTCGGGATTGTTTCCCCACTCCATGCTGTATGCTTTGTACTGATATTCCATCTATGGTCACGCTCAAAATTAGATGTTTTGGAATATTAAATAAATTTGCTTTAGCCAATATTCTGCCTCGTGGATGCGTTCTTGGGTAACCAGTTTCTTCTTTAATTAATTTTAACTTGACTGTTTTTTTAGCGTATCCTTAGCGGCCAACGCATAGAAGATTAACTTTTCAACAGTTAATAAATTTCATTAGGTACTGTGCTTCATCAATACAACATACTGGTGCCGATACCTTAAAGAGGCATTTTTAATTTAATTTAATGGAGTGGTGGAACCAACTTGCTTTGCAATTTATTACTTTATATCATTCAAAAGTTTTTTCTATGTGGATTTTTCACCAGTAAGATGACTCTATTGATATTATGCTAGACAAAAATTTTACTTTTATACATTGACAGCAAACAATCTTGCATCGAGGTCGAAATAAATAATTTGTGGATTTAAGGAAAAGGAGAAATGATTTTAGCAATACTATTTTGCATAAACAGTTTACCGACCGTTATCAAGAACATTTATCATATTTGTTAAATATGTGAACAGTATACTGGAAGTGTTTTGTCTCGATCAACATTTATCTTGCTACGAATTGTGTTTAATTGAATATCTCTTTTGTTAAATATGAAATCGTGCACGAATGAATAGCATATGCCTAAACATTAAAGCATATTTCGAATATATTCTGCTTACAGATCTTCTAAAAATTCCTCTTGGATATAATTACATATAAAAGGAAAGGAAAAGAAACTTTGATTTTTTTAAAAAACTTGAATAAATCTAATGATAAAAGCAGTTATCGAAGTCAACAGTGAACGAATATTAAAAATCAGCTGATTCACAAATCTGTAAAGAAAAGAAGTCAGCGCTCTAGTGTGGTTCTATTATAATCGGCGACGGATGAAATTATGAGTAATATTCATAGTCAACTGCATTTACTCAAATCTACGATAGAAACCGCAAGAAATCTCTTGCATGATTCCAGTAAATTTCAAGTTACATCTTTTTAAAAGATGTATGAACCGCTGTGATTTTAAAGAAGACATGCTTATTCTTGAATTTTAAGCGGTGTTCTTTTTTCGACTAAAAATAAAGAAATAAATCTTTTCTTATGCTAAAAAAAAAAAAAAAACATTCTATCTTCATATTATTTACAAGGAAGACTCATTTTTACTATTCTTGTGTTAACCGCAAAGAGCTTTTAATCTAATTAACTATTTTGATACAGTGTGCATACAGATTTTTCTAAAAATTCTTTATTCAAGTTTTATCTTTAAAACGTTTACGATCTGAGCATACAATTTTGTATAGTCAGTATGATATTTCGTATGGAATATATTGCGATTTAATTTGATGACTGATTTATTTTTCCTGCACATTTATATGTTAAATGTGAAACTCATTTTGAATAGTCGGTTAAACTTATCTGAAACGAGATTTATGCATCAGAGGAAATAAATAGTAAATAAAAAAAAAGGTAAATAAATAAAAAATAATGTTTTTAGAGGATCTCATTATACATCATGAATTGGTAAGTGTGTTTTCAGTTTTGTTTCTAGCAATTTATTAAAAGTGGCTAAGTCAATTAATTACAAGTTACTTATTAGAAATTTACTTTAAACACTTAGTTGCTTTTTGTGTATATTTTAAACAATCATATTTCTTGTGTTTTGCTATGTGCTTAAATCAAAGATATTTTATAGTAAAGGAAACATTTTTTTTTCGTTAGCTCTTTAAAATCATTAAGTATTCAGAAACATTTCTGTTCTCTGATACATTTTTGTGACATTTGTGTAGTACTAAAAAAAAAAAAAAAAAAAAAAGAGATGAGCTTTCAATCGCTTAATTCTGTGGAGAACAATTCGTTTCATCTCAATTAAATAAAACAGAATAAAATGTTTCCTGATGTCATTTTTGAACATTGAACAGATCTCACATCTGTTACTTATAAATAGAAATCGCGTATTCTTTTTAGACTAAGGTCTATGAATAAAAATTTAACGATAAAATTCTTGTGGTCAAGAGTTAAGGTTGGTTTGCCAGATTCTCACGAACTGATAACGGATTTTTTGGCTAAGAAATCAATCGCCAATATATTTTAAAAAGTTACACTAAATTAGCTGTAACTGAAAAAGTTGGGTGTTGTCTTGGCTTCATTTTTTTCTGTGGTTTTGTGTAATGTATCCAACCAACAATTTGATCACTTCTGCATCTTCTCTGTTGCTGTAAAGACGTCTCTTGATTTGCTTCTCTCCCCGTGTCCATTCCGTCCCAATAATGTTCATTCATATTCATCCTTCCATATATTATACATAAAAACTTTAATCTGGATGTTTCGGGTTTCGGGTGACTATTTGTACTGTCAATTTCTTCAAAGGAATTTATGTGTTATTGAAATTGCAAGACATATGATGACTTGGAACTCTATTAAATGATTGCATTAAAGATTTCGCTTGCCTGTGTTATTTTTGAGACATAACGCTTCTTCTGATTATCTTCACGGATGTTACGAAGAAAGAATTCACACTACCTATCAAATAAATATAATAGGGGGGGCAGTATTGTTATATATAAAGTTTATGTGTTAAATCTTTGATCGTAGAGTTTTATTTTTCTAATTTATCTCTTCTTTTTGACAAAATAGTACATGCAATTCGAATTTTTGGATATTTCGAATTTTTCTCTGGTCCCTTCAACTTCGAATTATCCAAGTTCTACTGTATTTTAATAAGCAACATTAATATAAGAATAATTCCTTTTTAAATATTTCTACATTTATAAAATTATAAAACATCCGCAACTGTACATTTTCCTCAATGAAAAAAAAAAGGCTGATTCATGCAATGTAAAATATTTGTATGTCTGTGTGGGCGTATTGAAACAGCATTGCATCGTAATCGTCCAATTTTAATAATAAAATAGGTGACATTCATCATTCATGAATCATTGTACAAAGATTTTTTTTCTGATTTATTAGTTTCAAGGTTACTGAAATGCTAATGGTTCAGTTCGTCTGTTACTTCTTTTTCCTTTCACATTTATTCCATAGTTAATTCTTCTCAAGATAATTTTCCAAAAAGTTTCAGCTTGCATCTTAAAATTTGCAGATATTATAGGTTCCCTTTTTTCTGATTTAACAAAGCACAATGCTGGTTTAATATAAAATAACATTTATTTCACACGTACAGTTTAAAGTATATTTTAATAAGTATTACTAATATTAGTAATAAGTATAAAAAAAATAATAATACCACACAAATTTATATTTTTATTCCAAAATGTACTTAAAACTCGGATTAAGAGGAAGTGGATTAAAAGGTGATCACGAGATTTCACACTTTACACAGACAGACAGGTTTTCTCCTATGAATCTGCCCCTGATGAAATAGGGCTCTCAAATTACTTTTCGATTCTTTCGACTATGGACCAATGTAAAAAATTTGAGCAAAATCGGTTCGGCAGAGGTTCATTAACCTTTAAATGCCTGATTATTTTTTAAATCAATTAATTTTATTTTAACTGTGGTTTACAGCTAAAAAGCAATTTGTTGTAAATCGGCAAACATGAGACATTATAGCTTCAATATTATTCTAATCATACTTTAGATTTCAGAAGACAAAATTGGGTATGTTGCCGAAAGGCAATACATAGCATTTAAGGGTTAAAAATGAATGTTTTGTGCAGTATAAAGATGTCAACATACACTTGAAAGATATATCTTTCATAGACTGTAAATTATCTCAAATATTTTTGTCTGTCCCTGTATCCATACTAAAAGCGATATTTTAATTTAAACCATTTCCGATAGAAAATATGCTATAGTGAACCTGAATAACATACATAAGTATCAAGGTGTTCTAAAATATTAACGGAAATGAAAGCGCGGACAGGCAGACAGAAAACAAACCCTTTGGAATTTTGTGCTAAAAGAAAAAAAAAGAAAAAAAAAATCTACTTTTTTGCTCAATTTTATGTTCAAACGTATAAGCTCAAACGACTAGATTCAGATTCTGCTAAAACTTACCCTCCCGTGCCGATATATATTTTTCTTTTATAAAACTAATAAATTTTGGAGAAGCAATAAATAATCCAATTCTTATTATTTTTTCCCCGAATTCATGAATCAGAATTCTTCAGAGGCTGAATCATTCGCCTGGCCCGGGCAAGTTTCTTACCTAAGTTTCACTTTCCCACGAGAAAGTGTTTGTTTCTATAATTACAGCATTTTTGGAAACGGTGAAATTCAGAAGATGTGTTTGTGTTTTCGGATGAACACCTGTTGAGACTTGTTGATATTAAAAAAGGATTACGATTGAAACAGTACATTGGGACAATTAAATGGAGAAAAAGCAAGCTAATAAGCAGGTAAAGTGAAGAAATGTAAAAGAGAAAGGAAAGGAAAAGGTAAAAATGTAAGTATTTTTATGTTTTCTTTTAAATATTTAAAAAATTTCTACATTTTGACATACGTACATAATTTCTGTTCCAATAAAATTTTAAATTAATTATTTCGTTGCAAGCCAGTTTATTTTATTTTATTATTATTTCTATTTTTAAATGCAGAAAAAATATACAATAAGATTTTTTTTTTCCCACGATTTTTTTTTTTTTTTTTTTTTTTTTTTTTTAAGTCAACATTTACTAAAAGTACTATTCTTTCGAATAATGATTTTGCTACAAATTTCAATTTAAGTATCAGATATCAATATGCGACTAAAATAACATAAAGTTTAACATTTTAGTTTTAATCATTTTATCAATGAAAGTGGCTGATCCTGTTTACCTCTATTACATGCGACCTGTTGCATAATGTAGACATTTTTATTTCAAATTCTTTAAAAGTTTTACATTTTAATTTAGATAATTTATGTTTTAACGAAAAAAGTTAATTAACTATTTCGCTGCAAGCCAGTTTTTTTATGATCATTTTGTTATAAATAAAAGAAATACTAGGATTCTTTATTATTATTATTTCAATATGTTTTTAAAAAATCAACATGTAGTAGGCACTAATTTTTCGAATCATTGTTTTGCTACAAATTTCGATTCAATTTAGTGTTGGATGCTAACATGCAACTAAAATAATATAAATTTAACATTTTAGTTTTAATGATTTTATCAATAAAAATGTCTGATCCTATTTACCCGTATCATACGGGAGCTATTGCATAAAGAAAAAATTCGTATTTGAAATATTTTATAAGTTTTACATTTTAATTTAGGTGAATAATTCATGTTTTAATAAAAAATAAATTAATTATTTCGCTGCAAGCCAGTTTTTTATCATCTTTGCTTTATGCATGAAAGAGGACTAGGATTTTTTCCCCCAATGTTTTTAAAAATCAACATGTAATAGGTGTAAAGCCACGGAATAGACACCGCAAATTCCCCACTTTTCTCTTACTGATATAAACTTGTAACAATATAAAAGAGGACGCCAGTGATTATTATCTACACTTTAAAATTAATAAAGTAGCATCAGCTGTGCTCGTATAACAATTCCCTATATATTTAACACAAGAAGTTATTCCTTACGGTAGATAGTACTTAAATTAAAATCCAAAAACGCAAGTTATATAATAAAATGCAACCAACATCGTTGCTTTCTTTATTCTGTTCTATTTCTTAAAACGTTTTTTATAGATGCCACACGCACCACATAAACTTTAAATTTTACAATTTTTTGAAGATAGCATGCGATCATGTTTTATGTAAAAAGCAAAGCATTAAATTCATTTAAACTTCTTTTTTTTTTTACTTATTGTCCAGCACATAAATTTATACAAAATAGAGGATGAATAATAAATAAATATATACTCTGAAATTTAAAATGACTCAGTCATAACAATAGATACTATTTTTTGGAACCGTGATTTTATTACAAATTTCGGTTTAGTTAGGCATCAGATACCAATATTTAACCAAAATAATATAGTTTAACATTTTGGTTTCAACAATTTTATCAATAAAAGTAGCCGATTCTATTTTCTTGAATTATACGGGACGAGATATATTGCACATGTAATATATTATTTTTCTATTGTTTTATTGTGTAATGTTCTATTTTAATCATTAATGGAGAAATTAAATAATTATGATCAGAACCTGATTAAATTGAAAGTAGGCCTAGGATTTAATGCGTATTCAGGTGTCTTACCATATTTTACTGTATCGACAGAAAATTGTTAGATATTTTTGACGTATTGAAATATATTATATGGGCATATCTCAGTATTGGCAGATTGCTTTTAGTATCTGCAAAACATTTTTCGTGATTTCACCACTCCACTCACTCTTTAAAAAAAAAGAGTCTTAAATATTTTTCACTATTTTACCTAAATATGCATTCCTTTTGTTTTCAGAAATGGAATTTTCATGAAATGTTCCATATATATATATATGTATGTATGTATGTGTGTGTGTGTTTTAACCGAATATAAATTCCCAGCCCCCCATGTCAAGGGCCTGTATTCCCTTTTATTATTTATATATATATTTTAATTTAATTTAATTTATTTCATTAGGGGGAGAGGGTTGTGAAAATGTGTTTCCTGTCATTCACTGCTTTTTTTTATGTTTATTTATTTATTTATTTATCAATCTTGTATCAGATTGAATACAGAGTTTAATGATAATGGCGCATTCATAATAACGTGAAATGAAAAATAAAACAAAAAAGAATTAAATTTAAATTTTTCTTGTTTTATAGCAAGTTTAATTTTAATTTAATGGTTATGTTTTCAATATGTTAGCTGATTTAGTCAATCAAATGATTTAAGGGTTTAATTGTCAGTTTATTTCAATGGCACTTTCATAATAATGTCATATGAAAAATAAAATAAAAAGAATATTCTTATTTGATTTATTGTTACGGTTACAAAGTGTACATTACAAATTAACAATTTTTAATCTCAAATTTGAAGCAATAGTATAGGTAAAAGTTCTATATGAATTTCAAATGCACTTTTCAATTTAATAACTCACTTAAATGTTTTATGGTTGTTGGTTAAATATTCAAATGGGGGGAGGGGGGGTTGTGTGAAGATCGTGGTATCCTCATCAAACACAGCACAAGGCGGTAGCTTTCCTTTAATAATAAAATAAAATAAAAAATGTTTTCGTCATTTTTTATGTTTTAGTTTCTCCTAAATTAAACAGAAAAATTGGATTATGATTTTTCAACTTCCGGATTTCAATGCATTTGCAAGTTTCAAGATGTCCTAAAGGGAATTTGACAATTTTTAGAAAATATCCACCTGTCAGTGTGTAACAGAAAATTTCTGCTAATTCTGGATCAGTTAATTTGGACTACTGAAATTAAAAAATATATAAATCAAATAACTCTTGTGTTAGTCTTAAAATTACAGTCTGTGATCATTTGAAGACTGAGCTTTCCATTCAAAAATTTTCAAGATAACAGGTGAATTTTCGACCACATCCTTAAACAGACTTCTAAAGAAAAATAAAGTTTTTGCTAGTTAAATAAAGAAAAGAAAATAAATAAATAAGTTTTTTTTTTTTTAATGGAAAACTGGGGGTAAATTAATTTGGTTCTGGAAAAAATAAATCCAAAGGAATAAGGAAATAAAATAATGCATTTAACGAAACAAGATATATTTCTTAAATACGTGTAAAGAGAAGATAACATTCTCCAACCCTTTTCATTAGTACATGAAAAAAGGGGCCCTCCGTGGCCGAGTGGTTATGTCACCACACTGCTAATCGCCTTCGAGCGTAGGAGAGCGGGTTCGATTCCCGTACGGTCCCTGGGTGTTTTTCCAATTCTTCGTACTATAATTCTGTCAAGTGCTATCTGTCTTTATCTGACGAAGATTTACAAACGGGCTTCGAGAGTCAAGCATACTAATCAAATCTGATGTACATGTCATAGATAAATAAATACACTCATGTCCATAAATTAAGGATAATGCTAGCTGAGGCAAATAAAGGTTCAGAAACAAAACAAACATGACTTATTCATAAAGTCCATTTATTAAACAAAAGATCACTAACAAAAAAAGGTGGTTTATGTAGGATACCATTAATGAAAACTACGATTTTTGCTCCCTGAAGCAATTACAAAAAATATCTCCCTTACAAAAACTTAACATTACATGGTTGGTATGATGGTTAATACATTGTATGTCTCTCAGATGATGAAATACAGTCCTTACAACGCCTAGGAATGCTGAGTATTAAATTATTGATCTTATCTTGGGGAAGGTTACTCTACTCAGTAAGCAATGCTCTCCGAAGTTCCAGTACACATGTAGGTGGTGGTTGACGGATTACAACTCGTCGGAAAAGCATGTCCTACACATGCTCTATCGGATTCTAGTCAGGTGAGAATGCTGGCCATACCATGCGAGTGATAGCTTCAGATTGTAGGCATCCGTGTACAGCGTTTGCACGGTGAGGACGCGCATTGTCATCCATAAACACAAATTCTGGGCTCATGGCACCCCTAAACAAACGTACATGTTGTTTCCGAATGATGGCCTGATAAATTTGGCCTATCATTCTTCCGATTTGAACATGCAGATCTGTTCTGGTGCCCAATATGATCCCCCCCCCCCCCAAACGAGCACTCCTGCCCCACACGGTGTCATTCAATGACTTTGTTTTGGTGGTAACGGGTACCTGACGTTCTACATATGAAAGTCTGGCGTGAATCACACTGCAAGCTAAACCTGGACTCGTCATAAAACATCACACAAGCTCACTGTGCCGCTGTCCACATTGCATGTTCTCTACTCCAAATTAACCGTTGGCACAGTGCATTGCCGTGAGTGGAACACATCTAACAGGCCTGCGAGCATATAGACCAATATCTCCTAAACGTCTATCCACGGTTTGTCTTGAAACTGTGGCTTTCGTGGCTACAGACAGCTGACGAGACAGGTCTGATGCTGTGCTTTATCTGCTTATTTTGGCAGTTACTACCAAATACCGGTGGTCATTTGGAATTATAACTCGTCGCCGACCAGTACTGTAACGGACTGGCATTTCCATCATTTTGGAATCGTTGCCAAAGCCTAGAGATGACACTTTGGGCGATTCTAAGTTTCCCCGATACTTCTATCTGAGTATGTCCACATTCTAGTCGGCCGATAATTCTACCACGTAAAAAATTATCTGCATGCGACCTCTGTGTCATAACTATTTGGTTGTGGCACTGAGCGGCACACAGAACGCTTGTGAACAATTTTCCTTCTTTGCTCCCATTCCTTATCTACCCCCTTCTTACACTTTCGTCATTGTAACATCATATCGGCGTCATCTGATGGCTTCTTATAATTTGCATATTATTCTTAAAGATGTGTGTGGTATTTCTACAGGTGAAGTTTTTGCATTAAAGTTCGATTTCAGTGTGAATCTCAATTATCCTTAATTTATGGACATGAGTGTAAATAACATGAAAAAGAGAGAGAAGGATTTTGACCTTGGCTGTCAAGGTTGTTTCCAGGGGGCATGTGTTGTTTTTTTTAGCGGGAGAAAAAAGAAGATTCTGGCAAATTTCGAGGTGTGTCAGGGTCTTTCTTGAATGGGAGAGGTTTTTCTGACGTAGTTTAGCCTTCCGGTATGGCAACAGAGGGGTAGCGTATCTCGCTGGCGGGCGTTTGGCTGGCACGAGGTTGAGCGTCTGACTGATGGACTAAGATACGACAAGTTTCATGAGGGGCTTAAGCCCCGGGAAATAGAGCCCTTCTGTCTGATGGGGGTTCCTTCGAATATATTCTCACTGAAGAATCTTCTGAGCATATTGTTGCGAATGCAGAAGAACTTCATCTTGAAATTTGTTTAAAAGATTTAGAGGAAAAACTGATCCAGCAGTAGCCTACAGAGAGAGCGTAACTGAGGAATCAAGTATAATGTGTCTATAGAAATCTCCCAATAAACGCAACAGTTTATATTTAAAAGCTGCTACGATGCCCGATGGTCTTCTAGAAGATATTGACAAAGGTATATGGTTAATCCTAAAGTTGACTTTAAAGTTTGCACTCGACATCTTGCTGATAAATACGAGTGGATTGTCATTGAAGCTGGAAGGATCTGTTGTTTGTACCTGAAGGTATTGGATCCAATCTTTTAGTTGTTGTGACAAAAGGTGTAAAATATCTGAATAAAATTAAAGTTTGAAAGCGTTGAGTTACCCTCTCATAAGATGAAAATCCGAAATGACCGTTCAAAAGGTGGTGCCAAGACATGGTTATGGTTGTATGGAGTAAATTTCGCAAGAGCCGATATTAGTTTGTGTGTGAAGGATCTTCCAAAAGAATAGTTGTGATAGTCGTTTTAATGTTTCTTTCACATTAATTAATTTTTACCCTTTTATAACTAATAGTTTTCTTTAAAGCGCGCTGTGTTTCCAAATTTGCAATACCTAGATTCTAAATTATGATTGATATTTTGTGCTAAGCACACTGGATATTTATGCAGTTGTCCTGTTTTTGAATCATGATCTCAATATGCCAAGTAAATTAGAAAACATTAAATTTTATGGCAGTCTCTGCCTAAAATTTACTCTTTAAACTTTTATGAATTCAATATCTACTTCGACAGAGACTCCCATAAGAAAAAAAATGATAAATCAAAAAATATAAAAGTAAGGGATATTTTCTCCCCCCTCCCCTCAAAAATAAATCAAAAATAAAAATTAATGTAGCCTGTGTTGAGTAATGAGAAATTAAACCTTTCCAACAATAATATTCTCAAACATTGTAAATTAAAAAATGAGGTTAATCAAAATTTGAATTTTCCTTAGCATCACAGCTCCTTTTAGACTTTCTCGCCTCCTCCTCAAAGGCTACTAAATTAAAATTACTCAAAGAAAAATGAAAATTTAGATTATAAAAATAATCAGAATTGACTATATACATTGGACAGTTTCCTCCCCCCTAAAATAAAAAAAATAAAAATAATAAAAATTAACTTTTGTGGTCACAGTTGCTCATTTAAGTCAAAATCGAGTTACATTTAGCCTATCTCACACTGCTATCGTAGATTTGATTGATCATAATCTTTTTCTCATGAAAAGTTTCAAAGATCTATCTGATAATCTAAAAATGTTAATTTAACAACACAGAGCAACTGTGACCTAAACTGTCTTAAATCACAATAACATATATAAAATTCACAAAAGTAACTTTAAAGAAACTAAATTTCAATACTAGTTTACTCAATCACTAGACATTTTTTTATTGTTATTATTATTATTATTATTATTATTATTATTAAGAAACTATGTGAAATATTTATCAATAAAGCAGGCCTTTAAATCATGTTCTAGATTTACATTAATAATTAATAAAACAAATTCTGAAAGAGAAAATTCACATTTTTGCTTGGCTCTTCTTTTTTTTTTTTTTTTTTTTTGAACACATAAATAATTAATATCCTACATGCATTACTCAAGAGAAAAATTCTTTATTAATGCATTTTATTAGAACAGTTTAGTATAAATAAATCACTATATATATTTTTTCTTTTAACTTTTACAAATTCATATTTACTACCTAAGACCTTGTACCAAACTTGTAAAACATTTATCATAGGTTATCAATAAATAACACTTTTAAATACTACTTTAAAGTTAGCACTCGATATCTTGCTGATAAACACGAATAGGATGTCATTGAAACTGGAAGGATCTGGCGTTTGTACCTGAAGGTATTGGATCCAATCTATTAGTTGTTGTGACAAAAAGTGTACAATATCTGAATGAAATCAAAGTTTGAAAGCGTTGAGTTACCCTCTGACAAAATGAAAAACCAAAATGACCGTTCAAAAGATGGTGCCAATACGTGGTTATGGTTGTATAGAATAAAGTTCACAATGGCCGATATTAGTTTGTGTGTGAAGAATCTTCCAAAAGATTTCTTTTCGAGAAAACAGTCTAATCAAATGTACTGAAAATGCATACAGGGAAGAAGCCATGAGTGTAAAGAATTTTCTCAAACAAGTGATTTATAAATGCCTTTTTCGAGTTCATACAGAAAGAAAAAAAAAAAAAAAAAAAAAAACACTGGATGGATAAAATATAATGAAAGAGCAGCACCTCCTGATCCTACTATAGTTCCAGCTTCTAACAAGGAAGATCTCCTTGTTAGGAAGGAAGGTCACTCAGAACACAAGGAAGGTCTCCTTGTGAGGAAAGAAGCGTCACTCAGAACACAAGGAAGGTCACTCAGAAAAATTACAGAGATACTACTTACATAGGTAATACGAGATCAGTCAGATTTATCGGCAGAATCCAGCTAAAAAATCTATAGAAAAATAAAATACTTTCGAATATTTGGCGCAAAAAGACAAAAAGTGCATACGGTTTGGCGAGTAACATCCTTTTCCGCTAAATGCAATTAATTTTAATGCGTTTAAGAATTTTTTATAAAACAAAACTTTCTGAATAGCATTATAGTAAGTACAGTTTGAAATTAATCGATGAAAGAGTTGCCTGTTTCTCATCCAAGCTTGTATATGCATGTGGCTTTTTATTAAAATAATTTCATTTTAACCTTTAAAAAATCTTTTTTAGTTTATTTATTTTTTTAATCTTGCGAGTTGCAAATATTTGAATTACAGTTCGTTTAAGTTATACATATCTTTAGTTGTTAAATACGTAATTGAAAAATTTCTGTATTTTTTGCAAGTTGCAGATACCTATTTTTACTTTTAGTTAACGTTTAAGACGAATTTTACAATTTGAAAAGTTAAATTTATTTAATTTTTTATTGAAGACAATGCCTTTGGAAATTAACACTTACAGTGTTTTTTGTTTGTTGTATAAATAATATAGTCCGGTCAATCTAGACATTCGGTGATACGTAAAGTTACAACAAGCTGATAATCAGTAAAATTGTTCAAAATATAATTATAAATAAAATTTTGAAATTCCCCACCATTCCGGTGTATGGAAAAATTTTTACTCAAGGCCAAAGGTAAAAAAAAATGAGTTTTTCTCGATTTTCAGCAAAACGGTAAGTTTTATCATAAAAATACCTCAGACAAAAATTGTAGATCATAAAATTATCTACAAAAAATGTATCAATACTTTTTTTCCTACGAGCCACCGTTTCTGAGGTATTACGATCCAAAAAGTTGTAAAAGTTGTAATCGTCATAATATGCACACGTTTCCACGCCACCTATGAGGTAGTGTACTTAGCGCGTTTTTTTTAACGTGGTTTCCCCAGTAGGCCTATTCCACGAGTCAATTATGATCTTGTTTAATTTGTAACTATTGCAAAATAACGGAAATTAGCAAAGATTGTAATAAATAAAAGCGGTGTCAATTAAAAAAAAGTAATGAAGCTTATTCGTCTGATTCAAATTCTTCTTGTTCTTCTTCTTGATCTTCTTTGGTTCTTGTTCTTCTTGTTCTTCTTCTTCCTCCTCTTCTTCAGCTTCATTTTGAGAGCAAGTAAATTGCGTTAATAGCGACGTATCGCATGTCATCTCGTTAGAATCAAACGAATCCTCCACTGTTGGTGATTCAACATTAGAACACGACCGGCTTTGACAATTTGTACATGCCAGAGAACAAAACAGTCCAACTTTTTTGCAACCACATTTAGCGCTGCATCCCTTTTTGCAGTTGCAAAAAATTGTGTTCAGCAGTTTTTCCGGCGCAGGTGGGAGTAAAGTTTGAACTGGTTCTAATGTATTGTTGACCAACTTCCAACCCACTTGAACTTGATAATATACCCGAAAAAGGTGTTGATGAGCAGCATCTGAGGTTGGAGGAAGACAAGCTAATTGAACTTGGTTTATATTTTTAGTATTTTTAACGAAACATGAATATGGATACTTATCTAAGCAGGTAGTTTTTTTAGGAGCTCCGTACATAGAAAGCAGAAAGCGAATGCCGTTGGTGATGACTTCTTGTTGAGTTGAATTACTGTTTTTAAAAACTTGAGCACATTGAACTAAATCTTGTTTTTCAAACATTTTGAAAACTGTTGTTTTACCTCTCCTGTAAAATGCAGATGTCGTATCACAGCCAGTTATTGCGTGTAAAAATAGTACATGATTTTGACTCTTTGCAAAAGTAGATAAACTTTTTGAAGAATATATTTCCGATTGATGTTGAGCTTTTCCTGGTTTTAAGAAGAAAATAGTTTTTGCAGTTGGAGTTCGAGCAGTGAGTAATACGAGTAAGTCTACATCTTCACCAACAACAACAGTTATATTTGTCACATTGAATTGCTCTATTGCTGTTTCAATAATCAGTACATCAGCATCATTATTAGCTAGTTTTACCAATATATTTTCAGCAGTAAACTTTTCTTTCAACATTGAAATGAACCGAGACTTGTGAGTATTTGTAAGAAATTTCTGTTGACTGGTTGGAACTGTCATGAATTCATCAAATAAAATATCAGAAGATGAAGATGTTGACCTCCGAGTCATATGACCCGTCTTTAATCCTTGGCTAAGGAGTAGCCACGCACACAATTGAACAGGGGACAGATTTTGTCTCGAGGTTACACTGGTGTATAAATGAAGGGACTGGGTTTCATTTTACCTGATATTCTTATAGTTATAACTTATTTACATTTTATATTTTAAGTGTAAGTTTCAATGACCGATAGAAAAATAGTTTAATATATTTTAAAACTCTAGAGATGTATGTACTCATGCATATTATGACCATTACAACTTTTTACAACTTTTTGGATCGTAATATCTCAGAAACGGTGGCTCGTAGGAAAAAAGTATTGATACATTTTTTGTAGATAATTTTATGATCTACAATTTTTGTCTGAGGTATTTTTATGATAAAACTTACCGTTTTGCTGAAAATCGCAAAAAACTCATTTTTTTTACCTTTGACCTTGAGTAAAATTTTTTCCATACACCGGAATGGTGGGGAATTTCAAAATTTTATTTATAATTATATTTTGAACAATTTTACTGATTATCAACTTGTTGTAACTTTACGTATCTTCATCTTATTTTTTGGTCTAATTTGACCGGAATAATACATGGAAAAAAATATATCACTCACAAATGTTACAGAAGAATAAATTAAATTAAAAATCCGCATTGTTGAAATATTAACAAAAATATGACCATGTATGTTATGGAAAATTTTAAAGCATTCCTGATGACGCATATCTTTCGTCTAACGAAAAATCGCAAACTTCCGATGAAAATGAGTATACTATCGAATTACCATCAAAATTAAAAAAAATATATCATGGGACTATAAGGAGAAGGCTGTAAATTACTGGCGTAACGTGAATTCTTCAAATTCATGTCGCATTTAAAAAAGTGTTCAAATAAAGTTAAAAAAAAAAAAAAAAAAAAAAAAAAAACATAATTGTATCATTGATTAGAAACAAATAGAAAACGTAGCTAATCGTAGAGAAAAAAGGAAAGAAATAAAAAGCTTTTTATTGTAGGGGGGGGGGGGGGTAATTACATCTTCTAATGAAACATCTTTCAATATCGAAGCGCATGCTCACACAAATAAATTTGTTTTTGTGCATTTTTGCTAATCCAAAGACCTGTTTTACTCCCCTTCCTAATCTATGATCATTTTTTAAACTCATGAAGAGCTTAAAAATTGTAATTCGTTATAGCTTTCATTAAATTTGGTTTAAAGTTTGAATAAATTAAAAATGATACACGGTTCAAAAATTGCAATTATACAAATGTATTTTTTTTTTAAGTTAAACTTATTTAAATTAATTTGCAACGTAGAGTTAAAAAAGTTATTTGGTAAATTTTATCTGACCAGTGTAATAAAAAGTAATCTATAACAAAAAAGTTAAATTTTCAAGATTAATGTGTAATCTGTACTGAAATTTGAAATTTAAATTTAAGCTTGAAATAATTTTTATGAATTTAAATTATTATCTAAATTACTAGTTGTGAAATCGGTATTCTTCGAAAACATAAAATAGCGTACTGATAAGTCATTGCCGTTTATCATTGTTTCATTTCCAAACTGTTACGTAAATTCCTTTTAATTTATTATGCAATATAAATAATCGAACGTACTGTTATATATTAAGCCATAATATTTAATGTTCAAGTAAAACATAACCTTAGTTTAAATATACAATGTTAAACTAAACGTTGTATAATTTCATAGTTAGATTTACTGATAAATGTATATAATATAATTATAGTTATAAAAGTGTATTAGTTTAAAGTAAACTTTCTTAAACTATTTTAGTATGAAGAATATGAAAAATGTTTTGTCAATCAAACCGTGACGTCATTTTGAGATCACTTCATTGGCTGCTAGAAGCGACATCGCTTGCTTTCGGGCGATAAAAGTAAAAAGTTGCTTGTTTTCGAGCAACACATTGGGAAACCATAGCGTAGTACTGTATCGCCGGTAGATTCAAGCAACTTTTGACGCTCGTGTAATAGGAACCGCAGACTAAGGAATCACTTAGACCCGGTCAGACGACTATATGGAATGGGGAAAAGTGAAGTAACTGTAAGGCGCTTAGAGCGACCGGCGGCCATATTGGTACAAGCAAGAAACCAGTAGCAACGTAACCTATACATGTAAAAACAAATGCATGTCTGTCTGTTTGTCCTTTATGCATTACAACACCATTCCTCCGATCGCCATGAAACTTTGAGAAGCTGTTCAGTACATTCCCTCGAAGGTTTCTGGTATAATTTTTTTATATATCGGCCCCCCTAAGGAGCATGGAGGGGGGCAAGAACGGGATTACAACACATTTTTCACATTTGCTTTATTTCTCAAGAAAAAAAATAAATATTTGAAAGGTTCCAACTTCAAGATTTGGAAAACAGATATTACAAAATATCTTTAAAAAAAAATCGCCAACAAGGGGAGGAGGGGGCAATATATATATATATATGTATTAGGGTGCATCGAAAAACGCGTTTTTTCTGCAATTCAATTCTAATAGCGCGGAAAACTTGCGCATAGGCGTCATTATAAATGAAAAAATATTAAAAAAAAATTTTTTTCAAAATTTGAAATCGCGCAGAAGGCCTAAAGTTACCAAAAAAGCCAAAATACCGGTAAATAAAAAAAAAAAAAATGCAAAAATTACAAAAAAATACATTTTTTGTTCTAATAGTGAAAAAAGTGTTTTTAAGAGTGTCCTTAATGCATACAAAATATAATTAGACCCATTCTTGTTTTACTGAATTCGCGCAAAAAGCCTAAAGTTGCGGGTTGTATCGTAAAAAAACGATATTTCATGATTTTCGACGATTTTTAAACATGTGCCAAAACCCATAAAAGTTTTATTTTTAATTTGCAATAGTGTAAAAACCATTCAAAATAGTTTTCCCAATCCAGAAATAATACTTTCAGACCTGTTATTCCTTAAATGTATTCGCGCAAAAGGTCTAAATTATAGTATAAGTTAAGTTATAGAGTCCCGTAAAAATGCCGTTTTCCATATCTGATGAGTGTTTATTTAACACATTAAGGTTTGTAATAAGACAAACAAGTGATTTACAAAAAATGTATTAACCAAACATATCATATTGCAGCTCTGAGCTCATTTCAACATTTTATCTGTGCTGAAATGACCCAGGACTCAAGGCGAGGACGTGGCTGCAAGGCGAGTCCCACCTCCACCCTACCCAACTAACCAACCAGGGTGAATTTTATTTGCAATATTTACAGTAACTATTTACTTTGTACAATGCATATATGTTCGTTGTAGGCAAAAGGTTATTTGCATAGTAGCCCTTTTGAATTCTGACTTTGAATTAAATGTGGGCATCAGCTAACTTGATTTTAAAATAGCTCTAATATAACCCTCTCGATTTTCATGCCCGCACACTTTTTCTGCTGCTTCTGTAACCAGTTTTACACACATCTCAACTGACTGGGTGTGGCATAGGAATTTGAGGTAGTTAAACTCTGGTAGCGCTTTGTCTTTCAATAAAGAAGCAATGTATTCAGTTGGCATCTTGGACAGTAGTGGCGGCGGTGTTAACTTGCAGATTGACCAATCAAGTAGTTCGGTATAGTCGTTTGCACTAAAATTTAATGAAGGTATTTTGGAGTCTCTTACATAACCTTCAGCTGATGGCTCATTTCTGGATTTAAGGATCCTCCTCTAGTCATATGCACCTGTTTGGTTTGATATAAAGAAAAACTACACTGTGAAAGATGGACCGAAGCATATTTTGAAGGTAGTTAAAACAACCAGGCATCTACCGGACAATATCAAGCAAATCATTGATCCAGTAATTCAAAGGAATGCATTCTTCTGCCACCCTGAAAATATGATGTTGGCTATGATAATGGATGAGAGACCACACATTAGAAAACTTGGCTACAGGAGGATCCTTAAATCCAGAAATGAGCCATCAGCTGAAGGTTATGTAAGATACTCCAAAATACCTTCAATAAATTTTAGTGCAAACGAATATACCGAACTAATTGATTGGTCAATCTGCAAGTTAACACCGCCGCCACTACTGTCCAAGATGCCAACTGAATACATTGCTTCTTTATTGAAAGACAAAGCGCTACCAGAGTTTAACTACCTCAAATTCCTATGCCACACCCAGTCAGTTGTGAGGTGTGTAAAACTGGTTACAGAAGCAGCAGAAAAAGTGTGCGGGCATGAAAATCGAGATGGTTATATTAGAGCTACTTTAAAATCAAGACAGCTGATGCCCACATTTAATTCAAAGTCAGAACTCAAAGGGGCTTCTATGTAAATAACCTTTTGCCTACAACGAACATATATGCATTGTACAAAGTAAATCTTTACTGTAAATATTGTAAATAAAATTCATCCTGGTTGGTTGGTTGGGTAGGGTGGAGGTGGGACTCGCCTTGCAGCCACGTCCTCGCCGTGAGTCCTGGGTCATTTCAGCACAGATTAAATGTTGAAATGAGCTGAGAGCTGCAATATGATATGTTTGGCTAATACATTTTTTGTAAATCACTTGTTAGAGTCTTATTACAAACCTTAATGTGTTAAATAAACACTCATCAGATATGGAAAACGGCATTTTTACGGGACTCTATAACTTAACTTATACTATAATTTAGACCTTTTGCGCGAATACATTTAAGGAATAACAGGTCTGAAAGTATTATTTCTTGATTGGGAAAACTATTTTGAATGTTTTTTACACTATTACAAATTAAAAGTAAAACTTTTATGGGTTTTGGCACATGTTCAAAAATCGTCGAAAATCATGAAATATCGTTTTTTTACGATACAACCCGCAACTTTAGGCTTTTTGCGCGAATTCAGTAAAACAAGAATGGGTCTAATTATATTTTGTATGCATTAAGGACACTCTTAAAAACACTTTTTTCACTATTAGAACAAAAAATGTATTTTTTTGTAATTTTTGCATTTTTTTTTTTTTTTATTTACCGGTATTTTGGCTTTTTTGGTAACTTTAGGCCTTCTGCGCGATTTCAAATTTTGAAAAAAAAAAATTTTAAATATTTTTTCATTTATAATGACGCCTATGCGCAAGTTTTCCGCGCTATTAGAATTGAATTGCAGAAAAAACGCTTTTTTCGATGCACCCTAATATATATATATATATATATATATTTTAATTACTTATTAATAAAAGTGTATTTGTATAAAAAAGGCGCCAAAGGCAGCACTAAAAATTATACAAAAATATATAATTTAGAAAATATGGTGAAACTTGAAGACAAGTGGGCGTGTATAACAAGAAAAAACGTTAAAAAAAAGTAACGAATTATAGTAACGATGAACAATTGTAAAAAACAACACTACATGAGAAAAACACCCTTCCGCTTCCTCTTCAGTGGGTGGGAGCAGCAGAACAGACAATAAATTAAATTAAAAGAGGCCTAACAGGTTTCGGAAACATGGCGAAAATAGCATACTCCCAACAAAATCAAGAATAAATTACTGGCAAATTATATATAACAATCTTCATGTAAATTAGATATAACAAAATTGGTGCTTCATAAAAGTAATATAACTAAATTAATATAATAATCCAAAAACTACAAAGTCGATATTTGTGATAAAAATAATTTAATAAAAGGACATGCTAGATCGTCATGTTCCCACCCAGACCTGAAAGGCAAAAAGATATTGTAATGAACTGAACTTACTGCAATGTAGAAATAGGTCTTTAAAGCAAAAGCAGATGATTCACATGTAGTGGCTCAATACTGGCGCTGTCTTGTCCGATGTTCCAAAATCATAGTCCAAACTCTCCGAGTCGCTCAGCACCAAGTAGCTGCAGTCCGACATAAGGCGTTCCACAAGTTGGACTTTGGCCATGAGTCTTCATCAGCAAGCACTACTAGACACCAAGAACCATAAGTGAAGAAACCTTACCGCAGCTATCACCCCAATCGCAAACATTAATTAAAATTATTGGTGTAAAACTTTATGAAATTTAATGGATAGTTATTATTGTAAAAAAGATTAGCAATGAATTTAAAAACTTGTTTATTGTAATTTGAATATTTATTGCATATCTTATAGAATCTATTTAGTTGACCAATTAAAATATTAATATAGATTTTAGAGATAGATAGATTTTATAGATTGACCAATTAAAATCTATATTAATATTTTAATTGGTCAACTAAATAGATTCTATAAGATATGCAATAAATATTCAAATTACAATAAACAAGTTTTTAAATTCATTGCTAATCTTTTTTACAATAATAACTATCCATTAAATTTCATAAAGTTTTACACCAATAATTTTAATAAATGTTTGCGATTGGGGTGATAGCTGCGGTAAGGTTTCTTCACTTATGGTTCTTGGTGTCTAGTAGTGCTTGCTGATGAAGACTCATGGCCAAAGTCCAACTTGTGGAACGCCTTATGTCGGACTGCAGCTACTTGGTGCTGAGCGACTCGGAGAGTTTGGACTATGATTTTGGAACATCGGACAAGACAGCGCCAGTATTGAGCCACTACATGTGAATCATCTGCTTTTGCTTTAAAGACCTATTTCTACATTGCAGTAAGTTCAGTTCATTACAATATCTTTTTGCCTTTCAGGTCTGGGTGGGAACATGACGGTCTAGCATGTCCTTTTATTAAATTATTTTTATCACAAATATCGACTTTGTAGTTTTTGGATTATTATATTAATTTAGTTATATTACTTTTATGAAGCACCAATTTTGTTATATCTAATTTACATGAAGATTGTTATATATAATTTGCCAGTAATTTATTCTTGATTTTGTTGGGAGTATGCTATTTTCGCCATGTTTCCGAAACCTGTTAGGCCTCTTTTAATTTAATTTATTGTCTGTTCTGCTGCTCCCACCCACTAAAGAGGAAGCGGAAGGGTGTTTTTCGCATGTAGTGTTGTTTTTTACAATTGTTCATCGTTACTATAATTCGTTACTTTTTTTTTAACGTTTTTTCTTGTTATACACGCCCACTTGTCTTCAAGTTTCACCATATTTTCTAAATTATATATATATATAATGGCCTAAATTCCGAATACTTTAGTAAAACTATTAAAGCATTTTCTAACATCAACCCTCTACATGATTATTCGACTATTTATGCACAACTCAATCACAAAATTAACAATAAAACTTCTAGAACTAAACGAGGTAGTAAAAAAACAGATTTAATCTTTTCTAAAAGTGCCATTATTAAACTCATTTCAGATCTACAGACTAATTACTTATCTAACTATAACTGGTTCATTATTCGAAAATTTATCTTTGCAATTAAAAAGAAATACTTAGTAAACTTTCTGAATGTCTTTCAAAGCCAATCCTATAATAAACATTTTTCAGACATTTTTTATGATATTATAATGTACAAAATCAAACAATTTAATTTAAAACTTAATAAAAAGCCCAACAAATTTAAAACAAATACTCAATTAATTGTGAATTTTACAAATCAAATATTGAACAGTATTAACATTACGTCTATCATTAATGACAAAGACTGTTTGTTTCCGATTAAAGATTTAAATCTATCTCGTACCTTCAAATATCCTCTTCCTCTTGGCAGAAAGATATTCAATTATAATTCTGTATCTAAGTCTACCTCTTTTACTAACACTGTAACCTGTAAATGCAATGATCCTTCTTTCTCAAAATTTATTGACAGAGACCATGGACACATTATCACGGGTAATCTCAATATTATTGATAATTATCAATTAAAAAAATTCATGAAATTTGGCACCAAATTTAGACTTCCAGTTAAAACTAGCATTCCACAAATCTTTCAACAGTTTTCTTATGACCTAGATTTATTTATTTATAAAATATCTATTACTCATAATAAACCTATTGCCTACTTCACTCAATGGAAAGTTTTAGTGTTACAAAAAATCAAAAATGCATTATTTATCAATTCTTCAAATCTGGTGTTATTTAAAAAATCTGTACTTCTTAACTCAATCAAATCACTACAGGATGACTTTGTGATCACTTATGTTGACAAATCACCTAATAATTATGCCATTATTTGTAAATCCTACTATCTCTCTATTTTAAACTCTTCAATCAATAATAGTAACATCTTCAGTTTAACTAATAATAACCTTATTATTAATAACCGAAAAATACATAATTACTATAAACTACTTCAACTTCCCTTCAATAACTTTAATTATCCTTATATAGTTCTTATACCTAAGTTTCACAAATCTCCAATTAAATTTCGCACTGTTACTGTTGGGTGTAACACTTATAACAACAATGCTAATAAAGCTCTACTGGATATTCTAAAACAAATTTACAAATGTACTTGCAAAGTTGATAATTTACACTGTCTTAAAAATAGCTTTCAATTAATTCAATACATAAAATCGCTCGATTCAATAGACAATATTATGACTTTTGACTTTCAAGATCTTTTCAATAATATTGAGTTATCAGATCTTAGTAATATCATTTACAGTCTTTTTCAAGAATATAAAGCTCAAATTAATCTTCCTTACAATTTTAAAGCAGAAAAATTTAAAACTCTTCTTAACTTTGTTATCCATAATAATTATATCTTCCACAACAACGCTATCTATTTGCAACAATTAGGCATCCCACAAGGAGGTTGTAGCTCCAGTATTTTGGCAGATCTCTATCTTTATTATTATGAAAAGCAAATTTGCAATGATAATGTTCGATTTTATCGTTACATCGATGATATTATTGTATTTTATCTCAACAAGAACTCACAAAATGGCTTTTCCTTCAATTATCCACCTAATTTAAAGCTAACTCAAAATACTCTGACTAATCAATCAATTAACTTTTTAGATCTCAAAATAATCATCGATGGTAATAAACTTTACACAGATATCTATGACAAACGGCAAGATTTTTGTTTTAATGTCAACTTATTTACACATTTTAATTCATGTCTGCATCTCTCGGTATTTAGAAACATCATCATTAACCATTTATTTCGAATTAATAATTTATGCTCTGCAAAGTTTAAAAACAAGAATATTAATAAACTGATCACAGCCACTGCTAAAATGGGTTTTCCTAAAAACTTTGTATTTTCTATTTTATATCCTTAACCATGTCTCTGTCAGTACAAAAAAAAAAAAAAAAAAAAAAAAAAAAAAAAGCTGTGTACGCTCTTGTGTATATTAACAAAAAATTATAAAATAATAAAAGACAATAAAAAAGGTGGCGGTTGGGTGGGCAGATGTTTGATTACGGAGGTGGGGCGGTGTTGTAAGGCTGGATGGTTGGGTGGGCTTGTGAAATTAAATTTAAATAAAAAAAAAAAAAAAAAAAAAAAAAAAAGTAGAAGGCTTGTTGCATTTGCTTTGTATTACTATGCAAACTTTCATTTTCCAATAAAATTTCAAATTTTTCCTTTTTGAGTTGTCAACTATATTTAATGTTCTAATTATACCGTTAAACACAATGTGATCAATCGGTGAATTTCATTGTGGCTTCGTGGTTTCATTGTTGTTCATCTGCTTTGAAATTTTGCATTTTTAAAATCCATATGGTTCCTGATCTGGTTGTGGCAGGCTGGGGGAGTGTTGCCGGCGTAAAACTAGTGTAACCCCACAGGCAAGTCACAAGTCTTGCCGCCTGCCTCCTTCTTCCTATCTTGTGTTTCTTGGGTTGTTTTTTCATTAATTTTGACAAGTTTATGGTTTTAAGTTAAGATTTGTTGTTTTACTTTATTGATTCGTTTGTTTTGCAGATTGTTAATTAATAGATCTGGTTTCTTTACATTAATGTATTTCATCCACTGATGATTTTTTTTAATCTTATTGGTCATTGGTGTTTCAGTGATCTTGTATCTGTTGCTTGGCTTCTACTATGCTTAATAGATCATCTTTATTATATTTACATTTAAAATTAAACCTGCTGCAATTGCGCATAAATTTTGAATGTATTTTGTGTTTAATAAAACTTATTGCTTTGTCATTTAAATTATCTAATATATGAATTTCATATATATAGATTTGTCTTAAATTGGCATTCACACTATTTTTTGTATTATACACTTTGTATAAAGCTGCATTTGCGCTCTTACAATTTGTATTATTTCTGTAATTTCTCTAATTTTTTCAATATGTTATTTACTGATTTAAAATTTATATTATATTATGATTCTTGTAGTGTTGTGAAGTTTTGCGACAGTATTTTGTCACTGGCCCTGGATCATTATTAACTAACTGTATAGTTGGCAACTTACGTTAATAATTTATTCTTTAATTAAAAAAGAAAAAAAAAAAAAAAAATGTTGTGTATGTGTAGTCGAATATTTAATTATAATTATTATATAGCATTTTGTGCCTGACATTTTGTGAATTGTGATGGTTAGTTTTTCTTACTTTACTTTAAAAAAATGGGCGGAATTTAATTTTTAATTTTTAATTGGAACCAAATCAATAGATTCGGTCAAAGGAGGTTTAGTGTAAATATGTACATATTATTTATTATTATTATTATTATTATTATTATTATTATTATTATTTTTTTTTTCAGTTCTCTCCATTTTTCATTAATCCAGATACTTATTATTCAAGAATCAATTTAATTAAGTAATTGAATTTGGTATAGTCCACTTTCGATAAACTATTGTAAATACATACTTGCCTTGTGATTTTTAATATACAAAAACAATTTTTCTCTATGACTCTGTTTAGTAAATTTTTAGATCCTGGCAAAAAATACTTAGCTTCACAGCAGTATTGTGCCCGGTACAAGGATATTTATAGGGATATCCTTGGATCGACATCCAGTTACCTATTATCTCCTCCTCCTTTACTTCAATTTAGAACATGCGGTTCTAATAGGTGTAAAACTTGCCCTATGGCCTCTCACACACAAATGAATAATAATCACTCTTTGGTTCCATTTTGTCAGGCATACAATGTTATTTATAAAATCAATTGTGGTCATTGTAAACTTAGTTATATTGGTGAAACTTCAACTCCTCTTCATCTACGCATTAATCAGCATCGATCAGATTCTAAAAACCTTTCAGCTGCATCTTCTAAGTCAACTATAAAATTACAACACTTTAAATCACATAATTTTAATTCATGTACCATAGAGATTGTAAAAATTCAGAAAAATAAAAGTGAGCGTCTATTTCTTGAATCAAAATTTATGCAATATTATAATACAATTTATCCATATGGCCTAAATTCCGAATACTTTAGTAAAACTATTAAAGCATTTTCTAACATCAACCCTCTACATGATTATTCGACTATTTATGCACAACTCAATCACAAAATTAACAATAAAACTTCTAGAACTAAACGAGGTAGTAAAAAAACAGATTTAATCTTTTCTAAAAGTGCCATTATTAAACTCATTTCAGATCTACAGACTAATTACTTATCTAACTATAACTGGTTCATTATTCGAAAATTTATCTTTGCAATTAAAAAGAAATACCTAGTAAACTTTCTGAATGTCTTTCAAAGCCAATCCTATAATAAACATTTTTCAGACATTTTTTATGATATTATAATGTACAAAATCAAACAATTTAATTTAAAACTTAATAAAAAGCCCAACAAATTTAAAACAAATACTCAATTAATTGTGAATTTTACAAATCAAATATTGAACAGTATTAACATTACGTCTATCATTAATGACAAAGACTGTTTGTTTCCGATTAAAGATTTAAATCTATCTCGTACCTTCAAATATCCTCTTCCTCTTGGCAGAAAGATATTCAATTATAATTCTGTATCTAAGTCTACCTCTTTTACTAACACTGTAACCTGTAAATGCAATGATCCTTCTTTCTCAAAATTTATTGACAGAGACCATGGACACATTATCACGGGTAATCTCAATATTATTGATAATTATCAATTAAAAAAATTCATGAAATTTGGCACCAAATTTAGACTTCCAGTTAAAACTAGCATTCCACAAATCTTTCAACAGTTTTCTTATGACCTAGATTTATTTATTTATAAAATATCTATTACTCATAATAAACCTATTGCCTACTTCACTCAATGGAAAGTTTTAGTGTTACAAAAAATCAAAAATGCATTATTTATCAATTCTTCAAATCTGGTGTTATTTAAAAAATCTGTACTTCTTAACTCAATCAAATCACTACAGGATGACTTTGTGATCACTTATGTTGACAAATCACCTAATAATTATGCCATTATTTGTAAATCCTACTATCTCTCTATTTTAAACTCTTCAATCAATAATAGTAACATCTTCAGTTTAACTAATAATAACCTTATTATTAATAACCGAAAAATACATAATTACTATAAACTACTTCAACTTCCCTTCAATAACTTTAATTATCCTTATATAGTTCTTATACCTAAGTTTCACAAATCTCCAATTAAATTTCGCACTGTTACTGTTGGGTGTAACACTTATAACAACAATGCTAATAAAGCTCTACTGGATATTCTAAAACAAATTTACAAATGTACTTGCAAAGTTGATAATTTACACTGTCTTAAAAATAGCTTTCAATTAATTCAATACATAAAATCGCTCGATTCAATAGACAATATTATGACTTTTGACTTTCAAGATCTTTTCAATAATATTGAGTTATCAGATCTTAGTAATATCATTTACAGTCTTTTTCAAGAATATAAAGCTCAAATTAATCTTCCTTACAATTTTAAAGCAGAAAAATTTAAAACTCTTCTTAACTTTGTTATCCATAATAATTATATCTTCCACAACAACGCTATCTATTTGCAACAATTAGGCATCCCACAAGGAGGTTGTAGCTCCAGTATTTTGGCAGATCTCTATCTTTATTATTATGAAAAGCAAATTTGCAATGATAATGTTCGATTTTATCGTTACATCGATGATATTATTGTATTTTATCTCAACAAGAACTCACAAAATGGCTTTTCCTTCAATTATCCACCTAATTTAAAGCTAACTCAAAATACTCTGACTAATCAATCAATTAACTTTTTAGATCTCAAAATAATCATCGATGGTAATAAACTTTACACAGATATCTATGACAAACGGCAAGATTTTTGTTTTAATGTCAACTTATTTACACATTTTAATTCATGTCTGCATCTCTCGGTATTTAGAAACATCATCATTAACCATTTATTTCGAATTAATAATTTATGCTCTGCAAAGTTTAAAAACAAGAATATTAATAAACTGATCACAGCCACTGCTAAAATGGGTTTTCCTAAAAACTTTGTATTTTCTATTTTATATCCTTAACCATGTCTCTGTCAGTACAAAAAAAAAAAAAAAAAAAAAAAAAAAAAAGCTGTGTACGCTCTTGTGTATATTAACAAAAAAATTATAAAATAATAAAAGACAATAAAAAAGGTGGCGGTTGGGTGGGCAGATGTTTGATTACGGAGGTGGGGTGGTGTTGTAAGGCTGGATGGTTGGGTGGGCTTGTGAAATTAAATTTAAAAAAAAAAAAAAAAAAAAAAAAAAAAGTAGAAGGCTTGTTGCATTTGCTTTGTATTACTATGCAAACTTTCATTTTCCAATAAAATTTCAAATTTTTCCTTTTTGAGTTGTCAACTATATTTAATGTTCTAATTATACCGTTAAACACAATGTGATCAATCGGTGAATTTCATTGTGGCTTCGTGGTTTCATTGTTGTTCATCTGCTTTGAAATTTTGCATTTTTAAAATCCATATGGTTCCTGATCTGGTTGTGGCAGGCTGGGGGAGTGTTGCCGGCGTAAAACTAGTGTAACCCCACAGGCAAGTCACAAGTCTTGCCGCCTGCCTCCTTCTTCCTATCTTGTGTTTCTTGGGTTGTTTTTTCATTAATTTTGACAAGTTTATGGTTTTAAGTTAAGATTTGTTGTTTTACTTTATTGATTCGTTTGTTTTGCAGATTGTTAATTAATAGATCTGGTTTCTTTACATTAATGTATTTCATCCACTGATGATTTTTTTTATCTTATTGGTCATTGGTGTTTCAGTGATCTTGTATCTGTTGCTTGGCTTCTACTATGCTTAATAGATCATCTTTATTATATATATATATATATATATATATATATATACATGAGTAAACTCACTGATTCAACACAGCCGCGGGGATTCTATGGGAGATGCAGTCACAAGTTTTAGGAAGCAGGTTGGTTTTAGGACCCTGACCCCACTAAAACGGGATTTTGCGATATACCCCCCCGTTCCCTCTCCTCGGGGGCCAGAAGGCAAAACACCTTTATTAGCATAACTCGGCTTCAAATTACTTCACGGTGAAGAAATTGCAGATCGGGAGACTAGAATCCAGTAGAAAGAAATCATTATCTGCGATTTTGGAATTTTAGATTTTTAAGGGGAGGGGGGATGATTTTCGGAGGCAAATTTAGAAAAATACGGATTTTGGAGAACTCTACCAATAATAGCACAAAGATATAAAAAATCGCCAAGTGTCTTCTTGATGACAGTACCAAAAACTCATTTTTGTTTTTTTTCGATGTTCGATTTTTTTTTTTTTTTTAGGGGGGGGGGGAGAGAGAGAGAGAGTTACGGGGGGGAAATTCGAGCTTCCTTTTAGCGCTAAATTTGTCAGGGGGAATCTATAGGAGTTGAGGTCAGAAATTTTAGTGCGTGGCTTATTTACATGTTAAATATATTAAGATATCTTTTTATCTTATCCCTTTATTAATTCTATACACATAAGACGAAAGTATTGTTCTGGAGTTCGAAAATTTTTGACCGCCAGTTTTTGATTGATTTACACGTTTTGAGATGTTCCGATCATGGTTTGACCAGTTTTAGAAGATAAATGTCTGTCTGTTTGCGACGAATTTTGTGAATGCTGCATCTCACAAACCAGTGAACATAATTAGATATTTAGTTAGATTTTGACTTAAACTGCTGTTGATTACATTTGGGGAACAATTTCCTGAGCATGGTGGCATTGTCATCCCATTTTTCTCATAATTTTTAATATTTCACAATAGACAATTAAATATACTTTCAAATTTAAATTACTTATAACAATATATATATATATATATATTCAAATTATTAATTTATATAATAAAAATTGCAAATTTAATTTAATTTTTACTTTCTATAACTCATACAATGATAGAGGAAATATCTTGGGGTCAAATTTTTGATTTTCAGTTTTTGCTGTATTTACACATTTTGAGCTTCCCGGTGTTTGTGTTAGCATTATAAGGCCAACTGACTGTGCTATGGTTTAGGGTTTAGAGAGGGTCCCTTTAAGAGAGGGTCTATCTAAGGGTTTCTAGCCTGCACTTATGCATATTTAGGAGAAAACCATGGAAAACCATTTTATTTTTCACAAAGTGCTGTAATTATATTAATTTAAAATAATAATAATAATAATGAAGTCAACTTTAACTAATTCAAAATTACATGCATAAATAACAGTAAATACCAAACTATAGAAATTTGCTCTTCTTGTTCAAATTCATATGATTTTTTTTTTTTTTTCCTTTAAATAGAACCTTAGAAGCATCAATATTAAAATATTCAGCTCCTTTAGCATTTTGTATAAAATTTAATTTTTTTTAAGTTCAACATGTTACAGTGAATATTTCATTAAATAAATTACACGAAACACAATAAAATCAACAAGCTATTCATTTCATTTGCCGTTCCAGAATAATTTGATAAATTTTGACTCTTCAGGAAAATACTTCATTCTTCATCATTTAGTATCAGTATTTTAAAAACCTTACTGATTATTGACTTGAATTTGACTAACCAAGCTCTAACTTTTATAAATAGACAAAGTTGTCATGAAATTTGAAAGTGTTATTGTAATGCACAATTGAAAATGCAATATGTAGCATTCAAAGGTGTTTTACAGTACAGTGTAAAGAACTTATTACCATTGCAGGTATCTGAAAAATTTGTTTTATATGCATCTTGATTATGTTATTCAGTAGCAAACTCAATAAAGCTTATACAAAATAAATCTCATAGTCACTGGTCGGGTATTTAAACAAGTAGATTAATATAAATACTTTAATTTAGTAAATTTTTTACTGTATAATTAAAAAAATTTCAAAAAATTTGCAAATCCCCCGCCCCCCCCCCCTTTTAAATACAACCTTGATAAGACCTATGAAAGACACAAAAACTGAAGGTTCATTACACCCTCATTGTTCCTTTTTCCTTTTAATGCGTAATCATTCAATGTATACACCTTGTAGCAGAATTTATGTGACATAGTAACATTGTCGCAGAAAAAAGAAATTGTCATTTGCAGAAAGATTTGCCCGTAAAAATAAGATATTTCTAAATTTCAGCAGAAAATGGAAACTCCTGTCTTATATTTAAGATTTCGCCAACAGTTTACTAATAATATCGATTTCTGTATAATTATATGCACATATTATGTGTGAATAAGAAAATATGTCAATATTGTCTTATTGAAAAGATTTACCCGAACAAGGTTTGACGCAGAAAACTTAAAAATAGTCTGTCGCAGTGATTCCTAGTCTGTGGTTTTGCTTGTACTAATATGGCGGCTCGGTTACAGTTGAGGCCTCACTTTTAGAACCGCCTTGCCGGGTCTAGTGATTCCTTAGTCTGTGATAGGAACATTACAGTGACTTGAAACCCCTTGGTAACCACAAGAGTTCAACTCCTTGCTTGTTTTCGCTCCTGGATCCAATCTTCACTAGATTCCAGTTGATTTGTCTTCTGTTTCAATTTATTAAAGGATTAACTGTTGACCATGTAATACAAAAAATATATAAAACTGCTCTTTGAAACGAGTAATTAAATCCCTGATGATGCTTTGATAATTTAAAGCGAAAAGTTTTGGATGTTTTTAATGTTTTAAATAAAGTTTGATTGTAGACGTGTTTTTAAAGTGTTTTTAATCTAATCTAATTAAAAGGAAATTTGTTAGCGTTTGCGCATTCGCAATTAAACATTGTATAGTTAAAATATTTATATTTCATCAGATATTTAATACTTTTATGCTCTGATTGCAGTATGTTTTGTCTAATTCAGTACGCTAAGTTTTCTAAATATGTCATAGCATCGGTTTAAAAACCCAATATATTATGAATAAAAAACTATGAAAAATTGTCCATGCTTAAGAAACCTTTATATCCTCCTAAATATACGTTTCACTCTTATATAACTGAATATACATACATAGAAGAAGCATCATAATTATATGATACTGATACATCTACAACTTATTTCAAGCATTATATTTTAAGGGTGATGCCTAACATTATATTTTATATTTAATTTCTAATTAATCCGCTTTCGGGACAAAAACTTTTACTCGAATATATGAGCTATAACATGTCCTCTTTTTACCCCTAATGTTCTAAGATAATCCATGAAGTATTTCTTTAGATATTCGACAGAAATGTATAAATTCGAAAGTATGCCTTCTCTTATGTCCATGTCCATGACTATATGTAATTTCATTACATCGTTATGCTGCAAGCAGAAGGGAGACAGGTGTTTTCTCAAGCAAGAGTGATCACGTGCGTGCTAGAATATTTCTATCCATATTTTTTAACGTTTTGTAACGGAATATAAAAGAATTATTTCTATGAATCTAGGAAGCTGTTTAACTTCCGGTAAATCGAAGTACTTCAATCACAAAAAGCAGAAAATCAGTGTTTCACTTCGTATCCTTTTCCCCTTTTCAATTTTCAGCTGGGAAATTCGAGGCATAATTTTGCGTTTTTGTTTTATATGATAAAATTTATAAATACGTAAATATATATACACACTGCTCGACATTGAAAATGCAACACCAAGAAGGAATGATAATAACGGAATGAAATTTGTTCGACACATACATTATAGTAGGAAGAACAATTGATTAAAATTTCAGGAAATTTGGAGTAATATGTACTGAGAAAACAGTACATAAAGCAGCGACCTCTGTGAGCAATAACAGCACATATCTGCCTAGGCATTGAATCGAACAGCGATTGGATGACATGTACGGGTAGAGCACTTCATGAAGCTTCAACACGATGCCACAATTCATCGATCGAAGTTACTGGTGAGTGGTGGGGAGCCAGTCACTTTTCAATGATTAAACAGTCATTTTCATTGGTGCGAGATCAGGAGAACGCGCTGGCCAGAGCAACAGTCGAACACATTCTGTATCAAAGAAGGTCCGGACAATACAAACAACTTGCGGTCGTGCATTATCTTTCTTAAATTTTGCGCTACGGAGGCCTCGAATACAGGGCAGAGGGGTGGGCCTTAACTCATCAGAAATTTAATGGCCGCTGTTCAAGAGTGCCAGGAATACGAACATGAAGTAATCGAGACGTGTATGCAATGGGAACCCATAACATCATTGCGAAGGATGGACAGTATGATGATGTCGAATCCCAGCTGGCAATGTGCATTACTCATAATGCCGTTAAATACGGATAAGGCAATCTTGATGCAGTAAACAGGATTGTGATTTGTCTGAAAAGTAACTTCACGCCATTCCTGCGTCCAGGTTCATCGTGCCCATATCAGTGATGCAGTTTTGAGGGTAATCAGAATTTTGGTAGCCGCATACTGAGTCACCACCTGGATTGATGGTATGTTGTACCATTGGATACACGTCCCGCTCACCTCTTGTTTTCATTCCCGCCACTCTGAATACCAGCCATTACATTACTGATGAGTTAAGGCCCATAGCTCTGCCCTATGTTCAAGGCCTCCAAAGCGCAACATTTAAGCAGGACAATGCACGACCGCAAGTTGTCCATATTGTCTGGACCTTCATTGATGCCGAATGCGTTCGACTGTTGCTCTGGCCAGCGCGTTCTCCTGATCTCGCACCAATGAAAATGACTGTTTAATCGTTGAAAAGCGACTGCCCCTCCCACCACTCACCAGTAACTTCGATCGATGAATTGGGGCATCGTGTTAAAACTTCATGAAGTGCTCTACCCGTACATGTCATCCAATCGCTGTTCTATTCAATGCATAGGCAGATATATGTGCTGTTATTGCTCACAGAGGTTGCTGCTTTATGTACTGTTTTCTCAGTACATATTACTCCAAATTTCCTGAAATTTTAATCAATTGTTCTTCCTACTATAATGTATGTGTCCAACAAATTTCATTTCGTTATTATCATTCCTTCTTGGTGTTGTATTTTTAGTGTCCAGCAGTGTATATATATATATATATGATTTTTTTTTTTTTTTTAATATTCTTAGTTTAAAGGTTCGTAATGATTTCATATCGTTTTAATTCGTTACAAACATGAGAAATTACGTTAAATATTATTAAAACATTATAATAACATTTTTTTTTCCTCTCTGTCTGTTCAAATGCCTTTTAAACAGACTAGTGAAATTCCATAATTACCGCTTGAAAATCTAGATATTGAAATTAATTCAAGTGCTAGGCAATAATAATTCTGTTTAAATATTTTTTAAGCTATTTTAAAAAAGTGTTTAAAATATAATCATAGTATATAATCAGAGTATTATCAAAAATATATGAAAGAATTTAACTTCGAAGCATCTTCACTCTTGAACTGATTATCAAAAAAATTGTGTATTGATTAAAATCACAGGAAACAATTTTATTTGTGATATATTGAAGATTTAAGCTATTCTTCTTCTTTTTTTTTATGAATGTGGAATTTTTTCTTTGAAATTTGAACTTTTTATTTAAGATGAGGATTTATTTACTGTCACTCTCGATTACAGTTAAACGAACAAATATTTACAGTCGGCAGCAAAAGTATCAGAGTACTAGCAAAAATACCTATATAAAAAAAGTACACTTAATACTGTTTTGTTAAATAAATCCTTGTCGAATAATGTTCTTCGACAAGGATTTATTTAACAAAACAGTATTAAGTGTATTTTTTTATATAGGAATTTTTGCTAGTACTCAGATACTTTTGCTGCCGACTGTACTTCATGATTTTGTCAAAATAATAATAATAATAATAATTTGCGTAAAAAAAAAAAACATATAATAATAATAATAATAATTCATCATTAAAATGATAAAACACAAAGAAGGAAGATGTGAATTAACGAACAAACAACCACAAATAGTATAACTTTTGCCTTACATACAAGGCAAAAGTTATATTATATAATTCATGAAATGTTCTTAAAATACATTTGTCTCTTTTCTCCTTCCAAACGAAAACTTGTATTTTTAGTTCATCATATTACAGGTACAGGGAATTTTGGTATTCGTGAAAATTTTCAAATTTCTGTATTTTGACGGTTTTTTACTTTTAAGATGCAAGGAATCAGAAAATCTCAAAATCGCTATTATGTTTTGTTGAAGATCATTTAGTTTGTTCTGTGTACACATTATCTCAAGCGAAAATTATCGTAAAAGAGGTCGGAACAGTTTTTAATATATCACTTATGATACTGGCAATAACCATATTGATTTTCAGTCTTCTAATTTAATAACTTCGTGGCACCTTTGACTCGGCACCCCCGAAGGTTTCATATAAAAAATTATATTTCTAATTAATATTTATAAATTGAACTATATCAGGTTTGTTCAATAAACTACATATTCAGGTAACAATTCTTATGGGATTTGATATATTTTTTACAGATTTGAAATATTAAAACTGCGTTTTCCTAATTTGCATTTTTTCGTGAATTCATGATCTTCAAAATGCTAAAACTATTTTGGCTGTTTAATAGAACCCACTTAAAAGAATTAAGGATAAATTTTGCAAATCTTATTAAAAAAAAAAAAAAAAAAAGAAAAAAAAAGTATTAAAGATTAAAATATAACAAAAATCATGTTTCTTTGCAAAGTTTTACAGAGACGTGCATTTTTTATTTTATTATTATTTTTTTTTTTTTCAAAAATAATTAATAAATTTCAAAATCCATCCCATATTCTTTTAAGTAGGTTCTGTTAAACATCCTAAAAAAATATTAAGTCTTTTCTTAAATAGCTGCAAAAGTTTTAGCATTTTGAAGATCATGAATTCTTGTAAAAATGCAAATTGAGAAAACTAAATTTATAGATTTCAAATCTGTAAAATATATATAAAAAATAATAAGAATTGTTGCCTGAATATATATTTTATTCAACAAACCTAATACACTTCCATTTATAAATATTAAATGGAAATATAAGCTTTTATATGAAACCTTCTGAGATACCGAGTCAAAGGTGCCAAGTCTCCTTAACATGTTGGAAAATGCCAAAATTTCATAAAGATACATTACGAGGATTATTCTTAACATATGGGACCAATTTTAAAATAGCATTTGGCCTGCTGGCACAAACATTATTGATTGTAAATATTCTACTTTGTAAACCTCGTAAGTTATTCGAAATTTATGATTTTCTAACCAGGGAGAATGGAGCAAAATTTTATATGAACGTGCATTATAAGGATTATTTTCATTATAAATAAATCAGACCAGTTTTAAAATATGATTTATAATATTGCTATAAACTTTGTTGAATATCTTCATTTTACTTTAATAGCTTCATAAGTATAAGTAAGAACTTAAGGAAGTAAGTTACTTCTTTATAATAAGATTTTTAATGTCGTGAGTAAGTTATTAGCAGTTTTGATTATAAACTGTTCGTATGACTAACTGTAAATATTGCAAAAAGTTTATTTATGCTTATTTTAATAAAAAATAGCATAAGTTTTTTTTTTTTTTTTTTTTTTTTTACTCAATCCCCCGTCCCCGTTCCTGTTCCCCTAAAAATGATCACAGACTAAAATGTTGACAGATTACAACTTTATATCATGCACAGATTATAAATATTTTTTTTAAAAAGTTCTCAGATGAAAAGCTGATAAAAAACAAAACAAATAAAATTGCACTTTAAAAAAATTAAAGAACACGCTTTTATTGAAATGTGAACTGAAAAGCACAAAATATCTTTCTTCATAGAATTAAAATGCAGGGTAAGAAAAAATCGTGTGAGTGACACACCATAATATTTACATCTTTAATAAATAATTTAGAATTAAACAAAAACCATTTTTAAAAAATCTCCCCTAACTGGGCTCGAACGTTAGCCCTTTAGGTTCGCAGCCCGGAGCTTTACCTTACAGCCACAGCGTTCACGTAGTGAAAGTTTTTTTTTACAATATAGATTTTTCGTTTGCTCCCAGAGCGGTTACAAACACACATACAAGCATACATACAGGTGAAGCTAATAAAAGCGTGTTAAAAAAGGTAAACTAATTAAATAATTAATCACAACCTTTAAGATTCGAACTAAATAGTAACTATGAATTCATTTAATAAAATTTCAAACAGTTTCTTTAAATGCACAGTACAGTTAGAGATTAAAATAAAAAAGAATCTGTAAAAGTTAATTTTACATAACATTATTTACAGTTTTCTGATAAAAAATAAACTTAGACATCCCTCATTCTCTATTCATGTCAAACAACATTTAAAATATTCTGCTTCCAAGCGATTTTTAAATGCTACTCACAAAAAATACATTTTAGAATCGAAACCTTTTTTTCCTTTTTCTTTTTCTCTCTCTCTTTTTTTTTTTTTTTTTTTTATCGAAAAGATAATTTGACATTGTTACATGGTACATTATTTTATGAAAAGCGTTACATTTTTTGGTAACATTTTTGACAGGGATGTCATATTTCATACTCTTTCTGATATATTGATATCTTTTCTGTCATCTTCGTAATGCATGACACAAAAAAGGAGTAATCTAAATGCATTACAAAATGGCATTGTATGAAGGTTCGGTTTTCTTTACATTTTTAATGGTGTAGCACTTATTTTAAACAAACAGGAGTTCTTTAGGAGATTGATAATGTTTTTTTTTTTTTTTTTTTTTTTGGCAGCTGACAGCAGTGCTTTATAAAGGACTATTTCATTATGCAACAGTAATTACTTTGAGGTAATTACAAGGCATCTGACTCTAGTGCCAAGACACTATCTATGCCAAATGCGTTTCATCAGTCTTATTTTGAACAGACAGCCCGTCTCCCAAACTTCATAAATTGAGAAAATATTATGTACCAGTTTAAAAATTATCTGCGTTTAAGATAATGTTTACATAAAATCTAATGATGTATAAAAATAAATTGGACCATAAAAGATATAAACATTGCAAACTTTGATTTGCAGATGAAATTTTTCTTCTGCTTTCTGATATACAAATGTTTTACGCTAATTAAGTAAACGTATTCGCATAATTCTCTCAAAACGATGTGCTTCCCAAATTGTTTTGAGCAGTGTAATAAAGTGCTCTAAAATCGTCAGTCTTATTGGGGGGTGGGGGCTGGAGTGGGAAGAAGCGAAAGAAATGCACGTACTGCTGCAAGAAAACTAAAAATTTGTTTGCCAAAACACTAAGCAGTGAATAAACCCTTCAATAGCTTTACATTTTCTTCTCTAATTATAAACAATTTCAGTGTACAAAATTAAAATAAATTCAAATGTATAAAACTTACTTTTAAAAAATCCACTGTTTCAAATATTTTGATAATATTAAAAAAAAAAAAAAAAAAAAAAAAGCATACATTGAAAGACAAATAACTTTCACATATAAAGTTTTAAACGTTAAGTATTGATAATTATGTAGTTGAAATTAAACTTATGTTGCGTTATGAGTCATGTTGCTTTGAATTATACTATGAAGAAAGAGAACGCCATCCAACTTATGCATTCAAAAGTTAGATTCATATTAAAACTGTACAAAAAAATTCTTCGAAGAAAACTTTTTTGTGGGTAGACACAAAACCTACAGGTCTAAAATTGATGCAAATCTTATCTGCACCCGACCCACAAGATTCTAATTCAGATGCACAAAAATAACTTTCCTATAGGCTGTGCTATAATTAGCATTAATGATCTGTTTACATGGCGACAAAACATTATTCAGATTCAGTAAGAGTTAGAGGTGAAAATTGGTGAACGTACATAAAAGGTATTTATAACTTCGATGCATCTGTCTGTCGGTCTGCTAGTATAGTCGGCAGCAAAATTAGTGAAGCACACATCCACACTTTTCATATATTTTAATTTGATCACTAATTCTTATCATCAACTTACTTTTTTATAAACAGTATAAGACTAAGATCATGACTCGACAAATATTTACTTAAAAAAAACAGTAATAGGTGCTCATGTTTTAAGTAGGAATTACTGCTAGTGCTTCAATAATTTTGCTGCCGAATGTATGCCAGTTCTGGCCGTAAGTCCATTTTTGTAAGCATTCCTTGCGTATAAGGTAACGACACCAGTGTTCGCTACCCTCACAAAAAATAAATATATAAATAAATAAATTAAATTAAATACATAAATACATAAAATAAAATAAAATAACCGTTAATTAATGAATTTGAACTATGAATTTGAATGTATGAATTTGTTAACTATGAATTTGAATCCGCTCGAGCTAGATTCTCCGGTTCTGAGGAATCTAACGCGGGCGGATTCAAATACATAGATGTTATTAAATGCTTATTTTAATATGTCTTTTGTGAGGGTGACGAACCCTAGCGCAAATTTCAGAGGTGGCGAACACTAGTGTCTTTACCTTAATGTGTGTCGAAGTACATTTTTTTTTTCTTAATAAATAAGAAAAAATAATTTAAAGCGATATTTTCAACACGTGAGGGCGTTTTTTTCAAATTTTACCTTACTTAATGAATGGCACCGGATTCTGTTAAAGGAAAGAGATATGCTGTTGATTTTATTTTAAAAGTTTCTGATGTTTTCGATATATCGAAATAAAGCTTACTTCTATTTAAAAACGGAGTTAATTTAAGTTTAATTGAAGCCAACCCTTCACATAAGATGATAGTGAATAAAATGTATATATAAGGTAAAGACACCAGTGTTCACCAGCCCTAAAAGTTGCACCAGTGTTCGCCATCCTCACAAAAGAGATGTTAAAATAACCGTTAATTAACATCTATGAATTTGAATCCGATTTTCCGGTTCTAGGAAATCCAGGGCGGGTGGATTCAAATTCATAGGTGTTATTAAAGACTTATTTTAACGCATTTTTTGTAAGAGTGGCGAACACTGGTGTCTTCACCTTATATATATTCGCGTGGGAAATAAATACATAAATAAACAGAAGCAAACTAAAGTCTAACGCAATATCAAACTTTCTGAAACTTTTTTCAAATCAAGGCTCATTTAACATTCTTCAAATATATGTTGATGCACTTTATACAAATTTCTGAATTCTACAAGAAGTTAATTTGTTAATAAATAAGTTAAATGTTTGAAAGGCAAACTTTCATTTCCTTGTCAAGACACAAAAAAATTCTTTCTTTTTAAACTTACTTTTTGTGAGGGTAGAAAATCGTAATTCCCGCAATATGATGTTGAAAATAACTTTCATTATATTTCCATATTGGCTGCGACTTTAAGCGACGACATAATGAGCCTATGTGCACCAAAACATTTAACATAGAAGTGCATCCCAAACCTAGTTGGCTGTGAATTTGCTTTCTTACTGGCACATAATTTTTGTTCACTTCCAGAAAAGGATTGTTCATTATAACAGAAAACTTCTTCTTCCTCTTTTCTTTCTTTCTTTTTTTTTTTTTTTTTTTTTTTTTAAGAAAACCTAGGTTTTTATTTAGATGTATTTATATGAGAATAAGTTTTATACTCATAACATCCACTTGCAAAACTTTCAAAATAAGAAATATATACAAAGATTAATGAGACTAAATGGCTGCTTTTTTCAGGAAAAGTCGCTTTAATTAACATAATAATGGTGTGTTTACCAAAGTGCGTTATATCCGTAATAAAATAATATAATAGAGTAACTATATTTATTTTTATATCTGGACGCATACTTCTCTGGTATACCACAGGGCATACTCAGAAATCTTCTAGGGCGTACCAGAACGCCCTGAAATACCCTTTGAAATCCTCTAGTCTAAAGGATAAAACACAATGAAAACCAAAGATGGAATGATCGTAAATCCATGAACTGAAATAACCCACTAACTTTAAAACACGGAATTTTTTATTTATTTTATTTATTGTACTTTTAAATAGCAAATTGCATTGAATATGTTACCGTTAAAGCACGAAATCCGTTAATGTGCAGATTACCTAGCTAATCTGCAGATTAACTAAAATGACCCGTTGAAGAGCGGAATCAAGAGTTTTCCGCATTTTAACTAGGTAATCTGCACATTAGCAGCTTCTGTATCTTTAAAGTTCAAATGTTTGATTCTCTCATTTACTTTCCCCACTGCTTCCCTCTCTCCTTCCATTTTTTGTTTGGTTTCGCTCCTCTCATTTCCTTTCCCTTTTCATTTTGGGAACGACCAATTATAACAATAGGTACTGAACAATTATAACAATAGGTACCTATTTAGTTCTATAATATATAATTAAATAAGATCTTTCATTTTACGTTAACTAATTTCTTTTTCCCAAGTAAGTTGGGGACTTTGCTTATTTTTGGGTATTCTCACGTGCAAATTTACCACATATCATATTTTTGCCTGCTGATTCTAAACCCGTAATAAAATTTTTCTCACATAGGTTGGGGTCAATGTAAAGATTATTGAATTTACATAGATTAGGGCAGGTTTCCATTTTTTTTTTAGGTTTATTTACATAATAACAATATTAACTTTTCAATACATGTTACTTAAAGTAGTTTTCATAAGTTTCCACCACTGTTACTAATCACACATAGGTTGAGGCCTACATTTTCATTTTCATTTTCATTTTTTTTTTTTTTTTTTTTTTTTTGACCAGCATATTTGTAATTCTTAACTGAAAATTCCAGTTAATTCCAGAAAATTCCTCTCCCTCCACTTTTAGTTTCCTTTCGCTCCTCTCATTTCATTTCCCTGATACTTCCCCCCTCCTTCGACTTTTGGTTTCGCCAGTGTCTGGTCGTCGCCGGTTGCTTTTATTTCTCATAATTATAAACTATAATTAATTCTTCTTCTTCTTTTAAAAAAAAAAATGGATTGTTATGAGAGTTTCAATTTAATAAGAAAAAAAAAAAATAATAATAATAATAATAATTTATTTTAAATAAAGTTATGTAACTATACAGTTGCCTACTTAAAAGCTTAATACATTTTTTTTTCTTTTTAATAGTAAAAATAATTATAAAAAAATAAAATAATATAATGCTCCATTAATTAAAAAATCTAAAGGGTTAGTTGTTAAATAATTGAAATATTTGTTAAATTCTGGAATTTTTAGTTGAGAATTACAAATATCCTGGTAAAAAAAAAAAAAAGTAGGCCTTAACCTATGTGTGATTAGTAAAAGTGGTGGAAACTTATAAAAACTAGTTTAAGTAACATGTATTGAAAAGTTAATAGTATTGTTATTATGTAAAGAAACCTAAAAAAAAAGGAAACCTGCCCAAACCTATGTAAATTCAATTTTACATTGCCCCCAACCCATGTGGGAAAAAATTTTATTACGGGTTTAGAATCAGCAGGCCAAAATACATAGTTCGTACAGTCCTTGAAATTTCTTAATTTTATGCACCATCATTATCATTTAGCAAATATTGACATTAAAAAAACCTTAAAACTTAAAAGGAAATATATTGCATTACAATACTGGTATAAATATGTGGTAAATTTGCACGTGTGAATACCCAAAAATAAGCAAAGTCCCCAACTTACGTAGGAAAAAGAAACTAGTTAACTTTAAATGAAAGATCTTAATTAATTATATATTACAGAACTAAGTATGTACCTATTGTTATAATTGGACTCAACCTATGCGGGAAAATACAAAAACCTGGTGACTGCAAACGTTGCAGTTGTTCCACCAAAGATCTTATTTTAACTTTAAACAGTGCCTAGTGGGCAAATGGGCAAATTAACGAGTGTCTAGTCGGTAACATGCAGATTATCTAGGTAATTCACAGATTACCTAGGTAATTTGAGAAATATATTTGTTACCGCTAAAGAACAGAAATCAGTTAATCTGCAGATTAGCTAGGTAATCTCCGAATTACATAGATAATCTGCACATTACCTACTAGGCACTCGTTAAAGTGAAAATAAGATCTCTGGTATTGTAATTTTACAGTACGCTGTGTTGTATTTGTTTTTTCATTCGGGGAAAAAAAAAAAAAAGATTAGTTTTCTTTCCTTTTCTTACTTTCTTTACTTATTTTAATCTGTATGTGTTTTAATTTTTATTTCTTTTAAAGTTATATTTGTTTTACTTTTTTTATTTATTTCATCTTTTTTACTCTGTCAATATAAGTTTGAAGATGTTATGCATTTTTAATATGAAATATAATAACTTTAATAGCTCTCAATAAATTCTATTTTATAAACGAATGTTAGAATTGTAATACAGTAACGATTTCTTTTCAAAATAAAAATATTTAACCATTAAAAAAAAATAAAAAATTATTAACTACTTATATTGCTGTTACTATTTTTAAAAAAAGCTATGCACCAATTTTTAATTCGCTAAAGAAATATTAAATTAGAAAAATCAGAAGCATTATTTAAGAAGTACTTCAAATAATTAAAACTACTTTAATAATTTTTAGAACGCATGAAAATTAAAATGACAGTTTTGCAATGCTTTATTAAACTGCAGCATACATATATCTGTACAAGTTTAGCAAATATATTAATTTTACAATAATAACAGAAAAAAAAAAAAAAAAAAAAACTTTATTAACACATTTTATGTAATAAACTACAACGAAATTATCTGAAAAAGGGAACAAAATTAAACTAGTATGTTGTGGCCACCACAAGACTTTCTTCTACATTTTCCTATATACATATTCAATCAGTAACAATATTTAAAAAAAAAAAAAAAAAAAAAAAAAATACGATTTTTTTCTTTTGTTTTTTTTTTTGTTAAAAGTAATACATATTCAACCAGTAACAAGATTTAAAAAAAAAAAAAAAAAAAAATACGATTTTTTTCTTTTTCTTTTTTTTTTTTTTTTTTTTTTTTTTTGTTAAAAGTAATACATATTGAACCAGTAACAATATTTAAAAAAAAAAAAAAAAAAAAAAAAATACGATTTTTTTTCTAAGTTTTTTTTTTTTTGTTGTTAAAAGTAAAAAAAATCGATAACTTTGTTTTAAATTATTACAGATTTATAGTTCAACCATTCGTTTTAAAGGTATTGACGAGATCTTTCGAAAGATACCCATCTTGAAAATTTACACTCCCCCCCGGGGGGTACTTCCCCCCCGGGGGGAACCGGTGCCCCCACATCCACAAAATTTTTTTCGTAGTTAACTACTACTATTATCAATAATTCATATTAATTTTACAATCACAAGTTTAAAATAACGCTCATTATGTACATTTATACGAAATTTTGTCCTATATTGCCATGTTAAAAATTTAGAAAAAATGCGATCACAGCGCCACCTGTTGAGCTATTGATCCCTAAATGTAATCCGCACCAAATTATGTCGGGGACCAACTAAATACCAAGTTTGGTTAAGTTTCGTTAAAAAAAAAAAAAAAAAAAAAAAAATACGATTTTTTTTCTAAGTTTTTTTTTTTTTTGTTAAAAGTAAAAAAATCGATAACTTTGTTTTAAATTATCACAGATTTATAGTTCAACCATTCGTTTTAAAGGTATTGATGAGACCTTTCGAAAGATACCCATCTTGAAAATTTACTCCCCTCGAGGGGGGACTTCCCCCCCAGGGGGGGTGGCGAGGCTCCTACACGTACAAAAATTTTTTCCCAGTTGACTATCTCTATTATAAATAATTACTCTAAATTTCATAATGATTACTAAAAAATAATTCTCTTTAAGCACATTTATACAAAATTTTGTCCTATATCACCATGTTAAAAATTTAGAAAAGCGGGATGGCAACGCAACCTGTGAGACAATTTTTACCAAAAGTTGATAGGCACTAATTTATGTCAAGGTGCAACTACATACAAATTTGTATGAAATTCTGTGCAGTAGTTCCTGAGATACAGTTGCCACAAAATTTTGTCACACACACACACACACACACACACACACAGACAGACAGACAGACAGACAGACATTTTCTAAAAATAGTCAAATCGTATTCTACAGCTCTCAAAACGTGTAAATCCATCAAAAACCCGAGGTCGAAAATTTTTACGAACCCAATACTTTCTCTATATTACATATAGAAGAAAGTAAAAACAAATAAATAAAAATAAAAATATAATCATGATATATAAAATATATAAAGGAAACTTGAAATTGAAAGAAACAAACAAACAAAAAATTGTAATGGGTTGCTAAAAAATGCTTAAAAGTTTCATATTAAGTATTTATTGAATAATGCCATAATATTGAATGCCATATTTTTCAGAGTTAAAAATTGATACATCTTTTTTTTTTTCCCCCCGTAAGTAATAGTAATTTAAATCAATTTTAAAATAAATTAGTTTTAAAAAGTTGTGGTTTAATAGTTTTATTTCGGGAGGAAATAATTACTGTGCTGTAAATTTAATAATCATAATTCTAAGTGAAGTTTCACAAAGAGAGCTTTTAATTAAGATTAGATTTCATTAATAAAATGCAGACACTTATCAAACTTATATTGACAGAATTAAAAAAGAGAAGAAATAAAATCAAAATTAAATAAATAGACAATAAGACTTCTTCACACACCATAAATTTTAAGCCAGCACAACCGGTTTCGAAAGGACGTAGCCTTCCTTCATCAGGTGAAAAAAAAAAAAAAACACGTGCTACTGCCTTGGAGGCAAAAGCAAGACTTAAAATTTATGGTGTGTGAAGAAGTATTATTGTCTATTTATCGTTTGTACACCAGTTTTGTATTTAGTTTTGGAAAATCAAAATTAAAACAATTATAACTTACTTCTTTCTTTAAATTTTGTGTTGGTCATAATAAGAAACCTAATCATGGCTTCGATGCTCCAAGTTTTGCGTTTACCATTTATCATTATCATAGTGTAGCGGAAGGGATAAAAGTTTTAGTTTGTGTTTGAAGGTCATTCGCCATTCGCGTATCTGTATCACATGACTGTTTGACGTCATAGTGAATGTAAAAAAAACTAAGGTTCGAAACAAACATTTGAACTTTAACGACACAGAAGCCGCTAATGTGCAGATTACCTAGTTAAAATGCGGAAAACTCTTGATTCCGCACTTTATCGGGTCATTTTAGTTAATCTGCAGATTAGCTAGTTAATCTGCACATTAACGGATTTCGAGCTTTAACGGTAACATATACATATATATAATAAATAAAATAAACGCAATGCAGTTGATTTTATGCAATTATCTGTAGTTTCTTTTTTTTTTTTTTTCCCCAATAGACTGTCACTTTTAACCCTTTGCGGCGCAACACAATTCGGATCATTTAAATTATACTGCCACCGGAATTCATGAACTAATTTAAACTAAAAGAAATTTTTAATTTTAAGGTTAAAAAAACCGGCCTTTTCTGATATGTTATAAACGTAAATGTTTGCTAAAAAATTTCCGGGATGAATTTTTACTTTCTTCTATATGTAATATAGAGAAAGTATTGGATTCGCGAAAATTTTCGAAGTCCACTTTTTGATGGATTTACATGTTTTGGGATATGGAGAACACGAATTAATAGTTTTTAGAAAATGTCTGTCTGTCTGTCTGTCTGTCTGTCTGTCTGTCTGTCTGTCTGTCTGTATCATTTTTTTGTGGACGCTGTATCTCACGAACCAATGAATGAAATTTAACCAAACTTGGTATTTAGTTGCACCCTGACATAAACTGGTGCTGATTAGATTTTGGGATCAATCGCTCAATAGGTGGCGTTGTGATCGCATTTTATGCAAATTTTTAACATGGCAGCATAGGACAAATTTCCGTATAAATGGGCATAAAGAGAGTTATTTTACACTTGCGATTGTAAAATTAATATGAGTTATTAATAATAGTAGTAGTTAGCTAGGAAAAAAATTTTGTGCATGGGGGGGCATCGGTTCCCCCCCCAGGGGGGAAAATCCCCCCCCGGGGAAGTAAATTCTCAAGATGGGTATCTTTCGAAAGGTCTCGTTGATAATAGTAATAGTTAACTTGGAAAAAAAATTTGTGCATGTGGGGGCATCGGTTGCCCCCCCACCGGGGGGGAAGTTCCCACCCGGGGGGGCAAAATTTCAAGATGGGTATCTTTCGAAAGATCTCGTCAATACCTTTAAAACGAATGGTTGAACGATAATTCTGTGATAATTTAAACCAAAGTTATCGATTTTTTTTACTTTTAACAAAAAAAAACTTAGAAAAATATCGCAATTTTTTTTTTTTTTTTTTTTAACGAAATTTAACCAAACTTGGTATTTAGTTGGTCCCCGACATAAACTGGTGCTGATTATGTTTGGGGATCAATAGCTCAACAGGTGGCGCTGTGATCGCATTTTATCTAAATTTTTAACATGGCAGCATAGGACAAAAATTCGTATAAATGTGCATAATTAGAGTTGTTTTAAACTTGTGATTGTAAAATTAATATGAATTATTGATAATAGTAGTATGTAACTAGGAAAAAAATTTTCTGCATGGGGGGGCATCGCTTCCCCCCCCTAGGGGAAAAATACCCCCCCAGGGGGGGTAAATTTTCACATTGGGTATCTTTCAAAAGATCAGGTTGATAATAGTAGTAGTTAACTAGGAAAAAATTTTTGTGCATGTGGGGGCATCGGTTGCCCCCCCACCGGGGGGGGAAGTTCCCACCCGGGGGGGCAAAATTTCAAGATGGGTATCTTTCGAAAGATCTCGTCAATACCTTTAAAACGAATGGTTGAACGATAAATCTGTGATAATTTAAACCAAAGTTATCGATTTTTTTTACTTTTAACAAAAAAAAACTTAGAAAAATATCGCATTTTTTTTTTTTTTTAAACGAAATTTAACCAAACTTGGTATTTAGTTGGTCCCCGACATAAACTGGTGCTGATTATGTTTGGGGATCAATAGCTCAACAGGTGGCGCTGTGATAGCATTTTATCTAAATTTTTAACATGGCAGCATAGGACAAAAATTCGTATAAATGTGCATAATTAGAGTTGTTTTAAACTTGTGATTGTAAAATTAATATGAATTATTGATAATAGTAGTATGTAACTAGGAAAAAAAATTTCTGCATGGGGGGGCATCGCTTCCCCCCCTGGGGGGGAAGTACCCCCCCCGGGGGGGATAAATTTTCAAGATGGGTATCTTTCGAAAGGTCTCGTCAATACCTTTAAAACGAATGGTTGAACTATAAATCTGTGATAATTTAAAACAAAGTTATCGATTTTTTTCACTTTTAACAAAAAAAAAAAAAAAAAAAAAAAACTTGGAAAAAAAAATCGTACTTTTTTTTTTTTTTTTTTTTTTTTTTTAATATTGTTACTGATTGAATATGTATAGGTAAATATAGAAGAAAGTCTTGTGGTGGCCACAACATACTAGTTTCAGCTGGATCTTAAATTTTGCGTCCTCGCAGCGAGGACGCCGCGCGTTAAGGGGTTAAGTGGGAGTCCTTAATGTTTTTTTCTGGAATCTAACAAAAAATAAAATACAGAGAAGAAGCACACTATTTCATTGGAGCATCAGCAGTTAGAATTGCTGAAGTTCATGCTCTAGCATTATGTAGAGGCATGTAGTCCTCCCTCCATTTATTAATGCATATTTCCAAACATCCTAATTATGAGCCAGAAGATTCTTAGTACACATCCCTTTTTTCCCATAATTTTATTTTTAGAGTAATTATCTCCAAATGTAGTTATGATTAAACATACTTCGTGCAATCCTTGAATTTTCTCAAATTTCTTCACCAGTATTATTATTTAGCAAATTTTGATATTAAAAAAGCCTTAAAACTTAAAAGGAAATATATTGTATAAAAATACTGGTGGTAGAGTCCTTGAAAAAAGGCGTAGCTGTACGAACCATGTTACATTAGTATAAAATTTCTCTAAAAAAAAGACTGGTGTGAAAAAAAAGGCGGGTACTAAAAATTAAAGAAAGGGTTGGCAAGTATGTTGATGTACTTATAAAATTTTATTGAAAAACAGAAAGAATATTACTTTTTTTTCAGCGAGTCCAATCTATGGATCAGATTCCGTTCTAATTTTCGAAAATATTCTTAAATTACTACGAAATTTAAATTACTGTTGCAAGTTCTATGTATAAAAAATAGTGAACAAAGTTTTTTACAAAGATATACAAAAATGCTCGAAAACACTTAAAGTTTGTGAGTGATATTTGCCTCGTTTAATGTAAAAAGGGTGTAACTCCATATTCATATCCCCTCCCCTATTTATGTACGATTGCGATATCTAACAACCACACGTAATTTAAATGCATTGTTTAATTGGAATTAAATTCCAGCAATACTTTATTACAATCGAAATAAATTCTATATCATTATAATTTTGAAACTAGTGTTTTGTTTTTATGGGAACTCCTTTAGAGTTATGGTCTGCGTTTGTTAAAACGATCTGACAAATACCAGACCACCCACTTCAATTTCGAAATCAGAAATAAGAATTTTGTTAAAAGGAAATAAGAAATATATATATAAAATAAAAGAGCATACATTCATTAAAGAATGTAGCTGTTGTGTGCTTCTCACAGAATTCATACTCGACTTCAAACGCTGTATAAAAAAAAAAAAAAAAAAAAAAAAAAACTTAGGAACAAATTTAGATCGTAAAGTTAACTATACCAGTAGTGGACACTTTAACCCTTTCCGGCACAGAGTTGTCGCTGCGGCAACACCTAATTTTAATTCTCAAGTGCAAAAATTCATCCCAGAAATTTTTTATAGTATTTTTCTTCTATAATATAGAGATAAAACTTCATTTATTTTTTGTCTTCTAATATCGTTCTTGAATTCCGGTGGCTGTTGATTTTAAATGAATAGAACTACTCTGTGCCGGAAAGGGTTAAGGATTTTTTCCTTAATTTTAGAAAATGTGAACAAAACCAATGTTCAAAACCTCAATTGAATCTTTCCTTGCATAACTGTACGGCAAAGCATTTTTACACTAAAAAATATTTTTCTTGGATAACTTAAAATATTACTGCAATGCACACACAATAAACAAGTAAAGGACACCGTTTTGTTTCAGTAGCGGTTACTTCTAAAATTTTCCAGAAAAAGCGAAATAAAAAGCCACCCGATTAATAAAATGTATTTAGTCAACATCAGGTACCTTCTGTAACACTAATGTGATGAAATATAAATTTGTATCAGAAACCGAAAACACATTGCTTCTGAAAAATTTAACGATTTCAACTGGTATATTTGAATTACAGTGCTTTAAGCTGTTTTATGAGATAAGCACATAAATGTTTCTTTTTTGGGTGAAAAATGTTTCTTTTTTGTGGGGTTCCTTTTTTTTTTTTTTTTTTTTTTTTTTTTCTTTTCATTTCTACCATTTTGCTACAACTGTTTTCTTTCCCTCTTTTCTACGACTATATGGCTCTCTGCCTTTTCTTTTTCTTTTCTTCCCCCTTTTTCGTAATTTTTGTTTTCTCGTTGCTTCTCCACTTTTTTCTTTCCTTTTCTTTTAATTTCAGCTCTTACTTTCTTCATATTTTCTATGATTTTTTTCTTTTTTCTTTTTTTTTTTTTTTTTTTTTTTTTCTTCTTTGTGAATTTTTTGCAACTCTTACAAAGTGATAAAACGTGAAACAGTACTCTATATGTGTGACGTTACGTTCGCTTTTCCTTATTTTGTGAGATCATGAACAGCTTAGAACTATCTTAAATATATTAGAAGATACTAGACTGGATTGTCTGATCCTTTGCTTCAATATTCTTGATACCATGAATGTCGGCTGTCTATAGAATCACGGCTGATTTTTTAAAGTTGCTCTAAACGGACCACTAAATAGACCACGAGTGTCCACTACTGGGTAATGCATCTCAGTACCAGCAGCAAACATTCCTGAAAATGTTATATGCTATTACGAAATTAAAAATTTAACATAACAAATGAAATGTTTGCTTTGCAAGCTTATAATTTTGATGTGGTCCATAGACCAGGTAAAGAAAATCTTAATGCGGATGCTTTAAGTAGAGTTGTAAAAAGAAAAAAAAAATGTATATAGTGTACATATTACATATTTAAGTCTTAATTTGTTGCTATTATATAGAATTCATTTTATCTTCTTAATGCAATACCTAAAATTATTCTAGTGTATGCATTTTGTCAAACTTTCCTACCTTATCCAAACCTCTCAGTCGCAAGAAATTTTGTACCACAAGTGAATGCACGCCTCTCCGGGCGATAGGAGAAGCTGTGACGTCACAGCGTGCTAAGTATTCCAAGAAGCATATAATATTCATCCAAGGTTAAACAATTAATTATTAAAGAAAGAAAAAATAATGAAAATTAAAAAGAACGTGAACTGTTTGAAAAGAGCACAAGAAGTAAAGAAAAATCTCGGTTGTTCTATGAATTGGAAGTTGTATATTTTTCTCTCTTGTGTGATGGTTGGGAGAAATGGTCTCTGTTGTAATTAAAATTACACATTTAGATATGTATATAGATACATAAATGATTTTTCTTTTAAGTATATAGCTATTTATGTATAAATATTTTTTGTGGTAGAATAATGGAAAGTAATTATTAATCTGTATGTAAATATTTGGATAAAAAATGTTTTTTGCTTTTGAATAAGAATAAGATAAATTTATAAGTGCTGCTTGTAAAATTGAAGGAGAAGGGAAAGAAATGAGATAGGGATCTTTTAGACTAACTGGTTGCCCAGTTGACATTATAGAACAAAAAAGGAAAAGACGATGGTTTATAGGAGTCATAAAACTTGAGTGGAGGATCGGAAAAACAACTCCAGGCTAGGGGAACTATAAGCCACCCACACTCTCTCTCTCCAGCCCACGACTTAAGAAGAGCATTTTTTTAGAAGTGCGAGTACGGCTTCTGGATCAACTACTTTTCGGCGAGACCGTGATGGAATCTCCCGGTGGTTCTCCAGATATCCTGCTTCCTCCCGCATCAACTGCCTTTGAATCTCAAAATATGAAAAATATGAGCGACCAGAAGAGCTGGCAAAACACCTATGATTCGTCTCTGGAAAGAATCTATCGAATGAAGCATCCAAGTGTTCTCCCTATTCCAGGATCCCGAAGTGTCCTAGAATTGTGAAATAGAAGTCCTTTATGATTTTGCTTCTATAATGTGTATCTGGGTGAGTCAAAATTTTATAGTCTAAAAAAAAGAGAAAATATTTAATTGTGTATCTATCCCCATTTTTTCTATTATTCAATCATGTCTGAGTGCTACCTAAAGTGGTTTTGAATAAAATAAAATTTGAATTAAATAAAAATTAGTTTTGTATAAGAGACCAAAATATTTAATAAAATACAGAGGCTGTTCGCACATTTTTTAGACGATTTTATTTCGCAGTAAGAAAAAATCGTTTGCATGGAGAATTTTATTTTTACAACAGTTATATTTTTGGAAGTTTTATTTATCTTCTGATATTTAGAATTTTTGTTTAGATGCAAAAATGCGCTTTTAAAAAGGCAGTGGATGGAAGGATAGGTTTGCGCTCTTTCCAAAGAGAGTTTTTAGTGAAATCTTTATGAAAAGCATTTATCAGGAGAAAAATGGAAAAATGTCGCAACAATAGATGAATCTTGGGTCTATTTAAGTGGTTGCAATAAAAAAAGATCAATTTATTATCACAAAAGTGGAGAAAAAAATTTTTGCTACATGGTTCAAAGCATCAAAAGAAAGTTTTTCTAAAGGATTTATGATTGCCACTGGTTTTTCATACAAGCGCAAGATAAAAGCAAAAAAAATGTGACAAAAATGTCAAAATCAGCTCTAAATACTATCAAGAACATATTTTAATTCCAATTTTTAAAAATGAAAATCCAGATCTTTATCCACAATGTTATTAATCCGTTGAACTGTATCAAGACAAAACAAGCAGCCACACATCGCAATCCTCAATTGCTTTTCTAGAAAAACATTGAACAAAAAACGGGAATTAAAACCATACCCTTCACTGATATTCCTGCTAAATCTCCTGATGTATCACTGTTGGATTTTTGTGTTTTTTGACTCTTAAAATCAACATTATCCAAACACCGACTACAACGCTTTGTGGACTTTGGAAAGCCGTTCAAGAGGAGTAGAAAAATATACCTCTTCCGATATTATAAAAAGCATTATTATCATAGAAATTACGATGTATAATGATAGTTAAGAACAAGGGCTATCAAACTGAACAATTAAAACACGAAATATGAGTGAAATTGCTTCAGTACACTCCATCGAAATCGTCTAAAAAATGTGCGAACAGCCTCTGTACATTATTAACGAAATTCTTTGTCTATCTACTAATTAAGGAATTATTTATTTTGGAAAACTTATTTTTATTTGAATTTATCTCCTTAATAAATAGATAAATTTTATGATCCATTAAAAATATTTAAAGAACTTGGGTGTAATTTAGATGTAGAGAACGCAATGTACAATACAGTTTGGAGAATGTCTTAAATTAACAATTTCTCTCCAACAGTCTCCAGCCTTTGGCGATTATTTAACTATATGGTTTGTTTAAATACAAGTGAAATTCAGTGTGTAAATAGTATAAATGCAAATAAAATTAAACTGTATAGTTATTTTATAAAAAGCCAGAAGGTCTTTCTTTCTTTCTTTTTTTTTTTTTTTTATATATTAAAATTAATTATTTTAATTATATTAATTATTTTAATTATATTTTTTAATTAATATGTATTGGCTAAGAGAACTTTAAAAGAGGACGATGAAGCGTATAAAATATTTAATGTCTGGAATTGGGAGGTGGGTATAGCACCAAAGGGAAACTGCCTTGACCTCAGGCGCAGTTTATTCCGGTAAAAGACTGCAATCCGTACTGATTGATTTATTTTGTTTTATCGCTTTCTCATCGGAGTCTAAGTCTGAATTCGACCTGAATTTGGAAAAATAAAGCAACTTTTCTTTGTCAGAGCTAGAAATTATCTGCCTTTGGCAAAACCTGGAAGAAAAGAATTTGTGCCAAAGACATAACTCCATAAGTCCCTCTCTCTCTCTCTCTCTTTTTTTTTTCCCTTTTCTCAAAACAGTAATAGATGAAAACTTATACTTTACCAGACTTAAAAAAAAAAAAAAAAATGTAATTTAGACCATATTTGAAATTTTATCCTCGAATATAAAAAGAAAACAAAAATAAATGTGACGCAATGTTTCTCGCCCCTCACCGCATGTTTGCGTCTAGCTTCTGACCTGCTTCTACGTCAAAATTTCTACATTATTTTTAACTGCATTATATTTTATAATCTAAAAAATCATGGATCATTAAACTCATTAAAACAGTTGTTGCTGTTCACTGGCGAATCATCAGTAGAGGCCTCCCCATTGAAACTCAAAATGTTTTTGGTTTCTGTCAGCGTATGTACATGTACCGCGATAACAGTCGTAAACATCATCCGAACTCATAAATTGGCACAAATGTTTATAAGTTACGTGGAATCAACTGTATAGTTTTTGGTGCATCCGTGCATCTAGTGTTTGTGGTTCGTGTACAAGGAAACATTTCGCATCATTACAGTCTATGGAGGAAATTTATTTTAAATGCATTTTGACATGGATACAGCGCATTCAACATAATGGGATTAACATACATTATTAAGATGATTAAAAACATCGTTTATCTCGAAGATGTTGTTAATAAATTTAATAATTAATTTACAGAACTACTTAAAAGAATTCAAATATCTTATGAAATCATTCGATTGGCTTAAAATTTGGTACAAAGATTTATGTTACATAAAATTAGCTGTACAGTTTTGGATGTTTATTGTATTTGTCTCTCGTGTACAAAGACACACAAAATATTTCGTACCATTATAGTCTAAGCACGGCATTTCTATTAAGTGCATTTTAGAACATACATTTAAACATTGGATTCAATATAATAAAATTAAAGTATGTATTAGAATACTTATAATTATGGCTTCGGTAAAAGAAAGTAGGCATAGAATTAGCAATTAGTTTAAAGGACAAGACAAAAGAGTTCCGATACTTATAAAACAATATCCGATTGACTAGAAATTTCGTACAAATATTTAAGAGTTACATGAAACTATATGCATAGTTTTTTGACATATATAGTTTTGTTTGTGGTTTATGTATTGAGACATATACAAATATTTCAAAGCATAGCGGTCTACAGGCATCATTTTTTTTTTCTTTTTTACGTGCATTAAATCATAGTTACAGACTATTAAATGATATAAAATTAGCATTATATAATTGGATGCTTAAAAGCATGCTTTATGTGGAAAATGGTGTGCATAGTATTAATAATTAATTTATAAGACTATTAAAAAAAAAAAAAAAAAAAAAAAAAAAAACGATAAGGTATTATCGCGTTATTTACTGAATTGTGTATTTTCGGAATGTTATACACATTTTGGAGAGTATATATATCAATATCTATTTAACAGGGGCTGAGAGGAGCGGCAGCCCCAACTCAGAAATGTGTCTTATCAGAACAAACCCACATTACTATACATATATACAGTAGATGATCAAATTATTACGATTTTTTTTTCTTTTACATTTTTACGATTTTTCAGAAAAATGCTGGATGAAATGGTCTGGAACTTACGACATATGCAAAGGATGTTTAAACACTCACATTTTCTACCATCGATTTAGTCCAGTGTGCAGTTGGGGACCAACCACAAATTGAAGAAAAATGCAAATACTTTTGATTATCTTGTATCATAAAAAGCTACAAATGACTTGTTTCTTTAGAAAATTGTTGCTCATACTATGTGCAACTATTGCGCATACTATTGTATGTTTTTTATGAGAATTGCAAAATTATTTAGGCATATATATATATATATATTAATTATCAAGTTTTTGGCAAGTTTTTTACTTATAACTACAACAGATTTCCATAAAATTTCTCAAAACTTGCAGAAAGATTGGCAAAAAATTAGAGAAACATTATTCTGAAACAAAATTCACAAGTGTAATATTTGCTGAAATATGAGCATTTATAGTAAATATATATATATTTTTTTTACTGTGCATGCGCGAAAGATAGAAAAATTATTATTATTACATAGGTTGAAAGCTAGATATATTGGTCAACTTTTGTCAAAAGTTCATTTGAATATAATAAAAATTAAGCAAATGTTTTTTAATGAACCCCTTATGAACTCACAAATCTTAGTAAATAAATAAAAATATGTTGGAGTTACAAGCGTATAAAGGTTTTTCCACAAAAAAGAACTTTTACAACGTGATTGAAATAATTGGATCTTCAAATTAATTACGCGGCATGTGAAAAACCCCTTATGAAATTTTAACTTTGGAAAATACCTAAAATCTAGCTCGTTCTTTTGCAAACAATATGCTTAATTTTTATTCTATTCAGATGAAGTTTTGACAAAAGTTGCCCTATATATCTAGCTTTCAACCTATGTAATATATATATATATATATTCTTACACGCATGTGCAATGAAAAAAAAAAAAATACTTACTATAAATGCCCATATCCCAGCGAATATTACACGTGTGAATTTTATGTTTCAGAATGATGTTTCTGAAATGTTTTGTCAATTTTTCTGCAAATTTTGTAAAATTTTATGGAAATCCGTTTAGTTATAAGCAAGAACTTGTCAAAAAAATTAATGATTTTTGAAAAAAAAAAAAAAAAAAAAAACATTTGCCTAAATAATTGTGCAATTCCAATAAAAAATCATACAAATATTGCACGTAGTATGTGCAACAATGTGTTAAAGTTACAGGCCATATTTCCCATTTGTAGATTTTTTATGATACAGAATGATCCAAAGTATTTGCGTTTTTCTTCAATTTGTGGTTGGTCCCCTAATTCCACTCTGGACTGAATCGATTGTAGAAAATGGGAGTTTTTAAATGTTCTTTGCATATCTGAAGTTCCAGACCATTTCGTCCAGTATTTTTCTAGAAAATCAAAAAAATGTTAATATATATAAATAATAATAATAATAATAATAATAAAAAATCTAATAATTTGGTCACCCACTGTACACCATTGAAACATTTCAACCATATATATATATATATACATATATGAACTACCTAGTAGTGAATAATGCAAAAGGGACATTGAGGCACCTGATGTGCAGAGTGAAAGCCGTAGCCAAGGGAGGGATGGAAGAGGATTTAACCACCTAACCCCACGACATTTTGCAGATTTGTCAAAATTTTTTGAGTCATGCTTCATTTTTAACATAAAACATTATTTGCTAACGTTTAAAGACCTCCGAAAAATTTCTCTGACTATGGCCTTTGTGTAGACCCACTAGTGTTGTAAATAAAATTAAAGCACATATAACTTACTAGGAACGATTTCAATCGCCAATTCTGATGAACAATATTTGCTGTCGAAAAGATGTAAACATTGTGTTGGCAACTTCAGGATAACCTGTAAAAAAAGTCAAGTTAAAAATTAATTATAGATGAAAAAACCGCACTCAAGAACGGATCTATGAGGCAATATATTGGTTCAGTAGTTCAGGTAAATTTATTGATTATTCCAAAGAAGCTAATTTGTGGCGTGACCATAGATGGCAATAACAGTATGGAGTGGGGGGAACAGCACCGGGCACGAGGCCCTAAATCTTCTTAAGCTACTTCATGATCGTAATAAGTGACGTCCAAAGCTGGAGCGAAAAATGACATTGCTTTTGGCGTTTAATTTTACTTACGCCAAGTTCAAAGTTTAATATATAGAATGCTTGCGGAATTCGTTACGAATATATTTATATATATTTTTTGAAAAGGTGACGCATAATTCATTGACCGTTGTTAGTGAATATTGGCATGATTTCGCCAAGTATTTTAGTTCCTAAGAAATAATCAGCTAAGCAAATATTTTATCCAGCTGATGATGTAAATTAGGCGACAAGAGGGCACTTGAGTTATATTTCGATGTAAGATTTAAAAGAAGCCGAATTAATTATTTTCTGGTTTCACAAAACAAAAGGATAGAAATAAGTAGAAATACGTCAAAACATATCCTTTCCAGCGCGAAAAGAATTTTCATTACGTTAGGATTGCTAAGTGAATACTGGGAATCGATCAAAGGTTTTGTTTCAGTTACATTGAAAAAGATATGAAAGGGAACATATAAAAATTAAAAAAAATATATACGGCATATTTATTATTTATAGGTTAAAAATAGTTATATCGTTATATTTTAAATAGTTGTTTAAGCTTACATAATTTTATTTATAATTTTATTTATTTAGGGAATTTACCTATATTTTAAAGAGAAAACAAATTTTAAAACATGTGACAATCTACATAACATATTTTCTCCCCCTTGCCAAAAAAGAAAAATGCAACCATGCTCTTCCTAAATTAACTAATAGGGATATAATTAATACAAATAATCAATGAGATATAGTAAAATATCACACTAATATAATAAAATAAATATATATGTAATTATACAAATTAATAGGTAATATGGATCTATGGTAACGTATAAAATACAAATACAATTTAATAATAAGCAAGCAATTATTTAAAGTACTACACTTAAGATGACATGTCATATAACAGTTTTTTATTTTTATTTTTATTTATTTATTTTATATATAGTCCATTGCTTAATAGGCCAAGCAGATATATTTTGTAAGATATCGTTTTTTTTTTTTTTTTTTTTTTTTTTTTTTTTTTCTGTATGTATAAGTGCACTCTTCAATATAAGTCATGACACAAAATTTTATTCCATATGAGGTATCAGGTTGCTAAAAATGAATAAAAACCATAGCTTTATTTTAACTACGTATATTTTTGCTCATCACTACTTATTTATTTATTTATTTATTCTTTTTTAAACTGTAGTATAAAATTTCATGTAATGCAAAACATTACCTTATCTATCTATCTATATATATATATAAATAGCAACCAATTTATCTTTCATATTTTGCTTAAAAAACAATTTCTAAAAATTAATTTAGAATATTTACAAGTACTAGTATTAGACATATTCATATAAATAAATAAATAAATAAATAGAGGAAATATCTTTACCTCCATTTTCTTAACAAAATAAGAATATGCATTACCAATGATAGCAATCCAATGTGCAGGCAGAATACTAATTTATATACCTAAACATACAGTGAATGTAATTGCATTTCATTGATTGTCATTAAAATTAAATATTAATGTGCATATTTGAAAAGTAAATAAATCTTTTTTTTTTAACCTATATTTATTTATTTATTTGAAGAGGAAGAAAAAGAATGTGTATGTTAGTGTATAATACCATAAAATTGAAATAAGTATACAAGTAAAATTTCTGTGTACATAAAATTGTAATGCAATTTTTCTTTTTCTTTTTTTATGTAAAATGTAATTAATTAGTATATTATTAAAATTAAATTAAACAAAAATTGTGTAAAAACAAAGTTTTATAAATAAGAAATCTGGTGTAATTCCAATTTGAAGAGACAAGACTTATTATTCTTTATTTATCTTTTATTTTTATTTATTTATTTATTTATTTACTTATTTATTTTGTTTATTTCAGTATATATCTGTACTTTTTTTATATATATTAATTATTATTATTAAATGTATATCAAATCGCATTGTATAGTCTGTAAAAAGTAAATTTATGCACCTAATGCCATACACGCTACCACTCCCATAGATGAAAAACTGGCCAGATATTCAAATGCAAGGATAACAACATGAATGACAAAATTACCACATATGCAATAGAGCGCTCAACAATAGAAATGTAGGGCATAAATTTGTATTAACATGAAAAATCATGATAAACTGAAAAAAAATTTTTTTTTTTTTTAAATGTGAATATTAAATTCTCTTAAGATGCAAAATTACCTTTTACATATTTGACAAAAATATGAACGTGAATGTATCTAATATCTTTGCGACATCATTTAGATATATAATTCATAAGAATGTGTAAGGCAATGTCTATGTAAGAGGTATTATGTAGATATAAATATGTTTATAGCATTATTGTAAACAAGTGTCGTAATGTGTATAAAATTATCATAAAATATTTTCATTTAGTTAATATTCAATTTCAAAATTCGAATTATTCTATGTATGATGTATGTATGATTAAAGTGTGTCTGTATGTAAGCTGGAGAAAAACAAAGATTACCTCATATGTAAAAGCCAAAAGTAAATACTTTTTACAGCTACTGAACAAAGCAAACCAATCAGGTAAATTTACGATTGATTAAAGATTTACTCCAAAAGAATTTTTAGGTAAATTTTTGTAAAATGCATAATGTGTGAATAAAATATTTTTAAAATTGTGTGTATAGTAGAGAAGCCCTGCCTTAAGTAACCTATAAATATTACAATACAAACAATTGCTTCGAGAAATCCTTTTTTTTTTTTTTTTTTTTTTTAATATATATAACAAATATACGTGTGAAAGGCATAAAACACTATCCTGAATTGTAGAAGACCATGTGTAAAAAAATATCATATTTGTTATATAAGAAATGCAAATGTAAAAACTTTCAGTAAATCATTAAAATACCATGAAGTCTCAAAAATATATTGATAAATACCAGAAAATATTGATCAATATAACACCAAATATATCACACATGTAAACACTGTAAATCTGTTGAGACGTAGATGTGATGAAAAAATTATTATTATTATTATTATTATTATTATTATGCAAATAATTGTGTTTCTAAAATCATGTCTGTAGAATAATGTCATTGTAAAAAAAAATAATTAAATATTTTTGAAATTTTGAAAGGTACAAATATATATTACTACATTTCAGTGACAATATTGTTATGTGCGTCATAAATTTTAAAAAATGCAAAACAAAATAATGATTGAACTATAAAATGAGTAATGTGTAAATAACTAAATATTTAAAAACATTTATGGTCATAGAAAATAAAAAGGAAGCAACTCTCAAATGCGTGAAGTCAATACATATGTGTATGTGTGCGTGTGTGTAATTAAATCAAGTAAAATTAAATGGAACAAGATGCTCGAATGAATAAAATCATCTCTGTTCCAAAGTATAAATTCAAATATATGTGTGTAAAAAATGTGTAAAATGGAAAAATTCTCTCATTTTCAAGAAATAGAGAAAAGTAAACACTGTATATGAAGAAATAACCGTCGATATTGCGCATAAAGATTGCCATAAAATGGTATGTGGTCAAATATTACACATATAAAATAATTGTGTAACTATAAATAAAATGTCTATAAATATTTTTCAGAGTAAATTAGAAAATGATATTAAAATATTCCTGTATACTCAAAAACATAATTTTAAATTTATTTGAAAAATTCTTAATTGTTATTGTTAAAAGTATATGAAGTTAAAAAATCAGCAAAAAAAATATATCAACAGAATGCTTAAATCAAATCAAATCGTTCAGATTGTATAAAATAAAACTTCAAAAATAACTTAATAACAAAAATATAGCATTCATAATCACCAAAAGTTTTAAAAGCATCTTCTTTCACAAATAATTGAATTAATTTTATTTTATTTTATTTTATTTATCTATTTTTATTATCATTAATTTTTATATATGAAAGGAAAGTAAGCCATGTGAACTATAGACAAAACAGATATAATTGAAAATTACTTCTATTATTTTATTAAATATGTGTTTATTTTTCTCTGCTTATTTTTAATACATTTCATGTATCCTTTACTTTCATATGACTAAAATAGGTATGGAAAATTCCTTTATTGTTCTAAATTTTTAATTTTGCATAAACGTATAAAATGTTTATGGATGACCACTACTGGTACCACAAAATGTCATCATGACCAGCAGTGGACAGCCCTGTCAATTAATAGCTCATTTGAATTTTAAAGCCAGATCCAGTAGTAGAAACAGCTCAGTATTCTCCCAAATTCGGAATGTGAAATGAATACGTCAATTCATCTCACTCAAAGTTTGAACGGAATACTTCAATATATTCATAAGAAGTTACTATTATTATTATTATTATTTTCATTTTTAGAAGATTTTTTTTTTTAAATGAAACGCAGAAGTCAAATAAATATCTCTAAAGAAAAAAGAAAGGAAATAAAATAGTTTTAAAAAATTAAAGAACACGCTTTTATAGAAATGTGAACTAAAAAGCACAAAATACCTATCTTAGTATTAAAATGCAGGGTAAGAGAAAATCGTGTGAGTGACACACCATAATATTTACATACATTTAAATCTTTAATTAAAATAATTTAGAATTAAACAAAAAACATTTTTAAAAAACCTCCCCTGACTGGGCTCGAACGCTCAAACTTCAGGTTCGTAGCGCGGAGCTTTACCTCACAGCCACGCGTTCACGTAAGGAAAGTCTTTTTTTATAATATAGATTTTTTGTTTGCTCCCAGAGCGGTTACAAACATACAAACATACATACAGGTGAAGCTAATAAAAGCGTGTTAAAAAAGTGGCTAACCTTGGTATTTATAAGATTATCATATAACAGGGTATTAAAATGTAAACAGAGCATACCTTTTGTTAATGAAATATGCATTTTCAATCAATTCGCATTTTATTTCGCCTTTTCATAAAATATTCAAAGGTGTCCTCTATTGGAACAGAAATAAGAAAGAAAAATCATGCAGTACGCATTGATTAGTAACACTTTCAAACTGTACGTAATTGTTGTATCGAATAACTTTTAATATTCTTTGCCTACGTTATCACACAACAGACAGAAAGATTGAAAAATATACAGATAGACTAAATGATTTTAAAATGACTCTTAGGCATTTTGGAAAGTGTTAAAAAGTCTTAACGCAAAAGAAAATGCAGCCATTAATTACAGTTTTTGATATCTCTGAATATTTTAGTGTAGCCCTGTAAATCAAAAAGTTAATCATATCATATTCTATACAAAACAGTATTTTAGAATATTAACAATACATTTCAATATTTTTATGATTTTTACAGTAGAAAGATTTTTAAATATAACTTTCAAAATATTCTGTCCTAAAACGTAATGCATAGGCTTTTTTTTTTTTTTTTTTTTTTTGTCCCTGTAAACAAACTAGTTGTACAGGACCTATTAATGTCATTTTAAATAGGGAACATTCTATAGGGTAAACATTTATAAAAATAACACTCATAGAACACAATGCTTTCGAATACTTTTGGGTGTCCCTGTACACAAACCAGAAGATATACTCACTCCATTTTCAATAGGGAACATCCGATAGTGAACTTGAATAACATATATCAGTTTCAAGAAATTCCATAAATATTTACGGGAGTTAGAACTCGGACAGACAGACAGGCAGAACGCAAAACTGAAATCATATTCACACTTAAACAAGAAAGAAAAATCATGCAGTACGCATTCATTAGTAACACTTTCCAACTGTACGTAATTATTGTATCGAATAACTTTTAATATTCTTCCCCTACGTTATCACACAACAGACAGAAGGACTGAAAAATATACAGATAGACTAATTTATTTAAAAATTACTCTTAAGCATTTTGGAAAGTGTTAAAAAGGTTTAACGCAAAAGAAAACGCAGCCATTAGATTATAATTACAGATTTTGATCTCTGAGTCTTTTAGTGTAGCTCTGTAAATCAGAAAGTTAATCATATCATATTCTATACAAAACATTATTTTAGAATATAAACAATACATTTCAATATTTTTATGATTTTTTTCAGTAGAAAGACTTTTAAATATAACTTTCGAAAAATTCTGTCCTAAAACGTAATGCATTGGCATTTTTTTTTTCTTTTTTTTTTTTTTTTGTCCCTGTAAACAAATTAGTTGTACAGGGCCTATTAATGTCATTTTAAATGGGAAACATTCTATACGGAAAATATTTAAAAAAATAACACTCATAGAACACAATGCTTTCGAATGCTTTTGGGTGTCCCTGTACACAAACCAGAAGAGATATTCACTCCACTTTCAATATGGAACATCCGATAGTGAACTTCAATTAAATATATATCAGTTTCGAGAAATTTCATAAATATTTACAGGAGTTAGAGCGCGGGCAGACAGATAGACAAACAGATGGATAGATACACAAACTGAAATCATTTTCACACTTAAAAATGTTAGAAAGTGTTAAAAAAGCTTAATGTAAACGAAAGTACAATTCTATCAATTTTTTATTAATAGCTCTTAATATAAATAGATATTATTGTGTCACCCTGTAAATCTAATGCTAATCATGGTACATTCTATGCAAAGAATTTTTTTGTGCATTCAAATAACATATTTCAATTTCCTAAAACTTCGTGGAAAGTAAAGTTATTAAAATTTGATTTAAAGAAATATCTCTCACAGAACGCAATACTTTGGAATACATTTGAGTGTCCCTGTATATAAATCGGTGGTGGTATTTTCTCCATTTTATACAGGACACATCCAATAGGGAATTTGAATAACATATTTCAATTTCATTAAGATATGTCTACAGTAAAGGTATGAAAATATGGTTTATAGAAATAAATCTCATAGAACACAATGCTTTGAAATACTTTCGGGTGTCCCTGTACACAAACCAGTAGAGGTATAAACTCCATTTTCAATAGGGAACATCCGATAGTGAACTTCAAAAACATATATCAGTTTCAAGAAATTCCATAAATATTTACGTGAGTTAGAGCTCGGACAGACGGACATGCAGATACGTAAAACTGAAATCATATTCACACTTAAAAAATGCTAGAAAGTGTTAAAAACGCTTAACGTAAACGAAAGTACAATTCTAGCAATTTTTTATTAATACCTCTTAATATAACTGGATATTTTTGTGCCACCCTGTAAATCTAATGCTAATCCTGCTATATTCTATGCAAAACATTCTTTTGTGCATATAAATAACATATTTCAATTTCCTAAAACTTCGTGGAATGCAAAGTTATTAAAATTTGATTTAAAGAAATATCTCTCATAGAACGCAATGCTTTGAAATACTTTTGAGTGTCACTGTACATAAACCGATGGGGATATTTTCCTCCATTTTATACAGGAAACATCCAATAGTGAACTTGAATAACATATTTTAATTTCATTAAGATATGCCTACAATAAAGGTGTGAAAATATGGTTTATAGAAATAAATCTCATAGAACACAATGCTTTGAAATACTTTCGGGTGTCCCTGTACACAAACCAGTAGAGGTATAAACTCCATTTTCAATAGGGAACATCCGATAGTGAACTTCAAAAACATATATCAGTTTCAAGAAATTCCATAAATATTTACGTGAGTTAGAGCTCGGACAGACGGACATGCAGATACGTAAAACTGAAATCATATTCACACTTAAAAAATGCTAGAAAGTGTTAAAAACGCTTAACGTAAACGAAAGTACAATTCTAGCAATTTTTTATTAATACCTCTTAATATAACTGGATATTTTTGTGCCACCCTGTAAATCTAATGCTAATCCTGCTATATTCTATGCAAAACATTCTTTTGTGCATATAAATAACATATTTCAATTTCCTAAAACTTCGTGGAATGCAAAGTTATTAAAATTTGATTTAAAGAAATATCTCTCATAGAACGCAATGCTTTGAAATACTTTTGAGTGTCCCTGTACATAAACCGATGGGGATATTTTCCTCCATTTTATACAGGAAACATCCAATAGTGAACTTGAATAACATATTTTAATTTCATTAAGATATGCCTACAATAAAGGTGTGAAAATATGGTTTATAGAAATACCTCTTATAGAACACAATGCTTTGAAATACTTTCGGGTGTCCCTGTACACAAACCAGTAGAGGTATAGGCTCCATTTTCAATAGGGAACGTCCTATAGTGAACTTGAATAACATATTTCAATTTCATTAAGATATGTCTACAGTAAAGGTATGAAAATATAATTTATAGAAATATCTCTCATAGAACACAATGCTTTGAAATACTTTCGGGTGTCCCTGTACACAAACCAGTAGAGGTATAAACTCCATTTTCAATAGGGACCGTCCGATAGTGAACTTGAATAACGTGTATCAGTTTCAAGAAATTCCATAAATATTTACGGGAGTTAAAGCGCGGACAGACAGATAGACAAACCGAAGTCATAAACACTTTTCAACCTTGTTGGAAAGTGTTTAAAATGTTAGAAAGTGTTAAGACGCCTAACCTAAACGAAAGTACAATTCTAGCAATTTTTTATTAATAGCTCTTAATATAACTGGATATTTTTGTGCCACCCTGTAAATCTAATGCTAATCATGCTATATTCTATGCGAAGCATTCTTTTGTGCATATAAATAACATATTTCAATTTCCTAAAACTTCGTGGAAAGTAAAGTTATTAAAATTTGATTTACAGAAATATTTTTCATAGAACGCAATGCTTTGGAATACTTTGAGTGTCCCTGTACATAAACCGATGGTGGTATTTCCTCCATTTTATACAGGAAACATGCAATAGTGAACTTGAATAACATATTTCAATTTCATTAAGATATGTCTACAGTAAAGGTATGAAAATATGGTTTATAGAAATACCTCTCATAAAACACAATGCTTTAAAATACTTTCGGATGTCCCTTTACACAAACCAGTGGAGGTACAAACTGCATTTTCAATAAGGAACGTCCGATAGTGACCTTGAATAACATATATCAGTTTCAAGAAATTCCATAAAAATTTATGGGAGTTAGAGCGCGGACAGACAGACAGACAGACAAACTGAAGTCATTAACACTTTTCAACCTTGTTGGAAAGTGTTAAAAAATGTCCTCTACTGAGCTTTGAAGGGCCCGCTCGTTGTGCATTTTAAGCTCTCTGCAAAATTAACTTTTTGAGTGTAAAAATGATTCAATCGTCATTTTTCGCAGTTCAGTCATATACAGAAAGAGTTAATTGTGGTATAGATAGAACACTGGTTATATTTACAGCTTCTAAAATTAAGAACATGATTAAAAAAAAAAAAAAAAAAAAAAAAAAAAAAAAACGGTAAATGTCCATAAAGTGTCCACTACTGGTGCAATTACAGTATTTATTATTTTAAATAGTAAGATTTTGAAGGACGGAACTCGACAGTAGGTTAGTTTATTTTATTTTTTACATTTTAAAGATAGTTATTATTTAAGATAGATTTTGAGGAGCACTTAGCTAATAATGCTAGGAGAGTTCTAGTCCTATAGATTGACGGAAAGAAATAAGTGACAAATACTCGAATTTTATGATTTTATGTTCACGTTTCATGGTCAACCTTTTACAAATCTAAAGAGGGAGAAGAAAACTTCTCAGGAGCTATTACGAATGCTAATTTCCGTATTATATTTTGTAATATCATTCATTAAAGAAAAATTTATTTCTTCGCGATTGTTCATTAGAACCTGTGAATAAATTCCATTCATATTATTAAAAACGAGGAGGGGAAAGAAATCTCACGCCATGTTCCTTATTTATTTTTTAACACACAATGCAAATAAAAATTCCAATGACAACGAATAGTCAAAGAAGCCAATTAAAGAAATATGGAAACTTGAAAAAAAGAGTCACACCATGAGTTAATACAAGACAAATTCATTCATGGCTAGAAAACAGTTTTTTTTTTTTTTTTTTCCCGCATTTTTCTGTTACAAATAATTTTCTTTTGAATATTTGGCCTTTAATAATTAGTAAGCCAGCATTTAACAATGCTTTTATTATATTTTATTTCATAAAAGAAACAAAAGGGAAAAAATGCAAGGAAATTGTAAATGACCAATCAAGTTGACGTTTGCATGAAGTCATGGATTTCGCAACAGTTTGATTGAGAGTCATGATATTAATTTCTCAATCAAGGTGAAATTCCGAATAATTTTAGTTCAAATTGTGTACTTATTTATTACCGGAAATTGGAAATAGGCTGTATTTTATTAAAAGTATAAATGTAATGCTTAACATATTTTATCAGGTTAAATATTTAATGAATTATTGTAGACGTAAATGCCGAATTGCTTTCAGTTAAAAGATATGGTTGAAATTATGCTAGTTCCTTAATTTTTTTTTTTTTTTTAGTTTCTTTTACAGGCAAATGACTCTTTTATTTATTTACTTATTTTTATTTTTATTTTATTTTATTTATTTATTTATTTATTTATTTTTTTGAAAGATAATTGTATGAAAATAACTTGATAAGGATCGTTGAGTTCCGATTCTAAAAAAGAAATTTTAAATTTGTCCTAGAGAAATTAAAGAAGAGAGAGAGAGGGGGGGGGGGATTAATTAGAGTGCAAACGAAATGTTCGTCAAATATTATCGACTTTTATTACTTATATATTACGTTGTTGATTCCACATTTATTGCTTAAATAAATTTCAAAATTCTCAATGAAATAATTTCTATTTCATGAAGGAATTAAATGTGAGCATCTGTTGAAAACATTTTGAAACAATGTATTGTCTCGAAACAATAGTAAAATGCTCATATATTATGAATATAATTGCGTATATGATATAGATATTTTTACTTTCTTCTATGTATATAAATAAAGAAAAGTGTCTGTCTGTTTTTATGTGTCTGCGCTGTTGGAACTCAGACTAGTTGGTAGAGGGGTAGCTTGGACCCTGCAGGGATGGAACTCATCGAGATTTTTTTTCGATTTTCGAATTTGAATTTCTTTTTAACTATTATTATTATTATTATTATTTTATTTTTTATTTTTCATCCATTGATTTTTCTGTTTCATTTTCTTAACACGTTGAGCGCCACGCAAATTCTTAAAATCCATTAAAATTTCATAATGATTCCTCCTGTAATAAATACAAATTAAGCAAATTTTTAATAAATTTTCAATCATTAAATGTAATATTTTTTGTTTTATATCCTATTTTATATCCGCCAACGATGGTTGACGCGACTTTATATATTTGACACTGTCAGCCACCGATGGCTGACAGGGCGCGCAACGTTTTAATTTTTTATTGGTACTGCTTTTACTTTCGGCGTAAAACTTTCACTGAAATGTTTGAAGTATAACATGTTCTGCACACTCCTAAAATTTTAAGATGATTCCTCCAGTACTTAGAGATATATGACAAAATGTCTAGAATCTAGAATGGCTGACATGGCGCTCAACGTGTTAAATTTATTTTTTCATTTGGATCGTCTAGGGACCCTATATATACGGTCCCTAGGATCGTCTAGGTCGCTTAGCAACGGAGGGGAGAAATATGTGATATCGAAAATCACATATTCTAAATTATGTATTACATTTCTGATAAATTTAATTCTTTCCCAATTCATTTTCTATCTGTTTAAAAAGCGAGTTAATATATGCGGTTTCATTCTTAATTCCTTCTTACAAAAAGAGCAAGCCATACTATTCCTTTCATTTAAAAGAAATAATAATAATAAAAGCAAGAGATGATCTTTCAATCGCTTAATTCTGTGGAGAACAATTCGTTTCATCGCAATTAAATAAAACAGAATAAAATGTTTCCTGATGTCATTTTGAACATTGAACAGATTTCACATCTGCGACGTAAAAATAGAAATCGCATATTCTTCTTTGACTAAGGTTTATAAATAAAAATTTAACGATAAAATTCTTGTGGTCAAGAGTTAAGGTTGGTTTGCCAGATTCTCACGAACTGATAACGGATTTTTGGCTACGAAATCAATCGCCAATTTATTTTAAAAAGTTACACTAAATTAGCTGTAACTGAAAAAGTTGGGTGTTGCCTTGGCTTAATTTTTTTATGTGGTGTTGGGTAATGTATCCAGCCAACAATTTCATCACTTCTGCATTTTCTCTGCTGCTGAAAAGACGTAAATTGTGAATACTTCTCTCCCCGTGTCCATCCCGTTCATTTTTCATGTTTCATGTATTAGAAAACGAACATCTTCATTCTTTTCAAAAGAATGTTTCTGATGTATATCATTAGTGTTGAATTCTTTAATTACAAGCAATATTGTTACAAAGTGAAGATAAATAAAATATTTTAATGTCAGCAACGAACTCTGGATTATTGTCAACAGTGCAATGTGCACGGCCAACCACCTCAATGACTTTGATCCTTTATCACTATTTTACCAGTGTATTGTTTCATAATAATACGGAAAATTTATGCATCATCAAAAGTGCTATTATCATTAAGTCGTTTATACAAAACAGTGCAACAAACTCTATAGCACACTTCCACTATTTGTTTTTTATTTATTTAATTAATTCCTTTCAAAAAAGAAATCTCTCTCTCTAACTCTTTTAACTTATTGTTCTTATTGTAAAAATGGTAATACAGCAGACAGGATTACCAAATTTTACTTAAAATTTATTTATTATTTATTTAATAAATTCCTTTGAAAGGGATATTTTATTGGTTGTATTTATCTTAATCAAATGGAAATACAATAAAAAGAACGAGGGCTATAAAATACATGGTTCCAAAATTGGTACAAATACCCAATGCGTATTCTCTCATTTAAGCGAATGCTATATTTCAGCTTCTATTGTTAGTCAGTGGGGCGAGAGTTCCTACCGTTCAGGTTCGTTTGCCAAGTAACGCAACTAAGTGAATTTTTGCACATGGGTTTAACAGGGTATTTCTTTTAAAAATTTGCATCGTTCCCCAATAGGCACTTGCACATTATTTTTTAATTCTCAATTCTGCTGTAGTTCGTCCGTTTGATGGTGTGTCTACGCTCTAACTCCCGTAAATATGCATAGAATTTCTTGAAACTGATATATGTTAATCAAGTTCCCTATCATATGTTTCCTATTGGAAAAGGAGTAAATACTGATAATGGTTTGTGTACAGGGACACCTGAAAGTATTCCAAAGCAATACTTTCTATGGGAAGTATTTCCACAATGAACAAGAACAAGATTCGACAAAGATTTATTAAACAAAACTGTATAAAGTGTACATTTTTACATAGGAATTTTTGCTAGTGTTTGGATACTTTTGCTACCAACTGTATAAATTTATCACAGTGACGATTAATGTCGGCAAATGGGATTAATATAAGCTAATTTTGTGCTATATTTTATAAAATTTTATGTCCTCAGAAATGTCCTCATTTTTCTCATAGAAATGAGGACATTGCATAATTAGTCCTCATTTTACATAAAATAAATCTGGTCACCCTTTCTACATGCATCTGCCTTTCACAAAAATACGTAATTTCTTTATTACCAGACATGGCAAACGAAACTTATTTTCTAAGCATATTTTGGCCTGTCGCCCCACGGACTATGTGTATAATTGCACAAAACTTGATATGTGAGTGGGCCATTATAATACACTATGCTCATTCAATTTGGATACATATCGGCCGATAAGTGGAGCTGGTATACTGAAGTTTTCTCCTTCATAGGAAAGTTATATCTCAGCTTCCGTTGTTTATAATTACACAAAACTTTAGATATCAGAGGGAAATTGGGAAATGCTATGCTGATCCAATTCGGGAGCATATCGCCTGACGAGTGGCGCTGCTATGCTGCAATTTTCCATCTGCATAAGAACGCTATATTTCCTATTCTCTTGTGTATAAATTCACAAAACTTGATAGGTACGATGACCTTTATGAGAAAGAGCGCTGATTTAATTTCGGTGTATATGAGCTGACAGGTAGCGATGTTATTACTCACCTTCTGCGAATTTCTGAATGACTACATTTACGTATCTATCTGATAAAATCTAAATTATGAGAAGCTATTATTATTATTATTATTATTATTATTATTATTATTATTATCATTTTTATTTTTATTGTAGGGGACACTGTTATGTATAAGGATATAGAAGAAAGTTTTGTTGTGGATTTTACCGACGGAAGAATTTAATTCTTTATTATGATAAGAATGCTTGATATTTTTTAACACGCTTTTATTTGCTTCACCTGTATGTATGTTTGTAACCGCTCTGGGAGCAAACAAAAAATCTATACTGTAAAAAAAAGACTTTCCCTACGTGAACGCTGTGGCTGTGAGGTAAAGCTCCGGGCTACGAACCTAAAGGTCTAACGTTCGAGCCCAGTCAGGGGATATTTTTTTAAAATGGTTTTTGTTTAATTCTAAATTATTTAATTAACGATTTAAGTGTGTGTAAATATTATGGTGTGTCACTCACACGATTTTCTCTAACCCTGCATTTTAATGCTAAGATAGATTGTGCTTTTTAGTTCACATTTCTATAAAAGCGTGTTCTTTAATTTTTTTAAAGTGTCATTTTATTGCATAAACTAAGTGTCTTTTATGATGAATATATATATATATATATATATATATATATATATATATATATATATATATATATATATATATATTAAATGGTCTCTTTATAAAATAGTTGCAGTCATTGAATATACTTTTTATTATCATATTACAACCAAAAATTGGTCCTTTGAAAACGCTTTATTGCACAAAATTGCAGCCGTTAAAATATGTCAAATATCAAGGTGTGTGGGTTCCTATACAGCTCAAAAATTTTCAGCCATGTTACAAAAACGTTTACAGTATTTCATTATCGTAACACCTTTGAGGAACCCTTTCTGAAATCTTTTTGAATTTTTCACCCCTTCAGATTTTTTTTTTTCCCTTACATGACTGAAACTTTTCTCCTTGTTATCTTGTATATTTTTACAGTACACAGTTTCCACTAAAAAATATATAACATAATTATTTTTAATAAACTCCAAGTTTTTTTTTTTTTTTTCTTAATGCGTATACTCCGTTATGTGAAGCAATAATTAATATGCATAGGCCTTTGCTAAATGAAAACTTCGCTCATATCAAGCTTCAATCTAACAGGTTTTCACCCATGAGCAGCCCATAACAAAAGCTGATCAAGGCACCCCATAGGAAATTTTTTGGGATTTCCCATGACCCTAAAATATGAAAATGTTAGTACACTAAGCGACAAAAAAAAGCCGCACTTGGATATTTTCCTTTTCACCTTCTACAACCGCCAATTTCATCGTTTAAAAAGCAAATTTTCGAACAGATTTTATTATGTTGTCCTCCATATACACTTTAGGATCAAGTCCAGTGTTAAAAATAAAATGTAACTGTCAGGAAAATTGTAATCTATATATTAATTTGAAACGTGTCTCCACTAAATTGAGAGAACGGCTAGGTGTAAAAATTCGGTTGAGGTGTCTGAAAAAAGGTCTTGGTCTGTAGATGTGTTATGAAAAGAGAAAACTTAAAAAAGTCGAATGGTCCCCCCCCCTCCTGGGGGCAGGGGTTAAAAACACGTATGCGAGCTTAACTCAGCTCCAAATTACTTCACGGTGAAGAAATTGTACATGGGGGGACTAGACTCGAATACTAAAAAATCAATATCTCCGATTTTGGAATTTTCAATTTTATAGAAAGGAAAGTAGATTAGGAAGGGGAAAGGGGGGAATTAGTTTGAGAAGGAAATCCGTTCTAGACCCACACATGTAGCACCTCATTTTAAAGGTCTTGAAATTTCATGTTCATTGGGGATGTTTGTATACAATATAGGGCGCCCTCTGTTGGTGAAAAATGGAACTAGGTGATTTTGTAGTAGGCCCTATTATGTTAGACCTTATTTTAAAGGCATTGGTATTTCGTGACCGTTGGTGATGTTTGTACAGAACACACTGTGCCCCTGGTGGTGGAAAGTGCAACAAAAGGATTTTTCAGTTGATACCACCATGTGACACCTTATTTGAAAGGTCTTCGAAATTCAAGACGATTGGTGATAAAGGTCTTAAAATTTCATGTTGATTGGGGGTGTTTGCATACAATATAGTGCGCCCCCTGGTGGTTAAAAATGGAACTAGGTGATTTTGCTGTAGACCCTATCACGTTACACCTTATTTTAAAGGTCTTGATATTTCCTGACCGTTGGTGTTGTTCGTATAGAACACGCTGTATTCCCTGGCGGTGGAAAATGCAACTAAAGGATTTTGCAACCATGTGACACCTTATTTGAAAGGTCTTGGAAATTCAAGGCGATTGGTAATGCTCGCATACAACATATTGCGCCCCCTGGTGGAGGAAAGTGGATTTTGCAGCGAGTGCTTAGCATGCCTGCTATACGGTGCCGCAGCCACAGGCAGAGGTAACATGATTCAAATGTTCGTTCGGTTTAAGGTTAAGTTTTGAGAATTTTTTCATGTTATTAGCGGCTTGCATGTACGCTGCCGCAGACACCGGGTCACGAGCCCGAGTTCCGTTCTGTTTGAGGTAATTTTTTTTTCCCTTACAGCTGATTATTATTATTATTATTTTTTTTTTTTCGCAATGCTTTTATTTAAAAATAGAAATTCAAACAAAATCGAGTTAAAAATATAAAATCATACAAATTTAAGGTTCATTTAAGGTTATTATCATGGGCCCGGGCATTGCCAGGCGGGTTCGTCCGGTTTCAGGTTAATTTTTTGGAATTTTTTTATGTTATTAGCGGCCGGCGTATGCGCTGCCGAAGGCACCGGGGTCACAAGGCAGAGTTTCGTTTGGTTCGAGGTAATTTTTTTTTTTTTTTTTTTACAGCTGATTATTTTTTCGCGATGCTTTTATTTAAAAATAGAAATTCAAACAAAATCGAGTTAAAGATGTAAAACCATACAAATTTATGGTTTATTTAAGGTTATTACCATGGACCTGGGCAACGCCGGACGGGTCAGCTAACATGTAGTCTTAGTGTTAAACGAAATAGAAAATAAAAGATAGCAACTGTTTATTTGGAGTCAGTTTGACGTCACATTGACAGTACTTTGTAGAAAGTGATGTCATATATTTCTATTTATAAGCATTTTTCCCGAATTTCTTTTTTTTTAAGTGAAATGTCGTAAATTATATTAGATGTTTTAACTTGAAATACATTTAAATAATGATGCGACGATTTTTGAAACATTACGGTCAATAAAGTGATCTTCGAATTCGACGGGTTCCAGCTAGTTTTAGGAATTTTCAAAAATTAGAACATATTACATTTAGAACATAAAAGAGATTCAGAAAAAGTGTTTTACAGCATAATTTCTTTAACTACAGTGCAGCAACTATTAAACAAAGATGGTTTAAATGACAGAAAATTTGAAAAAATTCCATTCTTAGTGAAAAGAATTAGAAAAGCAAGACTAAAAAAATAAAAAATGATTAGTTAAATATTGGGCTGAACTGGTTCTCTCTGATCAGTCAAGTTTAACTTATTTCGAGTTAAAGAAAACAAGTAAACCTGATAACGAAAATATGACCGACTTAATGAAAATCGCACTTTTAAAACAGTGACACATCCTCCGTACATTATGGTACGGAGGTGCATAACTTTTCAAACAGTCGGGCGAATTTTTATGCTCAATGAATTAATTAACTCGTAAATAAAACACGGCCATCATGAAAGTGGTGCCTGACCGATTATTTTGGAGGTATCTTGGACATTTCCAAAAGCAGTATTTCAAGATGATAAACGCGCCTTACTACACGGCGTCTGTAGTAAGTTTATTCAATTCAAATTGTCAAAATTTCCTATCCATTCCCATGAGTACCTATAATTCTGTAAGTAATCATACCTTTTTTTTTACTTTAAGTTAAATCCCACGAAGGATATAGTAGAATTTCTTCTTTACCAGACATGGAAATAGTCCTAATCGCGATCCGCTCGAAAATGTTTCGTCTATAAAAAGAATTAGAGGGGAGAGGATTCGAAATTTGAAGCCTACAACTCTGCCAGAACTAGAAAAATTATTTGTGATATTTCGCACATTGAAATTTCTGAGATTTATATTAAAACACTGTATAATACTATGCCATTGCGCATTAAAACAGTAATTCCACATAAAGGTGGAATTAACCCAATGCAGAATACATATTTTTATGAAAAAATGGCTTAGATCTCACAAATAAATAGTTGTATTTCATATATTAAAATATAACTTGTTTATTTCATATAATAAATCATAATAGAATACAAAATGTATGGTTATTGCGTTATGTTTAAAAGGAAAGTTTTATGTAGATTTTTATAAATTACTTCGTAGAGTGTAATAAAACGAATTATTAGGGGAAAGTTGGACAAAACGGGATACCATTCTTGTTTTTCTTTACTACGGAAAATATATTGAAGAAAACCACACATTTTATTTTTTTATAACTACAACATTTATTGAAGCACACAAAAAACATATTTTTAGCTAATTTTAATGACTGTGAAATAGTAAAAAAAAATCATTTACCAAACTCTTACACATCCCGTTTTAGCGTACCTGGGTTGGACAAAACGGGATAGGGATTACAATGTTTAATTTTTTGTGTAAAACTAACTGAAAAGCATAATTAACTGGCAAAAACCTGTAAAGCAAAATTTCTGCTTGAAAGAACAATGTCTTCAGTAACCAGAGACTTGAAATAAGAGTTCTTTTATGTTATTATTTACAAAATGGGAAAGGAGAACTTTTAAATAGGCCTATAGCAGAACAAAAGTCGCATATAAAGGTGTCGTCCTCTTCGTCGGCATTAGAACACGCTTCGTGAGCCCATTCTTGGTATCCAGAACATTGGATCCAACCTTCATCAGCCTTAGAGTCGACGTACAGTGCATTACAAAATATGCAGGTTTCTCCTCCCTCTGTTTCATTTTCAGACGATGACGACATGAATTCTTGGCTGCTTGGTGAAGGTTTATTAAACTTTTCTATGTTTTGACTTTTAACATCAGGATTAGGCTTTCCTTTGGAATCTTTTGTAGGCCTACTTTTAGGTTTGATTGGACCTGGTAGCTCTTTTTCATCCTCTTTTCCCTTTCCTTTACATACAAACTTCTCTTTTGGAATTTTTAAGAGGGATTTCTTAGCAGCCTTTTATTCAATTTTCTTGGTTCTTTCTTGTAGTTAATCGTCCTTTCTTTTTCTCCCATTTCTAACTTACTCCTATATGGAGATGATGCTATTACTACAGTTTTCTTCTTTCCCTTATCAGCCCTTTTTTCTGGGCGAGGACTTTTTACTTGAGGTACAGGCAGAACAAACTTTGGAGAGATGGAGAATGGTAGCGTAGATCAATAACAAGAGAGTTATAATCCTTTCTTCCCTGAGGATGTTGCAGGTTGGTCTGGACATAGGCTGTCTCCTGACAAGTTTGTTGGTTGGTCTACTTCTACGATGTCCCTTGAAGAAGTTGAAGGTTGCTCTTGGTCTTTGCTCATATCAGTCGGGTGCCCAACGCCTGGAGGTTCTTGCTGCAGGTCTGACGTAGGGTGATCTGTGATGACAGAGGGTGCAAACAAGTGATCTGGGAAGACGTCAGGATTGTAAGGACTTATGCCAGTTTTTCTAAAACCTTTAACGGCAGTTTCTGCAATAGCTGCCCGTGAATAGGCTACGTTGAACAGTTTTGCAACTTCGTAAATTGTGACGCACCTACCTGGATGGTTAAACAGACATTTTTGAACTTCTTGTTCATAATACGTGCTCAGTGGAGCCATGAAACTGACATCCAGGGGCTGAAGGCGATGAGTTGTATGTAGAGGGAAGGTTAGGATGGTTACATTATTTTCTCTTGCCAAATTTACAAGTTCCAAACATTTGGTGTGACTGTTGTGTCCATCAAGTAGCAACAGCACTAGCTTCTCATGGGCAGGGTTGGAAAATTCTACGATTTTTTTAAACCAAACAATGAAGGTCTCCTTCGTGATCCAGCCGGTCTTGTGATATACTGCAAATGATACTGGAAAAGCATCATCCATGAGTCGTGGGTTTTCCTTCACTCGAGGAAATACAAACATAGGAGTGACGAATATACGGCATAAAAAAAATTTATCCCGTTTTATCCAACTCATAAGTGTCCCGTTTTGTCCAACTCCGACACTTTTCAAAACAAACATGGCTGATGCCTAAACGTGAAAGGAAAATTACATAGATTACACATGAGAATGTTCGTTAATAGATGGTTAATCAAATGTAATACTCACTGGAATTGTATTCCCATATATGTAGGCAGTATAATCTAGAAAACAACGCATGTAAATGTAGAAAGTTCCAAGAAATCAGAGTAAAAAAGTTCTAAGAGCTACAACTTTCCATCAACTAGTGGTCTCGAGGCGGGACGAACTGAGAATGGTTTAATGACGGCCGAGAACAAGTTTCTGTCGTCGTCCGCTCGATAGCAGTACTATACAGGTCCCTAGGCGACGTATCCCGTTTTGTCAGACTATCCCGTTTTATCCAACTTTCCCCTACGTAGAAAATGTACATACGTATCATTTCATCCCTTTGGCATTATGCAAACATGACAGTTTTATTTGTTTCAACGATTATATTTTAAAGTTATTACAAATAAAAAAGGTGCAAGTCATTTTTTCTGCAGTGCTGCTTTTTTTTTTTTTTTTTTTTTTTTTTGTCGCTTAGTTTAGGTTCACATTTCTGTAATACAGTCAAACCTCGTTAACGTGAACACGCTTAACATGAATTACTTTTTACATGAATTGTCTCCACAATCCCCGTCGAAATGAAGATTAGTTTCTGAGTTACTGATAACGTGAACAAATTGTTTATTCCCCTTGAGATTCATGTTAACGAGGTTTGACTGTGTTTGAGAAATATTCGTTACAAAATAAATAAATAAATGAATAAAATAAAATAAATTCTTTAAGATATATCCATTACGTTTACCTTTTTTTTTTTTTTTTTTTTTTGTTTATTTTTTTTTTTTTTCCTGTTACGGTTTACAGACATTTTTCAGATACTTATACTATAAACGTCAATGTTCGTTCAATGGCGTTTCAGGTGAAACATTTCAGAAATATTTCTTGTTACAAAGCAGTTTCAAGTGTCAATGAAACATAACTGTTATGCTTCTGTTCTTTCTTCCTTTTTCTTTTCTTCTTCTTCTTCTTTTTTTTTTTTTTTCTATTACAATCTGGGAACGTTATTTCTACGCTTTTGGGATAATTTGTCACTCTACATTCATTTTTTTCTCACTAAGCCTAAGTATAAACAATGGGCCTACACCTACAGCTTAAAGTAGATTCCGAACCACTATGAATAATCGGACCTGAACTAGGATTCGAACCTGGTACCCGAAGACTAACCATTCGGCCACCAAATGGCTTCTATACGTTTTAAAACTAATCTGAAAGCAAGCCGAAACGTTTCTGAAGTACTGACAATATTTCGATGCTATATAACAATTACGTTTTTTGCTGTTAGAGTTAAAACTGTTTGTATACACGAGGGACCTAAGTCCAGGTTAGAGTTGTAAAATTTCCGGAAATTTTGAGGCAGTGGAAAAAAAAAAAAAAAAAAAAAAAACAGTTTTTTTCCGGGTTTTTTCAGGAAAAATTGAATTTTTACATATAAAAATAGGATTTCTTAATAGGTATATTATCTTAGAAAATATAAAGTGTTAAAAATTTAAAAATACATGCAATCTACATTATTTTTTCTTAACAGAAATATACAAAAAGCTTTTACTATAGAAAAATGAGTCTTTCTGTTTCATAACTGCCAGTACCTTTCCTTGTGCTAATTAAAAACTATCAAATCATCATTCAACCATTAATTTTATGTAGGGTGTGCATTCCTACGGAATGTTCATCTCCGAGCAACTTTAATACAATGAATTTAGATTAGAATCAAACCGACACAAAATATTTTTGTCATCGTTCCGAACCAGATTTCTTTATAACCGAAAACCAAAAATGTAATGAAATTTAATGATTCATCTGAAAATCATGCGAAACGTTTTAAAGTTATAAAATAAAATAAATTTTCATTGTCACAGAGTTAGTAAATCACTTAAAATTTTTTTAAATGGAGTCACTGATACACTAAGTTAAAAATTTAAAAATCAGAAAAATGGATTAATAATTTTTAACTATTTATGTGTGTTGTGTACTTCAAGAGTACAAAAATATTCTGTTAGTATATATATATATATATATGTGTGTGTGTGTGTGTGTGTGTGCGTGTGTGTGTGTGTGTGTGTTTATCGCCTGCTGCGATATGTATGTAATAATTTATGTACACGTTATTTAATAATGAGAATATGTAGTATGTTTATTATTATATTAAAAAAATTTCTGCAAGATGACCGTAGAAAAAAATTCCGTCAATCTAATCCAAACCCGACCCACAAGAAAAATAAATCAGTCAACCCAGCCCCAAGAAAAATATTCAGTCAGCCTGACCCAAAAGAAAAATAAATCAGTGAACCTGAACCGAACCTCATACGCAAGAGAAATAATTTAGTCAACCAGACCCAAACCTAATTGCAGGTCAGGCTTGGGTAAAATCAGTTTACTTGATGCTGGACTAATTCTGACTTAAAATGAAGTTATTATTTATTATTTTTTTATAATATAAAAGTTATTAACTCAGACGTAAAGGATATAAATGAAGTAGGTTTTTGCACATATCATTTTTGTAAATTGAGATTTTTTTTTTTTTTGTCAAAAAGCAGTTGCTTAGTTTTTTTTTTTTTTTTTTTTTTTTTTACTATTACATGCATTTATAAACAGGCTGAAGTATAAAAGAACTTGAAAAGAATAAATGATTTCAAATGAATGGGATGGGAAGGAGGTCATTATAATACTTAAATATTTCAAGATTACCATTTGATTATATGGTTAAAAATTTATTTTTGAAATATGAACATTATCAGAATCAGTGTTTTCATGTAAGATATTAAACATGAAAAAATATTTCAAGAAAAAAGCATCAGAATGTAAATATTATAAGTTTCTCAATACGTTATTTTATGCTAGAAATTTCAAAATTTTCAGTTTTTCCGAGTGGTGATAAACTCCTTCGGGAAAAAAAAAAACTGTTTTTCCCCCTAAAATTTCCGGGTTTTTTTCGGACCATTCCCATCTCTAGTCCAGGTGCCGTATTCCGTATTGTTTCATAGAGAACTGCCGTAAATTCCGAACGGCTAGGCCAACGAGCGCATCTTGGTTTGGTTCGAACTCAGCACCTTCAAACTAGCTTTGATAGTCGAACCTCTCTGATAGTCGAACCTCTGATTTAATCTCGAGCATCGATTCCAGGTCATAAATTTGAAAGGTACCTCGAGGAAAATACATTTTTAAACAAATCTTACATAATCGAGTTAAGAGCCAAATATTTGCCTTGAACATGATTAATAGTGGCAACAATACGCTTTAAAATGAAATTAATCTCAATGCTATTAAAGTGACTATTTTCAACTCGTGTTACATCAGTACATTTTACAGTGACTCCGACGCTTCTTTAGAAAAATAAACAAAAATTGAAAGCAATAATAGCGTAAGAAAAAAAAAAAAAAATTAAAATAAGCAATAAAAACTGAAAATTACATCATGAACAGAAATTTGCTCGAAACTAAAGAAAAAATAGCGTTTCAAAACAAATTTTTATGATAGTTTTCGACGTTTTAATAAGATGAATTCAAAAAGTTTTATGATAAAACAAACTGAATATCAATGAAAAGCCTTTCTGAACTATACATTTTAATAAAGCAAGATAGTCATCTCATATTACTAGCCTTGTGATATTCGCAAGACATCCACCTGCAATTTATATTAATTATACCAAAGAACCGTGTGAAAGAAGTGAAAACACAGGCGTCTCACTAAACGTTCTAAAATATTTTATGGAACTTATTAATTCTTTGAGCGGTGTAAAACATATCATTATATTCACAATGTAAATTATTTGATTAATTGAACTTTACTAGAGGTTTTTAAAATGATATGTTTTAAGTGCAATGAATTTACAATAGTTTATAGAAGGAGAAAATGCGTGACTTTTTATTTTTATTTTTCTTACGTAATAAAAATAATAATAAAGAATAACAAGAAATATTCCTTTATAAAATAAAATTAATTAATTAAGCCCTAATAGTTTTGTTTTGAGTTATGTTTTTATTTCTGTAATATTTCAAGTGAAATTATTATTTTGAAATCAATTTTATTAAAATATATTTTAATACTACGACAACATTTTCAAAAATTACATTAATATAAAAAAATAATTAAATTAATTATATATAATGTATAAATTATTTTTTAATATTTTATTTATATTATATATATATATGTGTGTGTGTGTGTGTATTTGATAATTAATTTAATTTTTTACATATATTAAAAATGAAACGCGCAAAATAAAATGAACTGAAGAAGTTTTTTTTTTTTTCGATGGATTAAATGTAATGTTTCTGAAAATACCGCCGCCTTACATAATTGTTTTCTTTGTTTTGAAGCGAGATATAACAGATTCTCATCTAAAGTGAAAAGCGATTAACTCTTTCTACTTTATCCGAGCTAATCGTAGGCTCTTCCTCCGCGATAAAAAACTGCGCACAGATTTAGCAATCAAGTTGGCATTGCCGTTTGCTGAGATCGCTTCTCCTGGGTCACAAACTACAACCTCAGCTGACGGTAGTAGTTCGCTTTTGCACACCAGCCAAACAGCACCCGAAACAAACCTTTCCCGCGCCAATGCTGACAGCTGATTTACCAGCTGGCTGAGTTGTACTACGAGTCAGAAAATAGTCCCTACGTCTGGAGAATTTAATTGACGAAGTACTGGGAAATATGTGATTATAATTCTATTATTGTCATCAGATAAAGTCATTGGATTAATTGCACGCTACTTGGAATGAAATATTGATATTTAAATCTGCACGTGCGCGGAAGGATATTTACACCGCATCGGTGATCGTTTCCCGCGCAAAAGCCGCCAGTCGGTGAATCAAGGTGTGATCTTGCGTTTGCTCCTTCCGAGGAGTTTCGCCGAGTGAAAAAAGAGGGAAATTAATTTAACTAACCATCGCTAAGAGGACATAGCATTATGGCGTTTTATCATCGGAGTGGTGACAAAAAACGGATAGCTCATGATTTTCGACGACAAGAAGAAGAAGTTGTTGGAAGTTTATGCAGGTAAGGATTTAAATGATGACGACCTTTTTATTCTTAATAGTAATCGTAATAGTAACCGTTGCCGGCTTACTCCATCAGCTGTGCGGTGTGTTTTCATTTTTCTCCGGATACCCGCTGCCTGTTCTTGCTATAATTGTACGTGTTTGCAAAGGATAAGAGATGTTATCAAGATTATTTCGTCTTTGACGAATTACCTTTAATATTATTTTTTATTTCCTGGACTTGAAAAATTTATTTGCGATAGCGGAAACGTAAAGAGGTGTGTCCACGTAGTATTTGCGCGGGGAAAGCGCCGCCTTTAAATTTCGGTTTAGGTTTCGATATCGGTAAACTGGTTTTCAGTATACTAATACTTATGGATTTTTCGTATAGTTTTTGTTCATTTTAGGAAATTTTCTTTTTATGGGTGTTATGAATTTGTTCTTCAGTGATCTTCATGTTCTTATTTTTATTTATTTATTTTTTTTTTCTCCCTTTTTTTTCCCTTCTTATTGTTAATTTTAAGAAGATTTTCTTTTCATGGATGTTTTGGATTAAATGTAAGAAATCGTTGTATGATCATTTCCCTTTTAATTTGTGTGTGTGTATGTGCACACACGCTCTGCATGTATTATTTTAATCAGTCTCTCTATATTTTTTTTCCTTATAAGGTGGTTTTTCAGTTCAATTTAATAAAAGTTTAATAGTTGGTAATTAATTTATTTATTTTCATCTGAACGATACTTTGCAGGATTTTAAACTTTTTAAGCTGAAATATCTTCCAAATTTTAATTTGAACATTTAAATATGTTTTAGTTTTTCAAAGTTTCTATTGATATTATTATCATTTAAATTTTATTTTTCATTTTTGGGTTTGTCATCAAATGACTTATTATACATCGTGACATCGTTCTTTATCTCATTGTTCGTAAATAGTTTTTAATAATTAATGCTAACGTAATATTTATAGAAAACTAATTATTTTCTTCATTTCAGCAAGATTTATTTCTTCATTATTATTATTATTTAATGAGAACACATACAAAGGGGAAAAAAAAAAAAAAAAAAAAAAAAAAAAAAAAGAAAGAAAATGTTTTGTTTTTAATGTTATTTTTGAAAAGTTATAATCAGGCACTTGAATAACATTTTCATGTGACTATATGATTATATGTATGCCAATGTATAATGATAAAATTTATGAATTATAGTTGCAAAATAATCAATAATTTGCAACATTAGTACCCGTTTTCTTTCAATTAATGCACGTGTTTATATTTATTAGAAGCAGTAAAACATAAATTCATAACTTTATGTGTCTTTTTAATAAATTTGCAGTTAGTTATATTTTTAAGAGCTTTTTTAGATAATAAGCATTTTTATTTTTATGTGCTGGAAACGTAATAAAAAGAGGTAGAAACCCACTTGCATGATCATGTTTTATCTTTTCCTTAATATGTAGTAATTTTTGAATCAGACATCACTTTTCTTCTTGAAAACTTTTTGCATAATATTCATTAACGTGATGTTTAACTTCTCTCTTTTTAACTAATTTGCACGATGCTTAAAAATCTAAATAAATTTCTCACATTTTAAACCTCTCAATCATTTAAGTTTCTCATATCTTCACATTTTTAAAATTGGTTTTCTAGATCTAGAAAACAAATTCTTTGAATTTAAGGTTATTTATATATATATACATTAATATGCTTTTGAAAACATAATTTAAAAGGTAAATTACACATATGTGACTGAGAGAGAAATCTGCTATTATATTAAATTGCTTTTCCTGGGGAAAGAATAATAATAATAATAATAATTCTTCAAAGATTTATAACAAGAAAAAAAGTTTTAAATTATTTATTTCCTGAATTCTCTGTGTAAGTAGGTCCATCTGGGGACCAAATAGATAGCGGTCTGACCATCAGTTAGTAGGTGCCGGGTTCGAGTCCCGGTGCAGGCATGGAGGTCCCAATCTAATTAGCTTTAGTATGCAAAATATGATCGAGGAACAACAAACTAAAACACGCAGCTGTTTTATTGATGACGAATAACAATTATGTAAACTGTCGCCAGAAATTGCACCAACTTTACATTTTGTTTTTATTGCTTATCCAATATCATTTTACTGGAATTTGTTTTATTTTTGGTAACATTTTGAAATAGATCCCGGTAGTGCAGTTTTCAATGAATACATTTATAATAGGGGTCAGCAGCCTTTTACTCAACAAGAGCAGAAATATAAACCGAAGAGCTATTAAGAACGAATGAAAAAAAATAATAATAAAGTTTTTATTTTAATAAATAAAAGATTTTATTTCAAGATATACCTCAATATAATTCAACAGTATCTGTGTAATAAATAGTAAAATGCGCTGAAAAAGCTCACCGAGGACGCTGCGTTGCGCACCCTGATTTATGTGATTAATTTAATTGCTTAAATATTGTACAATTCAAAAATTATTAAAAAATTAGAAATTTCCTGGTTAGAGAAATTTTGGCTTTAAATATATTTTAAGGCATGTTTAGCATAATTTTATTTTTAACTAGCAGTTAATTTTAAATCGTATAAAACTCTGTTTTATTAAACAATATTCTGCTTAATAGTTTAATTTTTTAGTTTACACCAAAATCGATGCGCCTTGCTCACGATCTTCTATTATTTCCCCCGTAACACTAACCTAGACTTTCAAAAATCATCCGATTCCACGTGCCTCGAAATTCCATTTTGCACTGGTTTCGTTCATGTTCATACGGAGACAACGGAGATGCGCAACCAACCAGCCCATCCTTGTATCATAGCTTCGACAAAGTTGGCTCATTGCCAGTATAGCAACCCCGGGGATTCTGTTCGCAGTTCTGCCGTAAGATTAGCTCATCAATATTTTTGCGACTTTTGATTTCAAATAATACAGAAATGAGATTTATTAGATTCTGCTTGTTCCCACGCTTTCTAAATTTCTAAAAGAAATTATTTTAATCTGTTTGTTTCCCACGCATACTAAAAATATACTTATAGAATGGGAAATTTTATTGTTTCCTGTTTTTTTGACATAATATGCTTTTATGTTTATTAATCGAATATTATATGACAGGACAATCTTAAGAATTGTTAAATTAAATGAATAATTTAGTCAGTTATGTTCACTATTTATAAACGGGCAAAAACCCGAATTTTTAAATATCGTGGATGCAAGTGTCTCATAAATTTTAGATTTTATTTGCATTAAAATAAATTTTCAAGTTAAAACTATCCGATTTTAAATTTCGCTCTTTGGGAACAATGGATAAGCACAGGAAATTTTTATATAGTTTATTGTTCTTAAGTATTTTACGATAAATATTATTAATAGTTATTAAATAAGTTATTTATTTATTTATTTATTTATTTTAATATTGGCTATTTATAAACAACGGGCAAAAACCAAAAATTTTAAATATCGTTAATGCTTCAAGTGTCTCACAAATTTTAGTTTTTAAGTGCATGAAAAAATATTCTTAAGCTAAAAACTATCTGACTTTAAATTTTGTGATTTAAGAACAATGCCTTTAAGGTATCACTCTACAGTCGTGGGGCCGCAATCTGCGTGCGGCCCATGGACGAAATATGGCCACGAGCGGTTAACTCGTGGCCCTCTAAGACATATTAAAAATTTTAGCATTTTCAGCCTTTTTTTCATTTACATTTATTACTATCTATTGATATAATTTTATAAAAAATTATTTATTTATTATTATTTAACTGAAAATAGTCGTTTTTAATATCACCTGGTCTTGGTTGGGCAGGATATATGTAAACAAATATTGACCTTGTTTGTGACCCTTCATACCTCCAATCAGCTGTATGGTTCGCCTTCTGCTGTGAAAAGTTGTGGCACCGCTACTCCACGTCATTTTTGCACCGTTAAGTAATCGATGAAAATAGGATATTAAGTAATTTATTGTTCTTAGATGTTCAGGCCAGTTATGTGTTATTCAAAATTAGGATGCAATGGATAACATTTACTAATCAATCTTTATTGTTTTTATAATATTTTTTTAATGTGTTTTTCTGTTGTCCATTAATAGGCTTTCGATAAAACGTTCTTTTACATTATTGTTTATGCTATTTATTTCAAATAATGTGTAATGCTTTTCTTTCTTTCTTTCTTTTTTTTTTAATCATTATTTATCTTATTAGATAGAGAAAACCTCGCATTTCCTGTGGAAAAAATCTAACTTGCGAATGCAGACACATAAAATTATATTCATAAATATAGTCCTATTTTGCTGTTTTGTAGCGTATTTTCTTTTCTTTCTTTCTTTCTTTCTTTTTTTTTTTTTTTTTTTTCTATTTCCCTTTCTTCAACACGGTTTATCAATTAGTGAAAAGTACGTCATTTTGACACAATCATAGAACTTATATGAGAGCATCTGATTGTTTATAGTGACTTCTTACAGTGTTTCCTCAATAAAAGCGCTGTTATCACTTTGTAGACCAGCGGGAGAAAAAATATAGTATAAAACAAATAACGGTATTAATAATTTCGATGAAAATAAAGAATATATATAAGGTTTTTGTGCTTAGAAATCGATCTAACAGGTTGTTATGACCTGGAGAATTATTTTTTTCTGACAACCCGGTCTTTGCCGGGAAATATTTTTCACACTATAATATAGATGAACCGCAATTTTGAAAACTAAGGATGAAGAGTTTTGGAGGAATAAAAATCGATCTGTCGGGTCGTGTAGTTTCCAGAAAAACTACTTCTTACGAATAATTTCTCTTCGTCCATAGCAAAAATAATATAGAAAACAAGAGGCTTTGACAATATGCATAGATATCGATCTGACTGGCTGTTATTTCGAGTAAAGTTAATTTTCACTGTTAACCCGGTTTGCTATTGGGAAAAGCATTATAGAATATAAAATGCTTTGATTATTTTGATGTCAAAATAATTTCTTAGAGAGTTGTTGTTCAAAATCAAAAGCAGTGGAAGCTATGATCGTAATACGAAAAGCTGTAGCCTTTGGCCTTAAATTAAAATGTCTCAAACGTATTTTTATGAATTTCTTGTTCTCTTTCTCTCTCTCCCCCCCCCCCCCCCCCTTCAATCCGTAACTGGTACATCTCTTTCTTTTTAACGTAACGGGTGAATTAAACTCCAAAATTAATTGTCATTTAAATTCAACAAAATAAACACATTAAAAAGGAAAACTATCATTTTTAATATAATTGTTGTTATTATTGCAGTTACTTATGTATTTTTTCATAAATGATGTGTAGTCAGAAAAAAGAAACTTAAAGAAAAAAAAAATAGATATGCAGAATTTTCTCTAGTATTCGACGATTTCTTTTTGCTGAAATTCGTCCTTTGGGAAGCAGTTTATTTTGCTTATGTTATAACAGGAAGCTAAGTTTGTGCTGTGCTTTTAAAATTTATTATTATTCCCATTGTAATGTCTCTGATAGTTTTATTTCTTTAATTTTCCCCAATAGTTTTTTTTCCCCCTCTATGTCTCCTATCAATATAGAATATTTTGTTTTCCATTTTTTCTCCTGGTTGAGATTTGGATCAATTGTATGGATGTGATTTTCCACGAAGGTTTTAATAGCAGTCATTTGTACTGGGAGGATAAAGTGGGTTAAGTGAATGCGTAGGAGTAATTAGTTCCGAGTTCCGATTACCCAGTCTTCTTTTGATAATATAATTCTTTCCCATTCATTTGTGTGGCGACGCTTTGCGCATGTAATATTTTGCACCTTTATTTGTTATTGTTTATTCTCATTTTATTTGTTTATTATTAATGAGAACTTCCAAAGTGAAACCTCGTTGTTAAATTTTCAATGACAGTGTTATTTTCAGTTACATATCTTTTTCGAAGATGTTACTGGTTATTTTTAATTTAGATATTTATTAATTTATTTTCGTTCTTGCGGATTACGGTGTCATTTTATCATCTGTTTTTCTACATTCTACTACTTTGTAACAATATATGTATAATTATTTACTGACAACACACATTTCTTCCTTCAGAATGAATACGTCTGTCCGTTTCCTTAAATAGTTTTACACGTTTTAGTTTCACGAACATTTGTGCGACAAAACTCATGAACTGGATTTTTTCTAAGCAAATAAATCGCTAACTGGTGTTTAAAAGAAGGTCTCCCAATCTAAAATAATAATAATCTGTGTGCAGGGACACAAAAAATTCATATGAATTTTGGGTAATCAGTGGAAATATTTCACAAAGCGTTTTTACTTGTGTTATGCCATTTTTCTTTTCTTTCTTTTTTTATTTACCAAATTTTAATGCACTGTATGTTGCATCTAAAATATATAGACAACATATAGCGCTATTTAAAAGCAGTTGTCAGTTGAATACATTGCTTTCTGTTTGATGTAATTTATAGGGATGCTTTTTAAATTAAGTTATTCGCAACTCTATAAAAGCTTTCACTTCGAGCATGCAGTCTTAAGCACACATCTTTTTTATTAAATAAATAAAATCATTTAAAAAGCGTTGCGAAATTTGACTATTTTCGCAGATTACTAAAATAAAGTAAGGTGATAATTATTGGTATTCATCTTAAAATTTATGGGGGTAGCATGTACAAACATTTAAATAATTGGAAATTTCATGTACATAAAAATTAAATTGATAGATTGATTAAAGCATAAATTTTTTTCTAAAATATTTCACCGAATAACGTGTGAAAGGTAAAAAGCTGAACGAGGAAAGAGTAATTTCAGGTTAAAAAAAAAAAAAAAAAAAAAAAAGATATGTGCAATTTTTATCGAATTCTAAATTTGTTTTATTCTGCGGTTTTGTTGTTATCAATGTCAGATTTCACGTTACCCCTTCCTTTCAAATATGACTGCTTCTACAGGAAGTAATAAAACATGAAAAATTAGATAATAAGTTTTATAAAGTGAATTACTGCCCTTTTTTATTGTTCGAGATAACCTCTCTTTATTTACCAACTCAAATTTCTTTTCAAATATTTATATTTATCAGTGTTGGAATTTTCGCTTAACATGTCGAGATTGTTACCGCGATAACAGACGCGCTTACGCAACCACTTTCACCTGAATGAAAGTCTACTCATTCATTCGTTTCAAGTGGCTGTGGGTTTTTCTCCTTGAACCGAATGTTAAAAAGTTACGAACTTGTTTATTTGTTGGCTTTTGTGAATTGATCCAGCTTTGGTTATAAAAGAAGCCTGAGTGCTTACTGACTTTGCCTGCAAAATAGAGGCAACTTCCGTAATTTAAAATATTTATTTATTTTGGTATTTTGATGTAAAGAAATCACTCATAACTTCGCAAATAAATTTTCTTATAATATTATATTTGTAACTATAGTATGATATTGAATGTATAAGTTATTAATTCATCTTCACTATTTAAAAGTGTAATACACTGTAAAAAAATAACTATTACCAGCTGCAAGAAACTCTCTGTGATTGGAGAAAATAATTATTTTCTCCAATCACAGAGAGTTTCTTGCAGCTGGTGATAGTTATTTTTTTACAGTGTAGGTAGTTAACTAGAATGCTAGCACATTGATAATCTTATTCCAAATCACTCACTTTGACGCCTATATACATCGGTTTGTTTACAAAATCTCTCAGAAAGTACTCCGAACTTTGAATGGACATAGCTGTGGTGCAAAACAGTTATTGTCAAAAAGATTAAACATGTCTTAAATTGGATATACAGTTGAATCTCAAGGGGGGTAAAAAATTTGTTCATGTTATCAGTAGTTCATGCTATCAGTAACTAATATTCATATAATTAAACTAATCTTTATTTTGACAGGGATTGTGGAAACAGTTCATGTTAAAAGTAATTTGCGTTAATAGTGTTCACGTTTAACGAGGTTCGACTGTATAAGTCTAGAATTTTAAGATATCCGTTCGCAAAAATTAATTAAAAGAGTGCATTGCTGCGCAGCCTCAATGCATTGTCCTTTTAAAAGTGGCTGAAATTATTTTTCGTACACAAGGTAGAATCAGATTATAACCAATTCGATATGTTTATCATGTGTAGCAGTAACAAATTTCCGAAAAAAATTAAGGCATCATGATTCTGTAAATAGTCGACCCTTGCGGTTCCTGCTTCTTGTACATTTTAAGGCGTCGTGACTAATCGACTACATATTCCACATTTTTTACTAATCGTTGTTAACATTACCTATTTGTTCAGACTTGTTTAATAGATTTCAAATTGCTAGATGAGAACCCTTTTTAACGTTAAATTTTTGTTCGCCTTGTTGTCGTCAGACTGTGATCTAATCGGTGATATTCCAATACAGTGAAACCAGTAGTTTGCATTAATAATGAATGTTTCATTCAATTTCAGGTCCATGCTGACCCGAAGTAGGGTGACTAGATTGTCTAAGTTGAATTTGTGGGCAGATTATCACGGTGTCCCCGAATTCAGGAACAAAATAAATAAATCATCTTAAATTGCAAAAAATTTGTAATTATTATATATGAGGTACCTGAAAACTCTATTTTAAGCTTATTTGTTATGCATAAAATAAATTATTGTAATAAAACATTAATAACTTTATAACCGCGTCCTGAAATGTGCTCTAAATTTTGGGGGGACAATTGTTAGTTTTCAAGGACGCTGGTCATCCTAATCCGTGGAAGGGGGGAGGGGAGAGAAATTATTCCCCTGCACCCTCTGACTACTGCTTTCTTTGCGCCTGTTGTCATGAAATTTAATCATCCTATACAAAAAATAAAGTATATTTAAAAGATATGTTTGAAATGTAAAAACATTTCGACTTTATGATAAACGTATTTTATAATTTAGTATTTCGTTTGTAGAGGTACAAATATGAGTGTACAATGGCATTCAAACCTATATTAAGACGACCTCAGCGTCCTCTGTCCAGTGTAAGATACTAAGTACGAGCATTTCAATTTCCTATACTTTCTCACCCACTTCCTATCATGCCTATCCCTTAGAAAGACCACAGAAAGTACATTTTACCCAGACATATGACCATGGATGTAGCCAGAGACGTTTTCTGCATGGAGCTAATGTGGTTGGTGGGGACAGAGACTGACTTCCTAGTTTATTAGAATGATCAAAAATGAAAATTTATTTAATTTCAAAGTATCTCGGAAGAGGAGGGGAATGGCTGAAGCCCCCATAGCCCTCTTTGTCTACGCCTTTGCCCAGGACCTTCGTCTAGTCGATCAGCTTGCTTTGCCTTTAACCCCTTTCAGGGGCGGTGGGATATATTTTACAAAATCACCTAATTTTAATTTCCAACTGCGAAAATTCATCCTGGAAATTTTTAATAAAATTTTACATTTCAAACTTACCCCCCCCCCCCCCTCCAAAAAAAAAAAAAAAAAATTCTTTTCTTTTAAACTTGTTCTCAAATTCTAGTGGCTCTTGATTTTTAATAAGTGTAAGTACGTTGAGCCTGAAAGGGTTAATCCGTAGATAACCCTATAGAATTGTCAACTCAGATTTTGCCATGTCTATACTAGCAGCTGAAAATGTACGTACACTCATGGTAAAAGTTTTTACTTCAGTAAAAAAAAATCATGAAGCCATGTCTGTACTAGCAGCTGAAATGTGCGTACACTAATGATAAAAGTTTCTACTTCAGTAAAAAAAAATCATGAAAAAAGTGGAGGAAAAATCAATCTAAAAAACCTATAAAAAGTCATACAAAAGTACCTACGAATTTAAAATCCGTCCGTACATCCCGAAGAAAGCTGCTGCTGCGGTAAATCTCTAAACGTAGGGAAAAATCCCTACAGGTGACAACACTGCCCAGGGGTGAAACTTTTCAGAGGCTACTCTTGAATTCAGTGTTTTTGAAAATTTTTGTTGTATCTGAATTTCATATTAAAGTTTTTATAGAAATTTCTTATTTTGAATGTATAATTTGTCTTAAAATGTATTAAAAATTCTCCAAATATCACTTGTCATACTATCATAGGTAACTATGATATAACATTAATAAATCTCGCCTATCTGCGTACAAGCTGTTTTCAGGATTTTTACATGTTAGCTAGTTTCACCCCTGACTGCCCTGTATGTTTCCGCAAGCGATGAGCATTCCATTTAATAATAATAATAATAAATGGATCAGAAATTATTGCATTTAAATTTTTAATCAATAAATATGAATATACAATTTAACATTCTTGAGCATATTATGCAACTTACAAAAGGAAGGCGATTAGCTAAATCAACTAAATTTGAATTAAAAGAAAGCCTTTTGAATTAAAATAAAGCTGTTATTATGAATAATTGTCGGAAGATCAGCCATTTATTACATAATTTTGCATTATTGTGTGTACTGTACCACAAATGGCCTCACCAGTGACCGAGAGATTCTTTTGTAAAGGCTGATAGAAAGGAGTTGCTTGGTTCGAACCAAAGTCATTTTCATTTGCTTAGCCGTTCGGAAATTTCCAGCCTAGGACCCTTTAGAAAAAACGCCTACGGTGTGTGTATGCCACTCAGGTTTATTTTCCTAGAGTAGACAATCTGCCTTAACAATATCACTATGATCTGAGTCCACGCGGACCCAAGTACTTTTAACTTGTTACCAATATGTATGTATATATATATATAATATTCCGAGAAATCCTGCCAGGAACATAGCCTCAAATATGTGACATTAAGATAAAAATGTACAAATATCAGGAGTTGTAGATTTTTTATTTGAAATATAAAAGTCACTTTTCTGTGACAGATCGATAGAAAAATTATCCTCACACAAAAACTCTGTACAAAAGATAGTAAACAGCATATTATAAATGCTTGACAGAGGGCAGCCGTTATTTCTTCTTAAGAAAAATAAGAAATCATAAAAGGTATTAATACAAAGAAAAGCCATAAAAAGTATATGACTGATTCACAACCTATTTACGACTAGCACTGGACCACACAGATAGAACCTCCAGATTGAACCCCAGGCCCCCGCCACTGAATACTGAAAAATACACCAGGAGGTTTGGACGCAAGCGGATTGGAGTAGAAAAAAACCAATAAAAAGCAAGAGGATCCAATAAAGAAAAGAAATCCAATCAGGAATTTAAAAAAAAAAAAACGAGGCCTCCTACAAAAATTATAATAAGATGGCCCCAAGAGAAAAAAAACAAGAAATTTCTCCCTCTCAGATGGTTTTTGATTTCTCCCTCGCAAGATGGTCCTTGCCTATCATTCCTAATGGATGCAAAAAAGCCAATTTTGCTGCTCTTAAAGCTATGAGCATTATTTTGCAGAGGGCCCAGCCTTGGCCTTAAGAGAATTAATGACTAAATGAAACCTAAGTATTCAAGTTTCAAAATGTAGAGTGATTGTGCTACAATGTGCTTAAAAAAGGATTACAATGCCGCACTGGTCTTGTGTTCGCATCTTATCCAAGGGTTGGGGCTGCCTGACCCTTATCCTAGTGATGGTGAGAAAAATCCAATTTAATTTATTTGGTCAGTCAGTCGTAATTTAAATTGCAAATGTGTTTATGTTTAGCAAAATACATCTATCCCAAAACTTTGTACTCATCTCTGCAATTTGTGATGGATCAGTCTTTTATTATAAACTATGCGAAATCTTAATCGATGAATCTTAACAAAGAAATTAATTAGAATAGATTAGATTGATCTCATTTAATAATAATAATTTTGTCTTCCTTTTCAGGTTTAACTAATTTATCTAAATGAAATTTTGGGCCTTTTACAACGCGTGCCCGTATATTATTTAATATCCAAAATTGTACTACCACTAAAAATCCATTACCTTAAGGCTACTGATGGAAAGGTAGTTGGCTTGTGCTTATATCCATCCAACAATAAACAACATAATTAAAATGGTTTATGTATTAAATTTATTTTTTATTTATTTATTAATTCCTGTCATATATACGTAACGAATAATGATTTAGACGAATTTATTAGCTAATATACATTGTACATAAATGTGTTTGTTTAAAAAAAAATCTGAATAGCTTTATGCATTTCCTGCAATATTTTAAACATCTTGAGTAATACACTCATATTATTAATATATATATATATATATACTAGCAGTTTAATTTTAGTTCTAAATAATAATAATGTATACATATTTCACTTCGTGCTTTTTTTTTTTTTTTTTAATGTTATTTATTTATTTATTTATTTATTTGTATTTCTAAAAAAAGATTTAAAGTAAAACTAACAAGTGAGTATGTTCTACATTGAAATATGTAATTTCACAAAATATAGTATGTAAAGTAATTTCAATGAATACATTGCTTTTGTAATTTAAGAAATGATAATTTTATGTTACATTATTCAATTTCCTCATACTAAATGTAACTAATATGTTGTTACATTTTAAAAGGAACTATTTCATTGAGTATTTATTTATTTTATAAATGCACGGTATTCTTAAATGAGTAAGGCGCTCAAAGCTGGTAGATGGGAAGTGCCAGGTTCGATCCCAGGTCGCGTTCATCGACCTAGCCGTTCAGAGTTTTCCATGGTTTTCTCCAAACCTCACGTAAATACGGGTTGGAGCCCCTTAGAAAGACCCCCACGAAGGGCATTCCAACTATAGGCCTAGGTCCCATAGCAGAAAATGCGAGACGCGCGACGTACGTCGCAGATTTTTTTGTTAGTCTGCAGATTATTTCCAAATCAGCACTATGCAGAAATTCCAAATCTCCCAATTTTCGCAGTAAAGATAGCGATTTTCAATCTTTTTCCATCCACAACATAAATGTCAATATTCATTTTAAACATACTTTATTAAATTCTAGATCTAGAACATATAAAGAGTTAGAACTGTTCAATATTTCTCACTCATGTAATTTGTTCGTGACCCCCCCCCCCTCCCCTTCCTTACCCCTGTTGACGATCGGCAACACAAAATCCTTGCGATTTCCTTTTTTTTTTTTTTTTTTTTTTTTCTTTTCCCCATCAGCAACATAAATGTGAATATTTTTTTTAACTTATTTAATTAGATTCCTGAACATATAAAGAAGTAGGATCGTTTAATATCTCACCTTATATATGTTTTACTCCCCCCCCCCCCCCACACACACACACTAACGATCGGTGATTGAACGTTCCACAAAAGCGTTGTAATTTTTAAGCTTTCTGCATCCACAGAATAAATGTCAATATTCATTTGAAACGTGCTTTATTAGATTCTAGAACCTATAAAGAAATAAAATTGTTCAATATCTCTCACTCGTGTAATTTTCTGAGTAATGTAATTTTCATGTAATTTTTCTCTTTAATTGTCGATAAAAGAAAGTTTATACGTCTTAATGTCCCTCCATCTGGTTACACATGGAACCAAAAATTTTTGGAAAGTTGCATTAATTTCAATGTTTAGAGTCTCCTACAAGTATTTTACTAGAGTCAGTACGAACAAAATCATAAACAAAATAGTATTTCTTATATAATATGAAAGATAGTTGCTAATGCCAACTCTTTACCTAGCTATATGTAATTAAAATTCTATAACTACAATGCTTTGACCTATCTAACAGTTTAATAACATTTAGATGAATGCAAACTTGGGATAAAAATATGCTTACTGAATCCGGTAACTTCTTTTTTTCCATAACTCATTGTGAAATCATGCTGCAGATTATTTTCTAATGCAAAAATAACTGTCGCAGATTGACAGAAAAAATTCTGCTACTGGGGGCCTAGGACCCTAGCGTAGGCAATCCGCCTTAAACCCTACAACTAACCAACCAACCTAAATAGAGAAAGTATTATTAAACTTAAATTTGAATGAGTGTTAAGAGATATTCAGATAAATAATATGCTGGAGAATAATGTTTTAACACTGCCAAAAATTATACGTAAATCCTGTTCAAAAAAATGTAAAACTGACAATGCATGCGTGGTCATTAAGAATTTTATAATTAAAATATATTACCCCCTGCGGGGGTCGAACCCGCAATCCCCGGTTTAAGAGACCGATGCCTTATCCATTACGCTACGGGGGCTGCACTAGAGGTCTGCACGGGTCGGGTTCGGGCCGAATTTTTGAATTTGCTCTCGGGCCGGGCCGGACTCGGGCTCAGTTTTTTGTGTATATTCGGGCCGGGCCTGAATGAAATTTTCTCCGGGTCGTGTCGGCTCGAATCTTTTTCTGGTTTTCTCGTTAATCAACGAAAAAGGAAAGTGATAAAATATTTCTTCAGTCATTTATTTTACATAATTTTACAGGCTGATATGTCGCATAAAGTTCTATTTTGTTAAAAAGTATCTGTAACTTCAATTTAATTGTCTTTCAGTCTGTCTGTCCGAAATCTGATTTTTCGCAAATATTTTTAGCATGCCTCGAAATTAATATATTTTATTTAAAGTAATATTAGATCGTTTCCTATTCAAAATAGTATGCATGTAACTACCAGTTTGCGTACATGTACATAACAAAAGAAATTAGATACATTACTGTGTATAAGGCTTTGTTTCTTATGATCTGTTGAGTTTATTGGTATAAAGGCTATAAAAATCTTTCCGCTGTAACTATTTCTCTAAGGCTCCTTTTCCTTTTCTCCAGTGGACAAAAGTAGCATCTTTTATCATGGACAAAAGCAACTTTTCTATTGAATATGGTTGGATTAACATTAAAGTTTTGTTTACCGGAGCACATGAAAGATTAGGATTCCTTACGGTATGTAAAAGGAAATGGTTGAAAGTGCATTTTTAGTAGTATTAACCATTTTAAATACCTTCCTATATTATATTGTTTGATGAATGCTAATATTTTCGGTTTGACTTTCTATTTTCCTTTGTGCCTTCTCTATAATAATGAATTTCTGTTTATATATAATTATCTTGTAAAAGTTCAGCAGTTTTGTTAAAGAACGTACTATTGTTTGGTTACATAAAACCTCTGCAAAGCACATACTAAAAATCTTTTTCATAGAAAGGCATTCATATTTTTTTATTATTATTATTATTATTTTTTTTTTTTTTTTTTTTTTTTGGTATTTTACATATTTTTGAATTGGGCCGGGACATACACCGTTAAAAAATAAACGGGCCGGGGACGCATTTTTCGACTTCATAACTGGCCGGGCCGGGTAAGCAAAGCTTTCGTACGGGCCGGGCCCGGGCCTCGAAATTTCGGCCCGTGCAGACCTCTAGGCTGCACACTCACTTTCATCTGCAGAATTGAAATACGAAACCCCTACGAGTAATGTTCATAAACATATTTTCAAGCAAACGGGTTTTCTACTTACAGATGGTTTCTTACGTTTTTTTCTTTTTATGTGATGCTTTTCTATAACTATTTATTACAATACCAGTAGAATTCGTAATAGTAATTTTAAAGCCCTATTTATTAATTCAATTCTCTCACCTGAATAGCTCATTGCTTTCTTGTATTTTTAACACTAGATTAGCCAAGCAGTCAAGATGACTGCTGCCAAAAGTATTTCTACGAATAGAAGGCATATATACCTCACTTTAATCTCACTACATGGCACTAGACGCTACGTATAGCCGTTTTTGTTCAAGTACAGAATTTACAGAGTGCTGTCGCTGTTTTTGATTGGTATTTTTCACGATATTTACATGCATTATAATTAATTTATGTATCATCTCAAGAATCTACCACCAATCTTAGAAAAGATATAAAATCTTTTTTGACCTATATGTACAGTCGGGGGAAAAAAAACGCAACACTCAACGTAACTTCGTTGCTAATCGATGTAGAAAAATGTAATAGGTATCATTCGACGGGGACTTGTGAGTAGTTTCAGAAAATGAACTGAAATTTTGAATTAGGGATCGTCTACATATTAAAACGCGCACCAACTTTGATTTTTTCAATGGTAATGCCCCATTTTTATTTTATATTTGAATTCCTGGGATCGCGACAACGCGAAAAAGTATATTGATTGTATATTTTACTTATTTTTTCACAGAGTTATAAGCGTTCAAAGTTTGAAGGTGCTAATGTTAAATTCATATTTCAAACTTTTATTAATATCTTCACAAAAAGTAACTTGATATATATATATATATATATTTTTTTTTTTTTTTTTTTTTTTTTTTTACGAGATACAGTGAAGAAACCCAAACATAATCCATCATTACTTTTGATTCTGAAAAATATTTTTAATTCTGAAAAATATTAATAAATTCATATTCATAAAAATTATGAATTATGACCTATATTAATTTTTACATAAAATGAATCCTAATGCTGAAAAATATGGGTGTGCAAATTTGCAGCTCCTTCCAGTTATTAGTTTTAGAGATATAAATAAATCTTCCTTTTGGAGTGGTTTAGGGGGCCGTCTCTTATAAAGTCCCAGACAGCACAGTTAGGCTTAACTTATCCACAGTACATCTTAAGGACGTTTCTGGGATGCCTTTTCATCCAGAAGACATCTTGAAGATATCCTTTGGAGGCGATGTGCTGTCTGGGGTTTTGCATGAGATAACGAATCAAAACTTTACAAATAACAAAGAAAATTAAACAAAATATTTTTATTTTTTATTTACGGGTCAAATTATATAACAACAACGTCAAACGCAAAGAAATGAAACAAAAATGATGATTTTTAGACATTAGTGTTAGCATCAAGAATTCCTGTTTTCTAAAGAAGACAAGCCCCGCCTTCATCGTTCTTCAAAACAAAACAATACAGAAAAAAAAAGTAAATGTGACATTGAGTATTCGTGTTAAACACCTTATTTTATGTTGACAAAAATACGCACAAGTGGTGTTTACTTCATCGATTAATTGATAAATTTTGAATCTTTTAAACGATTACTAGAAGAAAAAAAAATAACTAAATAGGCGGGGTTTACTGTTTTAAATAGAAAAATAGGTTTAATGTAAAATTGTCAAATATAAATAACGAATGGAATTGGAATGCAAGACAGACTTGTAAACTCGTTTCTTAACTACCGTCATAGTTTAAAAAAAGCTTAATCATTTGCTTCATGTATTGCTTTATTTTATTTTATTTATTTACTTATTTATTTATTTTATAGAGGGGAGGAATATTATTTTAAGGACACTTTAGTCTTTAAAATTTTATTAATATATTTTAACTTTATACATTTTTAAAAACATACTTTAACTTTTATAAATATATTTTAACACCTTTTGCGACCGCAGGATTTTGTCTTTTTGACAGTAAGACCCGCCTACGGGCATTATGCTCTCAAAATATAATATTTTAGAACAAATTTTCTGTATTCACGATTATATTACAAATGGATATACATTATAATTATATTCTTTCTAATCAATATATTTCTATCCGTAGTATATTTTATTGCAAAAGTATGAACACTGGGTACACACTTAAGAAATATGTAACACAAATTACGCAAGAAACGCCCACTGACAGAGTTACAGATTTTCAAATGGCGTGAATCTACGTGAGCAGTCGCCAAAAGGGTTAATTAAGAAAATATATTTTCATAGAAATTATAAAACGAATCGTACAGTTCCAAAGAGTTCAACTGACCAAAAACTGGTAAGTGCGATTAAAATTGTTTAATATTTACTTCATGAACTCTTACAATAATTTATCCGAAAAGGTTTAGTTTATGCGTTGTTGTATATATATATATTATTTCATTTCGTCTATTATGTTACCTACGAAAGAAAATTTAAGCTTTATTGGTGATCAGTACAGCTATAATAGACACTTTTACTTGAAAAATATTGCACTTTTTTCAAAGAGTACTGTATGGACTAATCGCAAGTATAGTATAATGTATTTAAATAAACCTAAAATTATCTAAAAAAGTACTGAAGTATATACAAATCTAAAAAATTGAATTCAGGATAATTAAGGAACTGGAAAAGGATAAAATTTTTATTAATTTTTATAATTATTTTTTTCCTGAAAGATTTCTGGTGTGAAACTTTAAAATTTTGTCTATTTCTTATAGGATCTTAATTTTATTTTTCTACATTTTCAGATAACCCCCTAACACATTCTTGATTATAACTCTAATACTAAAGATAAAGTACACAAACAGTATACTTTTCCGCACTGCCAGACTCTCAGAAATTCGAAAATGAAGTCAAAATTTTGTGTTGCTATTGAAAAAATCAAAGTTGGCACTCATTTCAATATGTAGATGACCCCTAATTCAAAATTTGATGATATATTCAGAAAGTGCTTTTAATTTCCTGTTGAATTATTTCTATTAGATGTTCCTGCGTCAATTAATAACGAAATTACAGCGAGTGTTGCGTTTTTTTTTTTCCCCGACTGTACCAGTGTTACACTAAAATACCAACAAACTTAATACTCAATAATTACTATGTTGAAATGATATGCATAATTTTTATTGCATATATCTTTAAAAATTACTCTCAAGTAACTAAAAAAAATGTTACAAATATGTTTTCTGTCTGTTTTATAATGCAGTAGATGTGAAATAAACTAATTTTGTGCATTTATTTGTATGTTCCGGGTTTCTCGAAAACGATTCTAACGATTTTAATGAAAAATCAAGGATTTGGAATTCTAAAAGCCTTAGAAGTCCACATGGTAGGTTGTTAAATCTGGAAAAATTAGTTTTCACAAGAGTCTTTCCTATGCAATCTCTGGAAAATATAGTAATTTTAAGAACAGCAAAAAATTATAGAACAATTTTGTTGCGAATGTCTCGATTTCAAATTTTAAATTTCGCGATCATGCTCTGCAATATTAAATCAACTCCTTTCATCCATGTTTTGAGCAAACACATAAACATACAAAATAAATAAATCACATCAAATAATTTCAGAAATCAATTTCACATTTGGTATAATTTTTGACTGATGAATGTCATTTTTCTCTTTACGTTTATACTGAAACTTACAATTAATGAAAATATTTTTTTATAGGTTAGGAAGTCGGCCTGTATCTCCCAAAAGTCTCCTGGAGCAAGAGAAGAGAATCCGGCGTGAAATTGCCAACAGCAATGAAAGACGTCGAATGCAAAGCATTAATGCTGGATTTCAATCGCTTCGCACTCTTTTACCCCATCGGGAAGGTGAAAAACTCAGCAAGGTGAGTCTCAATGCATGAACCCCAATTATACACTATGAATTATATAAAATGTTTATATAAATAGCGTGTCATTATTGTGATTCATTGCCAAGATTCGTCAGTATAGCTTACTAAACGCTTTCTAACCTAAGGGCGCCAACTTTTCGAAATTTGATAGAGCATGAAGCTTACGATGCATTAAAGTTGGCGCATTGAAATAAGGGCTTAATTGGAAACTTTCAGAGTGATTAAATTTCTATGTTTTCTTTTAGCATTGTATTAGTGTGTAATTAGATCGACTCCAAGCTCGCCATCGATCAAGCGTTATTGCAGTGATATATTTCGATTTAAATTTACAATGTTTTTAGAGATCATATTCAGTGTTAAATTTGCTTTCTAATAGAGGTATTTCTCTTTCATGGAACTTCGACAGTGTGATTAAGAAAATAAATTACACTTTTATTTTCATATAAGTAGACACATATCTTAAATAGGGGAGACTGGGGCACAGCGGACCACACCTATTAAAATCTCTTAATATTTAACTCTTTTAGTTTATATTGAGACTCATAGATGACAGCATGGTACTACTTGTATAGATCCAAAAAACCACATGGTAAATGCTAAGGTAGCCATTTTATACAATTTTTATGTTTTGAGCTGCTCAAAGTAATTTTTCAAGCTTGAAGTTTTTTTAATTTTATCAGGACTTAACTATTGACTACAAATATTGGATAGTTCTTAAGAAAAGGTAAGATATTGTTGTTTTTAAATTTATAAAAATTATTAGCATGTTTATAGTCTATATATAATTTTAATATTATTATTTGTTTTGTCTGGACATGGGGCACAAAGGACCACCTCTAAATGGGGCACAGTGGACCACCTTCCAGTGTGCCTAAAAGTCCAAATTATATTTAATACCTTATTTTATTTTAGCTAAATTTACATATACAAATATAATGTGACTCAAAATAATTAATAAAATAAATAATAATCTTAATGTTATAATAAAATAAATTTATGAAAATGGAAAATAGTTGAATAGTAGTATAATAATTATGAATATCTAAATTTAATAACTATTTGAATTGTTTAATATTAAAAAAAATAAATAAAATAATTATATGATATAATAAATCTGTACTGATAAGTATAAAGGATTTAAGTCCATATTCTTGATTTTTCAGGAAACGAAAAATAAAGTTAAACTAACTAAAAACAAATCAGAAGAATCGATTAGGAAAAAGGGATAAGGTTGATTTATACCCTTTATACTATTCAGTGATTGTCAATCTTCATTTAATAAAGGGAAAAAATTGAATTAAATATTTTATACTAAAGATTAACGCTAAATTTCTAACTTGAATCTTTTTTTACCAATGGATTTTCTCAAAGACTAAATGACATGGATTTAAATCCTTTATACCAATCGATAGAGAATTTTTTTCTGAGTCTGACTATGTACTTAACTCAAAATCGACATTTTTGGACTTAAATCCTTTATACTTATCAGTACAGAAATAATAGGTTATATAAATTTATTGTTGTTGTTTTTAGAAATAACATGTAAAAGATAAAAACAGAATAATTTTAGTTAAACTTATCTCAAAAATATAATGTAAAGTATTAATATCTCAAAATAATTAATAAAAATGTTTTAATAGCAATATAATGTTTAATTATATATTTCATAATTTTTATAACTATGTAACATTAAAAAACAAATTAAAAATATATCTTATTGTTTTTAGTGATGGCACGAAAAGACAAAGGAAATCTGATATAGGATTCTTCCTCTAATTTGATTTGATTTTTCTTATTTATTTTGATTTCCTTTAAATTTTGGTAATTTTATTTCATGAAAATGTTCGAAGTATGTTATTTAGACTAGTATTGCATAAGAAACTAATTTTAGAAGAAAAAAAAATGAGTAATTTATATTAATTGAACATGAACAACAGAGGTTGGTCCACTGTGCCCCGGTGATGCAGCACAACGGTCCACTTGGTGAGTGCACACAATTTTTTTTTTATTCGTAATGTATTCGAAGTATTGTTATAAACAAATTAGGATATGTCGAAAAGTTTAAAGAATGTTTGCTAATTTTTTCAAGTACCTTGCTTTTTTATTTTTGGTGAAAAAAATTTATAAGTGTAAAAGTGGTCCACTGTGCCCCAGTCTTCCCTAAATGAGAGTAATTAAAATTAACAAATTAAATTCCCATGATGAGTTAGGGAGAAGAGTAGATCCCTTTTTGTGATTTAAATACGCCACAGAACTTGAACAGCACAAACTGTTATGAAATATTTTGCACTGAGTGCGATCCCGTATGAGAAAAATATGCTTCAACTGCGAAAAATTGGAGAGTATTGAAAAGTAAAAATTATTAAGTCGCTATGACAGTCTTTAAAGTTAGGACAGGGCATAGTTAGGACTAGACTCATATTACTATTATTAAGAAACATATATATATATATATTAGTAAAAGGCTGATGCATATTATTTTAATTCATCTTGCTTATACTAACGTTTTTCTTTTCTTTCTTTCTTTTTCCGTTTGTCAACTGCATCTCAACAGAAAACATCGGTAAATATCCAATTTCCTATCCGCATTCTCAAATATAATATATATTCAATATCTACTACTTTGTAGGAGGCTATGATTGTTAATGATTAAAGCGTGAGTGTTATGGATTAATTCATATTCATTTAACTATTTTTTTTTTTTTTAATCTTATGGATAAATTTGACATTTGATCATTTATTTCTCTTGCATTCTAGTCTAGAGTTATGTTACGTAAAATTAAATTATTTTTGTGTACTTTAACCCTTTATGTCCCGACCAGACTTAAAAATCCTATTAGATTTTAAAGCGTATAAAATCGAATTTCTGAAAGCGAAAGGGATATCAATTACAAGGATTGAACATATGTATATATTTTACTTTAATCTCACTCTGTGGCACTAGATGCTACGTAAAGCCGGTTTTTCTTCAAGAAATGGTTTTATATCATCTGATTACCATTTTTCATGATCTTCATCTGTATTATAATTAATTGATTCGTATATTACATCACGAATTTTCCAATGCAATTAATCTTGGAAAGAATTTAACTATGATAAAGAAATATTTTTTTTTAACTTTTTTTTCGACCTCTCTGTACCAACGGTACATTAAATTACCACTCCTATTACATCTTTGTTAATTACTAGGATGAGGTGGCATGCTGAATTTTTATTGTCAACATAACTTTAGAAATTTATTTTAACCAAAAAAAAAAAAAAAAAAAGTATATTTATTTGAAATACATTTTTTTTTTTTTTTTTTTTTTTTTTACTTAAATGGTTAAACTAATTCCCGCGAACTACTTAAAATTTATTAAAAATAATTATTTTTCACAAATCTTCAGTCGTAATAAATATTCCCAACGATAGATTATAAATATATTTTTATTAAAGGCTATAGTTGGTACTTTACTATGAAAGGATGTAAATAATTTTCACACCAACATTAAAAACAATAATTATCATTTTTAAATAGTGGCAGTTCGTCTGCAATATTTAATTTCGAGAAAATATTAAAAATTTATGATATAAAGATTGAGGACAGTCCGTAATAAATTGGCACCTATATTAAAGTCATATTAAAAGTAAGTAAAATATTTTTGCATATTTATCTGCATTGTTAATTTTTACATTTCTAATGAAAGAGTAGGTTTAGGAAAAATAAAATATGGTTTCAAATATAAAACAGATTTATATAATAAAACCTATTTTTGGTATTTTATTAGTCATAAATGTCTCTAGCTAAATGTTTTTTAAAACGATATTTTCTACTCTATTTGTATTCGAATAAAGGTATCGCATACAAAGAATAGCGACTATCAGCATAAATTATAGTTATAGTGATTTTAAATACATGTTTGCAGTGAAAACCTATGTGTTTTAGTTTTCGAAATACTTCGTAAATTGTTGATTAAAAATAAATCTAGCATGTTGTATTTATATGCAATCTACAGATTCTTAAAATGTAATTTTCTCGTATATAATGATGTAATACATAAATAATTGTGCACATTTTTATATTTGTTGCCACACTCTAATACAGTAGTAACATAATAATATACTAAGTACGTCGCCAAAATTTCAAGTTGGTTTAAGACTGAGACGGCCTGAAAAAATTTAGTGAACATTTTACCTAACAAAAGTACAAATGAAAACATATATTTTTACACAGAACAAATTGAGAGAAGCAACTTACAGTGATAATAATAAACTTAGTAGTAAAAACTTAGTATTTTGTATACTAAGTAAAAGAAAAAATAAAGCATTTACTAGCCTACAACAAATATTGACACAACTGACTGTCAGGCAGGTGAATAAATTGCGTGATAGAGAAGTAATGCTTTTCGTGTACGTTGGAGCACTTCATACACATTTTTCGATGACATAATTTGAAAATTGCCATTTTTTGACTTTTGTCACTTTTCTTGCCGGTGTACAATATGGGGAAGTTTAATATGTCGTTTCGGGACGCAGAGACCGAAAAAGGCATATCAACCAAAATTTGAATACCCTGTCTCCGGCCTAGAAGTCCGATATGCATTATGCTTTACATTTTAAATATTACATGATTTATTTATTTTTGATGGGGTAGGGTGTAATACAGATTTTTCACACTATCAATTTATTCTTTTCAAAATTGATGAAACCCTACTCTTGATTTCATCAATGTTTTGATATATAAGAGAGAAAAGAAAGAAGAAAAAGTTTTAGTCAAAATAGTTCAAAACATATGGGAGGGGAGATTTTAAGAAATTTCGCTTGTTGCTCGATTTTTCAGATTTGAATGACAATAAAATAGAACCCCATTGAATTTAATAAAAATTGCATGGAGTATCGGTGACTAACCAGATGTGTATTTAAAATATCTTGTTTTTAGTTCCAACATTGCAGCTACTACGACAATAGTCGACAGCTGGCGTCATCGTGTCGTTGGCGCCGTAACTGTGTTTCGCTTGGTGCAGTGCTCTATTTCTGATACCATTGTATACAAATTTTTATCTTCGTAAACTACGGGAGAAATAAATAAATAAATAAACTGACTGAAGTGATGCATGCAGGTCTTGTGACTTAAGTACTGTTTTCTCTGTCGTTATTCAGAATTGTACTCGAAGCTTGTCACATAAGACATTCAAAATAATTTAAAGAAATGAGCTTTTCCACAAATTTTATCACTTGACTTTATTCATCTCAACAAGATAAAGAATGGTATTACATAATTATGAAAATTTATAAGAATCTTTGATTTAAAAAAAAAAAAAAAAAAAAAAAATCTGACAGAGATAGCAATAATTCAGCTTTTTTTTTTTTACATTGAATTTATACTGGATGGCCATAATTAAACTGACTGCAGTGCTATTTAATTGCAATAATGGCACCAAAGTTTACATGGGTGGCGCTGTTTGAATATATGCATGGTGCTGTGTAATAGAAAAGAGTTTTCTTAAAGAAAAAAAAAAAAAAAAAAAAAAATGGAAAAGTGAGAACAAGTTAGCGCGGTGTCTCCAAAATCAAAATTAAAAATAGAGGCAAAAGCAGTGTTAAAAAAAAAAAAAAAAAAAAAAAAAAAAATGCACAATAATAAATTTTAAATTATAAATTGTGACAAATGTTTTACTTAGGGGAAAAAAAAAAGCTGCACATATTCCCCTAGCGGTAAATTTTGGAACTTTTATTTTATTTTATTTATTTATTTTTATTTTTCGGAATCCTTCGTCCCCCGTCTTGTTTAATCTTCTCACAAACTTTGGTGCTTTCTTGCAATTAGATCGCGCTACATAATACTGTACGCACTGTCAGTTTAATTATGGCCACCTTGTGTATTATTTACTTCTGTCTATCGCATTATTAATTCATTTACTTTTTCCTACTTTATTTATTTATTTTTTATTAAATTTCATTTCTACTCGAGTCAATGTTTCTACTCAATGTATACAAATTATACATGTTATGAAATATTCATTAAGACGTAATGTTGATGTAGGTGTTACAGTTTAAACCAATGGACTTCGCGAGAGTCTTACAAGGGAAGTATGAATCAGTAAAATTGCTATTGAAACCAAACCAACCTTAAATTAAAGAGCATGGTGGAAAACATAGGGTACAGTACAAATTTGCTACAACAACCCCCATGGGGGCGAGATATAACCCCCCCCTAATAGTTTTAGTTATTTCAATAAAAACCCAAAAAAAAAAAAAAAAAAAAAAAAACGTACCGTTGTAAGAACGGATGGTGCAGTGGTAGCGTGCTTGACTTCTGATACGGTGGCCCTGAGATTGAGTCCTAGCAAGGGCATTTTGTAATTTGTTTATTTTTTCATTTTTTTTTCTTTAAGTTTTTAATTAAATTAAATTATTAATTTATGAAAAAATATTTATTATATTAATTTTTTTTTTTTTTTTTTTTTTTTTTTTTGAGTATTCCAATTAATAAAGTATTGACCATGAATTTAAGACATGTATAATTTTATTTTCTTATTTATAAAAAAGAAAATCATGTTTAAAGCTACGAATATAGTTTCTAATTTGTAACAATGATGATTAAAAGTAGAAAAATCATGAAACCATAAGTATTTTTCACAATTAGAACAGGAAATATAAAAAGATTGATCACAATTATTTGAATTATAATTTTGTTCACCGTCAATTATTGTTCATCACGAACGTTTTGTTGAATATTTGGCTTTTCGTCGAGATTACTAGATTTGCAAAATTCATATTTACCCAGATTTTGAATTTTTTGAGATGTAAACTAATTATAAATTGGTAAAATCATTTTGAGAACATTTGTCATTGTGTTCAATATTATTATCAGTTCTTCCCACACCACCAAGTTTGACAGTTGTTTAATGTTGTTCCGTGCAGGGTGTTTTTAGGGGACGTAGCCCGCATTCACATGAATTTTAGAGAAAGCTGCTGAAAACTCCGAACAACCTGGTCCACGAGCGTGACCTGGGTCAATGAACGTTTCCCTGTTAAAACACAATACAACAAAATTAATGCTCAGTATGAATTTTTATTTTTCAGTTTATTATACGGTTACGATAAACTCCACAAATGCTTTTGTTTATTTTGTATACTTGAAGTGAATTACCAAGTGGTGATATTTATAGTACTCTTTTAACCCTTCACTGCACCCCTTTGCATATCTACAAAGCTAAGTTTGAATTGGATTTTCTCTGCTGTCCTCTATAATTTAACATTGAAAACTGCTTTGCACATCTGCAAAGGTGCTTGTCTTAGTAAGGTAAAAGAATTGACTACCACTTTGCGTTAATTTTTATTAACACTTTCGCGACCGCATGTTTTTGTCTTTTTGACAGAAAGGTCCGCCTGTGGGCGTTATTCTCCCAAATTACAATATTTAAGAACAAAATTTTCTATATTCAGTTTCATATTACCAAATGGGTACACATTATAATTATACTCTTTCTAATCAAAGTATTTATATCCATAGTACATTGGTTGTACAAATATTAATATTGTGTATTTTTTTTTTTTTTTTTTTTTTTTTTAAAGAAATAAATGACATATTATTAATAGGAAACGCCCACTGGCGGGATTACAGATTTTCAAATGACGTGAATCTGCGGTCGCGAAAGTGTTAATTATTGCTAATAAATTCTATTAATAATTGCTAATTATTATTATTCATTTTTAGAAAGTGTGGAGTGAGTTAAAATGCGTGTTAGTTTTGTTGAAAATTCAATAAAAATTATGTATAGGCTATTGAATTTGACTAATACATATTAAGGCAGTAACATTAATAATAAATCCGATCTTCAGCTGGATGCGTAGTGCATTCTGTTAATAATACAAAATATCTTTTTTAACACTTTCCTACAAGGATGAAAAGTGTTTGACTTCGGTTTGTCTGTCTGTCCGTCTGTGTGTCCGCGCTCAAACTCCCGTAAATATTTATGGAATTTCTTGAAACTGATATATGTTATTCAAGTTCACTATCGGATGTTCTCTATTGAAAATGGAGTGAACACCTTTTCTGGTTTGTGTACAGGGACGCCCGAAAGTTTTGCAAAGCATTGTGTCCTATGAGAGGTATTTTTATAAACCCTATTTTAATACCGTTAATTTACGCCAATCTTAAGGCAATTGAAATATGTTATTCAAGTCCACTATCGGATGTTCCCCAGTGAAAATGAAGTAAATACCATCACTGGTATGTATACAGGGACACCCGAAAATATTCCTAACTATTGCGTTCTATGAGAGGTATTTCTATAAACCAGATTCAAAGAACTTTACTTTGCACAAATCTTACTAAAATTAAAATATATTATTCATATACACAAAGAATGTTTTCCATAGAATACAGTATAATTAGCATTAAATTTACAGGGCCACACAAAAATATTCAGTTACATTAATGGTTATTATTAGAAGTTTGTTGGAATTGCATTTTCGTTTATATTAATCGTTTTCTAAATGTTTTTAACACTTTCCAATAAGGTTAAAAATGTTAATGACTTCGGTTTTTCTGTATGTCCATCTGCCCATCCGCGCTCTAACTCACGTAAATATACATGCAATTTCTTGAAACTGATATATCATATTGAACTTCACTATCGGTTGTTCCCTATTGAAAATGGTGTGATTATATCTACTGGCTTGTGTACAGGGACACCTAAAAGTATTCCAAAGCATTGTGTTTTATGAGAGGTATTCTTATGAATTGTATTTTAATTCCTTTATTTTACACAAATTTCAATGAAATTCAAATGTGTTATTCAAGTTCACTATCTGATGTTTGCTATAGAAAATGGAGTAAATACCACCACTGGTTTGGGTACAGGGACACCCAAAAGTATTCCAAAGTATTCGTTCTCTGAGAAGTGTTTCCATGAACCAAATTTTAATAACTTTACTTCGAACAAATCGTTAAAAAAAAAAAAAAAAAATGTTATTCATATGCACAAAAGAATGTTTTCTATAGAATGTAGTATGATTAGCATTAGATTTACAGGGCCACACAAAAATATTCTGTTACATCGAAGGCTTTTATTGTAAATTTGCTGAAATTGCATTTTCGTTTACATTAAGCGATATAACACTTTTTTAATATTTTTTAAGTGGGAATATGATTTCAATTTAAGTAACTATCTGTCCGATTGTCCACCTGTCTTTCTGTCTATCTGCCCGGTCAGCCAGCGTCCGTAAATATTTTCAGAATTTTTACAAAATTATATATGTTATTCAAATTCACTATGGAATGTTCTCTATTTCAAATGACATTAATAAGTCCTGTGCAACTGGTTTGTGTACAGGAACACCTAAAAAATGCCAATGCATTGCATTCTAGGACAGACATTCTTATAAATTATATTTAAAGAAATTTCTATTGTGAAAATCATAAAGAAATTGATATTGGTTTTTAATATTCTAAAATAATATTTTGCATAAAATATGATTTTGTTATCTTTCAGATTTACAGGGCTACACTAAAATATTCAAATACATTATGGACTGCAATTAGAATATAAGGGCTACGTTTTCTTTAGTGTTAAGCATTTTTTTACACTTTCTAACAATGTGTAAGAATGATTAGGAATTCAGTTAGGCTATCTGTATGCCTTTCAGAACTACTGTTTGTCCGTTGTGTGATTACGTAGGCAAAGAGTATTGAAACTTATGCAATACAACAATTACGTACATTTGGAAAGTGTTAATAATCAATGCGTACCGCACGATTTTTAGTTCTTGTTCCTTTTAACTGCGTTTCTACTGTGGAAAAGAAAGTTTCAATGCAGCAAATGAAATTTACTTCTTGTGATCGAAAAATTTAAGAATTTTTCCCCATGCAAAAATGTATGCTTTTTTGACTGAAATCCTTATTTAGTTATATTTATTTATTTATTACCTTTTAGAACACATATGTTATTCATATTATGCATATATATTATTTTTCAGAACACATATATTATTTATCTCATCTAAAATTTCTTTCTTTCTTTCAAACTCATTTATTTAAATAAATTTTGTTTGCGAAAGAAATTACACATTTAACTTCTCTTCTCATTATCAGTAATCACAAATTCACCCTTAATCTATATATGCTTGCGGATTTTTTCTTTCATCCCATTTTCATTTTAATATGGTTTGAATAATGCTTTTCTTAGAAATAAATAAAAGCTTAAAAAATTATATATACATATATATATACATACAGATGTATTAAACATCGTGGAAAACATTGAACCTTTAGATATTTTTGTAGAAGAAATGGTAAATAAAGAAACAAGAACTTCTGTAGAACAACCTTCCCATTCCCCTTAAGGGCCCTCTTCACTCAGCATTTCCTTTTCTAAAATCCAATGTTATCCTATGTAAAACTTTCTTTGCACTTAAAACAGTGACAAATTAATTGATTGAGATGCGGTTTTTTTTATTGGATTACTCTCATTTCGTAAACTGACGCAGCTTTTGTAGATTTTATGAAAAAATAACAGTTGTTTTTTAAGAAAGCTGTTTTATTGCAATATTTGGGTTGATGCATTAAATGGCTTATAAAAAACTCTTTCAATTTTTTAAAACAGAATTTAAAAAGCTGCGTCAATCTCAAAGAGTTTATTTCAATGCGGAAAAAAATCCTGTATTTTAATAAAATTTTAAATCAATTAAATTTGCAAAGAAAGTCCAAAAATTTTACAAATTTGTGCCGATTTTTCTCTTTGACACACCCTTTATTCGGCTACGCCTCTCGTTCGTGGTTTCGATGGAAAGATGTTTACATTTCTGTGGTGAAGATACGTCTAGGCGTTGTGGTTTTTTATTCAGTTTTTATTTTTATTATAGATTTCACCTGTATTACGGATGTGAGTAACATAACAATTTAGAAGACAATCGTTCAGAGACTTATTTATAGGAAATATATGATCACATTTTATTTTCAATAGTTTTCCATTGCGCGTAATACTATTATTATATGAATACTTTGTACATAAATCTGATATTTTACTGATAATGCCACGATTGACAATATACAAACATTTTTTTTAACAAGTTATATAAAACTTTTTACTAAATTAAACAGATTTTCAATAATAAATTTTATTTTAAAGTATATAATTTGGTGTGGCACCCACACGACTTTTTCTTACCCTACATTTAAATTTTATACAGACAGATTCAGATTGAGGAATAAAATATCAAGTACTGTATAAAATTCTATAGTAAAAAGAATTTAAGCTAGCTTTACGAATTATTTAATTTGACAAATAATTTTCTGTGGGAAGGGCGGAGGGGAGTACCACCTTTCTCAACCCACATTTGAAACTAATATCTACATTTCTATAGAATTCACGACTAATATTAAATTTAAAATTATGTTCAACAATAACTTTCAATCACATTTATTGACAACTTTAACCCGTATCACTCGTTGAAACTTATCAATATTGATCAAACTGTTCAAGTATGAATTTTATATGAACTTTAAAATATAACACTTGAGTTCCCTGCCGGTATTTAGTTTTTAAAGTTACACTGATAACAGACTCACAAAGAACAACTGTTAAAAATTGTTTAATTATTCACCGAACCGCAAAATACGTAGTTATTAAAAAAAAAAAAAAAAACAAGACTTCAAATTAAACTAAATATTTTATTTACTCTTTAGGTATGGAGAATTAATTTACATTCCTGAGCAAAATAAGTTGTATTAATATTGAAGTCTAGGAATTGAATGAAACAAATATTTTTAACGACATAAGCAAGTTGATTTTATAACTGAAGAAACTAGAACAATTTAAAGTTTGCAAGAAATGGGAGTCAAATGTTTATGAAATTATTTATACACGACGAAATCACACTATTATTTTCAAAGATTTTGCGCTCTTAATTTCGCGCCTAACATAAAAGCGCAGCTGAAAGTATGGTACCTGAACATGAACACTGTTTCTATGCGTTCTTTTAGAATTACAGTAACTGGATATCAAGCTGTGTATCGATATTAATAAAATCAGAATTTTGTCTGTAAATTTATCAGAATTAAAAAAAAAAAAAAAAATGCGATATCTTCACGTTCCACACACCATAAAAGTCGAAAATTACTTCAGAAAATTTTGTCTGTGTGTGTGTCATCGTGTCTGTATGTCTGTAACGCTATTATTGTCCGGGTATCACGTGAGAATGGCTGGACGGAATTCAACGGCGCTTGGCAGAAATTTAGGCTTTTACCCAACTAAAATCTGCCAACTTTTTCGAAATTCCCTCCCCAGTTCTCGCCGGGATGGGGGGAACAAAAGTCAAAACATATTTGTAAGCATAACACCGCTCCAAATTACTTCACTGTAAAGAAATTGCACATATAAACAATAGTCATGAGTATAAAAAAAACGTTATCTGCAATTTAGGAATTTTAGATTATTAACCCTTTCAGTCGCAGTGTTCCCGCTGATGGAACACCTTATTTTAATTCTCAAGTGCAAAAACTCATCCCGGAAACTTTTTAGCAAAAATTTACGTTCATAACATATTAGAAAAGGCCCTTTTTTTTACCTGAAAATTTAAAATTTCTTTTACCCTTTTAGCGCTAAATTCCTCCTGAGAAATCTATGGAAGCTGCGGTCACGAATTTCGGTGCTGGGATTATATGTATGTATCCGACACCTAAAGTAATTGAATAAATAAAAACATTGCGATTTAGGAAATTTCGATTTTTAAGGGGAGGGAAGAGAGAAATCAATTTTTGGCGGGAAATTGTGCAAATTCCAGATTTTTAGTAAAATTTTAACAAAAATGGAAAAAAGATGTTGAAAACAGCCATGGGTCTTCTTTAGGGCATTTTGAAAACACGCTTTTTTTGTGATTTGCCTTTCTTTTTTATTTTTAGGGGGGGGGGATAGGTATGTGTTACAAAGGGCAAATTCGAGGCACCACTTTTAGCGCTAAATTTGTCCTGAGAAATTTATGAGAGCTGTGGTCAGGGTCAGAAAGTTTCATGCTTGGATTGCTTATATATGTATCCGACCCCTAAAGTAACGGAATATATCGAAATATCCCCCCTTTCACCCTGGGGGGTAGGAAGCAAAAAAAAAAAAAGTTTGTAAGCATAACTCGGCCCCAAATTACTTCACGCTGAAGAAATTGCGCATGAGAAAACTAGATTTGAGTATAAATAAAACATTATGTACAATTTTGGAATTCTTGACAGGAGGGAGGAAAGAAATCGTTTTTTGGGGGGGAATTTCAGAAATCCCGGACTTTTTAGTAGAGCTCTACTAAAATGGTACAAATGTATTGAAAAAAGCTATCTGTCTTATTTAGGATATTTCCAAAAACATTTTCTTTCTCTCTTTTGTATGTGTGAGTGTGTGAGATTTTCGATTTTTTTTTTTTTTTTTTTTTTTTTTTTTTTTTGGGGGGGGGGGGGGCGTTACGACGGAGCTAATTCGAGACCCTCCCTTTTAGCGCTAAATTTGTCTTGGGAAATCCACGGGATTAATGGTCGCTAAATTTGGCGCGTAAATTTTTTATATGTATCCGACATTATTGTAACGGGATTTTACAAAATTCCACCTTTACCCTACCACTCGGGGGGGGGGGGGGGGGACAAAAAACACGTGTGAAATCTCGTTTTTCCTTTTGAAATCGCTTTAAATTATCTTGGGGGGGGGGGGAAACTTGTGCGAAACAACTACACGACTTCCATTACCCACAATTACACATATTACATGCATTCTTTGGAATTTTCCAGTAAGAGAAATTTGATACACGTATAAAGACATATAAAATAGAGTTTACATAGCGAGTTATGAGAAAGAGTATTTAAAATGGATCAATGAAACAATTTTCCAGAAAATCGTTAGAGCCGTTTTTGAGAACCAACTTTTACCAAAACTTGATATTCTAGATTATTGACTGGAAAACAATAATTACATACAAAAGGATATTTAAAAGCGAGTTAATATGGAGAGTTTGAAAAAAATCCGTACAGCCGTTTTTAAAGGAACGCACTTGCGAGACTTTAAATTGAGCTATTTATACAAGACGCCTATCAATTTTCCAAACCTAACCAACTATATCTGTCGAAAGAACATCTAGTAGAGTGTTTACATAGCAATTTTGAAGTAAATCGTTAGAGCTGTTTTTGAGATACGGACTTACGCTCCCATTTCCATTTTACGATGGCCCACTTCTGTTTTTAAAATTTTTACTAAAATTTGTAAATTTTATCTGTACACCAGACCTGTTCCGGCTGTGAAGTTTCGTAGTTCTATCTTTATTAATTTTGGAGATATGATAGCCAGAAGATTCCACATATACATACACACTGACCAGTTGCCCAAAACTACATTTTTGGACACAGGAGGACTTAAAACGTGTAAATCAGGTGAAAACTCGATATCGAATTTTTGAGCAGAATACAATACAGAATACAAATTACCTACGGTAGTAGAGTAATGGAAGTAAAAAGAGATATCCGTAAAATTTTTGCTTTGAAATATAGCTAATACAAATACTTAAAAACTAATTTCTGGAATTTTAAAAATTCAGCCGCACTGGGGGGAGGAGGGGGGTCATAACGTAATTTCAAATAATCCTTTATATATGTATATATATATATATGAGACTTTTGCTCTAAAATATAGCTCACACAAATGCCTAAAACTAATTTCTAGAATTTTAGAAATTCGTCCTAGGTGGGCCGGGAAGGGGGCGGGGAGGCGGAGGGACAAAAAAAAAAAAAAAAAAAGGAGTTAGATTGTTCAAAATCGGTACATAGAGGTGTTTGATAACTACAAATCGATTGCGGATAGTTTCGAATTTGTAGAATTATTAGGATAGAGGGGTAAAAATATAGAAATTAGATTTAGAGCGTTGAAAATTAGTATTATTAGGTTTTAAGGCCCTATAAATCGATTGCGGATATTTACAAAAGTGTAGAATTATTACGAGGGGCGGAAAGGGTGAGCGCAGGGGCAAAAATAAAGAAACTAGGTAGAATGTTGGAATTTAGTATTATTAGGTTAAAAGCCTGAGAAAACGATTGCGGATATTTTTGAAAGTGTATAGATAGATTTTAGAGGCCTGCAAGTCGAATGAGGATATTTTCGAAAGTGTAAATAAGCTATTAGGAGAGGCGGGAAGGGGGTGACGGAGGGGAAAAAATAGAGTTAGATATCGTTCAAAATTGGTACATAGAGGTTTTTGATACTTACAAGTCGATTTTCAAATCTGTAAACTTTTTAAGAGAGCCGGGAAGGGAAGAGCGAAGGGCAAAACAATAGAAATAGATTTAAACCGTACAAAATTGGTACGTATTGGTTTTGAGGACCTACAAATCGATTACATTTCCTGAAGAGAAGAGAAAAAGTATTAGGATAGACGGGAAGGAGGGAGGGGGTGGGGGCGAAGGAGCAAAAATATAGAAATTAGAGTTTAAACGTTCAAAAATAGTATTATTAGGTTTTAAGGTTCGATATATCGATTGCGGATATTTACGAAAGTGTAGAATTATTATGAGGGGCGGGAAGGACCAGCGCAGGGGCAAAAATAAGAAATTAGATAGAACGTTGGGATTTAGTATTATTAGGTTTAAAAGCCTGATAAAACGATTGTGGATATTTTTGAAAGTGTAAAACAATTAAGAGGCTCGGGAACGGTGGGCGAATATGCGCGTTGTGTGCAGGTTTGTACGCTGTCGCAGTCAGTGGGGACCCGGATTGATTACTCTACCGATGACAGAAGATTTTTTTTTTTCGTATTTTATATCTATGTTTTTCCCTTACGATAATATGGATATCTGCCACTTTGGTAAAAATAGCGGACGAAGTTCATTAATACATTTTATTGAGACATTTTTTGGTTTATGTATACATTAAAATTCAAACAAATTCGGAATATGCTTTTTACAATTCGAATTTGAAAATTTTTTGAAAGCAGAATGTCGCTGCAACTAGGTTAAGAAACTCATCCAAGATCTTCATAAAATAAGTTAAGAAACTGTCCAAATTTGGTTCGATTTGGAGTATTATTTCGGAAGTTATCGTGATTTTAAATTTTCATGTGATGGTAGCCTGATTTCAAATGGCCCTGCTTAACTTAAGATATCCACCACTTTATTAAAAATGGCAGATAAAGTTCATTAATAAACTTCATTGAGACACTTTTATGGTCTATGTATACATCCAAATAGAAACAAATTCTGAATACGCTTTTTACAATTTAAATTTGAAATTTTCAAGTGGACTTCGCTTGAAAACAAAATGACGGAGCAACTTGAACAAACTCACACAAGTTATTTATCAGATAAGTTCACTGTCCAAGTTTGGTTCGATTTGGAGTATTATTTGGAAGTTATCATGATTTTAAATTTTCAAGTGGTATCTTGATTTCAAGTGGCCCCCCTTAACTTAAGATACCCGCCATTTTAATAAAAAGGGCGGATAAAGTTCATTAATAAAGTTCATCGAAACCCTTATGTTATGTATATTTACATTAAAATACAAAAAATCTGGCTTTAAATACACTTTTCACAATGTGGGTTTGAAATTCTCAAGTGGCCGCCACTTGAAAACAAAATGTCAGAGAAATTTGGTTACCGTACTCATCCAAGATATTTATAAGATCAGTTAGCAATGCAAATTTGGTTCTATTTAGAGTATTATTTCGAGAGTTATCGTAATGACAAATTTCATTATAGATAGACAGATAAATATATAGATAAACAAAGTGGTTGCAATAGGTCGATTTCTAAAAAAAAATCAACCTAAAAAGTTTTTTTTTTTTCCTAAAAAAAACCCTGGTTTTTTGCCTACCCTTCGAAAAAAAGCATTTAGATGATATTGTGATCACTCACATACATACACATACATCATCATCATCATCATCATGAAAATAGTAAAAATTAACTCAATGGGACCTCAAAACATGTAGATACGCCAACATCGCAAAGTCAGAATTTTGTCACGATTACAATGATTTCCTTACGTATGTATTTTCGGAAAGCAAAAAATTGCATGAAAGGTACGTGAATCATTTAATTTCATCATGCTTAATAACTAATTTTTAAAAGATATATGTGTCTATGAGAGAGGAAATGACAATGTAGTTGTAAACAATGGAGGGAAAAAGTGGAGGATTGAAATTCAAGATATAAAATATACCTTTACATCCACCCTTAGAAAAATACAAATATTTCATTTATTAAATATTGTAAATTTTGCTTATTCCATATCTATTTTGAAAAATTCAAATTGATTATACAAACATATTAATAAAATATCTGGTGTGAAACAACCACACGACTTCCATTACAAACTATTACACATATTAATGCATTTTTTGGAGATAATATGATCACAAGATATAAAAGTGACCTAAAGAAGTAGAAACCTAACATTTTTCTGGTAAGATAAACTGTATACACATGTAGAGACATATAAAACGAAGCTTACATAAAGCGAGGTAAAAAATTAGAAATATATATATATATGTATATATATATGTAGTAGAGTTATTTTTTGAAACACCAATTTTCGAGATCTACCTAAGCTTCTGACCTACCTAAATGATGGGCAAAATCAGCCATTTTGTTAAAAACAAAATAATAAAGATACAAAAGGGCATTATTTAAAAGGAAAAAGAATATAAAAATACAAAAGCTGTTTTACTGAAGACTACAAAGCTGTTTTATTGCCTTTTAAAAGGCTAAGACAGAAATTTGTGCCTTGACTGTGCCATATCATCTGGTAAATCTGGTGAGAAGTTTTCTTGTTACTTGGTCAGTAAACATTCATTTTATTTTGCAAAAACGCATTTCTAGATACATGTTTTCTAAGTACTCATCTTTAGCACCATTGATGCAAAATCAAAATCAATTTAATTAGTATTCAAAATTTGGATATTTAATAAAGAAATTAATTAAAATTATATGAATCTAGTATTATTTGAGAGTAAATTTATTTATTAATAACCATATTATTTTTCAGATTAATGTTTGCTTTTTTAATTAGGATTAATTTTAGGGCATTTCACAACGCATGCCCGAATATCGAATTGATATTCAAAGTGTACGACCATGAAGCTGTCACTTTAGAGCCACGAAAAGGAGGGTAGTCTGATTTTGGTTAATATCCGCCCAACACTAAACAGGGTAGCTGTTAATTTTCCTCTAATAATTACGTGATACACAAGAAAGAAATGGATTTATATAACAATTTTCAAGAAAATCGATAGAGCAGTTTTTGAGAAACCAACTTTTACCGAAACTCAATCATTGACAGGAAAACAATAATTACATACAAAAGCATATTTAAAAGTGAGTTAATATGGCGAGTTTGAAAAAAAATCCGTACAGCTGGTTTTTAAGGAACGCGCATCCGAAACCTGAAATTGAGCTATTTATACAGAACGCGTATCAAATTTTCTGAACTAACCAGCTGTATCATTCGAAAGGACATCTAATAGAGTGTTTATGTAACAAATTTGAAGAAAATCGTTCGAGCCGTTTTTGAGATACGGACTTATGGTCCCACTTACGGTTTCCGATGTCCCACTTAGGGTTTTTCAATTTTCTCCAAAATATGGAAAATTCATCTGAACACCAAACTTGTTTCAATTCTAAAGTTTCGTAGTTCTATCTTTATTAGTCTCCGATACATAATAGCCAGAAGATCCCCCCCCCCCCCACACACACTGACCAATTGCCAAAAACCACTTTTTTGGACTCAGAGGACCTTAAAACGTGTAAATCAGGTGAAATCTCGATATCGAATTTTCAGACCGAATAGAAATACTTCCATTACATACTGTAGTAGGATAATGGAAGTAAAAAATGTTTTTTTTTTTTTTTTTTTTTTTTTTTTTATATAAATTGAAAGAATAAAGATAATTTTTAATTTACTACTCGCAAATAATTAATAGTGAATAAAATTGGAAAATCGGAAGTGGGACATCTGAAACCGGAAGTGAGGCCATAAGTCCATATCTCAAGAAAGCTGTAACGATTTTCTTTAAAATTGCTGTATAAACACTCTATTAGATATCCTTTCGAAGGATATAGTTGGTTAGTTCAGGAAAATTGATAGGCGTCCTGTACAAATAGCTGAATTTCAGGTCCTGCAAATGCTTCCTGTCAAAACGGCTGTATTATTTTTTTTTTTTCAAACTTGCCATATTGACCCTCTTTTAAATATCCTTTTACATATAATTGTTGTTTTCTGGCCAACAATTAATTTTGTCAAGCTTTGGTAAAAATCGGTATCTCAAAAACGGCTCTAACGATTTTCTTGAAAATTGTTGCATAAACCCATTTTAGATATCCTTTCTCATGCTTTACTTGGTTACCACAGGAAAATTAATAGTCATCCTGATCAGACAGATCAGTTTTACATCTCGAAACTTGGTGTTTCAAATAAATAAACTCTACCAATTTTCTTCCCCTTTCTTTTTCTTAAAAAAAAAAAAAAAAAAAAAAATCGCTGTGCAAACTCTGTTTTATGTTTTTACACGTGTATTAATTTTCCCTTACCGGAAAATTTTTAGGTGTCTATTTCATTAGGACAATATCATGTCTTCTGATAACATTATCTCCAAAAATGCATATAATACGTGTAACAGTGGGTAATGGAAGTCGTGTGGTTTCACACCAGATTTTTAAATAAATGTAGACACTATAATTCAACGCTATTTATATATTATACTACTTATAAAAAATTTGACTTGTATAAAGAAACACGTATATAAATAACAACACAAGTACACTTTCTTTAGAAAACAGAGCACGAGGACTTGTGCGACCGCACCTGTCCGTGATTTCGAAATACCGCCCCGAAGGTCACGACCTGTCGCACACTCTGACCCTGTCCAGCTCTGCCTTCAGTAGTCTGAGCTCCAGAGTGCAGATAACCCATCTCTATATTAGTCCAGTCAAAATAGGAAAAATAGAAGAAAAAAATCGTGTAATTTTGAAATTTTGCATACTCATAGCCGAGGGGGTCCTGAACAACATACTAAAAGTCCCCGCCTGTGGGGGGTGAGCGGGGGGCAGGGGGGCATTTAAGGGGGCAATTTTCAGTTTTTATTAAATATCTTAAAAACTATCGCATTTAGAGAAAAAATGTCAATTACAAAATTAATCTACGTAAAATTTCCTACAAAAATGTATATTACATTTTGTTTGTACGATCATTAGTTTAGAAGATATAGGGATGAAATAACACATTTTCTTGAAAAATTCTTTTTTGCAATAGTAAAATCAACTAAAGTGTGCAATTAAAAGGGTTCTTGTCAAATATTTTCTAATGTAAAAAACAAATATATACATAGGGAATATGCAAGGATAATATAGCATGTTTTGTAAGTTTTAAATAATTTTAAGGCTAGCAGGCGCAAGTGGCGGTTTGAGTAAAAATTTAGATAACGAAGACCCAAAACCGATCAACATTAAAAAAAAAAAAAAAAGAATCCGGTAGCTTAGAAATTGAGCACAGTTATAAAGTTAAGTGCCCTGAATAACATACTAAAAGTCCCTAGCCATGAGGGGGGCATTTAAAAGGGGCACATTTCAGTTTTTATTAAGTATCTTGAAAACTATCGCATTTAGAGAAAAAAAAACTCAATTGCAAAATTAATCTACGTGAAATTTCCTAAAAAAATTGTATATTCTATTTTGTTTGTATGATCAATAGTTTAGAAGATATAGGGGACCGAAATAACACATTTTCTTGAAAATTCTTTTTTTTTTTTTTTTTTTTTTGCAATAGTAAAGTCAACTAAATTGTGGAATTAAAAGTGTTCTGATAAAATATTTTCTAATGTACAAAATAAATATATGCATAGGGAATATGTAAGGATAATACAGCATGTTTTGTACGTTTTAAATAATTTAAAGGTTAGTAGGCGCAAGTGGTGTTTAGGTAAAAATCCAGATAACGAAGACCCAAAACCGATCAACATTTAAAAAAATCTTACAGCTTTGAGATTTTTTTTCTCTAAATGCGATAGTTTTCAAGATACTTAATAAAAACTGAAATGTGCCCCCTTTAAATGCCCCTCCCCCCATGGTTAGGGATTTTTAGTATGTTATTCAGGGCACTTAACTTTATAACTGTGCTCAATTTCTAAACTACACGATTTTTTTTCTCTATTTTTCCTATTTTGACTGGACTTATCCAGATTTTTACTCAAACCACCACTTGCGCCTACTAGCCTTAAAATTATTTAAAACTTACAAAACATGCTGTATTATTCTTGGATATTCCCTATGTATATATTTGTTTTTTACATTAGAAAATATTTGACAAGAACCCTTTTAATTGCACACTTTAGTTGATTTTACTATCGCAAAAAAGAATTTTTCAAGAAAATGTGTTATTTCATCTCCCTATATCTTCTAAACTAATGATCGTACAAACAAAATGTACTATATATTTTTGTAGGACATTTTACGTAGATTAATTTTGTAATTGACATTTTTTCTCTAAATGCGATAGCTTTTAAGATATGTAATAAAAACTGAAAATTGCCCCCTTAAATGCCCCCCTGCCACCCGCTCACCCCGCACGGGCGGGGACTTTTAGTATGTTGTTCAGGACCCTCTCGGCTATGAGTATGTAAAATTTCAAAACTACACGATTTTTTTCCTCTATTCGTCAAATTTTGGCCTTCGTTGCCTGGACTATACATCAGTAATGTTATAATGGTATATCTTTGTTATATTTTAGTTAAATTAATTATATCAAACTGCAAGTTTAATTATAAAGAATATTTACTTTTTTTAAATTTCATTGTTACAGAATTCGCCGATACAACTACTGAAAGCCTAAAACGGGCTGAATATAGAATAAAATACTTCGTCGGGTCGGTCGGGCTACGTTATTAAAATACATATAAATAGATAAGAATAAATGTAGAAAGTTGTTTGATGACAGGTGAAAATGACAAAGAAAAAAAAAAGTAACACAAAAATAAGAAAAGAAAGAAATAGTCAAAACAAAACAAAGCTTGAGCGAAACCGCAAGTAAGGAGGTAGCTGATTTTTGATTTATTCATCCAAAAAGTCAACGATTCGTCAGTGAGTCAGTCAATCTTCTCAAATTAGTTAACACCTCCTGTCAAAACCACGTGGGACACTTTTTATCTGTTTTCAGCCGACTTCGGAATTTTTTCCAAGTGAAGAGGGCCGTTAAATCGTAAAATAGATTGCTCCTATATCATACTGGTATTCATAAATTTGAAATAATGTCCTTTTATTAGATGTTTTAAAGTTTTCAGAAAATCTATCTCTACAAAAATTCTAACCCCCCCCCCCCCTTTTTTTTTAATTCATATACTTTATGAAATTACAAAAGACGAGAAAACATAAACAAAAATAAAAGTAATTTAGTAACAGAAGATCGAAATAATAATCACGTTGTCAAATTCAGTGTTGATATTGAAAATTTTAAAAATAAGTGATTATTTGTCGCAGAATAAAAATGAAGTGTTTTTCTTTTACCACGTGTACACATATTTGCCGACAAAACGCGCGGATCTTGAAAATATAACTTTATAATAATAATAATAATAATAAATATATATATATATATATTTAAGTGAAGAATTTAATAACGTTATAAAATTCAGCAATTAATAAATACATGGTATACCAACAACACACATAAAAGTTATTGTAATTCAATTAAATGTTAGCACATATTTTTTCTGTGATTCATATACAGTATCAATTAATAGATAAATTCATTTTAAATTACTTGCCCTAATGTTATTATTTAGGACCATAACACTAAGACCAATAAGGTGTGTTTTTTATGCGAAATTCAAGAAAGTTAACAAACGTGAAACAATAATTTTATAAAAAATAAGAAAAAAATATATCACTGGAAATGAGAATTGGAATAGGAAATGCTTAAAAATAGAAGTATCTATAATTCAGGGAACATGCACTTCTACGAGCAGAGAGATCGCAAGATTTCGGAAAACTGTTTCTAATTCAAGCCAAACGTACAGTTCAAATAATAATACATATTCATACATTTTTCATGAATGTACTAGACCAAAAAGAAAACTCGTTTTCTTTTTCTTTTTTCTTTTCTTTTTTTTACAGGCTTTTTACATATATATATATATTATTTATTTATAAATAATTTGCATTAAAAATATATTAAAATAATTCACTAAAACAAAAGAAAAATCCTGCTGTTTTTTATAACATGAATATTTATGAGATAATAATTTTCTTCTGTAAATTCTTTTCATATGAAACATAATTTTTTAATTTTGAAATATATTTGTTCAGTGAATCATGTTTTACCGCACAGCTGCAAGCAGACTTGATTACTTGCTATAATCGGAACGCAGGTTATTTAGGTAATTTATATCGTAGTTTCTCCTCGGGCGTGACTTTCTCCGATACAAAAGACGCGCTTTCTGTTGGCGAACTTGGCGATATATCAAAATGTTGGCTCTTTGCCAGCTTCCCGATACCGTTCGTCTGATGAAAAATGTCCGTTGAATGGACCTAGAAAGAGCGATGTTTTTTTCATTTGTTGAAAAAACGTTAAAGAACTAATAATTATTTATCTGTATAATTTTAATTACTGAGTGGGAAAAACAGAATCAGGCACGTTACCGTGGTGGAAATTAAAAACAGCTTTTCAGCCAATTAAGAATTGTGAAATAAAATTATTTAAAAGTGCTTTATTTCTTATGTGAAATATCTTCAGGGGAAAGAATCTAATTTTAAGACAGCCGTTTATAGGTTTTAATGCGCTAGTCTATTTCTTCGGTCAATAATAGATCTTTATGGCTTATTTGTTTTATTCTTAACAGATAATTATAAAATAAATAAATATGTATGTATATATATCGCTACTGATATATATATATATATATATATATTTCTTTTTACTTTCCGAACACTATAGTGAGGAAAGTATTGTAATCATGTCAAAAATCCGAATTCGAGATTTTGATGTTTCTATACGTTTTGAGGTCCCCTGAGTCCGTTTTCACTATTTTTACGATGATATATGTATGTATGTGTGTATGTCTGTGGGTGAACACGCTAGCGTCTAAACGCTTCGTTCGATTAACCTGAAAGTTGGTACGCATATTGTAAGTCACCATAGTACGAACCCTATAGATTTTGGTGAATCTAGCACTTATAGTTTTTTTACAGGGACACAAAGAAAAATTCTTTATCATTATGGCCTATGGGAGCAAAATCTTAAAAGTGCGATTGCATCTAAACGCCTTATTCAATTGAGCAAAAATTTTATACACATATTATAGATCACAAATACTCAATCTGTATAGATTTTGGAGAATCTAGCACTTATAGTTTTTTTACAGGGACACAAAGAAAAATTCTTTATCATTATGCCTATGGGGCCAAATTTTTAAAAATGTGATAGTGTCTAAACGCCTTATTAATCCGAGCAAAAAAATTGTACACATGTTATAGATCACAGTTGAACTAACTGTATAGATTTTGGTGAATCTAGCACTTACAGTTTTTTTACAGGGACACAAAGAAAAATTCTTTATCATTATGGCCTATGGGACTAAATTTTTAAAAGTACGATAGCATCTAAACGCCTTATTGAATTCAGCTGAAAATTTATATGAGTATTATAAATCACTGTTGCACTAACTATAAGCATTTTGGTGAATCTAGCATTTATAGGTTTTTACAGGGACACAACAAAAATTTCTTTATCATTATGATCTATGGGCTCAAAGTTCAGTAGCGTTAAATAAAACAACGTGTAATAGATGGAGAAAAATACTCAAACACTCTATTATGGTTTTCTCTCTTTTGTTTGTTTAACAACTACTCTTTCTTTACTTTATCTACAAAACTGTTAATTACTCAATGTTCGGAAAGTCGAGTGGAGTCACTCCAGATTTTTTTTTTTTTTTTTTCAATCAGCTAACTTATGACATTGTTTGTTTTATTTTTTCGGTAATTTTCTAAGTTTTAATATATACAGTAAATTATTATATGATATATTCCACTAACATCTTAAACTTAAGCATGATTTTTTTTTTTTTTTTTTTGTCTCTATTTAGTTTATTTATTTATTTACTTTTGTGGTACAAAATTATCATTAATTTGCAATAATAATATTATTCAAAATAATCATAATAGTAATAAATAACTATCAACAGAAAAATATTTTTTTTTTTTTTATTATTATTCAGAAGAATTTCAAACGCTTCTAGATTAAAAATGGTCGCTGATGTTCCTGAAATTTAATGCTTTCTTTTTCGAAATCGAAAAGGAAAAACAAAAGAAAGAAAATGTTTTATCGATTTTGATGTCTTTTAGAATTGTTAAAGGATATTTGTTCAAATCTATATTGTGCAATTGTTTTCGTTAATGTTGAAACTGATGTTAAATGGCAATGCTAATCTCACAGAAACAAACACTTTCACAGTATTTCTTAAAACTAAGCAGTATATAATTTGATTGATTATGTAACTAAGCTTTCACTTTTTTAAATTAGTAAGTCAAAAAAACTTTTTTTTTTTTTTTTTTTTTTTTTTTTTTACATGTAATCTTGTTAACTTGTTTTTAAATTTTAAGCTCTTACTTCAGTCTGTATTAAAAAAAAAAAAAAAAAAAAAAAAAAAGTTAATTTTTGTTTTGTTGAAACTTATGCGAAAAGCTCATCTCTAGTTTTTCCAACTGAATCGAATTTATACAATATTGAATAGTTATATTACTAATAATTCTCAAATGTCTAAAGCTAGATAGTCTTTCGGTGTTTTCCTCGAATACAGGTTAGAACCTCTTAAAAAGACCCCTCACGGAAAGCATCCCATCCACGCCTAGGACTCTCGAGTATTCAGTTGGCTTCAATCCCAAAACATAAACAAACACACTATGCAACAACCGAAGCCAGGTTTAAATCCCGAGCGCAAAAAATTACCCTAGAATAACAAATCAAACCAAACCAGCCTTTATGCTACAATGAATTCGATGATAATAATGTATAACGAATATCATAAAAAAATTTAACAGCAAATAAAAATAGATATATACTATTCAAAGTCGTTAGAAATCTTCAGAAAATATCTGATGAAGTGTCGTGTCGAATGAAGCGTTCTTCAGTTCAGAAATAAAACAGAAAGCGGAAGAATGCAACATTTATTGCCACAACAGACCCATGCAGTAAGTACATATATATGTTTTTCTTTAAATAGAAAAATGGTCTCCTTGATACAGCTACTATATAATTTTTTCTGATCATTTGGCGCTCTTCTTGCATTAGTTTTTATGTGTCATACATTATCTGAAATATTGTCCACTTGCTGTGCTTTTCATTCTTTTCTCGTTCCCCGCGACCTTGGAATGTGCTTTAAGCATTCGATTGTTTCTTTAACCAATTTTTTACTTGTCTAGTTGGAATTCTTTCCGCATGTATTGCGTAGTAGTAGTAATATTAATAAAGATGACGCAGTATCATAGGTTCTAAACTCATTTCAGAAATACGGTGACAGAATAACAATTGTCTTCATTTATATTTGAAAATTCCAAAATGATGCAGAAAGTTGAGAAAATGCCAAATATTATTTATCTAGGTGTGCGTTATTTTTATCACCATTTTTTATGGTTAAATAAGTATTTCATCTCTCTATTGTTTCGAGAATTTTATTTTTCATAGTTTCGTTTGCCGAAGAAATATTTTAACACGATTGAAAATAAATAAATACGATCACCAGTTCCAGTTTACAGCATTTAAAACATAAACAAACGGGTTGTGTGAGGGAAATCGAAATGTATTATCGCTTAAGTGAAATTGGAATTTTAAAATTTCAAGATCAGCGAATTTTCTTTGCATGATTTTAAATAGATTCAAGATTATTTTTACTACACGGAAATGTACTAAGACGGTTTGGATACAGAAAAGTAACTGAACTCAGCACTGAACATAAAAAATCATAAATTGATATAAGTCTAAAATTAAATATTTTTAGCTTTGAAATGATACCTTTCGCCAAACAGCAGACAATGTTTATTTGTCGTTGCAAGTGGGGTATTTTGTTTGAATGTTGTTATGATTAAAAGACTCTTAATTAAACCATATTATGTATGAACAAATAAATTTACATAAAGAAAACGACTAAATTTTTCAATAAAGGAAAATATATGCGTATTTTACTCTACTAAAACAGTAATAATATTATAGTTTTAAAAAATTAAAGAACACGCTTTTATAGAAATGTGAACTAAAATAAAGCACAAAATATCTATCTTAGTATTAAAATGCAGGGTAAGAGAAAATCGTGTGAGTGACACACCATAATATTTACATACATTTAAATCTTTAATTAAAATAACTTAGAATTAAACAAAAACCATTTTTAAAAAAATTTCCCCTGACTGGGATCGAACGCTGGACCTTTAGGTTCGCAGCGCGGAGCCTTACCTCAACGTCACATCGTTCACGTAGGGAAAGTATTTTTTTACAATATAAATTTTTTGTTTGCTCCCAGAGTAGTTACAAACATACATACAGGTGAAGCTAATAAAAGCGTGTTAAAAAAAAAAAATCATTTTTAATACAAAGGCAATGTGAATTTATCGCATAAAATTTAAAACGTATTCTCTCTAACCCCCTCCCCACTAATGGCGATTTAGGGCTGGCGGTGCTGTGGAACTTACGGTACATAACGAGCCCCAGACAGGAACCGAAAATATAGATTAAAAATAAATAAATAACTTCGTTGATCATAATATATTTTGAGGAAGCCTCCCTTCCCTCAAATATTTTGTGGAAGGGGTTCCGAGTTTTAACATTTCTACTCTCCTCCCTCATACAAACACGTGCAAATAACGTACTAAGGTGAATACACGTACTACTAAGGAAATTAAATAAAATTGCTATTATCCTGACCCTGACACGCATTTCTCTTTTTAAAACTGTAAATTTTTAAACGGAAATCTAAAGTTTTGTTATAGTAATTTTAGAAGTTTTAGCTTCAGCTTTCTTTCAGTTTTTATGTATAACCATTCACACGTTTGATAGTCTTTGCATCTAAAATATTTAGGAACATTTTTACTGTCATGATAATCTGTCTACTCTACACGAGTACAATCTCACTCAGCAGACAGTTGGCACGCTGCCAAGAGACAAGAATGATATTTGAAAACTAAATAAATAAAAAAGATGTTACCGAATACGCGTTTGAGTTACTATTAGTAGCGTTCTGTCTTTCTATTTCCTCTCTTTCAAATTCTGTCAGGGCTTTGCCCATTTATTATAACCGTGCATTTTTATTTATTTGCTGCTTACTGCGTATATCGTGCTGAAATAATTTCATAATCTTTATACTATTTAGTGAAAAGATTATCTTATTATGCGGTAATATTATCATGGTTCATATTTAAAAGATAATTGGTTAAAGTAAAATATATTACTATTATAATTTGCAGATTATTACTAACAGTTGTTTGCAAATATTATATAATTACAAAATGGACAAAATCAACAGCTATTCCTCTACTAAAACAGTGTGTTTAAGAATATTTGTTCTATTTTAGATATACGAAGTTTTAAAATAATTTAACTGATAAAAATATTTCTAATTAAAAACTTTAAAGTCTAATTAAAACGGATTTTCAAGTATCAACTGCTGTATCTCACTCTCTTATATTTTTATTTGTACTGGTAAAGGAATTCTGAATTGGAACTGCTATAAGCGAAATTTTATCTCATAAGTCATAAATTTCGTTTTTATTTAAATTAGTTTATTACGCGCATGTTAATCAATGTAGTGAAGATTTCATAGAAGTTTTATTTGTATCATAAATATTCTTTTATCTAAACTCGCCGACTATTTGAAAACTTTGTAAAATATTTTTCTAAGTTATAATATCGTATGCTAATAAAATTATTTTACCATAAAATTAGCAAAGTGTTAAACGCTTGCACATATGTCTGCGCCCCACCAATGATTGAGAGAGATATTGCTCTCAACGCTGGTAGACGGAAGCTGCCGGGCTCGATCCTAGGTCGCACTTGTCGATCTAGCCGTTTGGAGTTTTTCCTGGTTTTCAATTTAATTAGCGTGAATACGAGTTAAGAACTCTTTCCTTTGAAAGTCCCTCACAGACATTTCACCCATGTCTAGGCCCATGCCTCTCATACCTCGCCGAAAAGAGGACTGGCATTAACCCTCATTCCTTCGCATGTTTTCTTGTAAGAAATAATATTTCAGTGTATAGCTATAACATTTAGAAAGTTACGATTTATTTTTGTCATGCCGTTAGAATTCATCAATTTTCATAAATTAACACCAAAAATTGGCCATTCTCTCGTCTTTTATCGATGCTGCAAAGACACGATGTGTTTATTCTAAGTAAACAAATATTTCAATGTATTTCTGTAAATTGATTTAAAAAAAAAAAAATTGAGACTTCATTGATTAATTATTCTTTTAAATTTATTTTTTAAAGTGTTTATTTCATTATTTTGTTTGACTGTTGCTATCGCATCTATTTTTTCGTTTTCACAGAATTGCCAAAAGTTTGGTTGTAGAATAATTTGTTCCTGTTTTGTTTCAACACATTTTTACGTGTGCTTAGTTATATTTTTACCACTATTTTCAAAAAGAATTTTTTCTTAAAAGTTTTAATACTATAATATTATTTAAAAAGTGACTGTTCTGAAATAGTGGTGGCAAAAGAATAAAATGCACGTACAAGTATAGGAACACTGCGACCCTTACACAATAACTGTTTAAGACGCGTTTAGGCGGGCTGTTATATACAGGAAAATAAAACAACAGAGTTTATAATATTAAATGTGTGTGCTCCATAATTTATTTTATTTATTTACTCAGGTGCACATTTTTATTTTAGATTTAAATTACTTTATAAAATAAAGGCCTTTTTAGTTAACCCTTTCTAAAAAATAAAACTTTCTCTTCTCTTTTTACTACCATGTTCCAATTATTTCAATTGAATAGAATGACTACGGAAATAAACTTGTCATTTATAAGCATTTTTTTTTTTCCTCTACGCGATCACGTGAATACTAATAAATTTTGATGATTATGCATTCGATTACCTTAATCGATGCACATTTTTTCTTCTTTTATAATGTAACACTGACTCTGTGTTTGCGTGATGAATGCAATTTTATTTTATTGTTTCCACTTTTGCCTATAATACAATTTTGTCTGTAAATAAACTACAATTGTCATGCAACTAAATATGACCCATTTGTTTATACCCTACATTTTGAGGGCCTCATTCCTTAGTAACCAATAAATTCCCAGAACTGCTTTCAGGGTTACGTCATTTATCGGCAATATTACACCAGAAGACCAGAAACCTTAGAGCAGACTACGGCGTTTGAATGTTTAATGTACTCGAGCAAAGCTCAGTCACTATTGTCATATTTTCTTTAATATCGGTACACTTGTACCAGATGGGTACCGACCTTGGCACCATGCCAGTGTTCCGCATTTTCTGCCAAGGCCTAAGATGGCGTCCTAGACACGTGCCGTGGCCGTGATGTCACCCATGCCGTTGCCATGCCAACGGTTCTCGTGATCGATCCGTACTACGTCACCAGGGCACTGAACCTCCCGGCTGCCAGACTGACTTGATCAAGAACGATCAAAAACGGAATCAGCCCCAAAATTTCTCGTCTGGCTGTGCGTCTGGCCTTTTGGAGCGGCAATCCTATTTTAGTGATAGTATTTCTTTCTTCTTCCCGACAACTAGTTGCCGCAGCGAGTTTTCTTTATTTCTGATCTTTTACGATCTCTTATTAAGTTCTGCATCTTATTTCAGACGCTTTTTTTTTATTTTTCTATTTCCACATTGGCTTAAAACGAAAACCAGACATTTCAACGAGCTAGCCTGCTTTTGTTCCGAGAAGCGTTGTTAATTTGCGTTCGTTGGCCCTGAAATTTTTATGCAGGGGGAATTCGAAACCAAGGCCATTCTTACGCACTACGTGAATGGAAAGGATGGCGCTGGTAGTAAATTGCTATAACTGTGTTATTGATGGTAGCACGTATGTGTAGGATTTCCGGGAATTTAAATGGCTGAGTGTTAAGGTTAAATTACTGTAACTCTTTTGTTGGTGGTTGCATGAATGTTCGTATAACTAGTTATTTCGAACAAAGGAGCATTTTTCTTGTTTGTAGATGTCAATCATTAATTTATTAAAAGAATTAACTTATTGACATGAAATGAATAATTAATTAATTTAACTACTTAACGATCGAGTAATTTTCAAGAAAACGGTAAAAAATGTGTCTTTTTTATATTTAAGAAAATTGCATAAAATAAAGTATGTGAATAATATACGTACCTGTCAACATCCTAATCAGGAATCGGAAAATCTTCTTAGCGCGTTACTTTTGAACATTCCTGCCCGGAAATACCACGGACATGAGAAATACAGAGCGAAACTTCAGCCCGTCAATATCACGTCACGGGAGCGAGAATGAAGGGGTTAAAAAAAAAAAAAAAAAAAAAAAAAAAAAGACAATTTGAAGTAAAATGTTTCGATTAATAAACTGATTTTTTTTTTTTTTTTTTTTTTTATGTTCGATAAAGTTCTTGCTTGCAATCAATTAATTTACCCTCGTAATCAATTTCTTCTGAATACATTAAGAAGAAAGTATTGAATTCGTAAAAAAAATTCGACCCCCTATTTTCAGTGAATTTAGAGATGAGGTGTCCAAACATGATTTAACCATTTTTAGAAAGTGTCTGTTTGCGTTACCAAAATTTTGTGGGCGCTGTATCTCACGAATCAGTGGTCGAAATTTAAAGAAACTTGTTATTTGGTTAGACCTTGACTGTAGTTGATGCTGCTGACTAGCTTTTGGGATACGTCACCCAACAAGTGACGTACTATGATTTCCCACATTTAAGGGAAGGGTATATCTCAGCCTCTGTATGGTGTATAAATGTACCAAACTTGGTATGTGAAGTCGATGTTATGTTAAACTATACTGATTCAATTTTGATGAATATAGGCCGATAGGTGGCGCTGTTATGCTGCAATTTAATCCCCTTTAGGAAGGCAATGTCTTAAATTTTATTGAACATAAATTCACTAAATTGGTTATGTAAAATTATTCTGCCATGCTGCAACACTTTCTGTTTTCGAAAAAGATATATCTCAGATACATAAATGCACCAATTTTATACATAAATGCACCAATCTTAGTATGGGAGATATATTTATGAAACATTATGCTGATTCAATTTGGATGTACAGGGGTTGGATAAAATAATGGAATCACTTTTATTTTTTTTTACGTTTCGTCGAAGATCTTGAAAAATACTTAACGTGTTCTTGAATTTGGGGAATAAGGAAAACATCTCTTTCCTCATATTTTATAGCAAAGATCTTGTCAAAACGAAGGCCTTTAGGGGACGAACAAAAAATCCGATAAAATAAAAAATATTTGTGATTACCTTGTACCTAGAAATGTGTCGATTCATCTGCAAATTTTAGATATGGTTATGAGTGTTATATTTTATATGCGTGTAGCGTTTTGTGAGGATAGCTTTTGCAAGTTTTATTTATATATATATATATATTTTTTTTTAACTCTAAAGATTTTTTTCCAAATTTTATTAAAACTTTAAAAAAACATGACAACATATCTAAATCATTATACTGTAGTTTAAAACAAATGGGTTTCAGATTCAAAGCGATATGGACAGTTGTAGTAAATAATTTATTACTGCGCATGAACTTTGACATAGTTTAATACTCAATTGTATGGAGCACCTTATTTAAAAGAAAAAAAAAAAAGTTGAATATCATGGAAATTCATAGAGATATCGATGATTAAATGAGCTGTTTTTTAACTGTTTTCTAAACGATGAGGGGTCATTCACAAATGAAAATTTGTTTTTGAGGAAACTATGTTACACAATGAAGTTTAATACAATATTTATGATTCCTTTTCCTTTTTTTTTTTTTTTTTTTTTTTTTTGTTATAGGTATGTACTACATACCTATTAAAAAAGAAAAAAAAAATGAATTGTTTTTTCTGATATAATTTTCATTTATGAATGACCCTTTACCGCAAAGCCCTTTTTAGAAAACAGCTAAAAACCTGCTCATTTAATCACCGATATCTCCATGAATTTTCCTTATAGTCAACTGGATTTTTTTTATAACGTGCTCCATACAGTTGAGCATTAAAATATGTCAAAGTTTTTTCGCTACAATCCGCGCATGCGCAATAATAAATTATTTAATGCAACTGTCCATATCTCTTTGAATGTCAAATGTATTTGTTTTAAACTATAGTATAATAATTTAGGTATATGTTGTCATGTTTTCTGAAAGTGTCATGAAATTTGGAGAAAAGCCTTTAGAGTTATAGGAGAAACTTGCGAAAATTTTTTGAATAAAATATTAATAACTTGTTGAATGTTTGAGCTATTCTCACAAAACTCTCTACACACGTATAAAATATAACATTTATAATCATATCTAAAATTTGCAGATACAATGGCAATCACAAATATTTTTTATTTTATTGAATTTGGTGCTCGTCCCCAAAGGGCCTCCGTGACAAAATCTTTGTTGAAAAATATAAGGAAACACATCTTTTCTTTTTTTCCAAACTTCAAGAACAACACATTAAGTATTCCTCAAGATATTCGACAAAACGTACAAGTAAACTAGTGAAAGTATTTCTATTATTTTATCCAACACCTGTACATCGAACGATAATTGGCTGTTTTGTTACTTTCTACTATTTTTGATATCACTATATCTGAGCATATATTGGTAGAAATTGCATCCAGATGCATATATAAAAAATAAGTGATTATATATTGCTGTTTCAAGTATACTTTCTAGTACTTCAAATATGTAAGTATAAGCAGT